>JARGCV010000080.1:11097500-11697500 GCA_034064705.1 Bothrops alternatus
TGGAAAAGGCCTCTGCTGCCCGGAACGGGCTGCTGGAATGCCACAAAAAGGCCTCTGCCACCCAGAATGGGCTGCTGGGACAGCGCAAAAAGGCCTCTGCTGCCCAGAACGGCTGTGGGGGTGTGTGAAAAGGCCTCAGCTGCCCAGAACAGGCCGCTGGGGCACCACAAAAAGGCCTCTGCCACCCAGAACGGTTGTGGAGGGGTGCGAAAAGACCTGCCGCTCAGAACAGGCTGCTGGGATGCTGCAAAAAGGCCTCTGCTGCCCAGAATGGCTGTGGGGGGCCCCGCGAAATCGCTCTGCAGGCGTAGATCCAGGGGGCAGAGGCCTTCTCCAGGCCTCCGGAGCCTGTATCCAGCCTCTGGGGTGTCGCAAAATCGCTCTGGAGGCTTACCTGGAGTCATGCTGGCAGCTGCGTCCACCATCCAGCCCTGATCCGCCCAGCTCTTGCAGTTGCTCCCTGGCTCTTAGTGCAGAGAGAAACACAGCAAGAGCGCAGGCGCATGTGGAGAGGCGGAGGGGAGCAGCTTGGCCCCGCCTCCCTCTGGGGCGATGGCACGCGTTCCCACAGGGACGGCTCTGCGTGCCGCCTATGGCATGTGTGCCATAGTTTTGCCACCACCGTTATAGGATATTCAGAGCAGATGAGATTCATCAGGAATCTGTCTTGGGGTTCTGATGCTACACTGAATTTAGTGCAGTGGAGATTTCTCAGTTGCTTTATCTTAGGAAGTGTGCCTTCTCTGTCATGGTACTTGCCGTTTGCAATAGCATCCTTCCAGAGGTTTGGATTGCTTGACCCTGCAATATTCTTTAAATATAGTTTTTTTCACAAGCTATGGGACAGATGCATGGTGTGCCCATGCGATGCTTACAGTTGGTTTTGGTTGTGATGTTTCCACCTGTTATATGTTTTCTCATGTTGTTTTTAAGCGTTGTACTGGTTTTAATTGTACAATATGGTACATGTAAACTTTCAATTGAGTAGGCCTTACAAATTGTAGTTATAACCTAAATATACATTATGTTTATACGTTCATTCATTCAAGTTATATGGTCACCCACTTGCCAGATTATCAAATCACATCTTTACTGGGCACTGTGAATCTGTGAAAATTGTATAAACGAAGATCTTATGAGTGGCATTTTATGTCTTGCCATTCCCCCTCTGGAAGAGAAAAATCATCTGTAATTCTATGTTTGTTACTTTTTTTATAGTCCTACTTGGAAAAAAAATGCCCTGCCCTTTACAGCTGTGCTTGTATAAAATTATGACTAAGTCACTAGAGATTCAAATGTGCACTCTACTGTTATCCCTTGATGAAATCTTGAGGGGTAATAAGGTCACACATTTCATATCCTGCAGATTATTATTAGTGTATTTGGATTGCAGTTTTATAAACCATTATGATTTTCCTTAAAATGTGGGAAGTAAATCTGTCCATTGTGAAATGAGTGATTTGTTTCCTGCCAGAGTTACTTCAGTTCTCTAACATTTTAGGTTGCCATGGTTCCTTGTTCAAGATGGTGCCTCTGTTTTTTTAGAGCAAGTTGATTAGAACAATGCATAGCAGGGATTCATAGAGGTCTAATTTCCTGTTAAGTGCAGAAATCCAAATGAAAACAAATGCCTTTTTAGCTTCTGCTTCAAAACATCCAGTGAATGGGAGGCCATAACATCTGGATAGTTGCTTCCATTATCATTTTTGCCTTTAGAATGTTTTTCCTAACATTTAGTTGAACATTCCATTCAATGACTTTAACTTAAATTTAGTGTCCTAAGAAGACTCTTGCATGATATTACCGTACCAAGTCATGTAGGTGAGATGGGCAGTGCAAAAATTTGATTAATAAATAAATATTCCATGTTTTTGAAGTATGCTTTCATTATTCTCACTCAGTCTTCTCAAGGCTAAATGTTGCTAATTTCTTCATGGTATTTAATCGTTGTTGACCAACAGCAATTAATATCCTAAATAATACATTCAACCCATAAATTAGCCTTCTGAAGAGGCTGTACAACAGCAGAGAGCTACTGGAAATCGTAGATTGGCAATGAAGTTATTGCTGATCAGATATGTTTCTGAGCACTGTGTTCTTTGTATACCTTCTTCCTATGACCAATATGTGCACTATTTGATTATATGGTATTTCTGAAAAAAAATGTGCATAGATAGTTGAGCTCACTTTGCTCTGATAATGTCTATTACAAGGCGTTTTTTTGCTCCTTGTAAGTCAGAAATTTAATTAACTGCTATTCTTATGTAGGCATCTTCTCTAGTACTTAAGTGTGATAAAGAAACTTGAACCTGAGGCTAGTCAGCAAAATATCTTTTCAGTAGCACATGCCTTGCTGTGTTATATCTTGTATAAGATAACTGTGGCTTTACCCTAATATTCATGGCTGGCTGAGGAGTTCTGGGAATTGAAGTCCACACATCTTCAGGTTGCCCAGGTTGAGAAACACTGCACTAACCACCACTCAAACACTGCAGGGCTGAGGGCAATTTAGAGTGAGATTTTGCCTGGAACAAGAGAAGGAAAAAAAAGATCAAGCTCACTTTGCTATATTTCCCAAACATTCTTATATTGTTCATAATCACTCATTCTTAAAAAGTTTAATTTGAGCCTTACAGGAGAGGTTTAATTAACTTCAGAATTCTTCTTTTCCCCTCTGTTACTTTTGCCCATTCATTTATCCCATTCATTAACCAGTGGAACAGCTTGCCTTCAGATATTGTGGGCACTCCATCACTGGAGATTTTAAAAAAGAGACTAGACAGTCACTTGTCTGAAATGGTATAGGTTCTCTTGCTCGAGCAGGGGGATGGACTAGCAGACCTCCAAGGTCCCTTTCTATTCTATTCTACTCTACTCTACTCTATTCTATTCTATTATTATTCAGGTCCGCAACTTGGGTGTCCTCCTCGATCCACAGCTAAATCTGGAATATCATCTTTCGGCTGTGGCGAGGAGGACATTTGCCCAGGTTCGCCTGGTGCACCAGCTGCGGCCCTATTTGGACCGGGAGTCTCTTCTCACAGTCACTCATGCCCTTATCACCTCGAGGCTCGACTACTGCAATGCTCTCTACATGGGGCTACCTTTGAAAAACGTTTGGAGACTTCAGCAGGTAATGCAGAATGCAGCCGCGCGAGCAGTATTGGGCCTACCCAGAAATGCCCACATTTCAACATCACTCCGCGAGCTGCATTGGCTGCCAATTGGTCTCCGAACGCAATTCAAAGTGTTGGTTATGACCTATAAAGCCCTACATGGCATCAGACCAGGTTACTTACGGGACCGTCTGCTGCCGCATGAAACCCAGCGACCGGTTAGGGCCCACAGGGTCGGCCTTCTCCAGGTCCCGTCAGCCAGACAGTGTCGCCTGGCGGGGCCTAGGGGAAGAGCCTTCTCTGTTACGGCCCCGGCCCTCTGGAATCAATTCCCCCCAGAGGTCCGTATTACCCCCACCCTCTCCGCCTTTCGCAAATTGTTGAAGACACATCTTTGCCGACAGGCTTGGGGCAGTTAACACCTTGCCCCAGCCAGTGTATGTTTGTTGTAAGTTTGTTTTCGGATGATTGGTTTTTAATCTAGGGGTTTTATAAATGTATTTAATGTCAGATTTCTATATGTTATTATCTATGTTGTAAGCCGCCCTGAGTTTTTGGAATAGGGCGGCATAGAAATCAAATTAAATAAATAAATAAATAAATTCAATTCTCTTTATCTTGTCTAATATACATTGCAAGATTATTACAGTATGAGGATATTTGTGCAGTTTTAGGACAAGATACACTTTTGCCTGGATGAATAGAAAAAAACATATTTAATATCCAGATCCATCCCTGAAAAACAAATCTTTTACATTATCCCGTGCTACTTTGATCCAGCCATTGAAACTATATCACAAGATGTCAGTTTAGGGTTTTGAGAAACTCTATTGGTAGAAGAGTGATCAATTCTGATTGTGCACATTTGATAGTTTACTAAATGTTGTGTATGTGTATAATGTGTGGCTTTGTTGATTGTACCTTAGCCTCCTGTATTCTTTAGGGAAAGAAATACAATGAAGCTTGTAAAAAGGACTTTTATAAAAACATGTTGGTATCTCAAAATTCTGCAGTGCTATTTGCACTATACTCAAAGGAAAGCATTTATTTGAAGTATTATTGTTGTTGTTGGTGGTTTTCACTGTTTGTTTTTTCTCTACCTGGCCAGTTGCAAGCCTTTTGAGGAGCCCTAATGAAGGGCTATCTCTGTCTTCCAGCATAGATTTCTTTTTATATATTTTATATGTAAGGCAGTGTTGAAGGAAAAGTCTTCATCAGGCTCCAGTCCAAGCCGGGAATAAACAACATGGCGATTGCTTTAGAAAGAAGGTTGTAGTTTATTGAAGAGGGGAGCCAGACAGAAAGATGGCTCTGGAAGAAAAGAAGAGAGTGAGCACATGTAGTAGGGAGTGGGTTTTTATACCCTCTTGGGCTTTTGTTTGGAGTTGTTTTAAAGCAGGACATAAAGCAGGACTTAAGTCATAAAACAGGACATGAGTCTTAAATGTGTGTATTAGTTAGAAGGAGAACAAAAGGAACTGAAAGATGTCAAACCACAAGTTCATTTGTCGCTCGCATAAAAGTGTGAAGTTTGAAGCTCTGCTACACCTAACCACATATGTCTTTATGTCTCATTTGCAGCTAACCAGAAGTATGTTACAGGCAGTTTAGACGCTGTAGGTAGGAAAATTCACAATTTAGGCAAGATATGTTAGCTAAGGAAAGGGGGGCTGTGATTCAAAGCAACCAATCCATTCTATCAGTTACATTTCCGTGTTTTGCTGTTTCTGACAAGAATATATAAACTTGTGTTTTTTTATATGAAGCTGCTCAGATGTGGCTACAAATATAGTACTCTGAATCTTTGCGCAAAATAAACCAACTTCTTTTGATTCCGTGGTCTGAGTCCTGTGATTTTCTGCAATAGTTTCCTGTTCGGGCCTTTGTATTTTCTGTGTCATGTACTTTGACCTTAGTCTGAGTGTGCCCCTTTGGCATCTGTGTGTTAATCCTATTATGTCCTGTCTTAGAGTTTGGGTGGGGTATGTAGATTTTAGGTGTCTTTGTCTTCCTAAGCTTCTAGCTTCCTGGCTCCAGCCTTTCTGAATGGATTATTACATCTGCATTTCTATAGAGCTGGTTTCTGCTTGGGGGAGGGAGACTTCTGGCTATTAAGAAACCTGGGCATGCTTTTCTGCCTCTTTAAGATCCTTTGAGGAAATATAATATTCTGCCCTTTTAATATTTCCTTCTGGGGGGGGGGCTGACTTCCCACAGCAGGTTTGGGGCACAGGAGCAGAATGTAGGCAAAGGTGTGGAATCTTTTAACTTACTAAATTTATTTTCAATAATGGAATTTGGCTATGGGAATATTTACCAAAGTGAATATCAGCATTCCCTTCTGCTCAAGTGTTTTAAATTAAAAATTGCATGATCTGCTTTTTGGAGATCCAAAAATGGCATTAATAAACTGTACATACAAACAGATATTATAAAACCCCAACAAATTGCCAAACTATCAGTTAAAACCTTCAAATGTAATCAGAGGGGGAAAGACGTTGTTTGTGTGTTGTGAGTAAAATAGGCAGTTTCTAAATTTGCTAAATATGTTTACAAGCTTGCTTAGACAAAACTCTTGTCTGCAATCACAGGGTAGTGGCCTACAATCTCAGAGTGCAGGACCAAGTCTTAATGATAATTACAAATCCTGCTGAAAATACAGAAATTTATAAAGTAATATAATTTAGTCAGCCCATTATCCAATTACTGCTCTGGCTAATTTGTATGTAAGTCTTAAAGAATTTGTTCTACCGATGCTGAGTGATGTTGTAGCAATCTTTAAGGCTATACTAATTTTAATGGTTGCTGGTACTTTAAGGAATTAGATATTTTTTAAATGTTCAGAATCTCATTTCACATGCCTATTTATCTAAATTGAATGGGGAAGCTATAGCTGGCCAGGTAAAATGCTAAACTACAACTCCCAGTAACTCCAGCTCTCTCGGCCAGTAGAAAGGAATGCTGGGAATTGTGGTTTAGCTGTATCTTGGAGCTATTGGAAGATTGTAGGTACCCATTTCTGCTGAATCTAGATACATAATTGTTTTTTTAGTTTTAATCCTGCATCAAGTTCTCCATTTTTCCTACCACCATCATACATGTCTTGGGAGGTAAAGACCAATTCATATCTTAAAGTTAACTTGTTTTTTTTTTTGCGGTTTAAAAAAAATCCTGCCTGTAATATTAGACATTTTTGAAAAATTAAAAGGAGAGTGCTTAAATACTTGGATGGCTTTCTTTTGCAACAGATTGCAGTTGGGAAATTCCTTCCTTCCTGTGGGTTGTACCAATCAATTAAATGAGTTGGTTCAATTTTGTTGCATTTTCTTTTCTTTCACATTGTTTTAGGTTATTGTAATGCATTGCTTTTCTTTTCCTTCTTTCTCACTTTGCAACTGGCTTTTAATACTTAAAAAAAAAAAGGCAGCCTGTCTGCCTCTGACATGCTTGGGTCTGCATAGCTGCATCTGCTAGACAGTATGTGTGAGCAACAAATGTGTGGATCTCTAGCAGAATAGCGTGCGGTGGTGGTGGTGGTGCTGCTGCTGCTGCTGCAAAGCAGGGAGAACGCTTCTAGCTCCAGGCTTGCAGTGACTGAAAGCTGTTACCAGCCTTCAGATGGTATGTGCAGAGGGAGCTGATTGACCCTTGTCTGGGGCCCCGGAGACTTAAGCTCTCGGTTGCAACAACAACCAACCAAAAATTCCCCCCTTCTGCATGAATGGGACACACCCATCGACGGCACCACCGGCACAAAGACCTCGAGGACTGGGAGAGCCCATAGAGGTGGTGCGCTCTGGAGCGGGGGAGGCGTAGCAGGGATGGGGAGCTTTGGAAATCGCGAATGGCTGCTGCTGCAGCAGCTGCCGCAAAGGCAAGATGACTTAATTCCCTCAATCTGCCCCCATTGCTTTCTTAGTTCATTTTCATGGCGACTTCGGGTCTTTCCCCCCCTCCCCCGCCTTTTAGGCTCCTTTCCTTCACCTCGACGATCTCTCCCTCTCCCAACGTGCGGTGAGGGAGAGTGCAAAGATTAATAATACAGGCAGAAAAGATATTAAGGCCTCCTCGGCTGCTAATTACAATCACGCCACGTATGGCATCTGTTTATCACCTGCTTCTGAGTGGCCCTGGAAGTCTCTGCTTCATGGTTGAGGAGACTAACAAATGGCTAAGGAATAGGAATATTTTAACTCTTTTTCCTCTCACTTTCTCTCCCATCAGAGCACCGATATTGCCAGGGGCTTTGAAAGAGGATTGGAGCCAGAAAAAATCATCGGAGCCACAGACTCCTGCGGAGATTTAATGTTCCTAATGAAATGGTGAGTGTGCTTTATTCTTAATTTAAAAAAAAAAAATATAAAAAAAATCCTGTTGTCCGATAACTGCATTTTTCCTCCTTTGTGAAATAGCCCAATAAATTAACCCTCTTGCGTGAGGCACCATGGTTTAATGGCTCAATGGCAGTTTGTTGGCTGGGCTTTGTTCTCCCTGGAGTGGCTGTTAAGCTTCTGCTTTATAAACGCAGTCCACCCTGAGCTTACAGTCGGATGGATTTTGCTTAAAGGAAGGCAAATTTACTGTCTCCCTCCTTGTCCCCCAAAGTAGAGAGAGCACAGGAAATCCTTCTGGAAAGGTTTTGACTTGCCTCTTGTTTTTGTTCCTGGGCTTATCTCGGCGGGAAGCCTCTCTGCAGACAGACAGGCAGGCAGCAGAGAGAGTGAGTGAGTTGGCTCGGCTGCCTATGCAGCAGCTGCCCCTCCCCCAGCAGAAGCCGAGACAAAGAGCAGAGCCTGGTTTATCAGCCAGACAGAGGTTATAGCCGTAGCTGCCTTTAAGAAAATTGCCTTTCCCCCCCCCTCCCCATCTTCCTCATCCCCGACTCCATCAAGATTCCATCTTAGAAGAGCAGGTCTTCCCCCACCACAAGGCACTGGAGAAAATAAGCCCTTGTCCTCCTCTCCTGTCTCTAAAGCTGGCTGGGCTGAGATGGATGGGGCTGCTTCTCCTCCTCGCAAGATAGAGTGGGGGCGGGGATCCAGCTGCAGGCCACTCTTTAGAAAAGGAGGGGGGAGGGAAGGAAGAAGAGCAAAGACTTAAAGGGCTTGGTAGTTTTCCACCCTCCGTGTTTTCTTTGTTATGCGACCAAACGCTGGGGGCTGCGAGTGAATGCAAACAGGTTACCGAATTATCCTCTAATGGTCACAATTCCTGAAATGGGCACTCCTGATACATTACCTGAATAGCAATTATAATTTAGTAGTGATTGTATACTTTGAGGCCCTAATTTTCAATTCCCATATTATTGATCAAAGTAAGATCTAAAATGCTTACTGTTTGAATGGCTGTAAATGTCTAGGGTTATTGCTGTCAGCTGATCTGAATTCTAAAGGACAAGAAATGTATTCAGTAAAGCTAATAGCAGAGTAATATTTTAGACAGTATCCTGAATATATAAAGCTGTTTGCTGTACTTACTGTATATAAGAATTACAGTAATTACTATAGAAAAGTTTTCACATTCTAGTGAGTTAGATTGCTTTTACTGATTTATAAAAGAACTGAATTTAAAAGAATGTGACTTGGCTCAGGTTTAGATTCAAATCTAGGGTTTATAGGCCAGGATCAAATCATCCCTTAGAGTGCATTTGCACTGAGACCAATAAATTAGCTAGTTCAAAAGAGCCTAATCTCCTAAACAGTGGAATTAATATTTAATACAGGATATTCTTAGAACAGATTGCAAAGTTTAGCTATACTAATTGTAATTAATTCTGTACTGTGCATTAGATTATTTTTTTAATCTTACTTTTGAAATTGATGTGCTCTATGTTTATTAGTAATACATATTAGTTATGTTGGCTCTTTAACTCATATTGAATTAAGGTTGCAGTCCTATTACATTTGCTCTAGAGAAAGCCCAGTGAAAATCAGATTTTCTAATGAGAATGTTATCAGAAAGCAATTGTTTGCAAATTTAATAAGCAGTAACCTTTATAGCTGTAAGAAAAGCTATATTTTCAGCTCTGTTGCAATATGAAATACTGTACTTATTGCTTTTTTTAAAAAAAACAGCAAAGAACAATTGTAAAATCTTGGCTTAAACATATTTGTATTGATTGCCATTGAGCACTATTAGTCTTAGTTACTGATGATGATTGTAAAAGCTTTTCCATTACAGGTTATAAGTACTAATGTTGGAGAACATATTTAAAAGAAAAATCATCCTCTAAATTCTTTTAACAGAATTGCTGGCATCTTGTTAGACAAGAATTCTTGTCTCAGAATATGTGTTTGTCATTTGTGCCCATTTAATTAAATGGGTAAAGATTAATTTTAAAGAAATCTTTAGTTGAGTGCCATTAATTAAAGTTTACTGCCTTAATCAGTACTACTATTCCTTGAATGGTAGTTAGTTAAGCAGGTAGGGAAGCTGTTGGGTGGAACTGAACAGCAAACAAAACTAATAAACCAACTGATGCTTTTTCCATTAGAATTCCTCATCCAGGTGTCACTCAGATATTCCCTACAGTAGCATATTGGCAGGGATTGTGGAAGTTATAGTTGAGGGCAGATGGAAGGGACCCAGTCTGTATTATGAATTTATTCCATGCCATCAACTTCTGTAGTGACTTTTTCTGAAACATAAAATTGGTATAAGTTTCCTCAAACTTCTTAAATAAATAAAAAACATAAGTACTAATGTTGGAGAACATATTTAAAAGAAAAATCACCCTCTAAATTCTTTTAACAGAATTGCTGGCATCTTGTTAGACAAGAATTCTTGTCTCAGAATATGTGTTTGTCATTTGTGCCCATTTAATTAAATGGGTAAAGATTAATTTTAACGAAATCTTTAGTTGAGTGCCATTAATTAAAGTTTACTGCCTTAATCAGTACTACGGTACTATTCCTTGAATGGTAGTTAGTTAAGCAGGTAGGGAAGCTGTTGGGTGGAACTGAACAGCAAACAAAACTAATAAACCAACTGATGCTTTTTCCATTAGAATTCCTCATCCAGGTGTCACTCAGATATTCCCTACAGTAGCATATTGGCAGGGATTGTGGAAGTTATAGTTGAGGGCAGATGGAAGGGACCCAGTCTGTATTATGAATTTATTCCATGCCATCAACTTCTGTAGTGACTTTTTCTGAAACATAAAATTGGTATAAGTTTCCTCAAACTTCTTAAATAAATAAAAAACAAACCATAGAAAATGTGTTTGGATGGTCCTTCAGGAGACATTTTTGTGGTTTTCTTTTTTATGTGCCATTGGTTAACACCATGGACTACCTTATTTGCTGTTGCCTATTCCTGTTCCTTAAGGCAACAGTATAGTTTACTTTTCTGTTTGGTTTGCTTAATGTTTTTGAAAGTTTTTCATTTATCTGTAGAACTTTTTCATCTTATATGACTTCATATTAAGATTTTAAAATAGAAACTAAGTCTTTATAAAATATCTGTAGAGACTTTGCATAAAGGCACAGTCCAAGGCCATATGATTTATCAAGAAAATGAAATTTGGATATCTGCAGGAATGCCCTGGGGAATGTGCTGCATTGTAAACATTTAGTGCACTTTTCTGTCCTCGAATATCTTTATGGTATCTCTTCGTGAAACTGGGCAAAATTGAATAAAAGATTCCAAAGGTGGGTGCCTCTTTAAGATAATGCCTCTGGAAAATGAGTATGCCTTTCAAAAAGCTGTCTTCAGCTCATTTGCACTAAAAATGTGCCATTAAAACTTTCAGTTTAGTTAAATCAGAGGCATAATGTTAGTGACCGTATTTTTTAAAGATAGATTTTGACAGATTGATTTTATTTTGGCGTCTTACTTGAAAATAAAAAGCTCCTGTAAACAGTTAAAGAGGAGGTATCTCCCTATGTTACTTTATAGCAGTATAGATCACAGGGGTAGGCCACCATGACTCGTGGACTTCGACTCCCAGAATTCCTGAGCCAGCATGGCTCAGCTTGGAAACCTCTCCCTTTCCCCTCAGCATGGCTGGCTCAGGAATCCTGGGAGTTGAAGTCCATGGGTCATAAAAGAGCCCAGGTTGCCTACCCTGATATAGAGGATGCAATGAGATTTCTTTTTGAATGTTAATAGCAATTACAAAACCAGCAAACTTTCTGCAGCATTCGGTTCATCAGTTTCAAAGGATTGGATTCACTGGACCAGCAGTGTCCTCTAGTTAGCAACTAGGACAAAAGAAACTGCTGGCAGTATCTGTCCATAAATGAATTGTCCAGAAGGAGCAGTTGCCGATTAAAGCAGTAGCACATTCACATTGAAACATACAAATTATATGACATGCAGTAAGTGTAACTAAAATTCATAAAAGTCAATGGGTATCAAAAACTTTGCAATACCTGCCTCCCATCATAATCCCACGTTAATTTGCAGTTCAGGTACCTGTTTCCTGGTGTCTGCTGTTGGTGCTGTTTCCATTGTAAAATAGGTACCTAAACCCTTGTTTATTTTTATTGTACCTCCTTTGGGATGGAATGTTTTTGCTTTAACCAGTTAGTGACCAGTGCTCCTTTTGTTGCTTGTTTCTCTTTAGGAAAGACACAGATGAGGCTGATCTGGTTCTAGCAAAAGAAGCCAATGTGAAGTGCCCTCAAATTGTGATAGCATTTTATGAAGAGAGACTGACCTGGCATGCATACCCCGAAGATGCTGAAAACAAAGAACGGGAAGCAGTGAAAAGCTAAAGTGGCTGGGGTTCTCTGTCCATCCAGAATTGTACATATCCGCCATCCCTTTCCCTCTGCCCAAATGCATCCATGGAAATGTGCTTATTACTGTGCTCGACAGGAGAAATGTTGATATTGGTTGGTTTAGTCATAACATAAATGGTGTGAGTCACGTTTGGTTTCCCTCCAAGAGATTGACATGCCGTGTGTGTTCTTCTATCACCTCATCATAAATAACAATAATGGTATTTTGTTTTTAAAGCTCCCTCGGAGCTGCCAGCTTTTTCTTCTTGCCTGGCTGTTTAGTTCTGCATCATCATGTTCTATGTAGAGAATTGTTAACCATCATTGCTACTGATTTAAAAATGGCAGGAGCTCCCTGAATTCAGGACAGACCCAAGTTTATTTCAAAATTGCTAACATGTTGCTTGAATTGCATTCAAAACTGCTAGGTAGCCATTTGCACCCTAATTTTCCAACTTCAGCTCAAAGCAGTTACCTTTTGGAGAGCAAATAGAAATTAGTTGGCAAGGATTGCATCTTTCGAACCTGTCCCTTCTCATTTTACTCCTCTTGTTCCTTCTCATGTCTCTTACCTTGATTACTGGTGCTATTTGCACAACATGTTTAGTTAGATTCTAAGGGTATCTAATTAATCATGTTGTGTGTACTCCAAAAATTGAGTTAGTTGACCTATAACTTAACCATGGCAACAAATTCTCCCTCCCCCACTTGCTAGAGAATTCACTCCCTCTTTTAACAACTGTGATCAACATGTGCTCCTAGAGAAGCCCTATAAAAATAGAGCTTCTGTGGGCCTTCCATTTCTATAGTCATATTGATTTTTCATTCATTGCACTCCAGGTGTATATCTGAAAAGTGAGCAGATACAGTTGGGATGTGTAACTCCATGAATCTGCAGTGACACCAACCTTAATTGCATTGTGGCAACTGGATTTACTTTCCCAGGGAATGGAGGGTACAGTATGAAGTAGGAAAGAAAGTGATGCCTCCTGTGAGGACTAAATACAGTGTCACTGAATGATCATCTCTGTCATTTGGGATCATGTGCCCTGAGCGTGCCAGTGTGAATTAACTGGCTTAAAAGAGAACTGGATCATTCATGTTGCACAAATAGGGCCTTTGTGTTATGTAGGTAAGTAGATCAGCCAAACATAGTGTCATACTTGGAAACTTTAATTCCTTTTTCTTTTTTTTTTTTTTTTAAAAAAAATCCAAACTCTGGTTCCAAAATTCTAATTCGATTTGTTTCTGAGATCTTAGTTGTTTCTTTAAAGACTTCCCCACCATATCTTCTGCTTTTGCATTCTAGTATGTCAATCTATTATTTTCAGAATAAGTATTCAGGTATATTTTCAGAGAAAATTACCAGCTGAGCATAGTTATCTCTGGCTGAATGGCTAGAACCGCTCAGAAAATGCAAAAGTCCCAGAGTGGCATTTTTATTCTGAACAATTGACAGTTAAAATACATAGTGAAGTGAATTCCACAGATAAAATACATTTATTAGCAATTTAGCTAGAAATACCATGTTACAGAATATAAGGACGATTTGGATTGCAAATCCAATTGTGCTTCATCACTGACTATGCTGGATGGGAAATGGAGTTCAAGAACAGCTGGAGGGTCACACATTGCCTATCCCTGGTTTGGAATGTTGATCCTTGCAAATGCTATTTCAGCAGTGGCTTTCCATCTTGTTCTTCGGCTTCAGGACAGGATAACGGGATTTCATTTTCAAGTTCCACTGCTGCAGACTCACTTGGCTGCATCAGTTTTGAAAAGTGCCAGTCTCTTACTGCAATATCTGAATTTCTGGATACCTCCTAATACAGGGGTTCTCAACCTTAAAGCTGGCTGAGGAATTCTGGGAGTTGAAGTGGCCAAGGTTGAGAACCCCTGTCCTAATAGAAGGGTCCTCCATACTAGTTAGATTTGATAGGAGCTTGGATCATTACTGAAATATGGTGCAGGCTGCTTTAAAATGGACCTTGGTCCTTAACATTTATTTCAGAATCTGAATTCATGCTCTTTGGTCTCTTGTTACCTTAGCAGTACTCATGCTGTTTTGTTTTGTTTTTATAGTGAGAAGAGATGTGCTACCCATGCTTGATCAGAAAATCCCACCACTACTTACTTCATTTCTGCATTGTTGAATTTCTTTCCTTTTGTTTAGCAAGCAGATGAAGTAGGTTGCCATCCTTCCATTTATGTATTCTGTATCCTGCTAATAACCTGTCAGGAATTGCAACAGGGCATGGTATGATGTAGTATGACATGGATTACATCTGTGACACAATTAATGATTCATATGTCATTAAGCCCCACCATATCTTGCTAAATGACCAGCATCAGAAAAGTGTGGGCATTTTTGTTTTGGTGGATTTCCTTTGATTAAATTGATGTCAACCACATCAAGATAAAACATTTATGAAACATGTGTTCTAATTTGTTCGACTCATGATATCATTCCATGTATGTAATTTAAGAACCTATTTTGCAACCAGTCCATCTTTCAGTGGTTTTGAGGCAGGTTTGCCTTTAAGATATGCAGCCTCTATGGCAGTGTTTCTCAACCTTGACCATTTTAAGGCATGTGGACTTCAACTCCCAGAATTCCACAGCCAGCAATGCTGGCTGTGGAATTCTGGGAGGTGAAGTCCACATGCCTTAAAATGGTCAAGGTTGAGAAACACTGGTCTCTGGCTTTGCTTAGTGTATTCTGTGGAACTGAATACTGTTTGCTTCCTTAATGGGGGGGATGGGTGACACTTTTAAAAATTTAATTTGAAGGGGATTTTGTTGAAAGAAATGCACTGCTGCAAAAGGAACATAAATTAATAGAAATATTTCTTTTCTACACTCCTTATTTGGCACAGTGATTTTCAACAACGTTAAACAAGAGATATATGAAAGTTCAGACTATAGATTGGACATTAGCATTGCATTTCTGATTCCATTTGAAAGCTGTCATACATAGACAGAAACATAGCTGTGTTTGGCTAATGGCCAGCTATTGCTCTTGAATCCCACTGAACTTAATTTTTTACTGCATTAGTTCTTCAGTGTGGGGGTATTTTCATTCATCTCTGAATCACATGAGCTGGAAGAGGACAGCAGTTGCAAAACAGGATTTGGGAAGCTATATGGATTTAACTTTGCATGTGATTTGTACCATTTACACATTGAATAAATAATTACTTGAGGGTTTTTTTTTAGTCAGCCTCAGGTTCTGATTTTTGCATGTGACTCTCAAATGAGAAAAATATCCCTTTCATCCATTATACTTCACAGAATACTAGTTATCCTGTCCCACTCCCTTGGATTTCTCTAATTTCTGTATGACAACTGAGGAGGTCAAATTATTATGTATTGTATGACTACTATCAAGGATAAAAGCAGTAGAGATGACAATTTATTAATAGCCATCTGTCCAAAATGAAGCAAAACATAAAAGCACCTGGATGTTCCACATCTTCCTAAAAGGAAGACTATTCTGAATTCTAACTCCTTCAAGAAAAGAACAGAGAAAAATAAATATAATATTCAAGTTTGTGCAGCTTACTACATACCTACCTACAAATTGCTAACTCCAGCAGAAAGCAGTTCTGGAGGTTTTCCCTATTGCACATACATGTGCTTTTGTGAAACATACATTGACCAGAACCCACCCCCCAACAAAGACAAGACCAGGACAAAAAATACATTGAATAATTAATGATTAAAAATAATTGCCTATAAAACAAGGTACCCATTTCTAAAAGTAAATGGTTTCTGTGTAATACAAGTCCACCATTCTGCAAACAAAAGGATATATGCATTCATGAGACCATTTTCTTCCAGCAAATCACAAAAATAGTGGCAGTGGAGTAAAGGGGAATTAACACTAGAAAGAACAATGGTAAACCAAACTGGGTGGGGATGGAAGAATGGAACGGAAGAATAGAGAAGTATCTGGAAGGAGTCAGAGGAGGGACAAATCACCGCCATTCCGTCATCAAAGTGGGGATTGTAGAAAAATACATGTGAAGTTCAGGAATAAAGATGGCATTTTAGAGCCCCCCCTCCAAATATGTATTGGCAATAATTTAAGCTTTTAAGTAATGTCTTTCTGGGAGAATTAAAAACACTTGGCTAAATACAGTATTTGCCCTTGAGGTCCTGTTAGGACTATTAGCTCAGGTGGGAAGCTTACTCTTTTAGCTTAGGGGGGGAAAATGGTGTCATCCGCTATCTGGTAGGAGATGGATTAGTAGGTGTGATGAGGAACATGTATTAGAACTGGTCTTCAAGCTTGGCCCTTTTATGACTTGTGGGCTTCAACTCCCAAAATTCCTCAGCCAGGCATGCCTGGCTGAGGAATTCTGGGAGTTGAAGTCCACAAGTCATAAAAGGGCCAAGTTTGAAGACCCCTGTATTAGAACCAGAAAAAAAAAAGCCCAGACATCTGAAGAGTCTGCTGAGAGCAAGAGTCACGTACAGGTAATCCTTGTCTTATGACATTTCAAACACTTGGCAGCTGACCTGTGTTTATGATTGCAGTCTTGCAGTTAAATAGCTGAATTTACTTCAGATTTTTGGCCCATAGCAATCAGTTGGTTCGTTTAAAGACCACTGCATAAAATTGGGTGGCATGCTTTACAACCATCTTGACTTAACAACTGTAATGGGTAGACTCCATTAAGTTGAAGACTACCTGTATTTGCCTCAGAGCCCTATCTCCCCTTTAAAGGCTATATGTCTTTAATGGTGGTTTCTTTCTCAAGCACTGGCCTCCTTTCTGCGCTGCAATCCTGTAAAGTCAAGTCTAGGATGGAGAAAATCTCTGCTGTTACTAGATTATTAGCTTTCCAGTTCGTGTCTTTTCAGGTATTTTGGCTGGCATTGCCTCTCACCAGCTAAATTCATTGGGCAAACCAGAATCAAGTTGAATTGCAGGCTAATAAGAGACATTTCCCAAAGTGTTGAGGAACCAACTCTGATAACCTTTAGGTATTAAAATCCTGCTACCTTGCTGATTTTACCCTTACTTTATTCTCAAATGTATTGGAGAGAAAGCTTAAGACAGCCTTGAAGTGCACCTTTTTTTCCCTATTCCTGTATGTACCAGCCTAAAAGCTACCTTCTTCACCAGCAGCTGCTAATAGAAATTCTTACATGGAGTTAACAAGGAAGACTTCCGTGATTACAAGATTTCTTGTGTGCCAGGCTAAAAAGAAAAAGGCACTTTAGGAAATTGATAGTGACAATGCTGTTACTAGTAAAAAAATAAAAGAAAAGAAAAAAATTGGCATTTCTCTTTCTCTGGAAGTATTTGCTAGGATTTTGAGATGGACTAGTGCATGTGTGTTTTAAATGCCTACTCTTGTACGGCCTGTTCAATGCATGAATGTGACTGATTTTTGTTGCCATGTGGGGAGAATTATTAGAATAACTAGCATACAATCTTGGCCTTCCTCCACCCTCAACTACATAATTTAAAATTTTATTTTGGATGCACCATTAATATAAAGTAGCATACACAGGATCTTTCACCATTTGTCAAATTTAATGAACATCAGAAGGTTCTTAAGAGTTCTTTGTCAAACAAATGAAGCAAAAATAGGGCAACTTGACACTTGAAGAATTGCTTTAGCAACTGCAGCTGAAATGCTAAAATGCTAGTTTTCTCTACCGGCAAAAGTGTAAGTACAGCAACAGCTGTTCCACAGTGTGACGTAACCCAGGCATGTCAAACTCGTGGCGTCACGTGACGTCGCACAATGTATCATGACTTTTTCCCCATTGCCGGCAATGGGGTGGGCACGGTTTCAGTATGATGCATCCGGTCCGCGGGCCGGCAGTTTGACATGCCTGGTGTAACCCTATTCAAAGGCTCTTCTTTTAAGGCAAGAATTCTTTTTTTCTAAACTATCAACAAAGAATGCCCAGATTTTTTTTTAAAGGAAAAAATGTTTCACCCCTTTAGCTGAAGATCCTGTTAAGTTTGCCTTTCTTAGTATAGTATAGAACTAGCCAGCTGATTCTAAATTTCCAGGATTTCTAAGCCATTCATGCTGCATTTAGGTGGCTTCTAAACTGATCCCACCTCCTCATTTTATTTTTGGCTCCTGGTCTAAATGTTTCAATGGCAAAAAAAAAAAAAAAAAAAAAGCTTTTTGGTGTCAGCTTTTTCTTGTCTTCTTGTGTTTGGAAGTTGTGGGGATGGGGTATATATGTGTATGATACATTGGGAGGTTTGAATCTTGGCTTTCTATGTGTCTGTTTAAATATTGCACATTTTAAACTGACTACTACTATGAATTTATCAGAATTTAAGTTTATGGTAAAGGCTGCAATTATGTAGGTGCAGTTTTCTGATGCAACGCTTTCTTAAGAGGCTGTCAAACATAAATTGTTATCCTCGGTCACCTAAGCATGGATTAAAATACAAAGAGAATTAATTTTGTGTTAATTAAACTCATTAATTTTTGATTAACAATTTAATTTTTAGCCAGGTGGCATTTAAATCTTCTCGGCTGTATGGGCTCTAATGACTTTTGTCTCCTCCCACCAGCAGGCAGAGGAAGAGGAGAGAGATCAGCCAGCCAGCACAATTTGAATTGTCTCAGAACCTCTGTACCACTGCTGCCTTTTCTTTGTTTCACGTGACTCTATAATTTTTACCAGTTTATGCCATTCAATTTGGTATTTTAGCCATATGACAAAATTGGTCATGGTCCTTTTTTTTCTGTCTCTCTGTCCCTTTCCATCTCTTTCTCGCTTGCTTTTCTTTCTTTCCATTGGGAACAACTTCTCTGCAAGTTTTCTAGTGGACAAGGGACCTCTGAGATAATACCTCACTCTACTGCCTCAAAAGCAAACAGTCAGATTTCTTTCCTGCCGAAAAATGAAAAGAGAGTTGGCTTAAGGAACTGCTCTGCTTTTGATTGAGCTTTTTTGACTGCTTGGATCCAACTGACAGATAAGACTGCATGAATTCTTCACTCTGGGTCGATGCCACAATTCTTCATGCAACACTTTGAATCATTTGCAAAAGTATGTCATATTGCAGCTTTTGCTTGCAACAAAGAGTTTGGAAGATTCATGAACATCTGTTTGGATCCAGGTGAAAACACAAGCCCAATCATGTGCACAGAATGTGTGAAAAGGCCTTGGAGGTTTAATGCCCCTGGTGCTGGTTACAGAAATGAATCCCTATGATCAGTATTAGACTCCTGATGAAAAAAGAGAGAGATGGTGTGTTAACTCTTTCCCTCCCAGCCCAGCAATATGCTGCCCTCCACAACAGAATGTCGAACTTTTTGGCTAATGGTATCTCTGTGCATGTGTGTTAAGACCTCTTTGGGGGTAACATTTTAGCCAAACCTTTTGATTCTAAACTAAAGTAGGTTATGCTGATTTTTTAAAGTGTGAAAATAATTTTTAAAATGAGCTCTTTGTTGTACAACCTGACATGTTACAAATAACCCTCTACCCCATGTTCCTCATCTCCTCTCTTTCATATTTCTTGTATCGGTTCTAATAAATGGTTACTTTTCAGTACAGGCTATTGTCTTTTATTCACTCTTTCCCCTTTTTATACCCCTCAATATTGTCTGAATATGGTTATATTTCACATGCTTTGTTGCTGTTTAGATATGGAAAGTAGTCGGTCCCAGAGAATTTGACCAATTGATAAAGCATAGCAGTAGAATTACGAAAATTTAGCTGTTGGCTTGTGGAGTTGTGCAATTGCCATCGTATAGCTGCCAGTGACCTTTAGCTTTTCTGGAACTGAAACAATTTAATTCCATTGTTCCTTATTTTTTAATTCTCCCTTTCCTTCTGTGATTGCCTTTCTCAACCAAGTGCTCTCCAGATATTCTGGCCTCTTAACATCCATCGAAAGCCACTTTCTCTCATGCTGGCTGAGAATAACCGATAGATTTGGAGGTCAATAGCATAGTATTGATAGCTCTTAGCTAATAGCGTCTGGAGGATAATAGCTAATGATTGCAGTTCTGTGGAAGCAGTTTTCTGAGTGGACTGCCCTACTGCCATTTTAGAGTCATCCTTTTCTGATTGTTGGGTACTAACAAGATCAATATATAACCTTCGAATGAAATAGATCTTGAAACACCAATTGGTGTATGTCTGGCTGAGAGTCAGGGAAATTCTGAGCTTGACTTCCCTTTCTTGCACCAACTTCTTCTGCTCAAGTGTTCTTTGTCCTTCCTCTGCAGTAGTTCCTGTGAGTGCAGCATCCAAAGGTGGGAACAGATTGCAATTTTTTTAATATTGAAGGGGGAAAAAACCTATGAAAAAGCAAAGAGGGAGTACACTCAAACCAAAGTAGCAGCTTTGCTACCCCTGTACTTAACATAGCATGCGCTAGATTGAGAGGTCCTTGTTGCTCTCTCAGCTTGGTTTTTAGATTTTTCATTACCTAAACTTGGTTACAACATTGGTGCAGTTGGTACATGCTAGATTTCAGCACTGGTCACAATTCCTTCTCTGTGTAGTTAGGAATTCTCTTCAGGGAAGAAAAATTGCATGGATTTCCCCCATAGAGTCATGGAAGGGGGGAAAAAGCTGCTTCCTTATGTTGAAGGAAAAGTCTTCATCATGGTTCAGTCCAAGCCAGGAATAAACAACATGGCAACTGCTTTAGAAAGAAGGTTACAGTTTATTGAAGAGGAGAGCCAGATAGGAAGAAGGGTCTGGAAGAAAAAGAGAGCACGTGTAGGAAGTGCGTTTTTATACCCTCTGGGGCTCTTGAGGTTGTTTCCTGTTCCTGTTTGAGGCTTTGTATTTCCTGTGTCATGTATTTTGACCTGAGTCTGGGTGTGCCCTTTGGCATCTGTGAGATAATCATATTATGTCCTGTCTTAGAGTTTGGGTGGGATATGTAGATTTTAGGTGTCTTCGTCTTCCTAAGCTTCTAGCTGGGAGCCTCCAACCTTCCTGGATTATTTACATCTGCATTTCTACAGAGCTGGTTTCTGCTTGGGGGAGGGAGACTTGGGGCTATTAAAAACTGGGCATGCTTTTCTGCCTCTTTAATATTTTCTTCTGTGGGGGGGGTGACTTCCCACAAATCCCCCTTTGTGCCATAATAGTGTGGATGACACACTTTTACTGGCACAAGATTAAGATTGATCTGATTAGGTAGACTTGGTAAACAAGCTTTAAACTGTTAATGCAAAAAAAAAAGGGAGGCACTAATAGAATTCAACCATGAAGGTCTAACATCAGAGCAAAAATTTTGTTAGATAGAAAAGAAATTTATACTGTTCAATATTCTGTGCCAATTCTTTTTAAATGTTGGATGTCACTTTGAGCTTCCAGTCAGGTTTTGAAGCACATGCCTCTCAAAATTCTCCACAGCCATGGTCTTCATCAGAACATAACCACTGGCTGCCCAATTTCAAGGGTTGTTTCCTGCCTTAGCTCTTAGTTCATTTTATCCAGTGATGTCCAATTGAGGTTAGCTAGCATGCAAGCCAGGCTATTACATTTTCTTAAATTGCTTAGGTTTGGAGATCTCTTTTCTGCTACTTCCCTAGTCAGGGCATATGACTTGCAAATCACCTGAGGGGGCCTGGTTTCCTCCCCCTTAAAATTTTGCTGGAAGTTGTTCCTACAAAGTTTTAATGACACGGCAAGAATCAGGCTGGAGCTTTATTGAAAGTAGTTGAAAGAGATAGACTCAGTGTGATTATGAATGGTGTGTGTTGTGTGTGTGTGTGTGTGTGTGTGTGTGTGTGTGTTCAGCTACTAATACAGCAATACAAACATTCTAGATAAATTTTCCTCCCACCAGACAGAAATCCAAGGTGTTCAGGACTATTCCCAAATGCCATCACTCCATAAATACATTCACCTGCTTAATTACAACACAAATGGGGCAAGAAAGAAAACCTTATAGTGAGTTTCCACCCTTCCCCCGTAGTCTTCCTAGTTTTCTTCTGAGGCTTCACGTGGGGACCAATGGCTCCAGGACTCCTTCTTTTCTCTGCAGCTTTCACAAGCATCGGGGAAGATCTATTCCATTCAGGTTGCATGGTGGCTTTTTAGTGGATGATTGGATTCAAAACCCAATTCCATGGCTCAAATGGATGGAGGCAGCATCTGGGTCTGTGCTCCGCTTCCAAAGGTTGGGGGGGTCATCTGTGTAGGGCTGAAAGACATGAGAACAAGATATCCTCCCTCCTTTCTGGGTGGATTCTCCCAGGAGTGGCAGACAAAGGCATGGAGAACAGAGGATAAGAAAAGGAGAAGTAGAATTGGGGAGGGGGCATAGCTTGCAGACAGTTTGAAAAGGCATTAATACTGCAGTGGTTAAACAGATAAGATGGGACAATGCAGATGAGGACAAAAGAGAGGCTGGATTCTGGTAAGAGAACAACAAAACGAAAGGTCTCAGTTCTGAACTGAACATTTGTAACATGTTAGAGAGAACTTTAGGACTTGCAACTTGAAAAATGCTGGGCATGTTTCAGGAAAAGGATAGACAGATAAAACCCATTTACAACACATACAGTAAATGCAAGAGTGAAACTTCCAGCAGATGAACTTAAAACATTCTCTCCTGGTAACTTTTGGCTATTCTTAAGAGTACAGATAGAGAAAGGGGGGGGAAAAACATTTTTCTTCACTCTGTTGGGTATTTTCCTTTTGGTGGCTTATTTTAAGCAGAATTTCTAGCAGAATTTTAAAATTCTTTTCTCTTTGGATTAGAAACAATTAACAGTCACATTTACCTCACACACAAAGACTTTGACACACATATATACACAAAGACAAGGAAAAGAGACAGGAATGGGAAACACATCGTAGTCCAGGGGTAGGCAACTTTTGCTCTTTTATGACTTGTGGACTTCAACTCCCAGAATTCCTGACCAAGCTGGGAGTTGAAGTCCACGAGTCATAAAAGAACCAAGATTGCCTACACCTGTCCTAGTCATTCCCATCATAAATCTCAGTTAACTCAAATTAGGGAAGGCACAAATCTTAAAACATACCCCGTGATGCTGAGAGAGAGAGAGAGAGAGAGAGAGAGAGAGAGAGAGAGAGAATAACTTTCTTATTTTCCCTTTAAGTACCTTTATTTAGCCAAATTGGTTTCCCAGCAAAGCCTTGAGCAAAGTCCTTTTTAAAAATACTTTCTCTACCTATCTCTTTTTCATACTTGCCTGAATGGGCAATTGCCTCCTGTCCCAGGCGTTAAGCACGTCTTCCAGTGGGGGGTGTACCATAACCCTCGAGCTAGAGCTTCCCATGTTTCCCTATTCCTGATATAAGGATTCTCTTCGTCTCTGCCGGGTTCCAGCGAATTTTGGGGTTCCTAGTGAAGCCCCTCGCCCTGTCTACAGTTTTCGGACCAAAAAGAGTCTGGGGGGGGACTCTGCTTCCCTTTACAGAATATGGACCCCCCCTCCAAGGGAACTCCACCATCAGTTTTCGGACCAAAAAGAGGTCCGGGAGGACTCCAGCTGCTCCCCGCAGTGAATATATGCACCTCCTTCTCTAGCCTTTTCCTTTTCTTGTCTTCAGTTTTTGGACTCACTAAAGTCCGGGAGGACCTCCGCTTGCTTCCCAGAGGTATAGACCCCTCTTAGCCTGGGGCTTAATTTCCTAACTTGGGGTTTTGCTTACAGGGCCTTATCAGCTGGTTGCCCAAATCCAATTCTCTCATTCACTCATTCCATTCCATTTTCACACAGCCTCTCCCTTTTCCCTAACTAAAGATCCTGCGCTCTGGCCAAACCCCCATGCTTTCCAGGGTCTGCCACTTGAACAGATCCTTTCTGCAGTTAGGAAAGGCTAGAGGGAGCAAAATCCAACTGTGATTGGGAAAAGGGTCTTTTCAGTCACAGACACAGAGAGATACACACATTTCTCTTACTCTCCTGGGCTTTAAAGTTAAAATTTAGAGGTATTCACCTTCTTTCCAAAGCAGCCCTTGAGATCAAACCCAAAACTCCCTTTACTATCCTGGCTCCACATGGGCAGAGCCTGGGAAACCCATCCACAGACACAAGGGATCTGCTACCAGTCTCAGTCCATTGGAGAGGTTAGCTTGGAGTCCCATCCTGAGTGCCAAATTGTTGAAGGAAAAGTCTTCATCATGGTTCAGTCCAAGCCAGGAATAAACAACATGGCGACTGCTTTAGAAATAAGGTTGCAGTTTATTGAAGAGGAGAGCCAGACAGGAAGATGACTCTGGAAGAAAAAGAGAGAGCACATGTAGGGGGTGTGTTGTTATACCCTCTGGGGCTCTTGAGGTTGTTTCCTGTTCCTGTTTGAGACTTTGTATTTCCTGTGTCATGTATTTTGACCTGAGTCTAGGTGTGCCCTTTGGCATCTATGGGTTAATCCTATTATGTCCTGTCTTAGAATTTGGGTGGGGTATGTAGATTTTAGGTGTCTTTGTCTTCTTAATTTTCTAGCTGGGGGCCTCCAACCTTCCTGGATTATTTACATCTGCATTTCTACAGAGCTGGTTTCTGCTTGGGGAGGGAGACTTGGGGCTATTAAGAAAAACTGGGTATGCTTTTCTGCCTCTTTAATATTTTCTTCTCGGGGGGGGGGCTGACTTCCCACACTTATATGTAAAATACCAATGAAGAAAAGGTAAGGCAGGACATCAAAGATGAATTTTGGACATAACTTGTATCGTAGAATTTTTTCCAACAGAATTCCAGGCTGATGACATGTAAGGATAATCTTGATGTTCACCAAAGGGATTTCTGCAAAGTAGGGGCCATTACTGTGAAGGCTTTGTCCCTATTTAATTTATTTTAAAGTAATTCAAAGAAATAAGGCCTCTGGCCTAGACACCCCTTCTTATAACTTCTCACTAGATAAATCAAAACCAACCTTTTGAACTACACCTGGAAATGCAGTTGACACCAAATTATCGTTGGATGTGCTTGCTGCCTAAAATGACAACAGCCAAGTTATTGCATATGGCACTAGTGGAATTCCAGATTTTCAAAGACTTGTGCCCCAAAATCCTTCTATTGATCTATTAGGAATACAGTGACTGCTGGACTTCCCAATTACATAGAAGAAATATGACACTCAGATGACAGCTGCCCTGGCCTCCATATTTTAAAAACAAATGCCCAATTTTCTGAAGATTTCTTTGACTTCTTAAAAGATTGCATGAAAAAAAGCCAATGATCTTTCTTGCAATCTCATAAAACTTTCCTGATTTGTGGGAGAATGCCTAAAGCCAGGAAGGTTTGCTAGCGTGTGTGTGTATCATTAAATTTCAATGTACAAAATGTGCTTTTTTATATATATAAATTATCTCTTCCCAACAGGATAATTTATTTATTTTTTTAAAGGATTCTCATAGTGCCAGTGTGGAGATTTGTTTTTTTGAAGACTAGATGGATGGTGGGTGATTGCATTTGAGCACATATATGTATAAAATGACTGGGATATTACATATACACATCTCTAATTTCCCTGGAGAGGACATGACCTTCATTGGAAGGCGGAATACTCCCTATTCATGGCAGAAATAATCTCTAGGAGGCTAATAAAAAACTATGCAAGCTGAAACAAAGAACATGGCCCTTTATCATTAGTCTGTGGTTTTTTGCAAGCACAGCAAAAAGAAGGAATTTCAGCAAAGAATCTAGGCATGCAGCATACTTACCTACTTACTTCCCCATCGTACTATTCCTTTTCAGGGTAAGAAGAATTCTACCCCAACAGGGGTGAAATAGTTGAGGAAATGAAGGTAATTGATAAATGAGGAAAAAGTGATCATGTTTTCCTCGAATGGGGTAGTATCCATGGGAGGAAGAAGTGAGAAGAATCAGATTCACATACTTCAAACTTCAAAAGAGAGGATTTTGATAATCTCCACCCCCCCCCAAAAACAACAACAATTGGAGACTGAAGAGAATGAAGCCCAGTATCTCAGGAATATTCTACCGGTAGTGCATTTTACACTAGGCAAATGTTTGGATTTATGATTACAGGGGAAAAAAGTACAAATGGTTAATTAGTTGGTTATCATTGTGCATTTATTGCCGGATAAAGGGTGCACTGCAGAATTTATTTTTCCTAAATAGCAAAATAACTTGGCTCACTTATTGTCTTCCTCAGAGCAAAATGTCTGGGCCCAGGCCTGTTTACAGGTTTACAAGAGCTCCCTCTGCATTTAAGTTAAGGGCCTGACTCTGTCTGGAGGCTGTGTTTATTTGGATGAGGAGAAATAGACTCATCCTAAAGATGCTTTTTCCAAAAGGCAACTGGACTTTTTTTTTTTCACTTTGAAAACATTTTATTTCTCATCCAAAAAAGATTCTTCAGATAAGAAATGAAAGTCCAGTTGCCTTTTGGAAAAAAAGCATCTTTGGGACAACCATGACTTGGATGAGAGAATAATTCATTCATTTGAGAAATAAAGTCAACTCTAGGAAGACCCAGGGACTGTGGATTTTAAGGCCGCCTGGATCTATAGATTTTCCATCTCTGGTTCTAGATGGGGTTATATACTCCCCCAAGCAGATCCAATACAATAATAACAACAGAATTATAATAACATAACAACAAAAATCAAGGTACAATAGTTGCACAATCTGGGGTTCTGCTTGAAGAGCAGGTGACATCTGTAGGACTGCTGGCAGCGATGTGCTGAGCTTTTCCTGTAGTGCCATCTGGTGGCCACAGCTTTTCTCCTTTATGCAACATAATACACAGGTACAGATGGTCTTGTCACATTCATTATGGGTCCTACTGATATGCAAAGAGTGCTCTATCATTCTCCTGAAAATATAGTACAAACAAGCAAATCCCCTATGTAAAGTGGTTTGAAGGGGGTGGAAATGCCTCTTGCATCTCAATCTGCATTTAGTACTTTGGCCTTCAAAATTGGTTTCCACTTGTGTTTTTCCCCCCTTTCAATCTCATACATGGGAATGCCTCCAAATAATGCTAAGATTAAAAAAGTCACAGATTTTTTTCCACTAAAGCTTCCAAATATTTACGAAAAGCAAAAGTTAGATAACAATGATTAGAAGAAATACGCACACAGTCATCTAAAAGAAATTAGTGCAAGATTCTACACAAAACAATTCAATAATTGTAACACTTAGGTGCACTAGATACTATATTTGCTTTAAATATAGCATAAATGTATACATTTATATATTTCCTGACAGTTTGGAACAGGAATCAAGACTAAAACAGTTAATTACAGTATATCAGTCACCAAGATCTTGATACAACACAACCCAGCTAGAACAATAAAAAAAACATAACCCAAAATACAATAATTGCAAAACAAAGTGAGAGTAGAAATGAATTAAAATGCTCAAAAACACCCCAAATAAGTAGGACTCTATGTGCTTTAGCAGAGGTCTTTCAAAGAGCATGGGAGCAGAAGTAGAGCAGCTCTTTAAAACAGCCACATCTGTCCTCATGCCTCCATGCAAACCTGAAAAAAAAAGTTATAGAGTTTTAAAACAGGAACTATGCTTACACATTCTGAAGCCCTTCTTCTGAATCCTTTTTGAAGCATGTGCAACCCTAAAAATAAGCACTAATTGAGAAGGTTGTTTTCCCCAGAACCCAGTTGCCATAACCTGATATCAGGAAACTCTTAAAGTCCAGGCATATCTGGACAAATCTGTCATTCTTTAGTCTCCTGGCCCCACTTGGGTTAGGGTTCAGAAATAGATTAAAATGGAGCACTAAAGGTAGCCAAATCTTGGCATGCTTCTATAAGGAGTCTTGCAGCTCTTCTAAAATTCCTAAACTGGTTTGTTTGCCAAGAGTTAGCCCCTGGCAAACAGGCCCACCATTGTCCTAAACATTTCCCCCCACCTATGTTATTTCCATTTCTGTAAATACAGAATAGTACAGAATGGCTGTGTCTGTTGAAGAGTGTTTCATTATTTTATTTCTTTTGCCTATCGTTTATTCTCACTTTGCATCTTGATCTCCACTTCTTTACATGTGTTACTAGTCTAAATCTGACTGCTGCCTCAGATGTGGTAAAGGACAGGGTCTGGTCATGGTCCTTCCCTATGAGACCATCAACGTTTAAAGAAAGTAATTGAAATCCCAAAATAAGCAAAACATAACCATTTTTCAGAGGTAATAATAGGAATTTAAAATACAGCTTGTAGCTTAAAAAGCACTCTGAAAGATCCTTTGGGGAACTGCCTCAAAAGAGGAAAAACAGGTGGAGGCATAACAAAACTCACTGCACTTGTTCACATTCAAAACCAGGTCAAAGGATCCAATTTCCAGAGTTCCCCTAATTAATTAGTTTGCCTTCAACTGCTGAGTCAGGATTCTGGGTTTGCAACCTCACTGATGATCATCTCTGTTTGCCATTGTGAATATCTGCAGGGAAACATTACATTTCCAGACTCCAAGGAGCCACTGTTTTTATTTTTTGAGAATGCTTGGAATTGGCATAAGTGGTGGAGAGACTCCTAGAAGAAAATGAGCCCTAGGTGGACTCTATAATTGCGCCACAAAGATTCAGATCGTCACTAGATGGCAGCAAAGACTTAAAGTAAAAGTTTCTATATCTCTTTGCTATCATCTAGCAGCCAGGCTCTGCTTTGCTCTCTACCATATTTGCTAGATGTTTTAACTTTATTCCTCTTAGAGAGTTCTCCAAAGAATAAAGTCAGTTGGGCTCCATAGTCTTTATGGGCACTCCTGACAAATTTCCAAGTGTAAAAAGGTGGGACACATTGTAAATGATCATACTTAACTGAGAGCCCATAACTCAAGTTTCTCAAAAATTACAGGCAGGTATTGCAAGCCTAAACCCTGAGTGAAGTTTTGGAAAGGCATCTTTGCAATAAAGCAGCTGTCTGTACTTCTTAGGACTCCTCTTTCCCTTTTGTGCTCTTTCTTGTATGCAAAATGATCTCCAGGTTAATGGAAGTTAACAAGTTAATGGATGACTAACAAGCTAATAGAGCAGAAGAGACCATCTCTTCTAGCCCTATTTCCCATTTCACCAGGAGGTACCACCAAGGAAGCTGATTGAGGCATCATCAAGGGAACTTGATTCACTGGGGCAAGTTTTATGACTCTGGCTTCCCTGCTCACACTGTCTGCTGAAGTGCAGATGCAAAAATCAGTGAATTTCTGATTGATTGATGACGTGGCCATCAGTTTAGGGCTACAACATTTAGGCTGTAAAAAAAATCCTATGGCTGCTAGATGGCATCAAGATGCTGTTTGAGAACCGTATGCCTATGACCTGGTTTAATCCCTGGCATCATAAGACCCTTTGCCTGTCACGTTAAATTGACCAAGTGTTCCACTCGCGATCCAAATTGTGATGATATCAAAATAAAGAAATATGTCTGAAGATGTCATTATGCAGATGCTCTGCTTATAACCTTGCATCAAAATATCGGACACAGGTAATGTAAACTTTAGTGATGGTGATGACATCATCTCACATGTGTTGTCATATTTATTAGAGTTTTATCTCACCTTTGTTACTTTATAAGTTACTCAGCGCGGCAAATAGATCTAATGCTCCTTCCTCTTCCTGTTTTCCCCACCATAACAACCCTGTGAGGCTGTTATACGGTAGGATGCTACAAAGGATGCTACAGGATGCATCCTGCATCCCAGGATGCTACAAAGCACTTTCCAATCTGCTTACCACAGTATTCTATTTTGTCCCCAGACATAAGAGGCCATATTCTACACACTGCAAATCTGTTATAACTCTGCTCTGTGTATAACTTTTCAAAGCAGCAGACTATAAACTGCAACTATGGTAAGTCTCTTCTCTTCTCTCCCCCGCCTTTCTGGTCCATTAGCCTCAGTTTCCCATCTCTTTTGATAATGTGTTGTTAGTATTATTTAAGAAAATGAGAAAAGGATTTGGGGATTGTTGCTGGAAAGTAGCAAGGGTCCCAACCTCGGCAATCCTTTTGTGGCAAACCAAACCTAAACTCACCATGGATAGTCAGGATTTACAGCTATTTCCCCAGTTCTGTGGTAAGGACTGAATCTCAGACCTTTTCCATGCAAACCATGTGCTCTCCCATTAAGTTATGGCCCAATAAGATACTGTGAGCGTTAATGTTAATTACAGAAAATAAATACAAAAGATTGTCACTTAAAATGGCTCCAGTTTCTTGGAAACAGGGCATATATTTTATATCATATTCAGTCGTATCCTATAACAACAGAATAATATATACATGTGATGAAAAGAGAAAGTAGGGAACATAATTAGAATTTAACAAACTCTTTTACAACTGGTGATATTTTACACTCTAGTTATTTATGCATTGTTAATCTACACTATAGGTGCCTTGGATTTATTGCTACTTCATCCTACATGGAAACTTTATGAATTTACTGTGTGTGTTTATTAATTGTCAAGTATTAATCAAGTTGATGTGGCTGGGTCAATAAATTGTAGTTACTGGTTCTTAGTGGCCGCCAGGTGGCGCATAAGGTAGGGCGAAACCAGGCAATTTTCCAGGCTGGGTAGCTGATAACGGCTGCTATGCCATTCCACTAAAAAAGGCTGATGCTTCTAGACGCTGTCATTTGAAGCTGTCAATCCATACTGCATACAGTACAGCTAATCTTGTTACTTCAGCACTATCTGAATGAAAATGCCTGAATATCAGCAGGCCTAGAATTTGGCTGGAGGTCATCCACTGCTGTTATCCTCTTATGATAACAACGGATCTTTAAGGAATAAAGAATGCAATCTGCAGTCCCTGGAAAAAATGCAGTGCTTTCCTATGAGTCATCATCCTACAGTTGCAGGGAAACCAGTGGTGGGATTCAGCAGGTTTGCACCACTTTGACAGGACCAGTAGCTAATTTTCTGTTGCCCAGGCCCAGAATGAACTTCCAGAAGCAGCATCCACACAGAGAACCGGTTGCTCACAAATTTGAATCCCACCACGTAGGGAAACTATATAAATGTCTTTCAACTACAATTCCCAACATCCCTCACTATTAAACTGGTTGGGATTGCTGGGATTCAACTGCAAGTTCCCGGTATCAGCCGGACACGAGGAGGGAGACAACTGGGCATGACTACAGCAATGCAGAGAGATTGCATTGGTTTGCTTTAAGTACAATTTCTAATGAAAAGGATTTGGTAGCTGGCCAAGAGAAATCTCCATGCTTGAGATCCTGCCTCCTCCCCCCACCCCAAGGACCCTGCATTAGATGAACAAATCTTCTACTCTGACTTCTCATTTGTTAAAAAAAGCCAAAAAAAAAGCCTGTGGGTCAGTAATTAGAGAGCTTCTGCTGCAGATACTGTCTCAGCCAGGTTCACTGAGTGATGAATGGATGGGAGCAAAATTTGGGATTGCATGGAAGCAATTATGTTGAAACAGAGGACTGTATTGAAGCAAATAGACCACTATTCAGAAATGTCCCTTAATAGTCCAATGTAATTTGGCTTGCACTGAAAGCTGGACGAAGAGGCAGATATCCAGGAACACTTTTAGCGAAATGAATAGAAGGGTCCTCAGTGAATCCACCCTATTTTATCACCATTTGAAATAAGAGAAGTAATAAATGGGGCTAGCTATAGAGCAGCTTTCTCCCCTGAATTATTACCTTCAGGGTCTAAATTTATCTATCGGTATTACTGACTAGTCCAATCAGAGACATAATAAATTTAGCTGCATGGGATATCAGAATTCAAAAAGAGCTGGGGCTATATTGGGAAATTGTCAGACTAGCAGAAGGGGGGCATTTCTCTTCCCTCCATCTCCTGCCAAACTTTCTCAAATGCCTTGATTTTCTCTTCTCTTTGGGGAAAAAAAAAGGATTGGTCTCACACAGCCATTTCTCCCCCCCCCCCCAGCCAAGGAAAATTGTCAAATTGTCCTATTGTACAGAGAAGCTAAGAAGGTTTGGCTTATAGCTGAAATTCATCAAGAAGAGCAAGAATGTTTCGGGTTTGGCTGAAATTTATCTAATATTTCTGTTTGTTAGCTTGAGTATAATTAATCTCACACACTCTCTCTCCAAGGTTGAAAAAAGGATAACCAAAAAACACATACAGTTGGATTCATGGTCATCACAGCTGGGCCCATGAATGTTGACCTTCATCATCCGTCGTAGTTTGGTTAACCTAGCCCTTCACATAATGCTCAGTAAAGAAAGGTGGCACTGCCACCTTTAGACATGCCTCTATGCCCTGATAAGGGCAAAAAAAAAAGGGTTAAGGGTTATATGGGCACATTTTGGCCAGTATATCATAAGCACAACTGAAACCCAGATTTACCCCAACTATGTCAGACATCTAGGCAACTGAGGAAATGCAGTGTGCTGTGAGAAAAACCTTGTGGGACAGGAGGAGGAGGAGGAAGAGGAAGAGGAAGAGGAGGAACTACAACTTAGAGACAATAACAATAACACTTATACTTATATACCACTTCACAGTGCTTTACAGACCTCTCTAAGTGGTTTATAGAGTCAGCATATTGTCCCCAACAATCTGGATACTCATTTTACTGACCTCAGAAGGGTGGAAGGCTGAGTCAACCTTGAGCTCCATCAGGATTGAATTCCAGGCTGTTGGCAGAGTTTGTCTGCAATATTGCACGTTAACTACTGCGCCTCCAAGGCTAATACAATGGCCAGACAAGAGATATCTCAGCCCGCAGAAAGAATGGGGGTGGAGAAAATATAAAGGAAAGGATCCTCACTGGTTCTTTGAAAAGTAAAATGCTTTCAGATTTGTACGTTTCTATTACCATAACTTTACAATAAAGGTAGTGTTAGTACTCCTGGGTACGTTTTCTTGTCTGGACATCTTGAAAGGCTAACAAGAATTCTAATAGTAAGACTACTTGCAAGCCAATGCATTATTGCCTGCATCCCACCAACTAGAAAGCACATGCAGTGGACTGAACATCCAACATGAGATAGAGGGAGAAATATAAAAAACAGTAGGCAGTGTATGGATCGTTGTGGGAGCATACAGGGTTTTCAGTGTTAGGAATGCAGACGGGTAGTGAAGGGGTAAGTGTTAGCGCAAATTAAATTTAGTTAAATTTCTTTTCCTTTCATCTCTTGTCTTTAAATTCTTTTGCTTTCTACCTCTTACTTGTTTTCCGTCTTTTCATATCATTTCTTACTCTGAAGAGGAATAGGCTGAGTTTATAAATGAATGAATGAATGCATAACCATAAACAGGTCAGCCACCAAACCAATGTAATATTCCACCTAGCATTTTTAAAGCTCTCATGATACCATTAAGCACAAAATATCTCTCTCATGATTTTTTTTTAAAAAATATGTAAGAGTAACATCTTGATTATTCTGGTAGTAGGCAGACTCCTAAAAAAACCTGTTCCCTTGCTATTTGAACCTAGAATTTACATGTTTTGGATAGCTGAAACTTTGACTTTTAGATTTTTACTACACATTAAAAAAAACATCGTTCCAGACTAGTTGAAATCCCAGCTTATTTCTGTGACAGTAGCAGCATTGACTGGGGCTTGTAAATGACAGTTCCAAAAAACAACCATGATCTGGATGACTGAGAATCTCCATAAACATCATGACAATTGGCTGTTGTTGTTGTTGCTCTTATTACCCACATAGTCCTGGGCTGTTGCTCTAGCAAACTGCTGCCAAAGTATATGTGGCTGGCATATTGCAATCCCAATCCACACACACCACTGGTGGTTAGATTAGGGTTTTTCTTGTCCTGTCAAGCCTTGCGTAGAAAATGACCAGGCTGAGCTGGAAGGAGGGGTCAAGGTGTCAGCAGTTTACATCCCCACAAGAGATGTAATTCTAGCCCTCATTCAATTCCATTGACTCTTATCTACTGCCAATTTGCCTTGACGGTTAGTAGTTCAGATTCTTACTTAGAGATAGCATGAAATAAACTTGTACTCATTTGAACAATCCTGGTTCCTGATTTCTTGCACCTGACACCTTGCCTAACTTAGATGCCCTTCAGACACGTGGACCTCAGCTCCCAGAATTCTTAGCAATAGCTTTGCTGACTGGGCGATTCTGGGATTAAAGATCACATCTCTAAAGAGAGATGGATTGGAGGATGCTGAACCAACCTTCCACTCAGCTGTCAGGTGCCTTTAATGTCACTTATGTCTTGACCGTGCTGCATCAGAGGTAGCAACCATTGCAGGGACTAAGGAAACAGCATAGGTTTACACAAACACACACACACAATCTGGGTGTGGGAGTTTATGATTCCTGACCCTTGGCGGCTCACTTTGAATGCACCAGCCCTGGTGGGCTGGCATCTGGGAGCTGTCAGCTGGGGGGCTTCAGGAAAATTCCTCAAATGTGAGATGGCGAGGAATAGAAAGGAGGCAAAAGGGAGAGAAAGGAATTTCCCCATAGTTTGATGGACCTGTAGCAAGGGATGGGGCAGAGGTGGCTTCAGACTACCTTGGCAAAATGTGTAGTATCTGCTTTGGGATTGCTTCAGCTACAATAATTACAATAACTTGACATCTGTGAGGGAAAGTTGACCCTCTAGGTGTCTATAAGCACAGTCATTCTAGGGACCAATGCACACGGTATGTGTATTTATGTGCGATGTCAAAGCATGTGTGCAATATTTGCAATGGAAAGTGTTTTGCCTATGGCACATACCGTATACAACCAACCTTAATGCATTAGAACTCAGTGAAGGAGGCATACATTACTTATTTTCTGTGAATCTCAATACAAGAAAGAATGAACGTTTCTGAACATGTACAGAGTGTTTTTACTCTGCAAATATATGCTCACAGCAAGCAAGGGAGGCCATAGCTTAACTATAATACACAGTATCAATCCACAAGGCTGTTCTTAGGTTATTGTTTGATAGGGGCGCCTACTAACCCAGAGAGACTTTCTTTCCTATCATTTATTTGCCCGGTATCAAAAACAACTTCTAAAACGAGGCCAGTTTGTCTTTCGCCTGCTCATCACTTGGAAATGAGGAATCATATTCTAAAAATCCAACCAAGCTTGCTTGCTTAATGGGCCAAAATCTTGAATCAGAGTACCTTGCACTGCAACAGTTTGTGGTTGAGACGTAGTGGGTTTTATGGATTTTATCTTGTGTGTTTTTAATGCTGTAAGCTGCCTGAAGTCACAGTATATGTGTTCGGTGGCCATATACATTTGTTTAATAAATAAGACAATTCAGCTATAATGTGTTTTTTTTTAAACTTCAGGAAGGTTTTATTTTGCAAGCTTTTTTTGTCATTATCTGTTCCATTTAGGAAGCTGGATTTGCTTAACGACCAGTGTAACATTGTTGTAAAACAGGTTTGACTTGATTTGTGACCGCTTACAACAGGGGTGTCAAACTGCCAGCCCGCAGGCCGGTTTCATCATACTGAAGCCGCGCTTACCCCATTGCCAGCAATGGCAAAACCGGCTCGATACATTGCACGACGTCACGTGACATCGCAAATTTGACACCCCTGGCTTACAACATAAAATCCTGTCCCAATTGTGATCATAAGTAGAGGACTTTCTGTAATCAAAAACCTGTCACGGGGCAGCAACAGTAGAGATTAGTGTCAAAAATTCAAGACTGGCCACACTAGCTAGGAATTCTGGGAGTTGAAGTCCCAGCACGACTGGGGGTACAAGCTGAAGAAATAGACCAAATTTCGAATTTAAGTATTGTACAGCTTCTGCAGTCATTTGGGGCAGGTTTTAATTATTCTCACAGTTTTATGATTCCTATTGGGGAAACATATTCAAACAACTGCCTCACAACAGGAGAACTGTTAACTGACTCATGATGATGGAGGAACCAGAGGAATTCTCTCCCTCCACATAATGCCTATTGCTTTCAGCCTGTCTCAGTCCAGCATACATCACAATAGTCAGAATTGTTTTTGTGAAGGAAAATGGAAAAAAGACAGCCCTAGGCATGTCTTAAGCTTCTGAACAAGAGGCAGGACATAAATTTAATAAATAAAACAAATTACTCAGGATTTTGGCTTGGACCATTTTTATTATTTATTGGAGTTAGACGTTGCTCCAGTTATGATTCACTCTGAGTAACAAACATACCCAAAACAATAATCAGAGAAAAATGAAAAAGGTATAACCAACTTACCTATTTTATACCCTTTGGTCTGTACATTTATCCCCTGGAATTATAGATCTTATGCATTTCTCTTGCTGCTGTTTGATTTGGGAACCTCTCTATTGAGTTAAACCCTAGACACGTTGGGGGTCTTCCTCTGATGGCATCTGTGTTCATTAGTGAAGGAAGAGATTGCCAATCTCTGTGGTGGGACCTCCAGGGAATTGTGAGCAATTTTGTGTGTTGGATGTGTATTTTTTCCAAGCAAAGCAGATTCACCATCAATACTTCTACTCTGTGTGGACCAGGAGGCAGCCAGCTTGCCGTGCAAAACCCTGAGCGAGTTTGGAAAATTTTACCTTTGTGCAAAGCAGGATCACTGTCAGAACTCGTTCCTCTCTATTTGGACAAGCTGATGGCAAAGTCAAGATTTTCTATAGTTGCTGCTATAAGTTCAGAATAAAATTCCAGTAGCTGTCTCCAAAATTAAATCCAAATTCTGGGAATTATGCCAAACAAAACAAGCTCATCCTTCCTGTTAACTAAAATGGTTTTAAATTGGATTGTTTCATTATTTCTTCCCCGCTGGAAATATTCTATTTTATAAAGTTCTAAAATACCATCATAATTTTATTAGATATGTAGATAAAAGTGCAGCTTATTGATTGATTAGGATTCGATTCTGGCACTGCCCAACTCCAAACTAGGTGACTTTCAATCTAAACGGAACAAGATAAACACACAAACGGAAGTAAATAAAAACACACTAATGGAAATAAACCACATGTGAAATGGATGCAACATACTGTATGTCAAGCATATCCAACAAGAGACTTCCTCCAGTCTATCCCTGGGAGAACAGCCAGGTCTTTAAGGTCTTCTTCTTGAATGCTATCAGGGTGGGAACCACACCAATTTCATGGGGCAACTTATTCCGGGGCCTCATTCTGCCTTAACTTCAATGTAAACATGAGTTCCCTTAATGGAAGAGGGACACACAAATTCATTTCTCACTTTATATTGCTGGCTGTGGAATTCTGGGAGTTGAAGTCCACATGCCTTAAAATTGTCAAGGTTGAGAAACACTGCTTTAAAGCAATGATTTTCAAACTTGGCAACTTTCAAATGTGTAGACTTCAACTCCCAGGAACAGGGTTGAAGATGAAATTGGAAATTGAAATCCACATATCTTAAAAGTTGCCAAGTTTGAAAAACGCTGCTTTAAAAGGTTGTGGCCTACTAAGTGCAGGAACCCATACACAATGAAAAAGCTGAAGGAAGCCCCCAGCCCTATTCAGCATTCCATTGGATGAGCTTGGCTGTGATCCCATCACCATTCATTTTCAGGATTTTCATTGCAGCTCCTTTTATCTTATCTTTAAAGATAAGGAAAATATATATCCCTTTGCAGCTGCAAAAGAAAAAAAGGAGCATTGCTTCTCTGGAGGTTGACACTGACCTTTTCATTCTGAATGCCTTGCTTGCTGCATCTGGAAAGACAAGCATGGGATATACAGGCAGCCTTGCTTAAAAATGATGTAGAAAAAACTGCATTGCAGAACTTCTGTAGTTCCCTTGATGTCCATTGAGGAAACCTCAATATTCACCCTGGTGCCTCTCCTTACTTTTTCGGGCCTGCCTGCCTTGTCTCTCTCCAGACACCAAGGTCTGTAGGTTCTGTTTGTAGAAGTATCAAACACCTCAGTGCCCAGCAAAAGAACTATTTCCAAATCCACAAGGCATACATTTAACAATATATTGTTAAAAAGCAAACAAACCAGCCCTGATCCTGACCCAGTCTGAAAATTATGTGGATGTAGGATACCTCAAGGCCAGGCCTGCAGCTCCCCACCATAAATTTATTGCTGAGTGCATTCAGACAAAAGAAGCAACATCCCCAACCATCCCAATAGAATAAAATGTATTTATTAGTTAACACTGGGGATATTCATCAAAGGATATTTATTAGGTATCAAGGAGGGCATTAATTTAACTGAGTGCAGAGATGCACAAACCAGATTGCACTTAGTGTCTCCATGTTAAGAGTTGGTTCCAGGCAAGATGATTTCATATGCAGGCACTGTTCTATCTAGTGAATATTGCAAAACAGGGAAGGAACGGATCTCATCAGCAGAATGCTCCGTTTTCCATGCAAAAGGTCGCTGGCATTTATGGTTAAAAGGGGAACTGCAGAGAATGGGGGAAATCTCTTAGTAGAGAGAAGTTTACTCTTTAACCTATATTGGAGGGAAAGAGAGAAGGGCCAGTTGCTTGACCAGTTCAGGAGCTTAACTAGCAACCATGGTGCTGGAGTGTTAAATGGTCCTGCTTTCAGTCTCTTCCCCCACACATCAGACATCTTGTACACTAGAGGAAAAAAACTCCAGAAAGGCTTTTATCCTCTGCTTATGTTTCTCATATCCTGCCATTCCTGGTTGCTGATTAACTCATTCTCCCCTCCTCTCCTCTTCTTTTAACTATTGAGAGTTGAATTTATTCTACAGATCTGAGCCGTCCTCAGAATTGAAGTCCACAAGGCATAAAAGGGCCACAGTTCCCCACTTCTGGTTTAGACTATGGGGGTGTGGGGGAGATAGGAGGGGTTAGTCCTTTCAATGTGCAACTAGTAACCTGCTCAATTATATTATTTTGTACTATTTGTGAAAGATTATTAGAGAAAGGACTAAAGGCAGCGGAGAAGACCATGTAAAAGACATAGCAGCAACATAACTAAAACAAGCCCTATAAACTGACTATCTCTGCAAAATAACAGATGCTGGTCTCCATTGGATACTCTTTGGTCACTGGTAGAAGATGGGCACTGAGTGGTTTCAAGTCCAGGTGGCCACCATTTTGTTTAATCTTATAGGGTTATTATGAAGGCAAAAGTGCTGAGGGGAAAGACATAGGTTGCACTTTGAGCCATTTACAGAGCAGGTCTATTTATTACAGGAGTTCTGTGCCTTCAAAACTAACTGAAAACTGAGTTGAAGGGTGTTTTGGGCTCTGTACGTATTGAAAGAAAAATCTTCATCAGGGTCCAGTCCAAGCCGGGAATACACAAAATGGAGACTGCTTTAGAAAGAAGGTTCTTGTTTATTGAAGAGCAGAACCACAGCAGCATGTGGCTCTGGGGCAGCTGACCACATGGTGCTGGGAGAGGTGGGTTATGATACCTTCTTGGGCTTTTGTGTTTGAAGTTGTTCCTGTGGCATGAACTTTGTATTCTGTGTGCCCTTTTTGTATTCTGATGGTGGTGGGTTAATCCTATTATGTCCTAATGATCATGTCCTGCTTCTCTGGGGCTGTGGCTGATGGCTATGTCCTGTGTTGGATTTTTGGGTGAGGGATTGCTGGTTCTAGGGGTCTTTGTCTTTCTAATCCCATCAGCTCCAAGCTTCCTGGCTCCAGTCTTTCTGAAAGGATTACCAAATCTGCATTTCTACAGAACTGATTTCTGCTTGGGGCAGAGAGACTTGGGGTGAGGTGGGGTGGTTTCTGCCTAAGATTTTCTCCATTATCCCTTTGGCAGAATATAACATTCTGCCTTTTTAATATTTCCCAAAATATTTCTTTCTCTGGGGGAGGAGTTGCTGTCTTCCTACAGTACTTTTTATTATTTATGATTATGTTATTCTTAGTTGTGAGCTGCCAAGAATATTTAGGACTGAGATAGGATATAAACTGTTTAAAATGAATGAATGAATGAGACTTGTGAAAAGAAAATTAGAATTTTTGGACAGATAGAAAGTCAGCACAGTACTGGCAAAATTAGCAACTGGATTTGCTTTATTCTCAGAACCAGCTTCACAAAGAAGTGGATTTGTTGGTTTGTTGGCTGTGTAAAGGGGTTGGCTGTGTGAAAAGCTGGTTGCAAGTAGAAGAATAGGAGGCAGAGTGTCTGTCAGCTGAATCCCTGGATCCTTTACACACCCATTGCCCTTGAAGAACCTAGCCATGATCTGTCATGATTTCAGCATCCCCTATTTATGACATACCACAGTTTAAAACACCTGTTTAAAACCCTGGAATGGGCAGGTCTCTCTATGCACAGAGTGGCCAAATCCCCAAAGAGCTTTAAAACTGTACAGAATGTAAAGCCGTCACTGAGTGAGCTGTGCCAAAGGAGGCCATCGTGCCAGTCATTGCTTCCTGTTCATACTGACATGCAGCAGCATCCATTTCAATTAAAAAACAATGGACTGCTTTTCCCATTTGTGCAGCCGCCATAGTTCTCTACTCAGAGGCCAGCATTTGAAGCCGGAGGATGAGGAGTCAGGACTCTGGGCACTGGCTCACCACTTTTTAAATCATCTTGGCTCCTGTGCTGCTCAACCCCAAGAAATGATGTGGGTGAAGGGTTTTCCTGAGACCAGGATTATGAGCAGAAAATAAACTCCTCCTCCTCTTCTTCTTCCTCCTCTTCTTCTTCTTCTTCTTCTTCTTCTTCTTCTTCTTCTTCTTCTTCTTCTTCTTCTTCTTCTTCTTCTTCTTCTTCTTCTTCTTCTTCTTCTTCTTCTTCCTCCTCCTCCTCCTCCTCTTCCTCCTCCTCCTCCTCCTCCTCCTCTTCTTCTTCTTCTTCTTCTTCTTCTTCTTCTTCTTCTTCTTTTTCTTCTTCTTCTTCTTCTTCTTCTTCTTCTTCTTCTTCTTCTTCTTCTTCTTCTTCTTCTTCTTCTTCTTCTTCTTCTTCTTCTTCTTCTTCTTCTCTTCCCTTCCTCCTCCTCCTCCTCCTCCTCCTCCTCCTCCTCCTCCTTCTTACATGTTTCTGGTAATAGTTAACATATCAGCAAATGAGCCAAGCTCTGTGTCTCTCCACATTTACATAGCGTGTTGTTATCCAGTAAGAGCCTCCACTTGAGCATATTGGTTTTACAATTAGGCACTCCAACTCTCAATCTATTCAGGATCCCCCAAGTAGTATAAGGGAGGTCAAATCTTTCAGCCATATCCTCCTTTAATGTTATTCCTTGCTCGATGTCTCCTTCCTCCATCTTTCAATTCGATTTTGCTCTTGTGTGCGCTCAAGAATGTTTGTTCTTGCCATAAAGCTGTATCTAGATCTGAGGCGGTGGGCTGGGGAATATGTCCGTACAGAGGATGTCAAGAATCATTTTCTTGCTTAGTTCTGTCAGCATCCGCTGCTGCTTCTCTTCTGATCTTAAGTGCCAGAGAGAGGATATATTTTCTCAATTAGGGTAGGTTTGAGACAACCTGTCACTTAGCGTACTGCTTCATTGATGGCGACACCAACTTCTTTCAGGTGTGCAGATGGGCCCCACACTGGAGCAGCATACTCTACTGCAGAGACGTTCAAGGCCAAAGCTGATATGTGCAACATAGTGTAGTTTATCAATTTCCTGAGTCATGAGGAAGTGTCATGAGCCGCTTAAAGCAGTTTTCCTCCTTTAACGTTGCCAACCCAATAAGGCAGAGAAGTGGGAAGATGCTACTTCTCAGCAGGAGCCTAGAGAATCTCCAGCTTCCTCAAATAATATGCATACATTTTATGGATGAAAGCAGAAGAAGGCTATACGTGCATCAGATAGTGTATTTAATAGGCATTTCCACTCGCAGCTGAACGCATATTACACGTTTGTTTTACTTGGTGCATGGCAAGAGATCAATGCATCTTTCCTGGCTATTGCTTGTGTAATTGCCCCCCAGGCAGTTTTTTTTATGGCTGGGTACAGCCATTTTATCCTTTTAGGCCAGTTGCCAGAATAGGAGAACTTGTCTACTTCCTGCCAGGATTTTGAAAGTTTTGGGAGAGAGACTCCCTCCAGCCCCATCAACATCTGAAATGTATTTAGGCAAGACTCAGAGGAGAACTCTTTTTGGAAACCATGCAAACTCCGAAACATCTTTCTTTGGAAGGTCTGTTTAATAGCATTTTGTAAAATCAGTCTTTGAGCTGAATTTGAGGTGTGCAAGCTTTCTAGTGTTCCCATTTTTCTCTGTGGCGGAACACACAAGTCATTTGAAGTTCTCTTAAGTTGGACAGTTTGTTCCAAGTATGGAACAAAAACATGTTTGCTGTTTCAGTTGTTAGGCCTGCTCTGTGCATGTTTGCGTTTTTGCTGGGTGCTGACAAAATCAAAAGTAAAATGTGATAGTCTTAGATCTCTTAGTATTGTTCCTTTGGCTTTTTCAACCCTCCCTTATTTACTTCCCGGTGGTAGTATTTTAGCAATGTATATTTCTTGCTGTTTCTTTATTTATCAAGCTTGTTTGTTACCCATCTTGCCAAAGACCACTGGAGGCGGCTTAGAGACATTGAATAAACTACACTATAAAACATTAGAATAAACTACACTATAAAACATTAGAACAGTAAATAAGGACCTTACATTTACTGTTCTGCTGTTACTTTGTATGCTGGATTAATCAGTGGAATGGCTTGCCTCCGGAAGTTGTGGGTGTTCCAACACTGGAAGTTTTTAAGAAGAGATTGGACAGCCATTTGTCTGGAATAGTATAGATTTCCTGACTGAGCAGGGGGTTGGACTAGAAGACCTCCAAGGTCCCTTCCAACTCTGCTATTTTGTTATTTTGTTCTGTTAAAAGAACCAGCTGCAGCATGATGCCTCCAAACTCCCCTAGATTATAAAAAAAAAGTGTTTATCTCAACAACTATATTTTAGCTTTAAGTTCTAAACAACTGAAAATAAAAATGGATTGCTAACATGGCACATTCAGCTGCATTATTGCTTCTCTTGTTGATATAGTTTATGTGAGCATCTGCTCATCCTGTACAGATGAATCATAGCAATCGTACAAGTGTGAACTTTGTTCACACTTGAAGTCCCAGTTATATTAGACTACATCATTCCCATAGTATTTTAACACACTGAGTATAACCCAAGACATTTGGAAGGCAACAAGTGAAGGCAGACTGCTAATACAGGTAGTCCTTGACTTACAACCACCACAACAGGGACCAGAATTTCCATTGCTAAGCAAGGTATCATGGGTCCCAGTTTTACGAACTCTTTTGCCACAGTCATTAAGAGAGTCACTGAAGTTATTAAATGAATCACGTGAGTCCAGCTTCCCCCACTGACTTTACGTGTCGGAAGCTGGCTGGGAAAGTTGCAAATGGCGGTCACAGGACCCTGGGATGCTGCAGCTGTCATAAACCAGTTGCCAAGTGCCCAAACTTTGATGACCTGACGTGAGGATGCTGCAACGGTCATTAAGTGGGAGGACCAGTTGTAAATAATTTTTTTTTTGTACCTTTGAATGATCACTAAGCACATGGTCGTAAGCAGTGGTGGGATTCAGCCGGTTTGCACCGCTTCAGCAGAACCGGTAGCTAATTTTTTTTTTGCCCAGGCCCAGAATGGACTTCTGGAAATGGCATCCACACAGAGAACCGGTTGTTCACATATTTGAATCCCACCAGTGGTTGTACGTCAAGACTGTAGGCCCAGGGCCTCTAAAACAGTGTAGTCCCCATATCCCCCCCCCCATCCCCAATGCACACATGTTCACACAAGTTCTGGCAAACTTTTATTTGAGATTTTCTACCCTTATAGACTGAATGTGACTTTGCCAATCTGCATTATAGTATTAAGAGAGAAGCTTCTTTTTCAGTGCTGTGGCATTGCCTCTCTATCTCTCCATGGCCCACTGCCCTGGCCTCTTTCATGCTAAATTAGATGGTTTGGGGTTCTGCCAGACAGTTGCCAACGATTATGTTGGGCAAAGACAAGGATGAAAGCCATGGTTTTTGGTTTATCTGTTTATTTTAAATGAGCAAGAACTCAGGATCATATTCCCATTTGTGTGTGTGTGTGTGTGTCTGTGTGTATTTGTGTTTACACCAATCCCTGTGCTTTCAGGATCGCAAGCGCGGTTATTATGATAATCCTTTGAAAATAGGACTTTGGAGTTTTGCCCACAAACCCTCCTGCTGGCTCATTAACTCAAAATCTGCACCTAGTGGGCCTGATGAATTAGAAATAACTTCTGAAGAGCCTGTTCTTGCTTATGTCACTCCTGAGGCTTGTAAGCATCTTCTTAACAATGGTAGAAAGTTAGCTTAGAGGAATTATGGAGCACCCGTCCTCATTACCTCCACCATTAACCACAGTGTTGCAGCAGTAAAAAAAAATGGAAAACTATGAAACACGTGTCTACAGTATGCAAATGTCAATCTGGAACATCCCAATTCCACATCCCTTTAAAACGTTGGCATTTTAAGACTACCCACCCCACCTTTCAAATCTCAGAATGCTGCACAAACTCCTGTGCTCAAAACAGGAGGAGGGGGTGGGTGGGAGAGCCAGCGGCCATGTAGATTTTCCTTTCATCAGTGCAAACCAGATTAGTCAGCTGCCAAAAGTGATGGAAGCAGTTTGATGTAGTGGTTAAAGACACCAGGCTAATAAGAGAAGACTTGGGAATTCTAGTGCCACCTTAGCCACAAAGCCAGTTGGGTGACTTTGAGCCAGTCCCTCTCTCTTAACCCAAGCCATCTCACAGGGTTGTTGTAGGGATAACAGGAGGAGAAAAGAACATTAAATATGTTTTTGAGTTAGTTATAAAAATAATGAAGGTAAGGTATAAATAAAGAGGAGGGCGAAGGGGGACATGATAGCAGTGTTCCAATATCTCAGGGGCTGCCACAGAGAAGAGGGAGTCAAGCTATTCTCCAAGGCCCCTGAAGGCAGGACAAGAAGCAACAGGTGGAAACTAATCAAGGAGAGAAGCAACCTAGAACTAAGGAGAAACTTCCTGACAGTTAGAATAATTAACCAGTGGAACAACCTGCCTCCAGAAGCTGTGGATGCTCCAACACTGGAAGTTTTTAAGAAGAGACCGGACAGCCATTTGTCCGAAATGGTATAAGGTTTCCTCCCTGAGCAGGGGGTTGGACTAGATGATCTCCAAGGTCTCTTCCAACTTTATTATTATTATTATTATTATTATTATTATTATTATTATTATTATTATTATTATTATTATTATTATGGATCATCGCACAGTCAGCCAGATGTTCAGACTGGATTTGGCATTTTGTCTACCTATCGAGTCCTTACCCAGGACCTGGGATAGGCAGATATGGATGTTTGATGGTATTACAGATATCGTCGCAGGATGGAGGCAGTTCCTAGTAAGGCTGCCTTTTGCATTATTATTATTATTATTATTATTATTATTATTATTATTATTATTATTAAGATAAATAATCAAGCTACATTTGGAAAGTCACAAATCTCTCTCTCTTTCTCCACAGTATTTCTCTTTACTGAGCTTCTGTAGTTGTGGAGTTTTCCTAACAACAACAAGACTATTATGGTTGTTCTCCAACTCAGAAAAGTATAATGTGTAATATGATTTTAAGTAAGCTCTCCGTACAGATGAATCTTGGGACTCATTCAGTACCCTCAGAGATGAGAAGTGATAGAAGATGGAAAGAAGACTACCTTTATGGCTATGTAGAAGAGTTTTTGTTTTGTTTTTTTCAAAAAAGGAATCCCCTTCTCCAATAGAATCAGAATAGGAACAAAAATAAGGATAATGATCTATCAAGAATAGATAGTTGAAAATAGGGTCATTAGACATACCAGAGAAGGAGCATTTTTTTTTCCCCTGTCCTTCAGTCTATACCTATTTGGTAAGGAATGGATTTTGATACACAATAATGTTGTGAGGGCAAATATCCAGCAGCCATGAGTCTTCTAGACTCACATCCAGGCAACTGGTTCTGAACAGCTGTGGGCACCTATGAAACCCTAAAACAGGGGTAGGCAACCTTGGCTCTTTTATGACTCGTGGACTTCAACTCCCAGAATTCCTGAGCCAGCCATGCTGAGGGGAAAGGGAGAGTTTCCAAGCTGAGCCATGCTGGCTCAGGAATTCTGGGAGTTGAAGTCCATGAATCATAAAAGAGCCAAGGTTGCCTATCCCTGCCCTAAGAAGATTATTCTCTTTCACAAGCTTTGATTTTTATAATCCTGTTCTAGAAGGCTGGTAAGGAAGAGTTAAACTCTGTTTTGCCTGTATCCTTCTAGCTAAACTTGGCAACTTTAAGATTTGTGGACTTCAACTCCCAGAATTCCATGTTGGCTGAGGAATTCTGGGAGTTGAAGTTCACAAGTTTTAAAGTTGCCAAGTCTGGAGACCCCTGTTCTAGGTAGGGGAGCATTCAGAGGAAGGATTGCTAAATTATCCTTCAAATCCCCTTTCTTTTTTGTTCTGTTCAACCCTCTCCAGAGATCTGAATAAATTCCACAAACCCAAGCCATCTCAAAGAAGGCAGAGTGTTGCATTGCTTTATTACCAATGGATTGATCAGATTTCATTCCTATTTCCATCTTTCCTCAAAGGACTGGAAAGTGGTATATACCATTATGCTTAAAAGTTGGCGAACCTCTTTGAATTTCCAATAGTCTTGCGTAACCATAACCTAAAATGTGATCGGTTCTCCACACCAGTCCTAAAATAGATAAAGAGAACTCAATTAAACAAATGAATCAGAAGCATTATATTTGTTCATTTATTTATTAAGGAAAATAATCCAAAATTACATATTTGTGTGTGGTAAAAGTAGGTGAGCCTTTCCTTTCAGGAACTGGCAAGCAGCAATAACAGCAACTAAATGTTCCCAATAACTGTTGATTAATTCTGTATGTCAGCTTGGAGGAATTTCTCCTTATAGAGCAGCTTCAATGCAGATGTGCCTGCTTCAGGTCCTTCCACAACATTTCCTAGGATTAAGGTTAGGACTTTGACTTGACAAGTCCAAAACATTAATTTTCTTCTGCTTTAACTATTTTTTTGGGGGGAAAAGTTTTATTAGTTTTTATAGGGTTAGGCGTAAAATGGGGCAAGGGTTGGGATTAGGGCTTAGGTTTAGGTTGGGGCTAAAGTTTCCCCAGGTAACATTTTTGATATTTAGCAAACAGCATATTGTCTGGGTACATATAATTAAATAAAAGTGATAGATATTGTAATATATAATAGTAATGGATATAGTTAATTATCCTAAGCAGTATTAATTAATCACTCCATAACATTCTTCTTGCTAACATGTGTTCAAAATTACGTATCACGTTCCTTTCTCTCTAATTCGTTTTTCTAACCATTGATAAATATTATCCCATGTTCTAAAGTAAATTGAACTTTCTTTCTCAACTATTCTGTAGTCATATGACTTGTGTGTTTCGGGTTACTGTCTTGCAACATAACCCACTTTCTTCTGAGTTGCAGTTCCAGGACAGATTTTCTGACATTTTCTTGTAGAATTTGCTGGTACCATTCAAAATTTATAATTCTACCAATGATGGCAAGTTGTCGTGGTTCAGAGATACCAAATCAGGTCCAAAACATGATACTGCACATCAGACGCAAGATAAGGTTCTTATGCTGGACTGCAGTGCTTGCAATCATGTAGCAACTTACCTTAAGCTTCCCATACCAGGTCACTTCCACGTGAGCTGGGCAACAATTTCCATCTTATGACACAGGGGTCTTCAAACTTGGCCCTTTTATGACTTTTGAACTTCAACTCCCAGAATTCCTCAGCCAGGCACACTGGCTGAGGAATTCTGGGAGTTGAAGTCCACAAGTCATAAAAGGGCCAGGTTTGAAGACCCCTGTTATAACAGAAGCCTCATGGCCATGTTAACTGCAATGGAATGTGTGGATGATCTTGGAAGAGGAGGAAAGGGATGCTGCCCAGGAAACAAACAGGAAAAAGAGGCAGGAACCCCCAGTGGCTTAACTATCAGAGAGAGAAATTCAGATGGACCATTCCTAATGGATCAAGCAGTTAAGAGTGGTGACAAGAAGTCTGAATATTTTTTTAGTCTTGCAAGATTCTGTAAATGTAGCCTTACAATAAAGTAAATTTAGCTCGTCTAATCATGCTTCCTGTTGGTTTACCTGGGAGAGTTGAAATTAACTATTGATGGGGAAATGTCAGCAAGAACCAGAGAAAGAGAATGTGGGGGTAGATGACTCCATCCATCCATCCATCCATCCATCCATCGTTTCATTCTTTGTACTCTTATCTTCATTCTTAAGTTAAAGTCTCCTATGACCTGAGCTTGCCTCCTGGTGACCACAGGAATAAGTCCATGTTGTTTTCTTAGCAACAGATCTGAAGTGTTGGCTGTTGCCTTCTTTCCCCATATTTTCTCAAAATCCCACTTAGTCCACAATCCTGGGACTTTTGGGTGAATTTCCCATCTGAGGATAAATCTGACCCTGTTTTGGGGGATTGGCCAAGGCCAAGTAGGTGCTACCACCTAATTGACCTCAGAAACCAAACACAAGGTCAGTAAAGCCAAAGAGATTCTTTATTCCCAAATACTTCCCCTGAATCAGAAGAAAAGTGTACCTTCTTTCTTAAGTCTCCGCTCTCATCTTCCCAATATATATAAACAAAGTACATTACTCTTGAGCACGGAACAAAATGCTTCAGGCTGGCACGTCCCCAGTCTGTCTGAGTAGATGGTGCCCACTTGCCTCTCCTTGCCAGCTATTCATTGCAGAAGGCACTAAACATCAGTGAGCAGTTTTTAATAAGCAATTGGTATTTAACTGGCTAAAAGGTACTAAATGTCAGATCGGGGAACTCCAAATCCATTGCAGGTTTAATGGACTAGGAATGCAATCCATTAATTGCTTCTGTTTTATGTTAATTACACTCCGCCAGGGATTGATAGCCTAGCTGCCCTGCCAGCACCCGCCATGCTGGCAAACTCTGCTGTGCTGGGAAGTCTGGAGATGGAACAGAGTCTGCTAGCCTGAGAAAGTCTCCAGAGTTGGTGGAAATTGTTAGGGGTCCTCACATTTCAGGGAGAGAGAGATCAAACTGGAAGAGTACTTTCAGAATCAGTTTTCATTTAAGAGATGGAAGCATTCTGGGACTCTTGCAATACTTGGTGACAAATCAGAAGCTGAACAGGAGCAGAAGATCATGATTAAGACACGTAATGCCAGTCTTTAAAAAAACACAGCATCAAGCTTTCCCAAAGTGAACCTACATAGCAATTCTGTATAGCCCCTCAGTCCTGCCAATTCCCAACCAACTGTGAAGGGCACTTTTCTGTCTCTTCTGCTGTTTGTCTTCAAGACACTGTTTCTTTCCCAGAGTCCAGCAGAGATCTGTGCAAGTAGGACCCTGGTTTTGCTAATAGGCTTCAGTTCTCTTAAGCCCGGATGTCGTTCAGATTGCCTTCTGACATCCATCACTATTTTTTATGACCAACTTTGGTAATACCTCATTTTGCTGTCCCTCATATTGGATAATCAAGATTCCTGATTGTCTGAAATACATGCTGAACTCACATCCTTCAGACCAGCAGCGCCCAACCTTTTGGCACCACGGACCGGTTCCATGGAGAGAGATTTTTCCATGGACCGGAGGGGGTATGGTTTTGTGTGCTGCCTGCATCCCATGGATGGGGCTTCACTTGTTGCATGACCCGGTTCCTGGCATGCCGTGGCCTGGTGCCAGTCCACAGACCAGGAGTTGGGGACTTCTGCTTTATTTTATTTATTTATTTATTTTATTAAATTTCTATACCGCCCCTCTCCCGAAGGACTCGGGGCGGTGTACAGCCCAAACTTTAAAAAACATATAAATGTACAAAATTTAAAATAATTAAAAATAAATTAAATCATTTGGCCAAAATCCTAAAACCCAAAACATACAAAATTTAAAATCTTAAAAAAAATACTCAGAAGCTTCTATGCCAGGCCGGCCTGTCGGAAAAGGAATGTTTTTAGTTCCCGACGGAAGGTGCGTAAATCTGTTATTATACGGAGTTCGGGGGGGAGCTCGTTCCATAACGTGGGAGCTCCCACAGAGAAGGCTCTCCCCCTGGGGGTCGCCAGCCGGCACTGTCTGGCCGACGGCTCCCTGAGGAGGCCCTCTCTGTGGGAGCGTACCGGACGGCGGGAGGTATTTGCTGGCAGTAGACGGTCCTGTAAGTATCCGGGTCCGATGCCATGGAGCGCTTTAAAAGTGGTCACTAACACCTTGAACCGCACCCGAAAGACCACCGGCAACCAGTGCAACTCACGCAGGAGCGGTGTTACGTGGGAGCGCCACGACGCTCCCATCACTACCCGCGCGGCTGCATTCTGGGCAAGTTGGAGCTTCCGGATGCACCTCAAGGGGAGCCCCATGTAGAGAGCATTACAGTAGTCCAGCCTGGAGGTCACGAGGGCATGAGTGACTGTGCGTAGCGAGTCCCGGTCTAGGAAGGGACGCAACTGGCGCACCAGGCGAACCTGGTGGAACATCCTCCCGGCCACGGCCGTCAGATGGTCCTCTAAGGACAGCCGTGAGTCCAGGAGGATTCCCAAGTTGCGAACCCTTCCTGTGGGAGCCACTGTTTCGCCCCCAATACACAGCGATGGAATCAGCTGGCTGTACCGGGATGACGGTAACCACAGCCACTCGGTCTTGGAGGGGTTGAGCTTGAGTCTGTTTCTCCCCATCCATACCCGCACGGCCTCCAGGCACTGGGTCAGCACGGCAAGGGCATCGTTGGGGTGGTTTGGCGTGGAAATGTACAGCTGGGTATCATCAGCGTACTGGTGGTACTCCACGCCAAAACCACGGATGATCTCACCCAGCGGCTTTACATAAATGTTGAACAGTAGAGGCGAGAGGACCGACCCCTGAGGTACCCCACATACGAGGGGTCTCGGGGTCGACCTCTGGCCCCCTGTCAACACAGACTGCATCCGGCCAGAGAGGAAGGAGGAGAACCACTGCAAGACAGTGCCTCCTATGCCCAGCCCCTCCAACCGTTGCAGCATGATACCATGATCGATGGTATCAAAAGCCGCCGAGAGGTCCAATAGCACCAGAACAGAGGAGCAACCCCTGTCTTGGGCCCGCCAGAGATCATCCACCAACGCGACCAATGCTGTTTCCGTGCTGTAGCCAGGCCTGAAGCCCGACTGGAACGGATCGAGATATGACGATTCCTCCAGGTGCTGCGGGAACTGTCGGGCAACCACACTCTCAACAACCTTCGCAAGAAAGCGAAGGTTGGAGACGGGACGGTAGTTTGATAAAACGGCTGGATCCAGGGCAGGCTTCTTGAGGAGGGGTCTCACCACTGCCTCTTTCAAGGCAGCGGGAAAGACACCCTCACTCAAGGAAGCGTTGATAATTGCTCGGAACCAGCCTCGTACCACCTCCCGGGAGGCCAGCACCAACCAGGAGGGGCACGGGTCCAGTAAACATGTGGTCGCCCTAAGTCCCCCCAGCAACCTGTCCACGTCCTCGGGGGTCACGGGGTCAAACTCAACCCAGGTAACAGTCTCAAGACCAGCCTCCGCCTCTCCCATTGGACATACCCAGTTGAAGTCGAAGCCTTCCCGTATCTGAGCGATTTTATCATACAGATATTTTCCGAAATCCTCAGCTCTACCCTCTAAGGGGTCTCCCCTCACCTCCTGATGAAGGAGGGAGCGGGTCACCCTAAACAAGGAGGCTGGGCGGTTATCTGATGACGCAATAAGAGCAGTGAGGTAGGAACACTTCTCTGCTCTTATCGCCATTAGGTAGGACCTAATATGGTCTCTTACCAATGTTCGGTCAGATTCGGCACGGCTCGATCTCCAACTGCTCTCTAGGCGTCTTTTCCGGCGTTTCATCTCTCTCAACCCCTCGTTATACCACGGGGCCGGTCGAGACCCACGCCGAATCAGAGGCCGCAAAGGCACAACTCGATCCAGGGCACCGGCAGCCGCCCTGTCCCAGGCCGCCACCACCTCTCCAACCGAGTCGTGTGTCAGAACCTCAGGAATTGGCCCAAGCTCTGCCTGGAACCGCTCGGGTTCCATCAGCCGCCTGGGGCGGTACCATCTCACCGGTTCCGCCACCCTGCGGTGGGGTGCAACGGTCCGAAAGTCCAAGCATAGGAGAGAGTGATCAGACCATGACAGGGGTTCAATGACTATATCCCCTACACTCTGACCACTCAGCCACTGTCCAGAGACAAAAACCAGGTCAAGCGTGTTCCCCCCTGTGTGTGTGGGGCCTTGAATTACCTGGGTCAGGTCCATGGCTGTCATGGAAGCCATGAACTCCCGAGCCTCCCCGGACGCCCCGCCCCCGGACGGCAGGTTGAAGTCACCCATGACTATTAGCCTGGGGACTTCAACCACCACCGCGGCGACAACGCTCAGGAGCTCGGGCAGGGAGGTTGATACGTGGCAGGGCGCCAGGTACGTAATCAACACCGCCCTCGGACCCCCTAGGTCCCACTTCACCAGAAGGGATTCACAGCCTGCCGTCTGAGGAACAGTGACCTCCCTCGACCTGAAACTTTCCCTGATCACGACCGCCACTCCCCCACCCCTGCCTTGAGCTCTCGGCTGGTGGAATGCAAGGAAACCCGGTGGGCACATTTCCACCAGAGGGACACCGCCCTCTGGTCCCAACCAGGTCTCCGTTATACCCGCCAGGTCTGCTCCCCCCTCTGAGATTAAATCTTGAATGAGGGGGGCCTTATTTACCACAGACCTGGCATTGCACAGCATCAGCCTACAGCCAGGGCCCTGTGGTTCTGAACAACCCCGAGAACAGGTTGAGCCTTGGGGGTCGGAGCGCACGACCGCTCGTAAGCAGCGGGTGCGCGCTCCCTTATTATGATACGGCCCCCTGCTCCCACCATACCTGCCCCTCCCGCTAACGGTACTTATTGGAACTGAGTTAGTCTTAATCAGCCCCCCGTCCGCACCCTCGGGACTCCGTCCCCTTCCGTCGCCTGGCCTGTCTTCTTGTTCCCTTCTGACAATTTCTTCCCCTGCCCTAAACACTCCTTCCCCACCCCTCCCCACCCTTAAAACTTTAACTAAGTACCTATTTAAAAAACCCCAAAGCCCCTTTTTTGATGCATGCCATCTCTCAGGACTCTAGAGGAAGGATGCTATGCAAAGATACACGACTACTACTGTTACTATTTTATTGTGCCGGAATGGTAAAAAGAAAGACAGGCAAGCTTTGTAGGAGGATTTTAGGGCAACATTCCCCAACAATTCTGGGTTGGCGGCCCGGCGCAGGTGGGAGGGGGGAAAAGGGGATGGTTGTGTGCAAGGGGCAGGCGCGTGCACATGCGCATAGCTTTATTGGTGTGAGCGACGGGTGCCAGCATGTGCAGCTCATACGAGTGGGGCTGCAAGTGCTGATGCCTGCCACTCGCATCAGTTGGTCTGTGTGTGCGTGCACATGCACGTGCATGTGCCAGCCCACCACTCACATGGCCCAGTTGCCAATAGGCCATAGCCTGATAGTGGGCTGTGGCCCACAGATCTGTTTTAGGAAACTATGGAGGAGGAAGATGTCTGTTTTGATTGTTTAGGAAGAGAATGCTATCTCCTTGCCAATACTTAGGTCAGGGTGTTGAGACAAACTGTTCCTGATGCATTTGATACTTGGACAGCCAGTCCAACAAAGCACGATTGGTTGTCTCACACATCACTGGAAACTGTAAGTTGTGTGCTGAATGAACTACCCTTGGTTTCACGCTGTATGCAAAGGCACAAATGATGGGTTTACAAACCACAGGGGCTAGTCACACACAGCATGTTAAGCTAGAAACCAGCTACGCTTTGGCCTAGCACCTGGTATGTACTGTATGAGTCAAGCTATATGTCACAGGTAGAATTGGCAGCAGTTAACTGGCTACTCTGTGCCTTTAACTGTTTAGGGCCAAGCAGAATTCAGGTTCTGAAATTTTCATATCACAGCCTGTCACACTGGAAATTTTCTGATGATAGAATCTTTAGTTTGTGCGTACATGACATCCTGAATTACAGCTTTTTAAATTATTATTTTAAAATTAGTCTTGATTCCTGCCAACTGCAGAAGTCCCTGCAGTTCTCGTGCCAACATTTTCAGAAGTTTCCCTTGCCTTCTTCCAAGGGCTGAGAGGGTGACTGGCCCCAAACCTCCCAGATGGCTTCTGTCCCCAAGGCAGGATTTGAACTCAAATCTCTTCATTCCTAGCCAGCTATCTATAACCGCTGCACCAATCTGGCCCTTGAACCACAACTGAGCCAATCCTATTTTAACCTGGAACATTGGATAAACACAGGTCAAAGGTTGTGCAAACTAAAAAGCTGTGGCTTATTCAAGAAATCATGATTAAATTAACCCTACAGGAAGGAAACATAGCTCACTGCTACTCTGTTGTTTTTTCAGTTAAAATATGTAGGATATAAAAATTGACTGAGTAGATAGTGCAAATCCTTCTCAACAAGTTCCACTGAATTCATTGGGGCTGACTCCCAAAAGGGTTTATTTTACAGGGGTGGGGAAACCTGCCCTGGACACCTTCCAGCATCCCTTATTACTACTACTGTATAACCACGCTGGTTGGGGCTGCTGGGAACTGTAGTTCAGCCACTTATAGAAGGCCCCAGGTGCTCTACCTTGGGGTTCTATTTATTTATCTAGCTTATGGCACACATAACACATGGGCTAACAATATAAATTAACATTTCAGCTAGGTTAGTAGAAGCCAGTAAAATATAAAAGTCAAAAAGATCTATCTATGTTCAAATATCAATGTCTAGCAATGTCTGCACCTTGGGGTGCAGGTCTGTAACTTAACACCTAAGATCCCAGCCAGGCCTAAGCGTGTTACCTGTTATGTTAAAAACGGGGTCCATTTAGCCCCCCTCCCCATTCCTGTTTCTCGGGGGCGGGGTTTTTCTTTGTTCTACTCATCCGGTTTCTGCCAGCTGGGCCCACTGCCTCTTTGAAGCCGTGCTCCCGCTTTCAATCGTCGCGCAACCTCTACTGCTATTTAACTCACATAATAATGCGCCTTCGTAACTCATCCCCACCAGCCTCTTCCATCATTTTTGTAGCTCTTTCCCCCCCCCGGCCCCCATGTTTCCAGTTTGTCAATATCTTTCTGGTAATGAGCTGCTTTTGCAGAGAGAAAAAGAGGACGGCGAGGCGGCCGCCTGCTGCGGCGGCAGAAGGACGGAGGGAAGGACGTTTGCGAGCAAAAGTGAAGGGTCTGTCTCTTAGACTGCTTTTGCCGTAATTTATTTAATGTGGACCAGCGATCCCTGCCTTCCCGTGTTTGTGTGTGCTTACGCACAGCTTTATTTGCGTCAAGGTTTAGTCGGGGGCTGTTTTCGGGTAAAGAACAGCTTGAGTAAGAAGTAGGGCCATCTGAAAGTGCTTCAGAGGAAGTGCAGAGTGCATTCCCAGGTGACTGATTCAGGAGGGAAAGCTCTTGCATAAAGAGGAATTTATGAGGGCATTCCAGATTCTAAGATGGTTGCTAGCCAAATCCAGTTCTGTTCTACCACATTTTAAGGGATTAATTCGATTTTGCAGATTTAGACCTAACTTTTTTTTTTTTTTTGCCAAGGTTAGTTCACAAGCCCTCTGATCTGTTGGCATGGCAGTCCCCTCAATTTCTCAATTCCTACACATCCTATTGGAGGAGGAGAATAATCAATAATGTGGAGTGAGTCTACATAAGTCTTTTGGACACTTTTTGGCCTATTATGAGGAGACAGCTCAGAACTGTTGAGCCATCTCTGTGTTAAGATGGAACCTTTGCAAAAAGAAATGTGATTCCTTTCTTGTTAGCACTCTTTTTGTCACTGAATTCTGTTTCATGGGTTGTGATGTTTGCATGAATGTGTGTGAGAGAGAAAAACAAAAACGATGATTGCACATTATGTTTTGTCAACCGCAGTTATTATCTTCACTGCTTTCGTTCCTCCCTGTGTTGAAATAGAGGTGTTTTCCAGTGTTGAGGACAGTCGTCTTAAGTGATTCGTATGAGGCAAGGTCTTTGCCCAAAAAACTGAGATATTTGAGAGTTGGTGTACACATTTGGTCCATCATTTCTGTGTCTTAAATATATTTTTTCCCCAACAAGCCTGGATATCACCTAATGCAGGGGTTCTCAACCTTGGCAACTTTAAGACTTGTGGACTTCAACTCCCAGAATTCCTCAGCCAGCTTTTGTGAGAACCAGGTTAGGGTAATGGTTCCAGGGCTGGGCTAGAAACCCGGAGACTGAATTCTAGTCCCACCTTATCCATGAAAGCCAGCTGGGTGACTTTGGACCAGTCCCTTTCTCTCCAGCCCAATTCACCTCACGGAGTTGTTGTGGGGAAAATAGAGGAGGAAGAAGTATTAGGTAGTGTTCACTGCCTTGAGTTATTTATAAAGTAATAAAGTTGAGATAAAATATAATCAATCAATAAAAGAAATAATATTTCTCCTCTGGTGATCTTGCATTAATTTGTTTTTATCCGAGTTTATTGTTTAACTGATTTTATTGAACATTTTAATTTCTGGTTTTATTGTACACCAGGCAGAGTCACTTTACCTCAGATGGGCAGCCATACAAATTCGATAAAATAAATGAATAAAATCTGATAATCTAGAAGTGTGAAAAAGTAGTGTATAAAGCAAGGCTGGGTTGGAAGAAAGAAATGGAGAAACACAAAGGCACCTTTAGGATTTGATGCAATCATCAAAACTAACAAAAGTATTTGTGCAGTTGTGACGCATGCTCCAACCGCCCTTGTGCATGCATGCAATGTTATATGATCCACATAAGGGCAAAACTTGCGGTGCAACGCAATACTGCTGTCATTATTTGCCTTACCATGGATTCGTTTGGTAGGATGTAGTGAGTGGTGTTAGTTTATATTTGTCATAGCTACATTTTCTTTTAACTCATGTTCTGAATTTCTTTGGTTCATTTTTTTTTCCTTTTTCACGCTGCATCATGCGGCTTACTACAAAAAGGAGCAGTGTAGTGGATATTCCTGTCTGTGTGTAATTTGTCACTCAGGGATAAACAGCCAGAGACTCTTATGACCTTGGCCCCATTCTAATCTTCCCTTCCTGCAAAGCATCAGTTTTACCCCTGGGGGCAGCAGTTACTCAGTCTTTAAGCTGTGTTTCAAGAGTTCAGTATACAGTAATGATACACAAGTAGTCCTCAAGTTACGGCCATTTGTTTCAAGATTAAGTGAAGTTTGTGACAGCCCTGAAAAAAAGTGACTTATGACTACTACTTGCACTTAAAACTTATCGCAATGTCTCCGTGGTCACACGATTGTGATTTGGGTGCCTGGCGACCGGCATGTATTTACGATGATTGCGGCATCCTGAGTTGTGTGATCACCATTTGTGATCTTCCCAGCTAGCTTCTGACAAGCAAACTCAATTGGGGAACATGGATTCACTTCATGACATGACTCACTTAACAGCTGCAGCAAAAAGATCATAAGATCGAGTATGGCCACATGATGACTCCCTTAATGATTGCATCACTCAGTGATGGAAGTTCCAGTCCCAACTGCAGTTGTTAGAGTCAATTTGGTCTAGTGATTAAGGCACCAAGCTACAGTAGAAAGCGGGAATCCGTGAGTTCAAGTCCCACCTTAGCCATGAAAGCCAGCTGGGTGATTTGGGCCAATCATTCTCTCTCAGCCCAGCCTTGTTGTTGTGGGGAAAATAGGAGGAGGAAGATGTGTTGGATATGATTGCCACCTTGAGTTATATGTAAAAATAAAGGGATATAAACAAGCAAACAATTGTATGTACAGTCAACACTTTCTCCTCAGGAGAAAGCTACTAAATTTGGGTGCAAACAATGCGAATAACCACTAGATGGCAGAAAAGAGATTGTGTGGTGTGTCTGTGGTTGTCCAGATTTTTGCAGCTGAAATCTGGTAGCTTATCCTAGTTATTTTGGTCGGTCTCCCTTCCTCAATCCCCCAGCGATCTTTTTCAGAGTGAGAACAGCTTTTCAAGGTTTCTTTCTCTTTAAAAAAACAAAAAACACATGCCGACAAAGATAGGCTTAGGACTGTTTGGCATGCAAACCTTGTATTTTATTCTTGAGCTGTAGTCCCTTAGGACTCCCACATTGGAGCTGCAAAAATTCAGACCACTGTTTGATGGCAGCATAAGAGAGTCAGAAAATCCTTACCACACCATGTCATACATTTGTGGCATAATTGAACACGCACAAAGGACATCCATGCCTAGGAGACAAAGGAGAGAAAGATACAAAAGGCATTGTCATGCCCTACATGAAATGAGGCCTCTTGAGTGCTATAATTTACTCTTTCCATTTGATTTCTTTTCGGTCCTCTGTCTAAGAGTGCTGCGCAGGTAATAACCAGGGATGATCACTCAGTGGCAAAGTACCAGCTATGCACTCAAATGACTGCAGATTCAACTTCTAAAAGGATTTTCAGTAGGGCTGGAATAAGCTTTGGCTTGGCGTCTCGACCAGCCTGCAATCCCTGGCTTTGCTACTGTGGATTTCTTATGTGTTGTGGCTGCACCTCATTATAAAAGCGGTCCTCAATCTACCATCACAAACGACCCCCCAAATTTCTGCTGCTAAAGCAAGGTAGTCGTGAATTAGTTTTGTCCCATTTTGAAACCCTTTTTGCCATGGTTGTTAAGTGGATTTCTGCATTTGTTAAGTGAACCATGCAGACATTAAGCTAGCTTGGCCTCCCACCCACCCCCCAATTGACTTCGCTTGTTGGAAGCCAGCTGGGAAAGTGACAAATGGTGAGCAAATGATGAGCACTTGATCCTGGGTCAGTGGAACTGCCACGAATACATGCCAATTGCCAAGTGCCCAAATTTCAGAATCAGAATAGAGCTGGAAAGGACTTTGGAGGTCTTCTAGTCCAACCCCCTGCTCAAGCAGGAGATTCTATACCATTTCAGACAAGTGATTGTCCAGTCTCTTCTTAAAAACCTCCAGTGATGAAGCACCTACAACTTCTGAAGGTAAGCTGTTCCACTGGTCAATTGTCCTCCCTGTTAGAAAGTTTCTTCTTCTCCTAATCAAGTTTCTTCTCTCCTTGATTAGTTTCCATCCATTGTTTCTTTTTTTTTTTTTTTTTTCATCCATTGTTTCTTGTCCTGCCTTTTGGTGCTTTGGAAAATAAATTGACACCTTCCTCTTTGTGGCAACCTCTCAAGTACTGGAATACTGCTATCATGTCTCCTCTATTTCTTCTTTTCTCTAGACTTGTTGTTAGTTGAGAAGTCGTGTCCGACCCATCGCGACCCCATGGACAACGTTCCTCCAGGCCTTCCTGTCCTCTACCATCTTCTGGAGTGCATTTAAGATCACGCCTACTGCTTCAGTGACTCCATCCAGCCATCTCGTTCTCTGTCGTCCCCTTCTTCTATTGCCCTCCATCTTTCCCAGCATTAGGCTCTTCTCCAGTGAGTCCTTCCTTCTCACTAGGTGGTCAAAGTACTTGAGTTTCAACTTTAGGCTCTGGCCTTCTCTAGACTAGCCAAACTGAAATCCTGCCACCGTTCTTCCTATGTTTTAGCCTCCAGGCCTTTAATCATCTTGGTGCTCTTCTCTGCACTTTTTCCAAAGTCTCAACCTCTTTTTTTGTAATGTGGTGACCAAAACTGGATGCAGTGATACAGGTGTGGCCTTACTAAAGCTTTATAAAGCAGTACTAATACTTCACGTGATTTTGATTCTATGCCTCTGTTTATGCAACCAAGGATTGCATTAGCTTTTTTTGGCTGCTGCAGCACACTGCTGGCTCATATTTAAGTGAACTCTTACCTCCCCCCCCCACTTTATTAAATTTCAAAAAAAGTAAAATATGCAAAAACGGAAAAAAAATTAAAAAGGAAAATGTCAGGGAGGGAGGAGTGCAAAAAATAAAAAAAGGAAAAACAAAAAGTAACCTCCAACTTTCTTCAATACAGTTACAAATCTATAATACATTAACCTCTGGCTCTAAAACTCACTGTAAAACACATTATTTCTATAATCATAAACGGATCTAATCAGATGCCAAAATTAACTCACTCTCTTGAATGGCAGCCCCAAGAGAAAAGTTGTTATGCATTTCATAACAATACTCCGGCTCCCAGCTCGACAGCCCTCTCCAAGAAAAGTGAGCATTCAATGTGAGAAAGGCCTTCATAGTTGCAGATCTTAAGAGTCTGTCTCATCATTGTGGTTTTCCAGGCATCTGGGGACCTGGGGAGGGATTGTTGGGCAGGGGTAGGCAACCTTATTTATTTATTTATTTATTTATTTATTTATTTATTTATTTATTTATTTATTTATTTATTTATTTATTTATTTATTTATTTATTTATTTATTTATTTATTTATTTATTTATTTATTTATTTATTTATTTTGGGTTTGTATGCCGCTCCTCTCCGTAGACTCGGAGCGGCTCACAACATACAAATAAACAATTCAATATAAATCCGGAAAAAAACAACATTAAAAATAAACCCCACACATACTCCTCAGTCACACCACAATCAACAATCATCCCTTGGCTCTTTTATGACTTGTGGACTTCAACTCCCAGAATTCCTGAGCCAGCATAGCTCAGCTTGGAAACTTCTCCCTTTCCCCTCAACATGACTGGCTCAGGAATTCTGGGAGTTGAAGTCCACGAGTCATAAAAGAGCCAAGGTTGCCTACCCTGGGACTAGACTAGAGAGACCTTCAAAACAAGGAGGTGTCTCATCCAGCATTGGAGGGGAGGCAGCATCTTTGGAAACCCTTCTCTGTCTCCTTAATGCTTACTTTGCCTTTGCTCTCTTTAATAAATGCTTTCCCTGCCAGCATCTGAGGTGTAGTTGATGGCACCATTGCTCTGCCTGAACTCACTACTGTAATAAAGCAATTATTTCTTCTGCTGGGACTGCACTCTTAGAGTGCTGGCTGGTAAAGGTATGAAAATGTTAGGAAGGGGGAAATGGGAAGAGATATATTGAAGAACACTGGGCCTAGAACAGAGCCTTGGGGTGCCCCACTGCATACTTCCCTCCATGTAGATGCAGTTCCATTGAGGACTACACGTTGAGTGCGGTTGGCCAGCCACTTACAAATCCATCTGGTGGTGGTGCTGTCTAACCTACATTTTTCTATCTTATCTAGTAGTAGATAGTGGTCTACTTTATCAAATGCCTTACTGAAGTCCAAGTAAATGATATCCACAGCATTCCTCTGGTCTACTAATTTTGTCACCTGGTCAAAGAATGCAATAAGATTTGTCTGGCATGATCTGTTTTTGACAAGCCCATGTTGGCTTTTGGTTATGACTTTGTTTGCCTTTAGGTGTTTGCTGATTCTTTTCCAGACTCTTCCCAGGTATAGAGGTCAGGCTGATAGGTCTGTAGTTTCCTGGATCTATCCCCCCCCCTTTTTTTGAAGATGGGAACTACATCAGCTCTTTTCCAGTCCTCTGGTAGTTCCCCGGTGCTCCAGGATCTTTGAAAAATATAGTTCAGTGGTTCTGAGATCACATCTGCCAGTTCCTTCAGAACCTTGGGGTGTAGTCCATTAGGTCCTGGTGATTTGATCTCGTCTAAGCTGGACAGGTGCTCACTTACCATTTTCTTGCCTATCTTAACTTGTGTTTCTAATCTGCTTTTTACAGTATTGTTTTTGATAGGTTGGACTGTTTTTTCCCTTTGCGTAAGGATGGATGCAAAAAGCGAGTTAAGTAGTTCTGCTTTCTCCCTGTTGCTTGTCACCTCCTTGCCACTTTCTCCCACTAATGGATCAATAATTTCTTTGACTTTTTGTTTTTGTTTTTCCTCAAAGTAAAAAGTGGTACTGTACTGATCTCGTCCATGGGATTAAAGAAACCTTTCTGGTTTATGAGACATAAAACAGCAAACCGGCCTAGTGAGGGCAGACAGGCAAAATATTTTGAAAAACAAGGTAGTTATGTAAAAATGATTGGGAAGATTTACCTCGTAGTGTCCATTTTATGTTAAAAACTTAACATGAAAATAGAGGATCTAATGCAGGGGTTCTCAACCTTGGCAACTTTAAGACTTGTGGACTTCAACTCCCAGAATTCCTCAGCCAGCAAAGCTGGCTGAGGAATTCTGGGAGTTGAAGTCCACAAGTCTTAAAGTTGCCAAGGTTGAGAACCCCTGATCTAATGATTCATTGGAATTCACACATGGATAGCAATGGAGGCTTCTTGATATATTTTCAAATTATCCTTCTTCCACAGCAAGACTGGCACATTGTCTTGATCATATACAGATAGTCCTTGACTTTATTTGAGACAGTTGTTAACTGAATTTTGCCCCATTTTATGTCCTTTTTGCCACAATTGTTAAGTGAATCACTGCAATCGTTAAGTTAGTCCCACGGTCATTAAATGAATCTGGTTTCCTCATTGACTTTGCTTGTCAGATGGTTGCAAAAGGGGATCACATGACCCCCCCCCGGGGACACTGCAACCATCATAAATATGAGTCAGTGGCCAAGCATCTGAATTCTGATCATATGACCGTGAGGATGTTGCAACAGTCATGTGAAAAAAATGGTCATAAGCCACTTTTTTCCAGTGCTATTATAACTTTGAATGGCCACTAAGTGTTGTAACCTGTAAGTGGTTGTAAGTCAAGGACTACCTGTACATGCGAGTCCGTTTCAGACGAATCACTCCAATTGCTCCGTCAAAACACTTTCCAGCTGTGGAATGCATATCTCATTTTTTTTTCTCTCCCTTTCTTTGCACCTCTAATATTTCCATGCTGTTTCTATTATCTATATTGAAACCCATTTCAGGCAGGATGAAAATAGGTGGGGGTTTTAGCAAACTGCATGATGGAATACGAAAAATGAAAAGAGGTTCGGAGAGAAGGAAAATGGAGTCTTGAGCCTACAGAGTTGGGAGATGTGCTGGTATTACAACTCCATTTCCCTCCTTTGAGGGTTATCTGGCCTGGGAGCCATAGAGATGCAAGTGCCTGGAGAGGCGAGTTGGAGATGAAAGGCGCTGCTTTTTAACACATCTATAAGGCATTAGGAAGGGGAAAGGCCAGAATCCCAGAGCACACACAATAATGAGGATGATAACAACAGCCACACAAATTGTTGAACCAATACAGATAGTCCTTGACTTATGACCACAGTTGAGCCCCAAAGTTTTGCTGTTAAGTGAAACAGATGTTAAGTGAATTTTGTCCCATTTTATGACCTTTCTTGCCAGAGTTGTTAAGCAAATCACTGCAGTTGTTAAGTTAGTAACACGGGAGTTAAGTGAATCTGGCTTTCCCCCATTGACTTTATTTTATTTTATTTTATTAATTAATTAATTAATTAATATGCTTGTCAGAGGTCGCAAAAGGGGATCACATCACCCTGGGGCACTACAACCATCATAAATATGAAACAGCAAGCGACTAAATTTCACTTTTAATGTGTGCCATTGTGCGCACAGTAAAAAAAATGACAATAAAGTTTATCTAACTCCAATCTAACTGTTGCCAGGCATCCAAATTTTGATCATGTGACTATGGGGATGCTGCCGTGTGAAAAATGGTCATATGTCACTTTTTTTTTAGTGCCATTGTAACTTTGAACGGTCAGTAAATGAATTGTTGTAAGTTAAGTTGAGGGCTAGCTGTATCTCAGTGTATAATCTATATGATTATTCAGGAATGTTTACACATTATACAAAATGCATCAACAAAACACAGATATTTAGAAATCACTTAATCCTTAACATTTCTGGTATTTAAAAAAAATAACAACTCAAAATCTAGTAAGCTGCTCCTTGATTGTACCACTTTCAAACTGCAGGTCAGAGTTTTCATGCCTGAATGCTCTCTGCACTTTAATTAGCTACATAAATCGAATGAATGAATGAATGAAATTAATAGAACACCCATGTCCACCTCCATAGGATCCACAGGAATGGGAAGAGCATCTTCCCTATCTGCAGCCAAACATTCAAACTTGCAATCTTAAATAGTCTAGACCAGGCATGTTTTATTTTTTTAATAGTACTTTTTATTAAAAATTATAATTACAAATGTGAAAATTAATGAAAACTAAAAAAATAGGAGAATAAAAAGAAAAACAGACAATGCAAAAAAGAAAAAAAGGAAAGAAACATAGAAAATAAAAATAAGAATTTAATAAAGAAAAAGAAAAGAAATACGGTATGTATGACTTTCCCCTTTCATCACAAGTATAAACAATTTTAACAACTTGTCTTGTCTTAAAATGCAACAAATGATCTCTTCTTTCATCTCTTATCTGTAATCAAATCCTTAAAGCTTCATCTTTCAGCCCTGACCAGGAGAAGCCCATTAAGGGTTACCAGAGATAATAATGTTTATTTTAACTTAGATCAAATAAATTAACTTTATATTCTTTCCTTTTACTTTTAACAATCTTGATCTTTAGTCTTTTCAAATAATGTCCTAGAGCAGAGGTCCCCAACCTTTTGGGCACCAGGGACTGGTTCTGTGGAGAGAGGTTTTACCACAGATTGGAGGGTGTGTGGTTTTGTGTGCTGCTTGCATCCTGCGGATGGGGCTTTGCTTGTTTGTGTGGACCAGTTGCTGGCATGCTGCGGCCCGGTACTGGTCCATGGACCAGGGGTTGGGGACCCCTGTCCTAGAACTTAATTTGTTTTCATTTTTTTTCTTGTACCTTTTAACAAAAATCTTCAAAGCTTTAACAACCCTCTTTTATAAATTCAATATAGGAAAATTATCCAGGTCACTGTCTTAGTTTGGTATTTGTATATCCCTTTTAATTATTAAGGAATCAGCCAGTTTCTTTTGTATGTCCAGTGTAGCAAGTTTTCCCATATCACTCTTGTAGCCTGTGATTTTAAATCCTCTTTTAAACTCTTTTAAGTTATAAGAATATTCTTTTAATCTTTTTCTGCTGTATTTCATTAATGTTTCCCCCCCCCCTATTCAGTCATGTGCATTCTTGCGAGACTGCCTGGTCCCTGCAAGTTTTCTTAGCAAGGTTTTTCAGACATTTGCCATTGCCTGCTTCCCAGGCCTGAGAGAGAATGACTAGGCCAAGGTCATCCAGCTGGCTTTAGGCCTAAGGCAGGATTAGAACTCTCAATCTCCTGGTTTCTAGCCTGGTGCCTTAACCATTACAGTGGCTCCCATAATTGTGGGAAGTTTCAAAATCACCTTTTAGCAGATGAAGTTGCTCTCTGCTGTGACTTCCAGCCCACAGACGATCTGTATCATCTTAGCTCTCCTTCCTTGCCCCCACCCTTTTTCTTCACCAGACACATTTTCCAGCAAAGCACTGGATTCCAGACATTCAACACTGTTATTTTCTAAGCTTGTCTGCTCGGATATGAGATTTACAACCATTCTTTGAAATAAAATTAATGCCGAAGACAAATGTTTTTCAGCATATCTATATCACACTTTTTTTAAAAAATGAAAAGCATCTTTTAAAAGATTCAGGTGGGACAGGAAGTCTGAGAGGAAGGGGTCCTCAGGCAATTAGCAACAGGCTGCTGACCCCTGGGGCCTTGTCACTTCTGGATAGTTAGACATTTGTAAGAAAAGGCACCTAAAGCACAGCAAATGTGCTCTTAACAAATGCAGGTCATTCCTGCCGATTGTATCTCTATCCTGGTCATTTAGCAAATACTTTAGGCCTGTATTTTTTAAAACCTGCACTTGGATTTTAGGGTTTGTCAATTGATGATAGCGGAGGTGCTGTGGTACACCATACTTGAAAAGCTGAAGCTTCTGGTATTTTTTATTTGTTGTCTGCCACAAATATTAAGATGTATCAACTTAGTTTAAAACATTGAATTGCTGAATTATGAACTAATACCAGTGTGGCAGAATTGGAGAATGTCAATGTATTTGACATATGTTTTTTCATTTTCAATAATTGTCAGTTTAGTGGGGACATTTTTAAATGGTAAAATAATCTAATCTCAGATCTCCTGGCACATTAATCTAATCTGGTCCCAAATCTTCTGTTTTTGTTTCCATTTTTATCCCTGAACTTGGTTGTCCAACAGTTCCAGAGGTATTTTTCCCTTTGTAGCTAATAGACCAGCAAAGTCTTTCTTGAAACTAAAGGCACATTTATGGCACAATACAAAGTAAACTGACTACATCCTACCGTTCTTCAACATGCATAAGCAATCCCTGTTCTCAGATATTTTGAGCATATAATAATCTAGACTAGGGGTGACATGATAGCAGTATTCCAGTATTTGAGGGGGTCAACTTATTTTCCAAAGCACCAGGAGGCAAGACAAGAAACAATGGATGGAAACTATCAAGGAAAGAAGCAGTCTGGAATTAAGGAGAAACTTCCTTACAGTGAGGACAATTAACCAGTGGAACTGCTTGCCTTCAGAAATTGGAGGTGCTTCATCACTGGAGGTTTTTAAGAAGAGACTGGACAGTCACTTGTCTCAAATTGTATAGGGTCTTCTGCTTGAGCAGGGGGTTGGACTAGAAGACCTCCAAGGTCCCTTCCAGCTCTATTCTGAATATCAACACAACTACCCTGTTTCCCCGATAGTAAGACACCCCCGATTGTAAGACGTATCGGGGTTTTCAGGGGGTCGGCTAATATAAGCCGTACCACGAAAGTAAGACATATTACTCCTGCCCACTTCCGCCTCCTGCTTAAAATACTTAAATACTTAAAATACTTAAAATAAAACTGACAATTGTTTTCCAATCAATATAAGCCGTACCCCGAAAGTAGACATAGTGGGGCTTTTGGGGATAAAAAGAAAGTGTGACCCTGTCTTGCTTTAGGGGAAACACGGGGTAAGTAACTTGCTTTTTTTTTTGCGAGGCAGCCTGGAATCTGCATTTCACTGAAGATGCTGAAAATTCTGTGAGATCCCTCCAAATAAAAATTGTGCTGTGGGCCAACTGTGTTGTAAGGTACAGATTTTATGTGAAAGGATGTCTGAAGTTCTTTGTTCACTTATTAAGAGGCCTAGACAAAATATTAACTTGTTACGTTTTATAACTTCAATTGGAAGTAGTTCTCAAGAAGCTGTTATCTCATTTTGTCCAGCAGAGGGTGCTCAAGCCCATTCCCCCCCCCCCCAGGATGTTCTTGTCAGCATCTACGGTAGAATAGAGCCCTGCTTTCCTGGCACGCGATGTTCATGGCCGCTCATCCCCATGCAGCATGTTCAGCTGAAGTCTGCCTTGCATCCTGTGAGAATATTGAAGCAACATTGGTCACAATGGAGGAAAATTCTGCATCACATCCCTTGCAGGGAACGGTATAGTTATTGCATTCCCAGAATGCTGGATCCATCTAGCTAGACTTCTGTGTTTGCCCATGGTGCCCTTGGCTGGATTTATTTGGAAGCAGGCCCTAAACCACGGGTCTTCAGATTTGGCCCTTTTATGACTTGTGGACTTCAACTCCCAGAATTCCTCAGCCAGCGTGCCTGGCTGAGGAATTCTGGGAGTTGAAGTTCACAAGTCATAAAAGGGCCAAGTTTGAAGACCCTTGCCCTAAACTAAGCTGCATCCAAGCTCTTACAAGGTGGAAGCGCCATCCGATCCCAAAGCAAGATATCCATGTGACATCAACATCAACATCAGTTCCCTTTGTCGGCTAATACTGTACTGAGCTTTATATGTCCCATCCAAACAGCTCATCTCTGGTCTGGTCTGGTCTAGTCATCTGTCCCCCTCTTCTTTGAAAATTTCCAGTTGTGCTGCTCCACAGGTAAAGAAGGAAGCAGATGATCAGATCTGAGAAGGGATGGGTTATGGAAGAGTTTTGTCGGCTGATGGGATCTGATGTGAGCATGATTTGCCCTGGGCCATTACACAACAGCACCTGGCTTTTAAAGGGATGCCTTTATTTGGGGAGAGTCTTACAGGTTGTGCCTCTTTCTGCATAATGGCAGGAAACCACCTGGTTCACTTTCAGCAGTAACTGATAAGAGAGGATGTCCGAAGGGTGGGGGATGGCAGCGCATAAACAATGGGCTCAAGACCATAGGCTGCTCATTTTGGTTTTAAATGGAAATGGTTTGAAATGGACTTCCTGCATCCTGAGTCACCTGCCCATTTACTCTAACCACTTTGGTGACTCTAGGAAGCTGCTAAAGCTGGTGTCAACCCTGATTCTGGAGTGTGATATGTCTGAGTAAGGGATGTAACACGGGCCTTATTTAAAGGACTGTTGTGTAGGTGATTGACACAATGTGCATGGGGTACTCTGAACTTTCTGCAAACACCACCAAAAGGGCCCAGTAAGGGCTGGATTTCTGCATTACATGTCTCCCAAAATGCATTGGCGAACTTTCCCTTTTGCACAAAAAAGGGGTCCTGAACTTTAATTTGATTGGAGGAAATGGAATCCGTTGTGGGGAAAAAAATACCCTGCCCTTTCAGGCCACTTGCCTACCTTTGTGTGAATAGGAAAAAGTCATTGACATCCTGGTATTGAAGCAGCTGCTTCCGGTTCTGGATTAGGACTGCAATGCAGAGTAACACTTCAAACGTAATCTCATCCCGATCCACAGAGGTGATAGGAGCTGGTGCCTCCGCACCTATGAACAGAGAACAGGATGAGTTTGACAAGACCTTCTCCTGAACCGAGCCTGATTTAAGATCACTTTTGGAAGACATCTGGAAGGAAGAGATGTGGGGTAGCAATCACGGGAGTGGGGAAGAGTGGAATCTGGGTTTCCGTTTCTTGGTCACCTTTCCTTTGAGGAAACTAGCAACGTTCTGTCTGCTTCTAGAGCTAAAGCAAAAGTTCTACAACATTTAGTAGGAACCAATATCCTGCTCTCCATATCTACATATATGGACTCAAAGGCAATTTTTACTTTCCAAGATAGTTAGTTGAAGACAGAAAATCAAAATGTCATCAAAATGATAGGGGCTGGTAGGTATTTTTTAATCTGAGATTATTATGTGTTACGTTTAATGTGAAAGCTATCATCAATTCCTTTGATCAATCATAATACATAATCCAATTACAAAGATGGGAATAAAATTTCTATGTGTATTTGTGGCACGTGATTTATCCATACAAAAATCTAAAAACTTGAATGTCAGAGAGTGCCTGTTACTAACTATGCCCTGAATATAGTATACTATATATTATAGTGTAGTATATTATTATAGTATACTATAATATACTCTATTTAGAGCATATACTATAATATAGTATAATACTATACTAACTATGCCCTGAAAAGAAGGTCAAACTATCTTTTAAATAAAGTCCCAAAGGTGCTTTTTTTCAAAGGCATCTGGACTTTCTTTTTCCTTGAAGATGTTTCGCTTCTCATCCAAGAAGCTTCTTCAGTTCTCTTGGATGGGAAGCGAAACGTCTCCAAGGAAAAACAAAGGAAGGCCAGTTGCCTTTCGAAGAAGCACTATTGGAACAACCATGGTCTGGATGACTGACTGAGAATCTCTGCAGACCTTTAAGTAAATAAAATAAATAAAGGTTTTATATGTTTTAAGCACAATTAATAGGAGTTGCCTATTAAGGATTTACTCAAATGTCCTGCTGTAAGTCAGCTGCCTTGTCCTACCTAGTGAGAGGGCCCTCATAAGTGGGGCCTATCCCATTTACATTTTCTCTTGTGCTAAAACAACAGTGGCCTGTCTATGCCATTCCAGTATCACATATGATCCTGTATGTAAGCAGCTCTTTGCGACTTGGAGTATCAGCAATGTTAAGGATAAGCTTGGTTTAAAAGAATCTATCTTCAAATCTTTTGACTTGAACTTGAAGTTTCATTTCTTATCTTTCACAAAGTGATCCCTCCCACCTAAAATCTGAGACCGTGAAGGATCCACCACTTCTTTCTGCTGTATGTTTAAATCATGTCCCAAATCAGCCCTCCCTAACCTGGAGCTCCAGATGTGTTAGACTACATTTTCAAGTTTTCCTTTCATTTTCTTAACAACCATAATAAAAAACACTTTAACTTTGAATCTAATCCACTGTGATGTCTTGACTTACTTCTGCAATGACTTACAACCATAATTCTGGGCTCAATTATAGGCGTACGTTGAGGACTTAACTATGATGAATTTTGATAAGCAATTGCAGCTTAGGGCGATAGTTTATTCTTTAGGCTCTTTGCAGTCTAACCTACCAAAGGCTCTTACCTCTTACTTAATTTTGTGCCTTTGAGCTTCCTGGAACAGCATCTGAGAGCTCAGCTCATGTTGCTGAGCATTTAACAATAGCAATAAGACTTATATACTGCTCCATAGTGCTTTACACTACAGCACTCTCTGAGCGATGTACAATCTCAGCATATTGCTCCCAACAATCCTCATTTTACCAATCTGGAAAGGATGGAAGGCTGAGTCAACCTTGAGCCTTGTCAGGATCGAACGCCTGGCTGTGAGCAGAGTTTGCCTGGAATACTGCATTCTAACCACTGCACCACCCAGGCTCCTTAGGGTAGCTCTAGCTTGAGATGATGTGGATCTCTCTTCCGCATGGAGAAGTGCTCACCTTCCCTGCGTGTCCGCCATATCCAGGCACCAAAGTTCATCTTTCCAGACTCCAAAGCGCTGATTTCCAAGACTCTCACAGCATCTGAGTGTGCTAAGTCCTTCTGGAAAAGCAGCAGCAGCCACCTGAGATGGAGGTAGGAGAGCTGTGGCAGAAGCCGAGAAGAGCTTGCCGTCCTAACCTCTCCCTTGACCAGGGCCCCAACCCACTTTCCCATCTAGATATGCTTTCTCAGCCAATCACGTCTGCTGCGAAAAGCTTGCTGGGTTTGACCCAAGTATTTATTTTGAATATTATGTTCCAAAGAAGGTAAGAGGTCTCTCAGAATGGACAGACTGTATTTCTTCCACTGTTTAATTGTCAGATCTGAAATGAGAGGGCAAGGCTTTCATGTCTAGGACCTAATTGTGGTCCTCTCTCTATGGTTTAGTACAGTGTTTCTCAACCTTGACAATTTTAAGGCATGTGGACTTCAACTCCCAGAATTCCACAGCCAGCAACGCTGGCTGTGGAATTCTGGGAGTTGAAGTCCACATGCCTTAAAATTGTCAAGGTTGAGAAACACTGGTTTAGTAGTTAAAGTACTTTCTGTTTCTTCTTTGAACCGTCTAGAAAAGTAAAGCAGCATAAACAGGGCTGTGTCTGCTACTCTTCGCAGACGCCTGTTACTCTGGTTTACTTCTTGGTGGTGATATCTTGATTTTGCATTTGCAGAATGTGCTGTGTACACTTGTTGGATCGTGTGCTGGCCTGTTTTTTTTTCTTTCTTTCTTTCTTTTTTTTGTGAGCAACACCCAGTCAGCTCTCAACCCTTCTTAACAGTTGGGATTTGGGAGGAAAGTTTTGAGAGATGATGAGGAAAGGCACTAGCTATTGAAACAGCTAGGCCAGTGATGGCGAACCTTTTAGAGACCGAGTGCCCAAACTGCAACCCAAAACCCACTTATGCATCGTTGGGTGCCTGGTGGGTGTGGCCCATCGGGTGGGCGTGGCTGCGGTGGTAACAGCAGATTGGGTGGGACTAAAAAGTTCAATCAATCAGTTCCAACTTTGCAAGATCTTTTTTCTTTCCTGCGAGAAGTTGAAATTGACTGATTGATTGAATCTTTTTTTTCTGCACACGGCGGCGGAGGCCTAAAGCAAAAAGGTTTTATAAAACCCAGCTGAAGGCCTAGGACTGGGGCGACGGCGCACCTGCCCACAGAGAGGGCTCTGAGTGTCGCCTCTGGCACCCATGCCATAGGTTCGCCACCACTGGTCTAGGCAGCTCTGAACTCTTGGTCTGAAAGAGCCAGACTCTCCTGTTGCCAAGTGGTCCTGTTGCAGGACAGTGCCCAGAGGCTAGAGGGTGCAGCCACCACAACTGAAAGGACCTGGAGCCACCTTGCAGACCTACTAGCTTAATTCAGGCAGTAACTGTATTAACAGCTGAGACCAGAATTTATGTTGCTAAGCAAGGCAGTTATTATTTTACAACCTTTTCTGCCATGTTTGTTAAGCAAATCACTGCAATTGTTAAGCGAATTGCACAGTCATTAAGCGAATCCAGCTTCCCTATTGACTTTGCTTGTCAGAAGCCGGCTGGAAAGGTCACAAATGGAAATCATGTGACCTCAGGACGCTACAACCATCGTAAATGCAATGCTGGGCAAAGCACCCAAATGTGGATCATTTGTGACGAATGCTACATCCCTTGTAAATGCGAGGACAGTTGAAAGTCACTTCCCCCCCCCTGCTGTTGTAACTTTGAGCAGTCACTAAATGAATGGGTGTAAGTCAAGGACTACCCTTACTGGACCAATGAAGGCAATTTAAGGCTGGAATGGGTTAACCCATCTCATGGGGGCTGCAGCAGCAAACCAAATGTTTCTGGGATATGCTATTCTTACCTGCAAACAGAGCCAAGGCCTCTGTTTGCAAACCTCTGCCTGATTAAAAGAGACTCAGGCCAGGTGCCCATTAGGGGGTCCTTACACCCAACTGTTGGAATTTTGGATACTTCTTCCTCCTCCAGTTTCTTTTTTTCTACTCAGCCCTCTCCCCCCCCACCCCCAATCACATTCCCTTTGATCATCCTGCTTTGCCAGGAAGCAGCAGAGACATTTCCCCAGACCCCCACCCCCTGCTTTCTGTTCTACTAATATCTTCCATGTGAAAAATCAAGATAGTGAGCTGCACAGCTGCTTATCTCTGCGATGCTTTTTTTTTTTAAAAAAACAAAGTTACTTTTTTGTAATTAAAAGTTTTTAAGGATTTTAAATAGGTGAAAAGAATGACCAAAGCATGTTCCTTCCACTGTATAACTCAGACGGAAAAGAGCGAGAGAGCAAGAAAGCTCTCTCTCTCTCTCTCTCTCTCTCTCTCTCTCTCTCTCTCTCTCTCTCTCTCTCTCTCTCTCTCTCTCTCTCTCTCTCTCTCTGTGTGTGTGTGTGTGTGTGTGTGTGTAAGCCAAGGGGCCAATTGTGGGAAAAGCAAACACATAGGACAGGACTTAGTCTAAATTTGTTTAGAAGAAGCCTGCATGCTAGATTTTATTTTACTGTAAACTGCCCTGAGTTACCTTCTGCTAAGATAGGCGGTCAATAAATTTAATAAAATAAAAATAAATAAATAGATTAAGGAGCCTTCCGCAGTGTGGGACCTGGGAACTTGTACTTATACCTAGTGGTTTAGCCCTAATAGTACCTCTACCCTGCTCAGTTGCTGGCATCTGCCTTTTATGGCATTAAGAAACGCAGGTGAGCAGTCTTACAGCAGATGGTGGCATCTAGGTGACCACGTCTAATATCAGGAAGCAAATTTAAGCCTTCCTTCATATTCAGAAAGGAGACCACCAGGGCTATTGGCTACACAGGAGTTAAAAATATCGTGTCAAGTACTGGGAAAATCAGGAGATCCAGTTCAAATGAGTATTAAGATTTATTACAAGTTTAAGCTCTCTACAAGAATCTGAACTACTAAAGGTCCAGGCAAATTGATGATAGATAAGAGTCACAGAAATTCAGGGTGGGTTGAACTTAGATCTCTTGTGGGCACGCAGGGACTCATGACTGACGATGCATTTGACCCCTCCCCATGGCTCAGCCTGGTCATCTCTTACATATCTCAGAGTGAAGCAGAGGCAAACCACTTTTGTATCTGTAGAGGACAGAAGGAATGGCCTTGGAGGACAGAGGAAGAGTCACTACCAAGGCAACAGTGAGATAAACAGGGTCTGAGCCCAAGTCCAAAAAGTAACTTGAGAAAACATCTCAGACAAAGCCCCTCCCTAACTCACATGAAGATAAAGGGTGGGAAGGGGAAGCATGTTCAGACTTGCAAAATTCTGAATGCATTCCTTGACCTATGTGGTATTGACTTCCTGGTCTGATGTACCTTGTTAGGCTGACAGTATCACTGCTAAGCAAGCAATAAATGACTTTTTTCAGGGATGCTTTACCTTCCAAATAAAAAAGACTGACAGGTACCTCCTCTGTGCAAATCCTTCCCCTCCAGAAGTGTCAATTAGAACTTTTGTTACATACATACATACATATATTGTGTGTGTGTGTGTATATATATATACATATACATATATATATATATATACATATATATATGTTGTGTATATATATTATATATATATTGCTTAAATCGCATGTAAGCAAGTTATAGATTACAACTCTGCTGCCAAATTTGGTGACCTCTAGCTGCAACCTTCTGCATCCTGCAACCTTTAGATGTTGCTAGCATAGGCAGTCCCAGAGATGATGAGAATAGTAGATAGGCCTTCTGGAGATGCAAGACTGGGGGGGAATGCTACCCTACAAGCAGGTGGAGGGCAGTTTGTCAGCTCCTGCTATAGCAGATGGAAGGAAATGGATGTTTACCTGAGGCAGAAGAGCAGCTTTTCCTTGGAGACGTTCTCAATGTGATCATAGAGCTCGGGGTCCACGTGCTTCAGAAGTTCTTCGCAGATTTCTGTATGGACACGACAAGAGAGGATCATTCCTCTTTTCAGCATGTCTCGATGTCACTTCTCTGCCCAGAGAAGGCTCAGAACTGGAGTGTTGCTCACAAAGACCCCGATTGGCCTACATTTCTCACACTTCAGGTAAAGGGGGTTTGCTTGCCCAGTTGTGCCAGGACAATGCTTCTTGACCATTGCTTTTCCACTGGAGATTCAGGCTTGGCAGATGGCACACATTAACAAACGTTAGCCCTTTGGCATGTCTGTTCACTTATACAGGTTGCAAAGCTTGTATTTTCTTGACACAGATTTTTTTTAAATCATTAAATTCACACAACCTTGCCTCAGATACCATTTAATCTTTAAAGCTGAACATACTTTGCAAGTCAATGCCTGCAGCCAGTGTCTCAACATCTAATAATCTTTCCCACTCTCTCTTCTAATCTCTCTTCCACCTGCTCAAGAATTACCTGCTTGGTTTTCTCTTGCCTTCTCAAAGGCAGCTATAGTTAAAACAAGGCTAGACCAGGGATTGTGGTTTTTTTTTTGCTCCCATTGTGAAAATGTCTTTCTTTTCATTTTGATGATACAGATACGACCTACCAAATGTTGGCTTAGTAAACATAGCTCTACATTTTTTCTCCATTTTTTTCCACAACACATAGATGTTGATTTCTTTGTGTGCTCACTTTTGGTTTTTAAAAAAGAAACCTGCTTTGAGACTTGCAATGACAAGTCTTAGGGCAGGTGTAGGCAACCTTGGCTCTTTATGACTCGTGGACTTCAACTCCCAGAATTCCTGAGCCAGCCATGCTGAGGGGAAAGGGAGAGGTTTCCATGCTGAGCCATGCTGGTTCAGGAATTCTGGGAGTTGAAGTCCATGAGTCATAAAAGAGCCAAGGTTGCCTACCCCTGTCTTACGGCCTCTCCCCACTTAATCACAGCACAGACAAGCCCTGGCAACACCCTTTGTCTCTTGTGCCCCCCATGATATTGCTATCAATATCAAGACTTTAAATCACCCTTAGCCATGTATTATAGGAGTTGTATTTTCCCTTTAATTTTGACACTGTCTCAGGGCAGCCTAGGATGAATGAAATCTGTTAGGCATCTCCACTCATAAAGAGAAGTTTTGTGAATGTAATGACTGGGCAGGATAGGGAATGACAAGAGGGACAACATGTTTTACCCTGTTATCATCTTAAGCCAATTCCAGAATAGATAAAGAGCATTTTAACTCTTCAGTGGGGAAGTTTCCTAGGTGGTGTTGCAGCCAAAATATCAGCCAATGACCATTTTCCACAATTCATTTCTGCTGCAAACTTGGAGGAAGCATCCTCCTCTCCTTCCCTTGAATGTTTTGCTGAAGAGAAGTCACAGTGTTTGCATCAGCCAGAGTGTTTCCAATCAGCAAAGCTGCTTTGTAAAGGTTACATCTGTTTCCACCCCTCTATTTTCCCTCCACTCACGTATCTTCCGACGGACACCCGTGGTGGTGAATCCCCATGCAGACCGTCGCATGTATCCTACAAAGCACCAAAATGCCTCTGTCTCGCTGTCCAGGGTCTCTAAGAAGCGGCTAGCAAAGCAATGCATCCCCCGGCAGTATCCAATCTCTAAGAATTAGGAGAGAATGAAGCAGAAAGAGGGAAGAAGGGGAAAGAATATTCACGACCACTCATTCAAAATTTAGCTTCAGACCACTTTGTATGGATTGGAAAGCTAAGCAGGGTCAACTCTGGTTAGCACTTGAACGGGAGCCACTGTGGAATTCCACTGTCATTGGCTAGATTGAGAAATGGAAAAACATCTGGGAAGAGGGTGATGGCAAACCAGTTACATAACACAGCCATGAAATGTGTACAAAGGCAGTCACCAAAAGTTGAGAAGTTGATTCCAGAGTATCTTTACCTGTGGTGGAATGTAGTCTGGATTCCCAGAAGGGAGGGGCTGCATTTCAGAGGGCAAAGAGACAGTGAAGTTTAGATAGTTTGGTTGGGAGAAAGAAAATGAAGGCTCCTCCTCCCTACTCATTTTGAGTATATCTTTAATGTGGCAAATAGTTGCTTTTAATTTGGCATGATTTCTGTCTACAGGTGAGGTGTAATAAAAGAAACTGCTCAGAAGTAATTCTATGTGCCTTTCTTGGGGCCTGACATCACCTTCTTTCTTTATGGCCAGCCTTTCCCATGGTTCCACAGGTCTTAAAATGGTCAAGGTTGGCCCCCCTTGATCTAAGAGGAAAGAACAGAAATAAAGCAACTGCTTCAGAAGTTTATGGGTAGGGAATAGAGCTAGCCTAAGACAATTTGCTGCTTGAGGCTCACCCACCCACCTACCCAAATTTAACCAGTACATTAACGGATTAGCTGATTAGATTGGTGTCCTTCCCAGCACTGAGAGCCACAGCTACTGCATTTTAGAAAGCATGCATAGATTGCCTTGCTTACTCTATAAGCACGTGTGGCCTAAGGCGGCTGGCACACTCTGCTCAGTGATTGAGCCAGCCCTGCGTGGGGAGAGACAGAGATAAGCTTTTGCGCATCCTGCATTATGCAACATCTACCCAGCTCTGTGTGAAATATGGGAATGTTTAGCACAATATTCAGCAGATACCTCTGGAGGACAAATCTGTTCCTTCTTTAGACCTCCTTAAGAAAAGCCTTGCCTGCATCTATTTGAAAAATACTTTGAACTGGAAAGTATTTGGCACACTGAGAGGCCCATATAAATGATGAATGGTGGAACTGTTATGTGTCAGGAATAGAAAGAGGGGGAGGTGGGTGGAGAGAATAGGGAAAAAATAGGCAGCAGACTGATGCTGCCAGCTGCAGTTCCTGGAAGTACATTGTGCCGTGGTTTCTTCACCTTGGTGAAAGGCCGCAAACGTGATGAGAATATCTCGGAGGTAAAGCAGCTTCACTAGCCCTTCACGTCTGTAAAGAGAGAGGGGACAGTCACCGGTGCTAGCTACAGTGGCAGGGACGGATCATTCATCTCCAAATAAGAAAAGAAATGGGTTTGCACAGAGTTTGCAGATTATACAGTGGGCATGTGTGTTTCTGCATACATGTATAATAAGACTTAGAATCTAAGTAGAAATATAAATCAATGTTTGCTCAGGGTTCTGCCAGAAGGTAACTAAGCAACTTCAAGGTTGTCCTTGTTTTGTTGTGGTGGTTTTTGGCACAGATAAACTGAGGCTGTCCTTTAAAAAAGCAATAAAGCATTTTGGAGATGAGGAAAACCAATTTGATTAAAGCAGTGGTTGTTTAAGGCAGGGGTGTTTAACTCTTTTAAGTGGCCTCTATTCAGAAAACTAGTAACTATATTAGAAGGTGCAGGAGTAGGAAAATTAAGCGTCTGATTATCTCTAGATACCTTGCCATGAGCAAGAGTGGATCACACTATAATTGCTTTTAATTAAAAAAAAAACCATGGTCAGGAAATACGACTTTAGATCACCTATACTGAATCTGTCTTGGCTGTAAGACTTCAGTTTTGAGTAATTTTGTTTTCTCCAAAGTAGAATGCAGGATAAATTTCAGCAAATAAAAGCACAATAAAAAGATTCTGCATTTTCTGAAAGGGATAGGTAATCAAATCAGTTTGCAGTAAAAATGCAAATATTCTTCAAGCTAATGCTTTTGTGTTTCTGATATGCCCATATTTTAATCAAATAGGATTTGATAGATATTCCCACTTAACCCTGCACAAATTTTGATCTGTCAAGCCCAATGAAACCTGTCAGTTATTCAGTTCACCGGTTGTTTATAAATGTTCTTCTTGTCTGGGTCTGGCAAAACAGAAGAAGCCAGGCTGAGTATTTTCAAATAGCAACTTAGCCTGAAAACTGAGAGTTTGCAAAATGGGCCTGGCAAACAGCTTTTTGTTTTAGCTTAGCTGTGGCTGGGGAAGGACATGTTCTCACTGGAAGAAAGTCCGGTGTCGGTCAGTCCGGGGAATGTCAGCATCAATGTCTCTCAGTGCCTTTTGGAACTGTTGTTCATTAACATATTGGAAGGATGCACTATTCTGGGGAAAGACAGAATATTAGTTTAGGCTTAGATACTGAGCATACACATTGCACACCTTAGGTTCAATCCCAGAATTACCAGTAGGTAACATCCTGACTGGGAGACCATCTCTCAGTTGGTATCAACAACAGTGGGCAAAATGAGCTAAATTAACCTCCCATGTTTTTACGTTTCGTGCAAATGGGATGGTTTTTGTGCCCATTCTCTTATGCTTCACCTTTACGAGGTTGCAAAACTTTTGCCTCTTGTCCATCACCTAGTCCAGTGGTTCTCAACCTTTTTCAGGTTGAGACCCCACTTGCCCCGCCCATGCGCGGTGCGACCCCGGCGCGCGTGCACGTGTGCACGCGCAACAAAAAAAGCAAAAACAAAATGGCGGACCGCGATGGCCCGATCCACGCATGCGCGGCGCACGCGCGATGGCCTGATCCGCGCATGCGCGGCGCGCGCACGACGAAAAAAACTAAACAAAACAACAAAAAAAACCAAAATGGCGGACTGCCACGGGCCGATCCGTGCATGTGCAGCACGCGCATGACGAAAAAACAAAAAAAAACAAAAAAAACAAACAAAATGGCGGACCGCGGTGTCCAGCGACCCCCGTGAAACGGTCGTTCGACCCCAAATGGGGTTGCGACCCATAGGTTGAGAACCGCTGACCTAGTCTCATTCTTGCTACCAAACAAACTCCATACTGATTCATATACATCCACTCAGACATTTAAAAAAAAAAAAGCATAAAGGCCATGGATGCATTACAGGTAGTCCTTGACTTACACCAGTTAATTTAGTGACCAGTCTATTCATTCTCACACATAAAACATCACAAACAAACACTGAAGACTTGCCTGGTGGGGATTTTGGAAAGATTTAAAGCAAGTCATGCATTTGTTTTGGTTATCACAAGTAATAATGAGAGGATAAGTGCCATATTAACCTCTTTGCATTTTGCAAAGATTTCTCAGCTGGATGGCTCACTAATGCAATGGATGTAACCTTCATCAGTCTCCCCAAGTTGGTCATTCTGGCTGGGGATTATGAAAGCCGTAGCCAACATAACTAAAGTTTTTGACTGGGAAAGACTGTTAGGTGATTTTATAAAGAGGTAACACTACCCAGAAAATTTGATGAGTTTTTCGTCTGGGAATAGAACAGGGGTAGGCAACCCAAAACACTCAAAGAGTCACTTGGACCCGTTTCCCACCAAAAACAAAACACCGGGAGCCGCAAAACCCTTTTGATATCTAAAATGAAGATAACACTGCATATATCCTTTTTTACCTTTATTATAGGTGTGTGTGTGTCTGTATGTCTGTGTGTCTATGTGTGTGTGTGTATGTACATACACACAAAGGTAAAAAAGGATATATGCAGTGTTATCTTCATTTTAGATGTCAAAAGAGTCTGTCTCTCTCTCTCCCTCCCTCTCTCTCTATCTGCCCTTGGTCTGCCAGTCCTCTTCCCCCACTCTCTTTCTTTCTCTCTCTCTCTTTCCTCTCTCTCTCTCGCCCTCCCTCTCTCTCTTTCTCTCCCCCCCTCTCTCCTATCTGCTGCTCACCTGGCAAGCTGGCTTCAAGCTGTTCTCCAACAAGCTCAGGGGTAGGCAACCTCGGCTCTTTTATGACTCATGGACTTCAACTCCCAGAATTCCTGAGTCAGCATAGCTGGGCTAGTTAGCTCTCTCCTGCCCTTCCTGCTTCCTGCAGAGATGCAGCAAAGGGAGGAGCTCCGCCCAATAAGCTTTTCAGCTCCTCGGAGAACACTGTGAGTCCACTCTCTTTTTTTTATACACACACACACACACACACACACACAGAGAGAGAGAGAGAGAGAGAGAGAGAGAGAGAGAGAGAGAGAGAGAGAGAGAGAGAGAGAGAGAGAGAGAGAGAGAGAGAGAGAGAGAGAGAGAGAGAGAGAGAGAGAGGCAGGGAACCGCAAGTGCCTCTCTCTGTCTCTGTCTCTCTCTGCAAATGGCAGAGGAGGCTGGGAGCCACAGGGGAAGGCTCAAAGAGCCGCATGTGGCTCCAGAGCCGCAGGTTGCCGACCTGTGGGATAGAAAGTGAGGTCTTTTATATGCTGAGCTGAGCTGCCAATCCTTCAGAGCTTTTGTCCTTTGTGAACATTTTAAAAACTGACCCTGGGGGGATCCATGTGGCTTTCTTGGAAGGGTGGCGTAGGTCTGGGATAGGGGTAGGCAACCTTCACTCTTTTATGACTCATGGACTTCAACTCCCAGAAATCATGAGCCAGCCATGCTGAGGGGAAAGGGAGAGGTTTCCAAGCTGAGCCATGCTGGCTCAGGAATTCTGGGAGTTGAAGTCCACGAGTCATAAAAGAGCCAAGGTTGCCCACCCCTGGTCTGGGACCACAGTTCTTGAAAGAGGCAAGGTTTTCTTTTCCTTTCCTTTCCTTTTCTCTCTCTTTCTGCTGGTACTAGTTTCCTAATCACATAATCCATCCCAATTCACCCCTTCCAAAGCTGAACTTTTTAAAGTCTATGAAAATATTTTGAGGATTTTTTATCCCCCCCCCCCTGAAATGCTAACTTTGACTTTTCAGAGACCTTGGCCTCTGAATTTGGCCTTGACTGACAAGTTCATCAATACTTGGCATGGAAACCTCTAATTGTATAGGACTGCTGACTGGTTATAGGCATTCAGTGGTAAGGGAAAATATGCACACATCTCTAGCTTTAAAAAGAAAACAGCAAGCAGCTGAGACATGGACCAAACCAACAGACAAAATTATAAAAGGCAGTGTACAGCCAGTTTTCTAGCGGCTCCTCTTATTTTCAAGAAACATGCTTTCTGCTTTATTCCTCACCTCACCACCATCTGTAGGTGGATTGGCTGCTTCCATTTCCCTCTGATCTTCATTGTGTTTCTGGATGGCCAAGGAAAGTTCAACTGCAGGCATAATGGAACAGTAGGATCACCTCATTGTCTGGGCAGGAGCCCTTTAAAAGGCGGAGCTCTGTTTCTCCACCCAGTGGGAGGAACCTAAGAGGACATAAAACTAACTGGAGAAGCAGCACTTACAGTCACACTGGGTCCTCATGGTGGCAGCCCAGGGGAAGCGCTGTTTCCATGAATGCTTCATCCATTGATACTGCGAAGCCATTTGCCGATCCAGCTCCTTCCTCTCTTCAGTTGTTGATTTCTCAGGGTACACACCAAATAGGAACTTCCAGGTGATTTTTCTTTCACTGGAATGTGTTCCTTGAGAGATTGATGATAGATAGATAGATAGATAGATAGATAGATAGATAGATAGATAGATAGATAGATAGATAGATAGATAGATAGATACCGGTAGATAGATAGATAGATAGATAGATAGATATTCCCATGTGGCTTCATGGAATCTTGGTTGGGACGTGTACAGGTAGTCCTTGACCTACGACCACAATTGAGCCCAAAATTTCTGTTGTTAAGTGAGACGGTTGTTTAGTGAGTTTTGCCCAATTTTACAACCTTTCTTGCCACAGTTGTTAAGTGAATCATTGCAGTTGATAAGTTAGCAACCCGGTTATTAAGTCAATCAGGATTCGCCATTCGCCATTGACTTTGCTTGGCAAAAGGTGATCACATGACCTTGGGACACATCAATGGTCATAAGTATGAGCCAGCTGCCAAGCGTCTGAATTTTGATGACATGATCATGGGGGATGCTGCCAAGGTTGTAACTGTGAAAAATGGTCATAAGTCACTTTGTTCATGGCCGTTGTAACTTTGAAGAGCCACTAAATGAACTGTTGTAAGTCGAGGACTAACTGTAATTATGCTCCACATCCTTTTGAAGATCTTGAAAAATACTGATGGGGGGGGAGGGGAAACCAAGGAGAACAGAGTACTTTTTGCTCCAAATTTCCATCCTCCTAGCTGCCAGAGGATGTGGTGCAGTATCCGATACTTTGAAAGCTAGTTTCAAAGTGTTGTTGTCTTCAGCTGATGAAATTGCAAAATACTGTTTACACAGCTTGTACTGAGACTTTCTGCCAAATAGATTACCTTGGCACAGAACTTCTTCATTAATACCAGATCTCTGCCCCATCTTCATTACACAGTTCCCAAACTATGCTTAAAACCTTTCTGTTTTGCTGCTTCCTCTGCTTGGAAAACAAATCTGTTTTCTGCAGGAACGAATACATTTGGTTTCCAACACCCTTGGCTTCATTTCTACCATCTGTGAAAATTCATCCTGCTGGTATAGTGATCTTAGTTCTCCCCTCCACCTACTTGTTTAGACAAAAGAAATCAAGTCACATATCAGGATATGAGTGATTACAGGTTGATCACCGCCCAAATATATGATGTTGGGGACATTTGGTCATTCTGTTACCGATGTTCTTGGGGCAGCTGGGCTACAGATTGAACTAGCAAAATACAAGAGCCTTTGCTGCAGGGAAGCACAAGGATATATCTTTGATAGCTCTATCTTGACTGCAGAATTTCAGGCAAGGGCTGGTATTTCTTTCTCATCCTTTGATGGCCACTTGGACATTTGCAACACAGCTATTTTTATGACCAAGTTGACACTGGAGAAGTTTTCTCTGCATTTCTAAATACCCAATCTGTGTTGTAATTCTGAAAGCCAGCTAAAATTATGGATCACAGCTGATTTTAGACTTTGCCTGATCGTGCTTTCCTGTCGGAATCCCTGTAGTCTGTGAATGTATTTTAAATTACAAAGCGAAACTGCTTATTCAGGGGTTATTTAGCATTCAAGGAATAATCATACAAGGTATGCTAAGCATGGCTTCTCACTTGAGAATAAGAAACAGCTTGCTAGCTCATACTGTTTTTTTCCAAACTAATCTTAGCATAGCCTGCAGCATTTTAAGCAACCAACAAACATCTTACAAGGTGTTTTAGCTGCCCAGTTCTAGACTCTAATGCTCCAGTTGGCTTCTTCCAGGGATCCTCTCTGGATGCATAAGGGCTAGAGCTCTCCAAATGCCTAGGCCATACTGGCTACGAACGTGGGTGACCCTAGTCCCGGCACGCCTAGACAGCAGCTAATTGGGTAAAGTTCTTCCATGGGAACAGAGGTTGAGAGGACTCCTCAACTTACAAACACAATTGAGCCCAACATTTCGGTTACTAAGCAAGACGTTGTGAGTTTCCCCCCATTTTATGACCTTTCTTGTCACAGTTGTTAAATGAATCACTACAGTTGTTAAGTTAGTAACGTGCTTGTTAAATGAATCTGACTTCCCCAATTGACTTTGCTTGTCAGGAGGTCGCAAAAATTGCGTGAACACCGTAACCATCACAAATATGAACCAGTTGCCAAGCTTCTGAATTTTGATCATGTGACCATTGGGATGCTGCCACAGTTGCAAGTGTGGAAACCAGTCATAGGTCACTTTTTTTCAGTGCTGTTGTAACTTTGAATGGTCAGTCAACGGATGGCTGTAAGTCAGGCGTTCTCAACCTTGGCAACTTTAAGACTTGTGGACTTCAATTCCCAGAATTCCTCAGCCAGCAAAGCTGGCTGAGGAATTCTGGGAATTGAAGTCCACAAGTCTTAAAGTTGCCAAGGTTGAGAACGCCTGCTGTAAGTCAAAGACCATCTGTGTAACTGGGAAGTTTGATGCAACGACTGCCTGTTGTTTTAGTCTCAAGCAAGGTCTTCTTTTGCCATACCGTTCAGAGAAGCTGTTAACTTCCAACCCACACAATGCTTTGTAAAGCTCCTCTTTAAGAAGGCCAAGAAGGACTGCTCTAGTTTCCCCTCCCTCCGTAATGATAGCAACACCCCTGACTTCAACAAAGTGATGTCAATTATTCCAACATCTATCAGATTGAGGGTTTTAGCTGATGTCCTCCAGATGCTTTGAACTAAAATTTCCATAACACATCATGCTAATTAGAGCTAATAAGGATTTGTGATTTGATATATCTCTGAGGCACCCACACTTTCCTAAGTTTAATCTTCTGTTTTAAGATCTGTGGTCAACTACGGTATGGTATGCAATATTGGATTCATTGGATCATTCCTCCCCTCCTATCTCTCACACTAAAGAAAAAGAAAAGCTTTCCGCTGACATTGGTCAGAACCAGCTCTGCTTTTTTGGTGTCTACTGGGACCTTCTCACCATAGAAATGACAAATATAAAACTCTGGCTTTACCTCTCTCGTAGACCAGCTTCCGCATATTAAAGACATCTAGCCGCCCGTCATTGTCAAACAAGCCATAAATAGACCTAGAAGGCCCTGATGTTCTCGCTCTACCATCTTCCCTTGGCTGATTTGTAGGGCGATTCTTCTGACTAGCATCTTCTCTCTCTCTTTGATCCTTTTCTTGGAGTGCTGTGAGCTGAGCTTTCATTCTTCATTGGATCAAATAGGAAAACATGCCAAAACTGTTATACTGTAAAATCAAACCATGACTTGGAAAGTTTGTTTCAGAAATCTTTATGGAAGCATCCTGAATAGGAGCAGAAAAAGTACAACTAAAACCAAGTTTCACTTCAGTGCAAATGATATGTATTTGAAATCCTCATCACTGTTTTTTTATCAATTTACCCAAACAGCTGTATTTAAAGGCAGTTCAGCTCCAAAGAAAAGGCAGTTTGAGTGATGGAGTCCCCCAGCTGAGTTTATTTTTGTGCAAGGATGTTCGAAATTTATCATGTTGCCCCTATTAATGGTATGTAAAAATCTTCTAGCCAGTTTTTTTAGCTGTTGTTTTGCCTGTTGCTTATCAGTGTTTGGCTGTTTATCCATATAAAAAAATAAAAGCGTTTTAACTGTTTGAATGGTACATTAATTTAAGTGCTTTTTAATGGAATGCAAGGAGAACTTTTAAAAATAACAGATTTAATAACTGGCGATCAAATTTGCAACAATTCAGTGGGCAATGAATATCTTTGGCAAAGTGAGTCCTTTTTAGATACAGCTGTATATTCTTTCCCTTCTGTACTGATTGTCTTCCCTGCTCTAGATGTTTAGCTTGTTCCTAGAGCAGACATGTCAAACACAAGGCCCGGGGGCCGGATGCGGCCCGTGAAGTGGTTTCATGTGGCCCGCGAACCCATCCTGGAAACAGAGGGAACGAGCCCCGCTGCCTTGGCCCTGGCCCTGGCTGCGTTTCTTGTCTGTTTTTCTCCCTCCCTCACCTCAAATATTTTCCCACCACTCTGTACTTAGGAAGGAAGAAAGGAAAGAAGGAGAGGGAGGGTCTGAGGGAAGTCCTGCCTTAGTCCGGTCCTGCTGCCCTTTTATCATCCCCTTGCCCCCTCCTCCTGGCCTATCCTGGGGTCTCCCATCCTATTGCTAAGGAAGCTTTGGATATAAAGCCAGGTCTCCTCCCATGAAGATGGAATGGACCTCCCTCTGACTTTGCCCTGGTACCCATCATGAGCAACCTGGCTAAGGAGAGCAAGCACAGCAGTAGCAGCCTTGAGGAGTAGGTAAGTGCAGCTGGGCGCCCCCTTGGGGAAGTGGGGCTGGGCTTGGTGCCGCGGGTGCTCGAGGGCCAGGCTGGGCGTTTGACCTCTGCTGCCCAGGGCTCCGGGCAGCCTGCACCACCATCCAGCCCTCCCCCACATGGCCTGAGAGGAACGGTGAGGCTCCTCAAGTGGACCATGCCTTGGCACTTGCTCTGGTGCCACCTCCTTCTGCCAGATACCCTCAGATCTGTCCCACTCCTGCCCAGGCCCCCACAGGCCCCCTTGACGCGAACAATGTAGAGCTGGCCACGCCCACCCAGTAGGCCGCACCCACCCTGGCCACATCCACCCAGCCTCCCGAGGGCAACCACAATGCTGATGCGGCCCTCAATGAAATTGAGTTTGACACCCCTGTCCTAGAGGTTCCCACCTGAAAAAGCATCTCCAACATGGAATCAATTGCAGTAGGCGGTTATTGGAAAGATGTTGAAATAACCTCTGGGCTTGGTATTCTGCAAATTGCAACAGGAGTGTAATGGTTTCTCTGTGGAGAATAAGTATTTGATTAGCTCTGGTTTGGTGCAGAAATGACTTACTGCAGTGGTGAGCAGACTTCGGGATTTTGACATCAAGTTCTCAATTAGTATAAGTTTAGAATTCATCAATCAAAACAAAAAACAAAATAAAGTTTTTTGATCCATGACAAAAACTGTAAATTGCACGGTCATTTCCAATCATATTAAAATACACACTTTATCAGTAGGTGAGTTGGTGGGAATACTGGTTTTTATAACTTACTGGGCTGTTTGAAACCAGCTCCATAGGAGCTGATTCACCAGATCTGTAGTCTGTATAACCTTCATCCCCTGCCTCCTGGTGCTGTAGGCATGGGAATTATGGATGGATAAACGTGATTTTCATGGTCCCGGATTCCTGTCTTACTTATCCACCTGCTTGTCTTAACATCTCTATCTAACAACATTAACAACATTATGGAATCTTCAATCTCCATGATGTCATAATGCCCCTTTCTGTTATAATAGACCCATCAAAGCACCAATTGTTTAGTTTTATAGTATATTTACTGATTTTTCTCTCTTCATTCTAATTACTGGTCCATAAAGGCTGGTTTCACAACCATATGTGGAAAAGGGAGTAATTTAAAAGCACAATTTGATTGTTTAGGATTAAAGACTGAGAAAATTAATGAAGGAGAAAGAGTAGTTTGGAACGTGGGACAAATTGCTATTTCATAAAGCAAAGAGTGCATCTTGGGAGGAAAAGGGGCATGGAAGAAAAGGGGGAAAAAGTGAAAGAAATTAGAGTGGAAGTAGGAACACTGAGAGAAGAAAAACTATGACTTATTTATGGAAAAAGAACTAGAGAACAGATTATCTCTCCGGATAGTCAATGGAATATGCAAATAAGAAAAGAAGATATGATGGCTGTTTGGAAGAGATTGAAAATAAGCAGATTATAGAGTGCCATAGAACTGTGTGGAATTGTGATAATGGGAGATATGAATATGGATGCTAGGTAATATGATGAAGCAAAGAAGCTGTAGATGACAAAATACTTATGAGAGGATGGTTTAGCAAAAAAACAAGGATATTGTATATGAAATAGAGAAAGAGAGATTAATTGCAAACAACATAGTCAAAGAGAAGAAGGAATAGTTAGAATTAAAAGGGACAGAGGAGATGCAGAATGTTTTTGAAAAGAATAAGTACCATGTGGGAAACTAGCGAAAGGGGAAACAACTCTCTGATAGAGTGACTGGTATTAAAAATAACAGCAATGGTTTATCAAAAAGATGGTTTATCAAAAAATTTACAGATGTTATACGCACAGTCTGTTATACTCTGTCCTGTTATAGAATGTATTTTAAGTTTCTGTTTTTTCTTTCTCTAACATAAGGTAATACTAATAGCACTGTTGAAGCCGGGGAAGTTGAATCATGTCCATTTTTGTTTTTTAAATGTACATTTAATAAAATTTGTAAAAAAAATAAAATAACAGCAATGAAATGATACGGGATAAATTTGAATAATAATATTTAACTATATCAATCGTACATCAGTGGCTGTGATTGCTGGGATACACAAATGTTATTGGAGAAATATGGATGTCAATTTGCTTTTGCATGGTGGTTATGTGACTTATTTAATGTGTGTGAAGAGTTCATGTGTGGGTGATGATTAATATTGTTCCACGCTAAAAAGAAATGGCAGTAAAAGTGAATTACCTAAACTACATGGGGATTAGTTTAAAAGTGCCTGGAAAGACATTTGCTAGAACTCTGATGAAAAAGATATAAGTGATGAAGTGAACAAAATCTGTGAAGTAAATTTAGGTTTAAGCCGGACAGAATATTCAGACCAGATTTCACTCTTCAGAAGGTAGTAAAGAAATGTTTACATCTGAGAAAGCAAGCAGTGAATATGTTTTGATCATTGAACATTTTGCAGAAGTATAGAACTGAAAGTTTCTTGCGGAATGCAATAAAAGTGATATTCAATAGAAATAAAGCAGGTGACAATCAATGGAAAACTTAGCGACATGTTCAGTTGTAAAGGAATAACTAAAAATAATTAAAGAATAAATGTATAAAGAATGTGATGATGAAGAAGTTTGTTGGTTACAGGCATGCCTATACATGTAATTTTACATGCAGGTAATGCCATGTCTAAATGAATTGCTGCAAGTGTTGGACAGGCTGCATAATGCAACAAGAAAAAGAGATCTGAAAATGAATGTGTCAACGCTGCTAACATCGGATGTTTTTGCTTTGACAACAGATGGGGATGTAGCCATTTTCTTCTTTTCGCTTTTAGAGTTAGATGATGCTGGGGAGGGGGAATGTGCATGAGAGGTCAGCTAGACATAATAACACTGAACCTAGCGTGAGAACCAAGGTTGTTGAAATAAGAGATGATAAGAATTGGCGGGCTGGAGAGCTGGAGGGAAAGCCTGTGGAATTGGGGAATGTGATTTATGACTGTTAATTGAAGGAGAGAATTGTGCTTTGATACTATGTGCTCAAGGGGGGGATTCAGTTTTTGGCTTTGATTATGTTAGTGCCAATGTTATGCTTCTCGAATAAAGATTCTTTAAGGTAAACAATGCCTCGAAGTTCTTTGAAGAGTTTCATCTGTCGGAACCATGACATAATGCATCAAAGATCAAGGGAAATGCATCAATCACAGGGAAATGAAAGACTTCCAATTATACTTAAATGGTGGAAATTGGAGTAAATCAATTGATGTATATATCTTGGTGGAATATTTACTAAAGATGGGAAAACTGATGGAAAAAGCTTAACATGTGCAAGTGCTGATAGAAAGGAACAGGTAGCATGTGACATGTTGCCAAGAATGAAAAAGAAGTGAAAATGGCTGCATATAAGACAGCGTTTCCATCCTGCTTGTTATGTGCACATGAGGCTTGGGTATGCCAGGAGAAGGATAAAATTGAATGCAGTGGGACTGGGTTGCCTAAGAAATGTTAATGGTAAAACACAAAGAGATAGCATCAAGAATGAGCCCGACCTGAATGAATGTGGATTTCTCTGCAACTCCAGGTCAGGATTCAGGTGGTAGGTGATGGGAAGTTTTTCTTTCTGCCTTAAAATACAGACAGGTGCTGCTAGAGCACAGGTAGACCTGGACTTAAAACCATTTGTTTAGTGACGTGTCAACGCTGCTAACATCGGATGTTTTTGCATTGACACCAGATGGAAATGTAGCCATCTTTTCCCTTTTGCTTTTAGAGTTAGATGATGCTGGGAGGGGGTGGGATGTGAATGAGAGTCCAGCTAGACATAACAACACTAAACGTAGCATGAGAATCAAGGATATTGAGCCCAGAGCTGATAAAGAATTGGCGGGATGGAGAGCTGGAGAGGAAAGCCCACACTTCAAACTAATTGGGGAATGTGATTTATGACTGTTAATTGGAGGAGGGAATTGTGCTTTGATACTATGTGCCCAGGGGAGGGGAATTCAGTTTTTGGCTTCGATTATGTAATGCCGATATTATGCTACTCGAATAAAAGATCCTTTAAGGTAAATAATCTCGAAGTTCTTTTGAAGAGTTTCATCTGACAGTTACAACGACACTGAAAAAAGTGACTTATGGCTGTTTTTCACACCTATAACTGTTGCAGCGTCCCCATGGCCATGTTCTCAAAATTCCAACATTTGGCAACTGGCCTGTATTTATGACAGCTGCAGTGTCCCAGGGTCATGTGATCATCTTTTGTGACCTTCTGACAAGCGGGGGGGAGGGGGAGAGCCAGATTCACTTAACAACCATGTTACTATCTTAATAACTACTAATTTAACAACTGGAACTTAACATCTGTAGCAAAAGGTCGTGAAATGGGGCAAAACGCACTTAACAACTGTCTTGCTTAGCAATGGAAATTTTGGGCTCCATAGTGGTCGTATGTCGAGGACTACCTGTAGTAGGTGGAGCGGGACTAGTCTTTCCAGATAAGTCTCCTAGGTGCCTCTATATGAGGCAGCTGGCAAAGAGTGAGTTGTGGTAGAAGAGGGGAGAGGAAATCTTTGTTATCTTTTCTTTGAGGCTGCAGCGAAGATTTTTTCATTGTCTCTCTTTGATTATATCACTTTTCTTACTAACTTTCTGAATTAATTTTTTCCACTTTGTTTTTTGTGTTAGTTCGTGGTCACTCACTTGATATTTGGAGAGATAATGTCTCAGTTAATTTGGCCTTAATCTTCAGTGTGGTATTCATTAGTGCTCATATTGCCTGAGGCAGAGAAATAGCATTTCAGTGAAACATTTTCCAGATAGCTCATTGTTTCTTTAAAATTAAATTAAATTGAATTAAAGAAAGGTAGGGTCTTTGCAGGATGTGTGAGAGACCAATTAAAATAAAAGGAGTGTCTATGAATATGGAAGGAATGCAGGTCAAGCATAAACTCTAAATAAGCTCTGTAGCTTTAAGATCTCCACAGGGGAATTATTGTATGGCTGTACGTATATCCATGCAAGTATGCAAAGGAGATGAACAGAAACAATTGTAAAGGCTGTGGCTCAATGGAAGAGGACATGCTTTGCATACAAAGGCTTCTGAGTTGAATCTCTTGACATCTCTACATCAACAAGGCTAACTCCTGAAAATTTGGAGAGGCATTGCATTTTGGGCTTCCCCAATTGGAAGCCTTCTAGAAGTGTTGGACTGCTCCTTTGTCCCCAGTGGGCCGAGTCAAGCTAGCTGGAGGACTCTAGTTGGACTCTAGAGAAAGCTGAAGTGACAGTATGTGCTGATCACTGAATTCATTACATTTGATTCCAAGGACTTCTACTGCACGGGTGTCAAACTCGCCACGTCATGTGACGTGTCGCGATGTATTGCAACTCTTTTTGCATTGCCGGCAATGGGGTGGGCACTGGCTACAGTATGATGAAACTGCCCTGTGGGCTGGCAGTTTGACACCCTAGTTCTAAAGCATGAGCTTCATGAGAAGGTTAAACTCTTGATGGAAAATATTATTTGCCTCAGCTGTGGCAATGCCATCATTTGTCTCTATTCTGAATTGGTCAATCCACACCTAGAATACGGAGTCCAATTTTAGGAAGGATATTGTCAAACTGAAGCTTGTCCAGAAAAAGAGCAACCAAAATGATAACAGAACCCTGGAAGAAAAATAATTATGACGAGTGATTGGAAATGTTCGGTATGTTTAGTCTGGAGATGTCTGTGAGGAGAGAGCTATCTCTCTCCCAATATCTAAAAGGAAGGCAGGACCACAGCAAAGTTTTTATATTACAAGGAAGATGATTTTGGTTGGACATTGGGTGAAATTTCATAATGGTAACATCTGTCCAATACAAAACAACCAGCCTTGAAAAGTGGTAGATTCTCTTTTGCTAGAAATATTTAAATGAAGCTGACTGGTGAGACTGCATATGGTAACTGTGTGGCGTTTCCTGGCTCCCATGAATAATGACAGAGACTGGGGATTGTCTCGAAGTGGAAGCCCAGATAGAAATCCGGCACGTCCTTTTATTCGTCCTTTTATTCACATCCAAAGCTGCTGGTTACATGACTGAATACACAGCCAATCACAGTTAGATACATACACTTGGAAAGCCCTGACACATTTCTCAGGAAACGAAACTTAATATTTCCTTGTTCCTCCACCTCCTAGTGCAGCTATCAGCTACGGGATAGCCTGTAGGAGAGAATGGAAACCTATCCAGAAACAAAGACTGAGAAATGGAAACTTATTGCAACATAACTGAGATTGTTGCCATTAAAAAAAAAATTACATAGATGAAATATTGTGAAATCACCAAATCTTTTTAAAAAACTTTACAATTCCTTTTCAAAATCTCATAATCTAATATTTTTGCAAGATATTAAATGGGAACTGATAGAACAAATATAAGATCTGGGCTATCTTTCCATATTTTTAATTTATTTAATTTTAGGTCACTCATAGCATATGGAGGTGTTACTTGAGCCACAGATGCCATGTTGTTGACTGATTGTGTGTTGGTTCTCAGAAGTTTTAGATGAGGAAGTATTTTAAGAATTTAGCGGACTGACTATTTACACTTTTTTGGGAGTAGGAGACCTTGTCCTGGAGGCATTCTTAATTAGATGGGTGTTTTCAACCTCTGGATTAGAGGAAACACAAATTTGATTTTCCTGTTATATCTATACAAAGGTCCCTCATGCTGAGATACAGTTTTTTTCATAATCGACACTCTGTTGTTCTGTAATGTCTTGGAAAAGATGGGATGAAAACTCAAAAAACAGTAGAAATTACATAGTCACTGGGCAGTGTTATTGTCTGGATACTCCATCACAGATGGAGATAAAGCTATTTGTGGAAACATCTTCTGGTGTATTGGGGTAGTGAATATATTGTGGATCATTTCACTGCCTGAGATTGAAAGGATACATTGAGGTGGTTGCTTTCCCTAAAATATTGAGTGTTTTGGGACCTCATAATGAGTTAAAAGCATGGCTTATTGCTGAATGTGACTACTCTCCCTCAGTGCAGATAGGAAACAGTTTGTTTTAAGCTTACCTATTGTGTGTAATGTCCTTCCAGAAGCAATTAATCAGAAAGTAGTTCCATAAATCAGGAGTGGAAAAAACCTTCTGAGGCAGAGGGACACATTTTTTCTTTTAATTGGAGGGGATGTGATAGTGATGAGGTGAAATCTCTAGAGGGGGTAAATTTGGGGGAGAGGAGCTGTAATATTCTTCCCCCCTGCATAACCTAGATCATCTGATTTAAAGCTTCCATGGAAACAGACCATTTAAACTTTACACATATATCTAGTGCTTAAAGGACAATTAGCATAAGGTAGATGGACTCAGTTACAGTGGTGATTAATACACCATTGGCAGTCCTGAACAAGCAGGTTAGGTTGTTATGGAGAACATCTGTATGGTTGCTAGGAGTTGAAAATGACTTGACATTGTCCATCCATCCATCCATCCATCCATCCATCCATCCATCCATCCATCCATCCATCCATCCATCCTCTTACATCACATCGGCTTTCCCAGAATATCCACTGGGGGAACTGTCCTATTGCTCAGGGTTTTTAGCTTTTGCATTTAACATCCCTTTAGTGGGAGCGAAAGGGGCAATGAAAGTTTAGGTTAACCTGAGGATACATATAGATGACAAAGCTGAAATACTATTCATCAGTCCTTGAGCTGGCAGAAAATATATTGACATAAATTATTCCATCCTCATTGTCAGTAGCTCTTCTGCAGCAGTAACAAGGCAAATGAAGATTGCTGTTCTTATGAAGGCAAGTTAAGTGTAAACCAATTGGTGGATTCCCTGGGCTTAATTTCTCTTTCCATCAAGCTTTACCCGCTAAAAGGAAAAACAACATTCATGTGGAATGGGGAGAGTTTAGAGGGATGCCTAGAATGGTAGATTTAGGCACCTGTCAAGTTGCCCAACTAATAGATTGCAGGTACAGGGGAAGAGCGTGGAGTGCGATGGAGGAAACCCACCTGTTTCATCCTACACTGCTGTTCTGCACCTGTTATCTGCCAGTCTGGTTATTTCCAACCTGTGTTTAAAATCAGACCAAGTAACAGCTAACAGATGGAGGAAGGACACGAAACAAAGAAAAAGGATGCATCAATAATAATGAATGAGGTCTATCCTCAGCTAGTGCTGAAGGGAATGGCCATGCTGGTGGCACATGTCGCAGAGCTAATAACAAGCCAAGCCCTGGAAATAGTTGTTGTTGTTGTTGTTATTATTATTATTATTATTATTATTATTATTATTTATTAGATTTCTATGCCACCCTATTCCAAGAACTCAGGGCGGCTCACAACATGAATACTAACATAAAGAAATCTAATATTAAAATACATTATAAAGCCCATTAATTAAAAACAACCAATCATCCAGAAACAGACATACAAACATACATACACTGGCTGGGGCAAGGTGTTAACTGCCCCAGGCCTGCCAGCAAAGATGGGTCTTCAATAATTTGCGAAAGGCGGAAAGGGTGGGGGCAATACGGATCTCCAGGGGGAGTTGATTCCAGAGGGCCGGGGCCGCAACAGAGAAGGCTCTTCCCCTAGGCCCCGCCAGGCGACATTGTCTGGCTGACGGGACCTGGAGAAGGCCGACTCTGTGGGCCCTAACTGGTCGCTGGGTTTCATAGGGCAGCAGACGGTCCCATAAGTAACCTGGTCCGATGCCATGTAGGGTTTGGTGGATGCTCAAGAAGAAGGAGAAAGAATGCAGAGCAAATCGCCATTAGAAGAGAGAAAACCAACCCCCTCCCCAAGCTTCAACTCTTCCAAAGGGGGAGTTGGTTATGAAAGGAATTCCTATAGCATTCCACCTAAGATTGTGCCAACACCAACAGGTGGCCCAGGCCAGAAATCCACTCCACAGGAAGGTTCAGAATACTTTGGTTGAAACTGTCGCTATTAACAGAATCTTACAAGTCTGATTATGCTGTGCCTCCCTCCCCCGCTTCCTATATTTAGGTGAATTAGGGAAGTGTCTGTCTGGGCTACTTTCACACACTTTCTGCATGTTTTGAGTTAAGATGAATTGTTTCCCTTGTTGCTCTGATAAAGAAAGTTGTCTATTTCTGTCAAAAGGTCATTTTCTTTACTCTCTGCATATTGACACATGAAAGATCTATTCCATGCAAGCAAGATTCCTCTAGAGTAGACTGACTGACTCTGTCTCTCTTTCTCTCCGTCTATCTATCTATCTATCTATCTATCTATCTATCTATCTATCTATCTATCTATCTATCTATCTATCTATCTATCTATCTATCTATCTATCTATCTATCCATCCATCCATCCATCCATCCATCCATCCATCCACCCACCCACCCACCCACCCACCCACCCACCCACCCACCCACCCACCCACCCACCCATCTATCTATCTATCTATCTATCTATCTATCTATCTATCTATCTATCTATCTATCTATCTATCTATCTATCTATCCATCCATCCATCCACCTACCTACCTACCTACCTACCTACCTACCTACCTACCTACCTACCTACTCTATCTATCTATCTATCTATCTATCTATCTATCTATCTATCTATCTATCTATCTATCTATCTATCTATCTATCTATCTACAGTAGTGGCCAAAATTGTGGAAACCTTTTGGGAAAAGTGTAAAGTAGAAATGCTACCTTTGGTTAAGTTTCCAACAATTTTTCTTCTAATTTCTTTATAACTGTAGCCTTTTTCACTTAATAATACTATTTTACATCACTTTCTGGGCAACCAGTCAACTCTTTGCACCATTACTTTAATTTTATTACATTTTACAAGCTCACTAAATGAAAGAACGCAAAAAAAACCCCAACCAACTTGATAGCGATCACATAACACACTGACAAATGTCCTCCTCTCAGCTTCAATACATGACATCAATAACTGAATCCTACTGTGATCTAATTGGCTCATTGCCAAAACAAGATGACACCTGATTGGCTCTCTAAACACTCATGCTCATTGGCTACAATCAGATGAAGGAAAGCTACCTGATATCAACCTAAGCAAGTTGTGCTTCCTTTTTCTGGTTATTTGGCTATAACTTTTCATAGAATACAGTACAGATAATTGAACAACCTTTGTGCATCACATTCTTGATTAAATTATCTTTCCATTGGTATATAATTTTATGGTACTACTCAAAAAAAGTGGTTATTACTTTTTTTTTTAGCCATCAAACCTCAAAAATACACTTTTCCCAAAAGGTTTCCACAATTTTGGCCACTACTCTATCTATCTATCTATCTATCTATCTATCTATCTATCTATCTATCTATCTATCTATCTATCTATCTATCTATCTATCTATCTATCTATCTATCTATCTATCTACCTACCTACCTACCTACCTACCTACCTACCTACCTATCTCTATCCAGGTGCACAAAGAAATCCCTAAGAGGTTCAGTTAAATGGCTATATGTGTGTGTGTTCTTGTGCACACACACACATTCACCTCTTTTCATGAAGGGGGTGGGGGTGGGAAGCCCAGAACAATGCTAATTATCCTAATTAGTATGAATTAAATGCAGCTGGCAAAGGAAAGAGGTGATAGGGCTGTGGGAAGTCAGCCCCCCCCCCAAGAAGGAAATGTTAAAAGGGAAGAATATTATATTTCCTCAAAGGATCTTAAAAAGGCAGAAAAGTATGCCCAGTTTTTCTTAATAGCGCCAAGTCTCCCTCCCCCAAGCAGAAACCAGCTCTGTAGAAATGCAGATATCATAATCCTTTCAGAAAGACTGGCACTTGGAAGCTTAGAGCTGATGGGATTAGAAAGACAAAGATCCCTAGAATCAACAATCCCTCACACCAAAAAATCCAACACAGGACATAGTCATCAGCCACACCCCCAGGGAAGCAGGATATGACTTTTGGGACATAATAGGATTAACGCGCCACCATCAGAATACCACAAAGGCACACGCAGACTCAAGTCAAAGTTCATGCCACAGGAACAACTCCAAACAAAAGCTCAAGAAGGTATAAAAACCCACCTCTCCCTACTACATGTGTTCAGCTTTCCTAGAGCCACGCTTCTCTCTGGCTTTGCTCTTCAATAACCTCCAACCTTCTTTCTAAAGCAGTCTCCGTTTTGTTTATTCCCAGCTTGGACTGGACCCTGATGAAGAATTTTCTTTCAACAGGGGAATATGTCAGCAGACCGAGTCAGCAGGATTTATATGTGGAAAATAATTAGCAATTTCTTTTGCTGTGCAGTTGCAGGTAAAGGAGAACAATTTGAAGGTGCTTTTCTGGATGAGTGGTAGGAGGATGCACCGGCAGTACAGCGAGTGACAGACACCATTATGCACAGAGACTAGTCTTAAATATTATTTTCCTCTTCATTGTCTGTCAAATGTAGCATTAAAACCTAACTGTGATTGGGTAATGCAGTGTTTTTCAACCTTGGCAAATTTTAAGATGTTGGGATTTCATATCCCAGAATTCTCCAGTCAGCCTATTGCTTGGGGGAATTCTGGGAAACCACTTAAAGTTGCCAAGGTTGGAAAAGACTGGAGTAGTATCTTTCCACAAATGCATGTTATACAAGTGTATATACACACATACACACACTGACAAGCCCTGATCCTTCATCTGGAACATGGGTAGTCATTTTACATGTGAGAAGGGCAGAGCCCTACATCTATTTCCACCTATTAGCATATGTTGTTTGAATTACCACTATGGGTATAGATTTTCTTTTATTTACGCATTTATTTTTATCCTGCCTTTATTTTTTATATTATTATATGAATAACTCAAGGTGGTTAAGGTACCGAATACTCTTTGCTCCTCGTCCTCCTATTTTCCCCACATCAGCAATCCTGTGAGATGAATTGGCCGGAGAGTCACCCAGCCAGCTTTCATGCCTAAAGTGGGACTAGAACTTCACAGTCTTCTAGATTTCTAGCCTTAACCACTCAACCAGACTGGCTGTGTTAGAGCAATCAGATATGCTGGCTTATTGTACTTTTGTCTTACCTGCAAGTAAGGGTGTTAAACTGGAACTATGCCTCTTATATTTTCTTCTCAAAATGGTTCCTACTCCATTTTCAGCTTTTTCAGCTGTGCAGTTTTCATGCAATGGCTAATGCTTCTCTCCCTAGATTAGGTAAAGTGGAACAGAATCCAAGAAAGCTTGTCCTATAATAAAACTGCTAGTTTGTAAGAAGTCAAAGAGGTCTGTTATTTCTCCTTGTTATTTTGAATTTTATAAGACATGTGTATATTGAAGCATGAATAAAAACATGTGGCTGTTCAGTTCCTGCTGAATTATAACTCCAAGCACCTTTCAGCATATGGGGTTCAACATCTTAAAATAAGAACAATGTGAGACCTTTGAACTTTTCTCAGTTTGGCTGCAAAGACTTAGTTTTCCTCTGTTTGATGCTGAAATATCAAGAAATCTAAGTCTTGTGGTCTCAACACATTCAGATGGCACCACGTTAGGGAAGACAATTCTGTGTAAAAATCCTTTCTTTGTTTCTCCAGTTCCACACCTGGAACTGTAGCTGCTTTTTTGCCTCCGCCCAATAATGGATGCAATCTCAAAGATCCCAGCTCCCCTGCAAACTTAACTGAACCTTGGAGCAAGAGCTTTTCCTGACTTTTGAGAACATCAAAGGACAGTTTTCATCAGTGGAACCTGGACTGCGCTAATGGATGGGCAGCCTGCCTTTGTCAGAATATGAAAAGAATGATTTTTCCCACACCACTTGATGATAGCCATCTGTGGGGATTGTTTTAATTTGAAATCATACTGAGCATTTGATGACCTAAATGGCCCTTCCCAATTCTTCCCCTTCCCCCATCCATTCCCCTTGAAACAGAGTTTTTTGCCTGCTTTTTACAAAAACATTTTGTGCAGAATCGGTCGACCAACTGGGCAGTTCACTTTCTAACAGATGCACTGTCTTTTTTTGTTTTAGGTACATGTGGTCGTTGGTTAATGCCCACTCCTTCAGTGACCATTGAAACTTGCATTTATGGCTGGTCCTCAAAGTTCTGCCTGTTGCAGCTCCCTCACGATAATGTGACCACAATCTGGGTCCTTGGCAACTCACCTGGATTTTGTGACCTTCCCTGCCAGCTTCCTACAAGCATAGTCAATGGGGGAAAGCAGCAAGAAGTTAGAAGTTGCAGTTCCATGAGATCCTGATTTAATGACCCACATCCATTTGCTTAATGACAGTAACCTGGACTGCGAGAAGGGCTGTTGCAGTCATCACACTTTATGACTGCATCATTTAGCAATGGAAATTCCAATCCCAATTGCCATTGTTAAGCAAGGACAACCTGCAGTTCACTGAAAGACTTTGGAAAAAGTGCAGAGAAGAACAACTAAGATGATTGAAGGCCTGGAGACTAAAACATATGAAGAACAGTTGCAGGATTTGGGTATGGCTAGTCTCGAGAAAAGAAGGACTGGAGGGGGGGACCATGATAGCAGTGTTTCAATATCTCAGGGGCTGCCACAAAGAGGAGGGGGTCAGGCTATTCTCCAAAACATCTGAAGGCAGGTTAAAGAAACTATGGATGGAAACTAATCAAGAAGAGAAACAACCTGGAATTAAGGAGAAACTTCCTAACAGCGAGGACAATTAATCAGTGGAACAGCTTATTGTCAGAAGTTGGAGGTGCTTCATCACAGGAGGTTTTTAAGTATTGACTGGACTATTACTTGTCTGAAATGGCATAGGTTCTCCAGCATGATTGGATGGAGAATCCACAAATGGGTTGTCTTAATCTTCCTGCTCCAATAAGACTAAGTCTGAAGTGTAGCTACGCCTCTGCTGTGCAAGAGCACCCCAGTTTTAGACTTAGTCTCATGCTCAACAGACACATTTTTTTGGTTACTCAGATCTACTAGCAGGTTGTATAACCCATTTGTGGATTTTCTTTCTCTTCATCCTGGACTTTAGTTTATCCCAATTACTTAATCAAATCAGAAGGGAAATCCTTTGACTGGCAATTTTCCACTGTCAGGAAAGCCCTACTTGTAGGGATTCTCTGCAGGCAGCTGCCTGCTCTAACAGGGACTGCTCTCCCTCGAGTGAGCTATTCTTCCCTCAATTAACATAGCTGAAATTCTTGGCATACCAGGCCTGCGTGGAGTCCCAGAGCCTTCAGGCTTCATCGCTAGGCTGAGGTAATTCAGCATGGCACCTCCAGATGCCTCACTAAATTGACAGTTGATTTTACTAACCGGCTGGGACTCAGCAAGGAGGAGGAGATCTGGAGGTTTCCGCGGGAGTGCCAGCCAGCGGATTGGTGCAAAATGCAGTTTAGCAGTTGGGACGAGGTCCCAAGCACTTCTGATGGCGTTTTTGGTGCGAAAATCACGCGGCCGCCATTTTGCTTGTTGCAGCTTCAGGGCTTCCCTGAGGTCCTAATTTGTCAAAAGCAAGGCACGGCCACCATTTTGGGCAAAGCTCAGCAGCTAGGCTTATCTCAGCCTCGGAACTCCAGTGACAGTTTATTTTGGCGCGCTCGAGTCGCAGCTGCCATTTTGACAACCGCACCTATCAAACATCAACTTTAACAGCTTTGCCTTTCTACTTCAGACTTGGAGAGGGCAAGCTCATCCTTACAAGGACGCATTGCCTTATTATTGACCCCCGTTAACCCCCCTCACCACCAACTACCTTGCTGCCCTCGGAATTGGGATTCCTAGAGGGAGGTGACCCCCTTCTGCGGTCATTTACAACGCTTGGGAGGGGGCACTACAGTACTGGAACTGTTTCAGCTTGCACTGCTAGCCTTAGCTAGAAAGGTCCCTTCTTCCAAGGATCATATTAAAAGGGGAATTTGCCTGTTAAGATGGCAGATAATTTCTTCCCTCACGGTTCACAGAACATTACTGAAACCCCTGCCAAAAAGAAACACAAGGCCTCTACTATGGAGGCAGCGGGGAGGATCACATCAAAGGCCAAGGCCCAGCCCTCCAAAAAGCCTAGACTGGCTGGCAGGGAGGCCAACCAATATCATCAGGCCTTAGAAGGGGAAAGCTCCAGGACAAGGCCACTGGCTCCAGGGGAAGCGCATAATGCTACTCCACCTGGGGGGTCTCTATTTGAGCCCCAGTCAGCACACTGTAATTTAGCCCCAGGAGCCTGGTCTCCCCCCCAGGGAGGGGACACAAGTAGAACCTGTCATTTCAGGGATAGTTCTAGAGGTGCTAAGGGGCACATCTGGGCCACAGGCGACCTTTACACCCACTGCAGCAGGGCTTCGCCCCCCTGAACCACTGGCATAAGGGCCTGAACAGCTTCAGGCTATGATAACCCAGGCCATCGCTCAGTTCATGGCCTCATCAGCCTCCCAGCGACCTCCACAAGCTTCCACAGCACCTCCACGGTCGCTTCTTCATCCTGAAATGCCAGATTTCACACAAGAAGGTTCTTCAGAATCAGATTCTGTGGACTTCGACCCTTCAGGCCTACTCCTGTCAGACGACGAAGATGTCTCAGCTCTGGAACCGGCTCCTCCTGCTGGCCTTTTTGACCAGTCCCTTTTCAGTTCTTTGCTGCTCAAGGCTTGCATGACAGCCAACATCACACCGGAGCAAGAGGCCCAGCCAACTCCGTCTACATCTAAGGACCCCAATCCGCTTTATGCTGAACCAGTGGTACCATAGAAACATGTTCCCTGTCCCCCTTTCTTCCACAACACAGTGCAGAAGCAGTGGGGTAACCTGGGGTCTATCCCCTATCTAGGAACTTCAGAGAAAAGTTTGTTTAATGTGGCTCCCTCCTTCGTCTCTTTGCTGGAGGTTCCTCAAATTGATGAACCACTTAATTCTCTCTTTTCCAACACTAGCATTCCAGGGGACACAGCTGAGGCGCTTAAGGCAGAGGACAAAAAATTTGAGGCTGCTTTGCGCAGATCACATCAGGTATTGGCCTGGGCAATCAAGGCCTCCACATCCATGGCCTTCTTCGCTCAGGCTTCCGTACTGTGGCTCCATGAACTCCAGGATATGATCCCTCCTGACCAGATTCGTGTACACCAGAACCTGGGTAAGTTGGTGGCCACATCCCAGTACATGGCTGACGCCTCCCTCCACGCCACTAGATACTCTTTGCGAGCCATAGCGGCAGATGTTTCTGCCCGTAGACTTTTGTGGCTCAAGAACTGGAGGGCAGACCTAAAAGCTAAGTGGTGCCTGGCTACTAAGCCTTACGCTGGGGGACACCTCTTTGGTGAAGCCCTCAATCCTTACTTGGTGGAGGGCAAGGATAAATGCAAGATCCTTATTAACACCAGTAAGAAGGGGGATAAGCGACCAGGTAGTGGGGCTTCACAGAATTATTTTCGTAGGCAGTCCTTTCAGGCAGCCTCAAACTGGGACTGGCCCCAGACCTCTCGTCCTTTCTACCAGAGACCGGAGCGCCAGCAGGACCGTCCCGCATCCAGACCCAGGCCACAATTCCAGTCCAAGCGGCCCTTTCGGAGTGCAGGTGGATGTCCTTTCAAAAGAACTAAGTGACTCCAAGGGCACTCCACCCATAGGAGGTCAACTGTCCCTTTACTCCGACATATGGGCAGCCACCACCACAGACTCATGGGTGTTGAGCACCATAGCTCAGGGTCTAATGCTGTAATTTTGGGCCAGCCCACCGGAACTTTTCCGGTCTTGTCCCACCCCCACAAACAAAAACAGAGCAGACCTCATGTCAGAGGCCATCTCCCACTTGTCGCAGATACGGGCCATAGAGCCAGTACCGGAAGACCAGAAGGGATGGGGGTTTTACTCCACTCTTTTTGTCGTTCTGAAGTCCTTGGGTGGCTGGAGGGCAATTTTAGATTTAAAAGATCTAAATTACTATCTGATGTACAGTAAGTTCAAGATGCAGTCCCTACAATCAATCTTGGCCAGCATCAGAAAAGGGGACTTCCTGACATCAATAGACCTGACAGAGGCATACTTGCATATCCCTATTCTCCCGGGGCATTGCAAATTTCTGAGATTTTGTTATGCCCACCAGCACTATCAGCCTCTCCTCAGCGCCCAGAGTGTTTACGAAGATATTGACAGTGCTGGCTGCCCACCTGAGACAGATCCCAATCCAGGTTCAGTGCTATCTGGACGACATACTAATACAGTCCCCTTCCATCCAGATAGCTCGGTCAGATCTCACCCTCACTGTCAGGACCTTTCAGGAGCACGGGTTTTCTGTCAACTTTCAGAAAAGCCATACAGTACCATCAACCCATCTCCTGCATCTAGGGGCAGTCATAGACACGAACAGTTGCACGGTCTATCTGTCGCAGGATTGGCAGGACAGCATAAGGGCCCTGGTTCAGTGGATCCAGAGGGAGAGGGTGGTCACCCTAGCCTTAAAGTCACAACTACTGGGGAAGATGGTGTCCTGTATACAAATCGTCCCATGGGCACGTCTTCATGCCAGGGAGCTGCAGTGGCTTCTACTTCCATTCCAGAGGCTACACATCAGCGCTTCCAACCAGAGGGTTCAAGTTCCGTGTTCAACATTGAACTCCCTTTGATGGTGGGCCTCTCCAGCAATGTCAATGGGAACAGTGTTCAGGGAACCAGCCAGAATTACCCTGACCAGGGACGCCAGCCTCTTCGGCTGGGGAGCCCATCTACAATCTCACTGGGCTCAAGGTCCCTGGTCCCAAGAGGAGTTGAAAAACAACATCAACTGGCTGGAACTCAGGGCCATATGGCTGGCCTTATGACACTTCAGCAGCAGGGTAGTGGGACAACATATCCTGGTGCTTACAAACAACATTACTGCAAAGGCCCGCGTGAACAGACAAGGGGGGACCCGGTCCAAGCCTCTCATGGATGAGGCCCAATTGTTGGGATCTTGGGCAAAAATCAATCTTGCCTCCATCAGGACAGAGCATATATCCGGAGTGGCCAATCAGCAGGCGGACTCATTGAGCAGGTCAACTGTGGACCACTTCGAATGGCCCCTGGACCCGGGATTGTTCAGGGAGATCGTGGACAGGTTTGGTCCCCCAACCTTAGACCTCTTTGCCTCCCCAGTCAATTCCCAACTCCCGAGATTATTTTCCAGGTTCCTGTCTCCTACAGCAGAAGGGACAGATTCCCCACGCAGTCCCTGGCCCAGGGAACTTCTCTACTCCTTTCCTCCCTTGCCACTCCTTCCCGCGAAGATCCGGAGGATACTACACGAACAGGCAGAGGTTATCCTGATTGCACCACATTGGCCGAGACGTCCGTGGTTCACTGACCTGGTAGAGCTCTCCATCTGTCCCCCGTGGAGGATCCCCACATGTCATATTGCCCTTACTCAGGGAGTACTGCAGCATCCGGACCCACAGTAGCTCCAACTAACCGTTTGGCACTTGAGAGGAGGGCATTGACCCGAGACTCATATTCCTCGAGGGTGATTGCCATGATTCAGCAAGCCAGGCGCCCCTCAACGAATAGAATCTATGATGCCACATGGAGGAGCTTCTGTACCTGGTGTTCTGGTCGTAAGGTGGAACTTTCGGACATTTCTGCCCTGATTGTTCTGGAATTCCTGATGGATGGGTTGGACAAGGGACTATCCCAAAGCACCATCCGCAGACAAGTTGCACTTCTATCCACGGTGCTACTCTGTGACAATTCCGCCCCTCTGGCACACCACCCTATGGTGCATTCCTTTTTAAAGGAGCAACCAACGCCAGGCCACCAGTGGTGTACCGTTATCCTTCTTGGGACCTACACCGGGTTTTACAGGCCCTCATTTCACCACCTTTTGAGCCTATTACCACATGCTCGCTTAAGCTGTTATCTATGAAGGTGGCATTTCTCGTGGTGGTCACATCGGCCAGGTGAATTTCAGAACTGGCTGCTCTCTCCATAAGAGAGGACCTGTCCATCTTCCATGCAGACAGGGTGACCCTCAGATTAGACCCTTCCTTTATTCCCAAGATAAATTCATTGTACCATAGGTCCCAGGAGGTGGTTCTTCCAAATTTCTGCCCGAACCCTTCCCATGACCTCGAAAGATGGTGGCACACTCTTGACGTTTGCAAGGCTCTGCAATGTTACATCAAACGGACTTTGGCCTTCCGTAAATCTGAAGCATTGTTTGTGTCATTTCAACCTTCCTCCATGGGTCAGAAGGTCTCTTCCTCAATGATAGGGAGATGGATTAGGACTTGCATCGCCCTCACATATTGTTCGCAGTCATTGGCTGTTCCTGGACACATCACGGCCCATTCCATCCATGGCACCGCTACATTGGCAGCCTGGGCGACCCAGGCACCTATCGGGGAAATCTATAGGGTGGCAACATGGTCCTCACCTTCATCCTTTATCAGGCACTACAGGATTGACAAATATGCCTCCTCGGATGCCTCGTTTGGTCACAGGGTGTTGCAACATGTTCTATCTACCAGCAGGACCCAGGCCCAAACTATGTCCCCCCCTTAGGGACAACAGGGCTTTGGTACGTCCCATTTGTGGATTCTCCATACAATCATGCTGGAGAAGGGGCGTTGTCTTACCTGAACGCCTTTTCTCAGCATGATGATGGAGAATCCACTCCCCCCCTTTTAGGGTCAGTTTTGGCCCTGGTTCCAGTGTAAGGAATGCACACGTGTTGGACTAACGTCTATGTCTCACCTTAGTCTCAAACTGGGGTGCTCTTGCACAGCAGAGGCATAGCTACACTTCAGACTTAGTCTTATTGAAGCAGGAAGATTAAGACAACCCATTTGTGGATTCTCCATCATCATGCTGAGAAAAGGCGTTCAGGTAAGACAACGCCCCGTCTCCTGCTTGAGCGGGGGGGGGCTGGACTAGAAGACCTCCAAAGTCCCTTCCAGCTTTATTCTGATTCTGAAATCAATCCTCTTATCATAGAAAGTCTCTGGATTTTTCATTACTAACAAAAGACTTGCCATCTTTTAATTGGCCACAGGAGGGCTCCTGTGTGTTGTCTCATTTCTAAAACCTTTCCTATTATTTCCTTTAGTTTGCTACTTACCTGGTATTAGATTCCTAGGTGACTGAGAAGACAGCGTGAGTAAATGTAGAGGGAAGTCAAATTTGGTGTTCATTTTTGCCGCGCTACTGGAATCCCAATCCATAAAAATGACTCACTCCTGATCTGCAAATGTACAAGATTTTTTCTGTTCTAAGTGAGAAAAGCAATTAAAGCTCATATGCAAATCTAGATTAGGAGGCATGCCAGTTTTTCCACTTCTGGGCATATATATGAATAATTGAGACTTTCTCATACAAATGTAGGGCTACCAGATCTGGGCTGCAAAAAGCTGGGTGACCACTGGATGGCAACAAAGAGATGGCATAAATTATGGCGTAAATTACTTAAAACACACCTCTGCCGGCAGGCCTGGGGTAGTTAACATCTTGCCCCAAGCCAGTGTATGTCTGTGTGTATGTTGAATGATTGGTTTTTTTAAATTAAGGGGTTTTATATACATGTATTTTTATATGTTGATTTCTACTATGTTGTGAGCCGCCCTGAGTTCTCCGGAATAGGGCGGCATAGAAGTCAAATAAATTAATAATAATAATAATAATAATAATAATAATAATAATAATAATAATAATAATAATAATAATAATAATAATAATAATTTTCTATACTTTGTTGCAATAGCAATGACAGTGACATTGATCATAATACCACCTTTACCTGTAGATTTCTTGCTAATTCCTAAGCTATAGAAATTGCATAATGTTTCTCCATGCCTATAAACACTTAGGAGAGCCAGTTTAATGCAGTAGTTAAAGGTGTTAGGCTAAAAATTGGGAGACTGCTGATTCCACCTTAGGTACAACGGAGGCAAGGGCACTTGCCAAGAAATCTGCAAGGATTAGTCCAGGTAGTTGTTACAAGTCAAAAACTGACTCAAAGTGAGGTAGTTTGGTGTAGTAATTAAGACATCAGGCTAGAAACTTGGGAGGCCTTAGGCACAAAGTCATCTGGGTGAATTTGGGCCAGTCATTCTCTCTTAGTCCCAAGGAGGAGGCAAGGAGAAACCACTTCTGAAAATTTGTCAAGAAAATTGCAGGGATGTTTCTAAGCAGTTTCCAGGAGTCAACAATGACTCAAAGGCAGTAAAATAAATAAGTAAAATAAAACACTTTACTATCTTTTAATGGAACCCTTTAAACTGCCATTGAAGTCAGGTGTACTTTTTCTGTATAACGCATAATACTGGCAATATTCACTCTAAATAAACAAGCCTAAAATTTTGTTGCTGGCTGACTCAGTTTCTCGTCGCCCATCCAGGGCCAGAGGACTATGCTTCTTTTGACTGTTCCTTCAACATGAAAAGGACATTTTGTCATTTTCCATTTTTCCACATTTTTATTGCTTGCAGAACTTAACCCGAATTGTTAAATGGTTTAACAATTAAATTTATTTTGTTAAATATTTTTTTGCAAATAAATCTGCTGCATTCACCCACCTCATGGGTAGATTGAGATGACACGTACTAACTATACTTGGACTTCTCCTGCCTAGGAGCAACTCTACCTATTTTATTGTTGTGGTTGTTTTGCATCAGTTCAGAATCAGTTTGGAATCACAGAATCACTCGGTGGCTGTTTTTAATCTGGTTTTGCCAGTTTATCTAAAACCAGAGCAAATTTTGCTGGGCTGCAAACACACACCGTGTATTAGAAAGGAGTGGGAAGGATGGAGGTGCTAGAAATTTATGTTATTACCCTTTTGTGTGGTGAGGCAATAGATAAAGGGATTTCTGTTACTTCAGTATCCTGGGATAGATCTCATGGGACATGAAGTTGGGTAATATGTCGCACTCTTCTATTGGTCAGCCGGAAATGAGCGTGATTGGCTCATGGTGGTTTCCCATCTGTTGTGGGTGTTTGGAGGTTTGCAGGAGTGATGACTGCATCTTGGCTTCAAGCAGCTTTGTTAAAGATTGGTGAGTGGAACTAGCCTCATATGGTGTGGAAATGCCTTAAATCACTTTTCCCTTTCTTCTGCCAGCCATTCATCCCTCTGAACACAGTAATAATTGTAAGCAAGTGCAAAGGAGGTTCTTAATGCCTGTGCTGTGTGCACGTTTGTTTGTATGGATTTTGTAAAAAAAAAGGCATTTCTGAATTTCCAAATGCTCCTTACTATTAATTTCTGAGTCTTTCTATGATCATATTGCTGGTTCTGTGTTGAAAGTAATGAAGAAATGGGTAGGACTTATTGGGTCAACAAAAGAGAGCTTCATGTGGTCAAGAATTGCATCAAAGATGTATAATTTGGACAACATCCAAAAAAAGGTTGTCTGTTTCTTCACACTCCTATCTCCCTCTTTCAGCATTACAGTACTATTTTAGGGTCTGCATATTTAGGATTTTCTGTTCATATGCAGAAAAATATTCCTTTTACTCAGAATCTAAAAGACAGGGATAAAGCAGCATATAAAAAACCCGAAGGTGTAAGAATTTGATTTAGAATAAATATGTGTGTGTGTGTGTGTGTGTGTGTGTGTGTGAGAGAGAGAGAGAGAGAGAGAGAGAGAGAGAGAGAGAGAGAGAGAGAGAGAGAGAGAGAGAGAGAGAGAGAGAGAGAGAGAGAGAGAGCATGTTAAAAATTTGCCAGGGTTGGTGCTGAAGAAGTGCACAAGAGAAATGTGGAAAGGAAGAATTTTACTGCAGATGACAAACTCATCCCAGCTCCAAAACACAATGCGGTCAAAGTGCTGTGGAATAAACCACAGTTTCTGAGATTTCTGCCTTTATGTCAGACCTGTCTGGCTAAGCATATTATCCTCATTAAGAGGAAAAATGATTTAAAAGAATATAACGTATGGTCTGATTAATAAAGGTTGAAGATAAAATTATTGTAATGAGTGATACATTTTGACTGGTCATTAAAAAAGGTTCTTCTGGGAGATAACTACAAAATTCTGCATGCAATTTGTATATTTGTGTGTGAGAGAATTTGTTCATAATATGTATTATGGGGAGGACTTTAGTACATATTGTCCACTTTTTCAAACAGCCTGAGAAAGTGTGAGGAAGGAAGGACTGTACCTGAGTAAGATTTGGCAATCCAGGTGCATCTTTGTCCAGAGGTCATGTTGAAGTCAACCTCAAAGTCCAGGGAACAAATATCTGCCAGATGCAAAGAGCCTATGGCCCTCCAGATGTTGAACTATAATTCCCAGGATTTTCCATAATTTACCAAACTGCCTAGGGCTGTTGGGAGTTGTATTTCATCAACATCTAGAACAGTGGTTCTCAACCTTTCTCAGGTTGAGACCCCACTTGCCCCGCCCATGCGCGCCGCGACCCCGACCCAGGCGCGTGCGCCTGCACGCGCCAAAAAAAAAATTTAAAAAAAATTTAAAAAAAAATCACAAAAACAAAAACAAAATGGCGGCTGCGACGGGCGGATCCGCACATGCGCGGATAGGCCGTCGCGAGCGCCGCGCATGCGCGGATCCGCCTGTCGTGGCCGCCATTTTGTTTTTTTTTTAATTTTTTTATTTTTTTTTGGCGCGACGGGTGGATATGCGCATGCGCGGCGCGCGCGCGCCCAAAAAAAATAAAATAAAAAAAATAAAAAAAACAAAAAAAACAAAATGGCGGCCCGCGGTGTCCGGCGACCCCCGCGAAATGGTCGTGCGACCCCAAATGGGGTCGCGACCCCAAGGTTGAGAACCGCTGATCTAGAAGACCCCAGGTTACTTGCTTAACTTAGCTAAGTGATGAAGAATACCACAAATGATTTAATGCTGAGTTCACACTTATAGACTCTGATATGTGAACAGAGACAAGTTTTGGAAGAAAACTAGACTGGGGAAGGGCTGAGGCTCTGGGGAATAACATAGCAGGTACAATTATTGGACATATGACGCAGGGGACAGTAATATGGATGGATGAAAAGGCATTGTGGCTAATAGGAGCCAATGATCCTAGGAAAATTATCCAGGCAGTAAGCAAAGCCATTGACAGTAAATTATAAACTCAAACAAAAGATGTCTAAATGTGGCCAGTTTCATGAAGAGTCCAAAATCTATGCTTGCTTTGGGGCTTATACAGGTAGTCCTCAACTTACGACCACAGCTGAGCCTATCATTTCTGTTGCTAAGTCAAATATTTGTTAAATGAATTTTGGCCCATTTTATGATCTTTCTTGCCACAGTTGTTAAGTGATTCACTGCAGTTATTAAGTTAGTAACCCGGTTGTTAAGTGAATCTGGTTTCCCCATTGACTTTGCTTGTCAGAAGGTCACAAAAGGGGATCACATGACTTCGGGACACTGCAACCGTCATAAATGTGAGTCAGTTGTCAAGCATCTGAATTTTGATCACGTGATCATGGGGATGCTGCAACTGTCATAAATATCAAAAACGGTCATAAGTCACTTTTTTCAATGCCGTTGTAACTTTGAATAGTCACTAAATGAACTATTGTAAGTCAAGAACCTGTACTTGTACTTATGAATTACAGTACTTTAGCTGTCCAGGGCATCTTCTGAATCCTCTTCTAGTACCAGAACTTGGGGTCAAATGGAAGTAGTAAAGGATTATACAGGGAATCCCCAGTTTAAGAAAGGGTTCCATTCCCAAGGGCTGTCCTTACGTCAAATTTATATGTAAGCTGTACATAATAAATAGTATTGTGTAATGAACTTGAACCATTGTGTATTTAACTTGAATTATTGCATCTTTATCTGGAATTTTGTTATAAATAGTCTCCATTCTTAACTGAGTCATCCTTAAACTGCATTCTTAATCTGGGGGCTTGTATCTTAAGATCACAGTTCTCTTTGTACAGCCAATACGAGAAGCACATGTTTTAAATGCTGGAAACCTGGGAATAGGTAACCTGGTACACGCTAGGTCCCATGGATACATTTCTTGGAACCGCCTAACCCAGCGGTTCTCAACCTTTTTCAGGCCGCGACCCTGACCTGCGCCGCACATGCGCGCTGCGCCCCCGACCTGCACCGTGCATGCGCGGCGGGCGCATCGCGCATGCGCGGCACATCACACATGCGTGGCGCGACGGCCTGAATCGTGCATGCGCGGTGTTGCCCCCTGCGCCAGCCGAGGGGAAAAGGGGAAAAAATGGCGGACTGCGTTGTTTGGCGACCCCCGTGAAATGGTCGTTCGACCCCAAATGGGGTCACGACCCACAGGTTGAGAACCGCTGGCCTAACCTATTTTCCTTTACATTATTGTAATTAAAAATAAGCAATTCTATTTCTTTTTCCTCTGTAACTGAAGATCCATGTAATGTTAGGTGTCAGCATTTCTCAGCAAAATCAACCTTTGGGAGTTGCAGGTGCAAAGAAATCTCTCTGGCCTTTGGTGGAAGGAAAACCTCAACAGGTGATTTTCCTCTGATTAATTCCTTGGAATTTCATGAGGTTGGCAACAGATGCGGCTCCTCCATTGGGCACTGATTGCAATCTCACTGCTAATGAACCACTTTCATAGACTGGAAAATTTGTCAGGTGGAGGAGATGGTAGTGGGGTGCCGCAAGCATGTCAAGGACGCCCTGTTTGCAACAGCTCCCAACTGGAGACTGTTTGCCAGCAGGCTGATGTTGGGACTGTGGTTCCTTCTCTACCCACAGGGGTGAGTAGCAGAAGACAGTCGATGGGATAACCCTTTTGCATTTAGCTTGGAAAATAGACAGAGGAAGAAAGTCAGATTGTGAAAGTCAAGCAGTCACAAGAGCTTGTCTGGGCATAACTGGTGTAATACAAAAGTGGTATGTGTTTTAAAGCCGCCTTTGGGCTACTTTCATCCCAAATGGCTTATAAAAAGGAGATGCAAAGGTACTCAATCCAGAGTTAAGGGAAGGGACTCTGTCCCCAGAGAGAACTGGAAAGAAGCAGAGAATGGAGTCCTGCAGGATCCTTGTGCCCTGCTTGTGGGCTTTGCAGGGCCATTTCCTTGTCCCTGCTAGCAGTAATAGAAGGACTGGGATAAATGAAAACTTTCTTGAATCCAGGGGGACCATTCCATATCATAAGCCTTTTTCAAAAATACATTCCTTTTCAAAATACATATGAGACGAGACTTGGGAGGCCAGAATGAATTCCAGCCGCCTGGTTAGCACTGGCATGCAAATAATCATATTATAATTGTGTTTAAAACAGCCAGGATGAAATCTCACCTCAATTATACCCTGCAAAACCTGTATTTAAAGTACCATATCCTTTAAGTAATGCATGTCTTGAACTAAGTCAGTGGGGCATTTCTTTCATCTAAAAAGCCAGCATAATTTTCTGTTCTTTTTCTTTTTGTTTAAAGAAAGTTATAAAATGCAAATGTGCAATCTTAATGCAGCCTCCTGCGTATACATGGGTCTGTCTTCATCTTTGTCTCTTCTGTTAATGTATGTATGAGCCAACCAGGTTCTGTTTTAACTTCCACAAATGAATGCTAGCAGGTGGTTCCATGACCTTGTTTTCCCATTCTCTTTCTTAGCACTCAAAGTGGGCCAGGTAACATGTGTGCTACTTCAGAATGTACTTGGTTGGGAAGGGGGGGGGGTCTGAAGTATACAAGCAACCTTTCTCTTGATAATGAGAATCACAACAATAACATCATCATCAAAATGGCAATCTTATTGGTGTGTGGTTCTATGCAGATTGTATAGTAGGAAATCTGTGGCCTTTCCAGTGGTGGGATTCAGCCGGTTCGCACCACTTCGGCAGAACCGGTAGCTAATTTTTTGTTGCCCAGGCCCAGAATGGTCTTCCAGAAGTGGCATCCACACAGAGAACCGGTTGTTCACGTATTTAAATCCCACCACTGGGCTTTTCAGACAATGCAGTACTGCATCATTACTCCTAGCATAGTTTGAAGGTCACAGATTCTCCATCTTGCTAGATAGTACATGGATGCATATGTAAAAGCTGTGCTTGCTAAATTTTTGCCTGGCATCCCAGATCTCTTCTTCTTCATTCATGTTTTCTTTGGCCTTCTTCAGTCTGTGACATCGATAAGATTCCTGTTTGGATGGTTCCCAGACACGCAATAGGGAATATAAATAGAGTACAATTACAAGATGTGGTGTCTTATGAGAAACTCCTGATTAAAGAAGGGAATCTTTTATTATTGAAGTCTTTGAATACTTTAAGAGAGGAAGGAATAACCCTTACCTGGTTTCAATACTTACAATTGCAGACTAGATGGAAAAAAGATTTGAATATGGGTTTATCTCAAATACCCGTATTTCGCGCTCAATAGGGCGCGCCTGCTGATAGGGCGCACCTAATTTTTAGAGGAGGAAAATTGGGAAAAAATGTTTTGAGCCTTTTTTTTCTTCTTGGCACGCTTTTCCGAGGAATCAGTTGGCGTTTTGAGACTTTGGGTCCGCTTAGCTCCCCTCCCCAGTCCGGCTCTTCACTCACCTTAGCAACACCTTCGTCCTTGCCCGCTTCAGCCCGCCCCTGCCTCCTTTGCAGCCTTTTCAGTCTTTGCAGCCGCCGGCCAATGAGGGCTCAGAAAGTGCTGGGCAGTTTACGTACGGTATTCCAAAGAATAAAGCACTGGGCTAAGCCAGGGATAGGCAACCCTGGCTCTTTGAGGACGGGTGGACTTCAACTCCCAGATGGTGCAAATCACGGTAAATATTTACCGGTACATACCGGTAAAACCAGCGGATTCTTAACCCCCACCGCAGTTTCCTCCTAGCAATGGAAAAACCTCCCGACTCGAACCGAAGCCTGGAAGCTCCGCATGCAAGAGGAAACGCCTCCGTAGAGTCACGCGGATGCTAAGCGGCCTCCTATTGGGCTTCTGAGTCGTCACGGGGGCGGGGCGGGGCGGGGCTAGGCTACATTTCACCTGTTTGAAGCTTTTCCGGAGCTGAGTCGGCCGGCGGTTGTTAAGATGAACGCGGATCTGCAGAAGGAGCGAGAGGCGGCTTCTTTCAAGCCGGAGCTGCTAACCAACTTTCTCCTGCAATCCCGTAGTACTGCGAGGTAGCGCAGGCCAAAAGGCCCGGCAGGTACGGCGATTCTCCGCTTCCCTTCCTTTCTCGCCCGTTGCCCTCCGCCCTCCGCCGATTCTACCGGTAAGCTTCCCTTCCTTTCTCGCCCGTTGCCCTCCGCCCTCCGCCGATTCTACCGGTAAGCTTCCCTTCCTTTCTCGCCCGTTGCCCTCCGCCCTCCGCCGATTCTACCGGTAAGCTTCCCTTCCTTTCTCGCCCGTTGCCCTCCGCCCTCCGCCGATTCTACCGGTAAGCTTCCCTTCCTTTCTCGCCCGTTGCCCTCCGCCCTCCGCCGATTCTACCGGTAAGCTTCCCTTCCTTTCTCGCCCGTTGCCCTCCGCCCTCCGCCGATTCTACCGGTAAGCTTCCCTTCCTTTCTCGCCCGTTGCCCTCCGCCGATTCTAAGCCCCCCCCTCCCTGCCTGCACCTTCGCTCCATAGGGCGCAGCTGATTTTTCCTCCTACTTTTGGAGGAAAAAAAGTGCGCCCTATGGAGCGAAAAATACGGTAGATGAAAATTTAATTAAACAAATTAGAGACCAAAGGCCAATGCATATCAAAAGATTGTATAATGTATTGATAGAAATTGATTCTGAGACTGAATTAGTTAAGGACTGTATGATAAAGTGGGGACAAAATTTCAGACAACCAATTATGATGGAAACTTGGGAGAGGATCTGGGTGAAAAATGTAAAATTTACACAAGCGCAACATTTAAGAGAAAATTTTTATAAAATGTTTTATAGATGGCATTTGGATCCGAAGAAATTATCATGTATGTACCCTAATTTTAAACCTAATTGCTGGAGATGTGATTGTATGGAGGCTACTTATTTTCATGTATGGTGGACCTGTAGAAAAATCAAGGCTTTTTGGATAAAAATATGGTGGATAATGCAAAATATTTTGAAAAAACGTATTGAATTTTCACCACAGTTGTTTTTATTAGGTATTATAAAGGACTGTACCACCATAGAGATGAACTTAATTTTGAATTTGATCACAGCAGCGAGATTGTTGGTTGGACAATATTGGAAGAAGGCAGAATTACCATCCATCGAGGAATGGACCTTGAAAGTCATAAATTTGGCAGAAATGGCCAAAGTATCTGCATATCTGAAAGATCATTCAAATGAAAAATATATGTTGGACTGGGAAAAATGGATAGATTATATTCAAGAGAAATATAAATATAAATATAAATTGTATTTATCATATAGTTAAATGTTTATTAGGATTTATATAATAATTTAGTTTAACTTAGGGGGTTTTCTTGTGTTTTACCCTGTATTCACTTTGGGAAGTCAGGGGGGTGGGTGGGTTGGGGGGGTTTAATATTGTATTATAATGCACTCAACTGTAATACTTGCAATATATAAGGATGATGTACTTATTGATATAAGAGGAGTTGCTCGGGCAGTACCTCTGGACCACATCTGGAGGGGGTGGAGAGTGAGGAGTGAAGGAGTGGAGGGAAGTAGGGAGGGTGGAGAGGAGGGTGGAGAGTGAGGGAGGGAGAAAGGGAGGGGGTGGGAAGTAGGAGATAGGGAGGTAGGAAGAGGGGGATGTGGTGGAGGGGGTGCTGCCGACCAACATCTATAGTTATAGTTATTCTATTTTATATAAGTTTTTATGTTTTGTTTTGTGCGAGACATAGTTGAAAATGATTGTATTAAGTTGAGTTGTATTTTATTTAATTTGATTTTTTTGTTAATAATTATAAAAAACTAATAAAATATTTTCAAAAAAAAATTCAGTCTGTGACATCCATCCCTTTCTGTATGTCCATGCTCAAATAATATGGAATCATGGAATAAAAGAAGAGAATGTGAAGCTTCCATTTCAGGTCAAACATATTACACCCGTCTCTTAGTATAGCTGCTCCTGGAGAGCAGCCTTATAAATGTTCCAGGATTTGCAGTATTTGGGGAAAAGAGAATGCCTCATCTTTATAATTTAGTAGTTTCTGATGGTTTGCCATGGCACTGAGGCTCAGTCATTTGGAATGAGGATAACACAAAACTTCCTGCTCTCTTACCACTGTCTTTGGGTATGTTTTCAGGAAATCTCCTAGCTGTGATCTGAAATATACACCTGGAATAAAGCAGACAATATGACTTGTTCCAACTACAATTTCAGGTGATGTGTGCTACAATGCAGGGTTGACAGCTCCAGGAATTTCCCCAGCAGGCCATATATCCAATCTGATATTGTAATAGTTCTCTGAATGTGTTTATAGATGCTATTGTACCTGTTTCCCCACCAGTTGCTGCCTCAGCATCCATACAATCCCCAAGAAGCACAATAATTGAGGAATATGCTATTGTTCTTCTCCAGAGTATACAGTATATTCCTGTAGAAAATGTCACTGGGAATATTTAATCCTCTCAAGTAACTGAAAACTATAATATTGGCTTGCAATATATAAAAGCGATGGTGAAACCTATCCACATATCTTCCTATTTCACCCATTCAAAAGAAAAGTATCTCTTTTCTCATGGTTGGTTTCATAATGACATATGGTAGCGTGTCTATTTTTGGTTTGGCCCCATTACTAGCTGGCCATAAGCCTTTCCATATTGCTTTGTGTGGATGGTGGGTTGAAAAAGGGAAGGGGAGGATTATTTAAAAACTCTCTGTTGGACTCCTCTGTCAAAATAGCCCATTAAGTATTATTATGATTGGCTGCCATTTCTTGGGCTGAATGTCCTAACACACCCTTGTTTGTCTCGAAGGGGAGTTCCTAATTTTTCTGTCCAGGATTTCAAATTCTTGGAAAAATATAGAAAGGAAGATGTTTTGGAACCTCCTTCTCTAAAACCTAAAATAATGAGTTAAATAATTCTAGAGCCCAAGCTTAAGAGGAAGCTGTACAGTTGTGTGGTCTTACACATATGGAAGATTTCATGAGAAATTTTCTTTCTAAACCAATGGACACAAAACTCTAATTATAAAAAGTTTAGGGGGGAAAGGAGGAATATAACCTAACCCTAATTCCAACCCTAAAATCAATACAGTCAGAATTAAATTACCTGCTTGCATAAGTTCTTGGGTTTCAGCACACATTTAAAAAATTTGTTGCAGAGAAAATAACTGCAGAAGGGTCATTTGGGCCCCCCGCTTGGAAGTTTTTATGTAGACCTTCCCAAGTATTCAGTTTTACAGAGGGTGGAAGACAATGGTGGAAAGGTAACGTTTTTGGGGAGACTGGTTCTTGTTTTCCTTAGTTAGTGCCCCGGTTGGATGTTAAGAATTTAGCCAGCAAATCAGAAAGTCATAGACCTATATAGCCAATGAACTCACCCTTCTAACAACTGTGCAGTTGAATGCTAAGCAGGCTAACTAATTTCCACCTTTTCTTCCATTCTTAAATTATATGGGAGGGGCTTTTTTAAGAATAACTATTGCATTTATTCAGGCATCAATTTACCAATGTTTTACTTGGCATTGTTGTACTGTAGCAAAAATTAGATATTTGTCCAAGGTGCAACCAGGATTTTTCTGATTTTTTCCCCCTCTGCTGTTCTGTTTTTTCTCAGTTCCTCGCTGGTGATGGGAATTATAATCCATCATATCTAGAAAAGAACAGGATGAAGAAAGATACAGATAGAGCAGTGATGGCGAAAAGACACATGTCGTCAAAGGTGACACGTCATGAGGTTTTGGGTGACACACCACTGTTTACCAACCCCCAACAACTATTCTTGAAAGCATGCCCCATTCTCATCTGATTTTTGGAGGAGGTGCAGGCATTGTGAGAACGAGCTATGCTCTCGTGTGGCCTCTGCAGCTTCTGAAAATTGCATAAGAATGGGGTATGTTTTCACATTGTCTTCGAAGGCTGCAGAGGCTGCAGAAGTGCATTCTCTGAAGTCACTTCAAGAATGAAGGCCTGGTGGGATCCAGAGCAGCCTTGAGTAGGCCGCAGGGGCCTGTCAAAGAAAGAGAACATGGCCTTAAGGTAAGCAATATGTGGCAGATCTTGAAGTTGCAAGGAGGCCTTTTTGAGTGGCAGCGGAGGTACTGGGGCTGAAGTCAAGGCCCGGGCTTCTACTTTAGGCCCAACCTTGGCACTTCTGATGGCCTAGAATGTGGGTAGGGGGAGAAGAATAGAGGTGTGTGTGTGTGTGTGCGCGTGCGTGAGAGAGAGAGAGAGAGAGAGAGAGAGAGAGAGAGAGAGAGAGAGAGAGAGAGAGAGAGAGAGAGAGAGAGAGAGAGAGAGCTGCCAACAAGGTCAAATTAGACATTTTCTGAATTTTTGACATGCTGAGCCCCAAAAGATTCGCCATCACTAAAATGATACTAATGATAGGAGAGATTTCACATTTCCTCACGGCAGAATTCTGCTTCTGCCGTGAGGAAATGTGAAATCTCTCCTACCAGTGGAAAACAAGAAATAAGCACTAGATTTGCGGAATAAGCTTGGCTGAACATGTAATTGGCTAGTTGGTGACTCAGCATGTTATACGGTATGATTAGTTTATGGTTTAGTGTATCCTGCAGATCAAGCAATTAATTCAGGTTAATTCAATAAATTGTAGTTTAGTTAATCATGGATGGCTGTGTTGTACAAACACGGCTCAGACAGATTCCAGAACTGGCTGAGTGAATATCTCAATAGAGAGAGAGAAATGCCCAACTTGCGTAAATACTCTTTAGTATTTTCATGACTATATATAATGATGATGATTGATTGATTTAATAATTTTTAGACAATCATATTGTGTGTATAGTCAGCAGGCACATTTTTATAAATTCAATTAATTGTAAATAATTACTCTGAAGTGTTTTGAACAAGGCGCCTAGACAAGGTGTATTTATAAACAAAACCAGATTACTTAATTTCAGGAGTCCAAAATTATTTCTCTGCCTCAGTACTGCTTAAGGATATTATTTGGCTTTTTACTCACTAGACTGAATGGTGATCACTGACCTATATGCATGAATTCTGCCTTTGATAATTTCATTAAGCATAAACATTTTATAATCTAACCCAGGGATAGGCCCTCCAGATGGGGTTGAACTACAGTTTTCAGCAGCTCCAGCCAATTTGGTTAATGGTAAGAGATGTTGGAAGTTGCAGTTCAGCAATATCTAGAGAACCACCCATTGCCTAGCTCTTGGGCTACTTTCATTCACCTTCATAATCCCACATTTGCAGGCTGCCAGACTTGAGCTGCATATGTCCAGATGACCACTAGAGAATCAGCTTTATACATCTCTTTGCTGTGATTCTCTCTCTCTCTCTCTCTCTCTCTCTCTCTCTCTCTCTCTCTCTCTCTCTCTCTCTCTCTCTCTCTCTCTCTCTCTCTCTCTCCCTCCCTCCGTCCCTCCCTCCTCCCCTCTCTCTCCCCCCTCTGTCTCATCTTTGATGGGCCACCCATTAGATGAAGACAGAATAGCTGGCTTTGCTTAGGGATCACATACTAGCCAACAGCTTTTCCACTCTAGAGTGTTGTGTAAGCCCAGTCTATATGGCATGTGTTTTGTTCAGCATGTAATGTTACAACCTATAGAATTTGGTGGATGAATTCAATAAACCACAGTTAAATGACTTGTGGAAACACTCCAATATTGTCCTATTGCAAGTAGATTTGGGGGTGGGTGGGTCCAGGTGGGAGAGGTCAACTGACTGGAAGAACAGAAATGTAATAATTCCATTGCCTCCACTAGTAAACAATAACCTTTGCTATCCAACTACAATTAGAGCTGGCTTAGCTATTGTCTTGTTTAGTGACCATTTGCAGTTATGGCAGTGATATAAAAGTAATTTTGTGACTAAACCTCGCATTTATGACCTTTGCAGGTCTGTAAAGCAAAGGAAAATTGAAGTAAGATTGTAAGCACAGTTGTAATTTCATCTAATAACCAAGTTGCCAGTCCCAATTGTGGTTGCTAAATGAGGATTATCTGTATCTATATTTTTCCTGGAAGTAAGTTCTAATGATCTACATCTATACTGTGAATGTTTTTTTTAAAGTCTAAAATTAAAACCTACTTCCTTCTCAACAAACAGTTATTGAAAATAGTGGGATTTACCTCTGAGTAAATGGTATAATATTGCAGAATGGGAAGGTTCATTTATGGAGTTCATCATGTATTTAATAAGAATTGCTGAATTATTAAGATGGGCCAAATAGAAATTTAATAAAAACAAATCATCTCTCAAAAAGAGGGAAAACCTTTGAAAGAGCAGAATTTACTTTTTAACGTAATAATAATAATTTAAAAAAACATCAGAATGGGTTTCTTCTTTCTCTACACAAGTTGTTCTTTTTAAGCTGCTTTTATTCATATTCTCACAGAATTTTCAAATAAGCAGCTTTCTTTAGATGATGTAATGTAATCAGTTATGCAGTCAAAAGCCAGCCTGTTCGCTGATTAAAAGATCTTGGATCTGCTGACATTCTTGGTTTGAGCATAAAAATTATTTGAGAGAGCTGACCTTATACTGTGGTTAAATGTTCCAAGCTGAGGCCCTGCAGCCATGCGATCTGGACACTAGAGGGCATGAAAGTGCTTTATCTAGGAACCCTTGGCTTTTTACTATGGCAGATTCCAAAATGGCTAATAAATAAGCAAAGAATGGGACTTGGCGTATAATGTGTTCATTAATGGGGATAATTGGCATAGTTTAGAGCTGTCTGTCTGCTCTCTCTCTCCCCCCCTCTCTTTCTCCCTCTCCATTTCATTATATGTTGTAGGCCAAGGATGGAGCATTCACTATGGTGTCATCTAGGATTTTTTTCTAATGTCACTTATAACAATTGAATTTAACAATTGGTCCAAAGATAGACATTTAACAGGTCTGGCCATAAAGGAGATAAGAAGTGTTGCCTGTTGTGAATCCAACTGAACACAATGAGGGAAAGGACTAAAGTGTGTATATGTCTTGTGTGAATGCAACCAGACAGGATGTTCATTCATAGCCTGAATTGTTAATTGTGGTTTGAGGTAGAGATGTTGCTAGGCGGGATTAATAGCCTACAGGCTGTACAAAGGAGCTTGCTGATTTCTACACATTTCTATACATTCTACACATTTCTACACTTCAAGCATAAGGTCCTGTCAAATAGGTCATTTGACAAGCGTTGCTTCTTACATCGTCATTCATATCTTTTAAAGAACAGAAATAAAAAATTGTGGACAATTTATAAAAGCGTACTTGTGCTTTCTAGCCATGTACATCAGGATGGAATTGTATTGCTAAAACTGCCATGCATTCAAATGAATTGATCTTGTAAATAAATCAATACAAAGCGCATTGTAATCTATTCCTAGCTGTAATGATAATGTGTGAAAAGAATCTAAATTAAGAAGCTTAGAAAAGGTAGAAATTACCAGAAAAACAGAAATATATGGCTTGAAACTAGGCCATTGGAGAGTCAGTCTTTTATTTATGAGGTTCATCCTTTAGAGACAAGTTCATCCTTTAGAGAAAAGGCCACGTTTTTCTATGGTAGAAGTACCGGTACTCACACATGAAGATTCTTGAAGATCATTTGAAAGCAGTTTTGGATCTCCAGGAACCTACATTGGCTGTTTGTTTGTTTGTTTGTTTATTTATTTGTTTATATTTGGTTTTTATCCTGCCTTTATTGTTCTTTATAAGTAATTCAAGGCAATGAAACATATCTAATACACCTTCTTCCTTCTATTTTCTCCACAGCCTGTAAGGTGCATTGGGTGATAGAGAGTGATTGGCCCAAATCTGGCTGTTTTTTCATGCCTAGAACTCACTAGTGACTAGACCAAACTGGCTCTTAGACTAGACCAAAGTAGATCAAACTGGTTTGAGAGCTGAGCCTGTTCTTTTTCAACAAACAAACATTGTGACTCTATGGAAGTTACAGTGGTTCTGTTCCCCTTTATAAGGACAGGGTTTCCGTCTTGCTTTACCTTCTAGCACCTGGACCGCAGGGCAAAGGTAGCTTAGCTGCTTAGGAACTCCTTCTCAAAGGAAGAAGGAGCTTTGGGATACGACTAGACAAATACAACAACTTGAAATAAGGATGGGGACAAGGAAACATGAGCAATCAACTTAATTGTCTTTTTGTGTAGAGTGTAGCTCAAGAATCTGACAGTAGCGTAGATGATTCTTTGCTTCTCATTCTCAACTGCTCAAGGTCAGCAGAAGAGAATGTGATTGCAGATCATCTTCAAATCACCATTGAAAGATTGGGAGGTGTGAAAATGCCCACAGAGGGCATGCACTGTGGGCATATGATCCGCAACTTCTCCCCAAAAATGGTGGCCAATCTATGCTCACCCCTTCTATGTTGTTTAGACAGACTGTGTGGAAATGATATTATGAAAGAGGAACAAGTTCTATCTGCCAAGACTGAAATGGATTTGATGGATTTAAAAATGACAGGCTACAATAATGATCTGTAAAAAAGATGATATACTTGATATACAAATGAAACCAGCTGACATCTTAACAATTAAAATGGACAAACAAATAACAAATCAGAAGAGTGACTTGGATAATTTTCCATACTGTACTGCAGGCATGTCAAAGTCGCGACATCATATGACATCGTGCGCATCATGACTTTTTCCCCATTGCCGGCAATGGGGAAGGCACGGTTTTAGTATGATGCATCCAGCCCGTGGGCAGGCAGTTAGACATCCCTGCTCTACTAGATTTACAAAAGAGAAACTCTTGAAGTTTTGAAAGATTTTGTGAGCAGAGAGAAAAGAAAAAAGAAAAGCAAATCAAGTTGAAATTCATTATTTCAAGAGATTAAAGATCAATACAGTAGATAGACCATATATAGGAGAAACACCAATCAAACAAAATGTATTCGGAGTATACTTGAAGATGTAAGGGAAGAGGGAAGAACGTTTACTAAAACAGATGTTTACAAAGATTAATACCTAATGTTGTATGCTATGTTCTAGGATGATTGCTTAGCAATAGGATCTTATGTTTAATGTTGATCACATTAATATTGAAACGGATAGGGGAAACACCAATCAAAATAAAATGTAACAGGAGTATAGTTGAGGCTAGACACGAGGAGTGGGGAAAAAGGCTTACTAACTCAGACGTTTTCAAGGACTAATACTTAGTATTGTATACCAGGTGTCAGGATGATTGCTGCATAATATGTTTTTATGTTCAATGTTAATGGTTTTAATAAAAGAATTTTTATAATAATAATAAAAAAAAGAGATTAAAGATCAAGATTGTTAAAAGAAAAGGCAAGGAATATAAAGATTCCTTGTGACAAAGAGGGAAGTACTTCTTTATATATTTCTTTTTTTTCTCTATACAATATTCTTTTTCTCTCTTTTCTTCTTTTCTCCATTCTTTTTTCTTTTTACTCTTTTCTTTTTCTTTTTATTTTTTTTCAACTACATTAGCTTTTATTCACAAGGAACAATTGATGCTACCTGCACCTTTCCCGAATTAACTTTAAATCTATCAGCTTTCTTCCCATAATGCTCCGCTCCAATTTTTAATGTAACATTTAATAAAATTATTGCAAAAAAAAAAGTTTGTCCAAACTGAGATAAGATGATCAATCATAGTATAAAGCAGGTTTAGGTGTTTGATATTCATCCTGTGACTTTTCATAACTGAACCCTGTTCAGATAAACTGTCAAAGAGAATGAAAGGGAAACTAGAATGAATGCCACATGTGTAAGTCAAGTGAAGAAGAAACACTTAATCTCCTGTAAAAAGGGTATACCCTAATACAAGCTGTGTAAACACAGAAACACCCTTGTGCTCTCATGAAACAGCTGAATAGGTTCTTTCTGTATAGGTTGAATGACTACTCAGAAGTTAGCAGCTAAATCCAATATACAATAATAGGAGCGAAGTTCTACTTTCAAAGGGTCTTTTCTTCATAATCCCTATAGTATTCTACCCATTGACTCAAATCTGCTATTTCCAAAATTAAGTGGTTGTTTAGAGACAGATAGGAGGAAGAATTTGATTTGATATCATTGTTCCTTCTATTAATGGAAGATCCCTGCTGGATCTGATTCTTAACCCCTTTTTGATGTCTTCCATCTCTCTGGCAGGGCATTTGTCACTTAACACTGGTGAAGTCATCTACAAATATGTGAGTTTTCTTAATTTAAAAAAAACACAATATGAAATGAACTGAGGAGTTGCTATGAAATGTGGCATTTAATCTCTCATAGTTCATTCACAGATGCTTGATGCTGCTGGTGTGATGAGTATGCGTGTGTGAATGAGCCCTTCAGGACTAACATCTGCACTTTTAAGGAGCGCACAGGTCTATAGCATCTCCACCCAAAACATCTCAGAGACATGGAGTAAGGAGCTAGAGAGGTCTTGAATTTAGGCTTGCCTTTTCTACGTTCTTAAAAATAAAACTTTTAGAAGAGAAGCTTTGAACTAGGAGAAGCCATTTACATTTGCACAAAAAAGGCACTTGTATCTCTCCAAAGGATTCTGTCAATTTCAGGAACAACTTTTTTGGGAGAGGACATTTATATGTGTGTGTGTGTGGGAGGGGGGAGAGAGCAAAGTTTGCAGGTATATTTAGTTGGCAACATGGGATGCCCCTCCTTTTACAAATAAAAGGCAAAGCATCCTTGAATATAGCCCATTATGTCTAATATTTACTGAGCATCCATAGGATTGAACACCAACTTTTAAGATCTCTGAGCACTGGCTCTGCAATAAAACGTTCCTTGTTGGATTTAGAACAAGCTTGGATGTGTCTAGAACTTTTGATAGGAATCTCAGCAAGACACCACTGCATGGTCCACTAGAAATTTGCCAGTGCACCTCTATGATATTGATCTATCTACCCATCTTCCCTTGAAATAAGGGGTATGGAGAATGGGAGGCTTTAGGAGAATGGGAGATGGGTGGGCTTGTCCTCTTGCTAACCCTCCATGGAAGGATAATAGAATATGTTTATTTTACAGGAGGAACCAACTTGTCTGTCTGGTGCTCTTGCCACATTCCAATGTCATTTTCTCCTCTCCCATTCCCTGCCAGTTAGTTCTTCCTTCCATCCAGCCTAATCCATATATTTAGCCTCTTCCCCCCCCCCAACCCACCCCCCACCCAAAAAGGCAGTTTTGCACATTCCCTCCAATCATAAATCAAGGTTAAGCAAGATTAGGGAGGCCAGCACAGGATGCTATACAAGTTGAGAGCTCAACCTTTGCCTCTTTTCCATAGACCCTGGATTGCGCCATCCGATCTGGGCTCAGGCTCTCTTTCTTTCTCTTCTCCCCTTCTTCTCTGCTGAGCACCTCAGGAATAGCCCTCTCCTCTGATTTCAAATGTTCATTGCAATATCTCTGTCCTGTGTTTCTCTCTAGGTTCTAAAACCAGCTCTTAACAGAACGTAAAACTAAATAGGGAATCAAAACAATTCCCATGAAAATAAATTAGAAGGCAAGCATAAAGTCTGCTCCTTTACAGGAACCACGGTTTAATAGCCTGGCTCAAGGATCACGCTCAAAAGACCCTGTGTTTGGCCCTAGACATGTTCAGTTGAAAAATAAAATCAGATGACCAAATGATGGGAACCTGAGAACCTGAAGTCCAGTCACAATGGACCAGATTTGGGTTCTCTCTAGGCATCCACACTGATAAAACAATACATAACTTTTTGATTGATAAAACTATTGTTAGATAGTGATAGTCCCTGTATGTGAACTGAAGATCCAGGTGGCTGGCCTGGCTGGCATAATATAGTGCGTCCATTCCTGATGGGGATCATGTATCATTCAGCAGAGCTTACAAATTGCCGCTTTTGCTGCAACTACAACCATCTTAAAACTGGACATTAAATAGAAGTGATTTTTCTTTTCCTTTTTTAATTTAATTTTTATACCATCTTTATTACTTTATAAAGGCTTTTGTTGTTGTTCAGCCGCTAAGTCCTGTACGATTCTTCGCTATCTCATGGACCACAGCATGCCAGGGCCTCCTGTCCTCCATGTCTCCTGGTGTTTGACCAAATACATGCTCACTGTGTGGATGACACTATCTAACCATCTCCTTCTACTTTTGCCTTCAATCTTTCCCAAGATCAGGGCCTTTTCCAATGAGAACGCAAGATGGCGAACATGCCTAATATTCATTCCTTCCTTCCTTCCTTCCTTCCTTCCTTCCTTCCTTCCTTCCTTCCTTCCTTCCTTCCTTCCTTCCTTCCTTCCTTCCTCCTCCTCCTCCCAGCAATAACTCTGTGAGGAAGGTTGGGCTGAGAGAGGGAGACTGGCCCAAAGCCACCCTGTTGGCTTTCCTGCCTAAGGCGGGACTAGAACTTATGATCTCCCAGTTTCTAGCCTGGTGAGAACATCAAGCTGTCTCTATGCAAACACTGCACACACATTGTGCACACATACACACAGAGAATAGCAAAAGTTGCAGATGAAAGATGAAAGTATACATGTTGATCCAGCTATTCTTGCACTGCAGGGGCAGGATTAGTGGGGATGGGGGTGGGGTGTGTGTATGGGGTGTGTGGGGTGTAGGGTGTGGGGAAGCTGCAACTCAGAAACAAATCCCCAGGTTTTTGTGTTTTCCCCATCCTGCTCCTCTCCTAACCTTCTTTTCCCAATTTGGCCGGTGAGGGGGAGGATGACTGGAGTCATAGATAATACCCAAAGAGTAGCTGTGATACATCTCAGGTGTGACAGGAAGCCTTAATCATTTCATAAACTTGAGCCATAAGGGAGAGGTTATCTGTGTGTGACCAGGGACATGCCATTCTTTAAAATTACTCTTATGAAAAATGTGGATCCAAGAACTCGCAGCCTCTGTTTCACCTTCCTCCTTCTGAACAGCATGATCCCAGTGTCCACCTTGATCTTGGTGCTTGGGGGCAAGGGCCTGCCACTGCCAGGCATGGATCAGGGATGCCCAGTGGGGCTGCAATGACCCTTTTGCACATGGCTCTTCCAGCCTCTTTGGCTCTTCTGTCTGCCCGCCTGCCTGTTTGTTGAGCATTTGGAATCCAAGGGGGTCAGAGGTCAGCTGGTGAAGGCCATCTGTATGGGATCAGTCACTGTGTTTACACAGGAGGCTTTGCCAGGAAGGTGTCTGGACCAACAGAGATGGGCAACAGCAGACTCCCCCAGACCAGCTATCCGGCTGAGGTGGGAATGGGCTGTCACATCAATCAGTCTGCCTGTCTGTCTGTCTCTCTGCATTTGGTCAGGCCATAAACTGCAAGTGAGACCGGAGGAATAGCAACCTTACAGAGGCTGGTTTTATGGTCTGTCTTGCTCTACTCAAGAGCTCATTGGTACTCCCTTCCCCAAAATAGCCTTGCATCCATCTTTGATCTCTTGTCAAGACTGGCTGGGCAGTTTCCTCATTAGCACCATGTCCTTTATACCTTCCGTTCTCTCCATTGCTATCTGTCTGCTGTGCTCAAGAAAGGACGGTGTATCCCACCCAGTGGTGGGATTCAGATATGTGAACAACTGGTTCTCTCTGTGGATGCCGCTTCCAGAAGTTCATTCTGGGCCTGGGCAACAAAAAATTAGCTATTGGTTCTGCTGAAGTGATGCAAACTGGCTGAATCCCACCACTGAATCCCACCCATGTTTCCAGGCAGAGCAATCCTATCTATACGTGTAATCCTAGTTAACAGAACAAAGTTTATGGAAATGTGACTGCCAGAATGCCTTGATGCATTCTCCCAGACATATCAAATGCACATTGAAAAAATGAGGACTGCTGGCTTCTCTGCCCAGTCTAAATTTCTCATCTAAACCAGTCTATCTTCTAAATTTGGCTATACCAGGAAACATTTGCAACTGTTCTATCTTCAAGAAGACTCAAGCATTTATTTTCATTCATTTATAAAACATATCCCCCCCCAATCACAATAACTCTGGGCTGCTCATAACTAAAGCAAATAAGTACAATTAACACCAAGTATAAATAAATATGGTGAGAATGACAAACTGGACAGGGATGAAGCAGAGAGCTTCCACTCTCCTTCACCAAAGATCTGGGTGATCATCCAACTGTGCTAGACTATTGCAGCAAAAACATTAGAGCAGTGTTTCTCAACCTTGACAATTTTAAGGCATGTGGACTTCAACTCCCAGAATTCTGGGAGTTGAAGTCCACATGCCTTAAAATTGTCAAGGTTGAGAAACATTGCGGATTAGAGAGTTTGAGAGAAAATTAAAAATATTCAAGCACAAGCATTTGTAGGTTACATGCTACCTTATCAGAAAAAAGGAGTCTTACCACTGAGAAATGAAGAACAGTTATACAAACCTATGATGATGGAGATGTTTTAAAAGAAGAGGCTAAAAGGTAATAACACATTGGTTACAGAGTGTGCTAGTTTCTTAAATAGAGTGCCTATCACACAACAAGTGTTGATGTGACTCAGACATTCCTGCATTATACATTAATACTCCCGCTGAATTTATGAAATTGACTGGATAAGAAATAAATCAGTCAATAAAATAAACATGACTGATTCATATATAAAAAGAAGGATAGGATGGAAATCATGTACCAGACTGTTAGCCAGTTCTTTAATCCACTAAACACAACAATCCACATTTCAAGAATGACCTTTTTACAAACTGGTTTTCTTTGGTTAGATAATTCGAACACACTAAAGTAATTTATCCAGTATAAGCTTCTTGGGATTGAGGGGGAAAGGAAAAATAAACATTAAAAATTAAAGAATTTTTAAAAATCTATATAGCTAAACTTGTAAGAGATATATAGGGAAAACAGACTTTTGTATTTCATCTTTTTATCTTTATAATTTGTGGATATGCTTCTGTTTGAAGTGTACCCACAACTTAATGAAAGCACAAATATGAAGCACTTAACTAAAATTACCCAACATTTTTAATTTCTAAAGAAGTTTGTAAGTCCCATTTGGGTTACATTACTCAAGGTGGATACATATATTTGATATACTCTCCAACTATCATTCCCCAACTTTGGCAGCTAACAATAACAAATGCAAATGAAGCCCACTTTGCATTAATTAACTTTGCATAATTCCATTTTCTTCTAGAGTTTAAATTTAAAGTGCTTTTTACACCTTTTGTCAAAACTGGAGGCTAAGGCATCAAAACAGCAGAACATGGAAGGACATTATCAAAGAGTTTGAAAAATAGGTTAAGCAAATGTACAGATTGGCAAGTTCATGCAAGTGGCCAATATGTAAATGCCAAAGCGAGTTAAATATTTCTTACATGTCCAGATTATTCTACTACAAAATATAGTGGTATGTCTCCTGATATGTGGAAAGGTGAATTGCCAGTGTCAAAATGCTATGAATGATCTGTTTGTTTCAGGACGGTGGTCTACAGGAAAACGCCCTATCCACACGAATGTTGGAGAAGTAACTATTCAGATGAAATACATTCCCCATAGGAGCTGTTCTCCTTCCATGTTAACACATCTTCCGTTAACACTTGGTAGATATGCTGCGGGAATGCCTACAATAAATGCAAAGAGGCAGTCATATAATAGAAAGCCCTCTTAAATTTAAATTTAAAGAGATATGCATGGAAACGTTCTTGGGGTTGACACACTGTATGGGTCACACCTTTCAGACTTGTCCAGAAACATATTTTTAATACACATCTATTAATATTGCTTCCTTACATAGTATGGCAGCCATATTATCACTTAGAATAATTTTCACCTGATAGTAGTAGATGCCTCAAGGCCACTCTCTCATTTTTCTTTTGGATGTTCCCTTGAGGTTGGATTTTTAGCTCATAAACCAAAGATGTTTATCCAGCATGATTAGAAAACCCCCAATATGAGGAGACTTCTCAGCCCTTAATTGCTTTGTTTTCTTTCTTTCTCTCTCTCCCACCCCCCCTCCTGCCCTTTAAGTCTATCTTGCGGATTCTAAATCTTTTCTCACTGGACACAAACAAGCTAAGGCCTTTCTATTTCCCTTCTTTCTGGATCTTCCTCCCTCCTGAAACCTTTTATCACCTTCCATTGTTGCCCTTTGATCCCTGTCCCATGTTTCCTCATTGTTTTTAAAAGGCTAAGAACCCAAATGGATGTCCAGTTACTCCCAGTTACTCCCACTGAGGTCTTGCCAGTGCTAATTGGGGCAAAATTAGGACAGTAAATCTCTTCTGAAAATAATGAACATTGGAGAAGCTTTCAATACTTATCTCCCAGTGTGTCCATCAGGACACTTAACTAACAAGCACCCAAGATTGCACTAGATGATTTTGGAAATTTGGGGATATAGTTTTATGCTTGGGGGATCCATGCCCGGATTTCTATGTTAGTGATGAAAGAGATTTTCATCTTGAATAATTTAATCTCAATTGTAATCAGGCATAGCTGAAGCTGCGTCAAAAAAGGCAGCTGGGGTCGCAATCGTATAGATCCCACTGTGTTCAGTAGTATTTACTTTTATGCAGGTTTAGGATAGTATCATTTAAAGATATGCGTGACCAAGATCCTATGCCAGGGTGCATATCCATGAAAAGTAGAACAACAAGAGTGACAATTCATTTTGTTATGCCAGAATTTTCCTTAGGTAAAATTGGTTAATAACCATTTGAATTCTCTAATAATTACCAGGCAGCTTAATACGCAAACAAAATACAAAAACAAGTCTGCCTTCCCCATCCTGGTGTCCTGCAGATGTGTTATAACTTCAGTTTTCAAAATAGTGGCAGACTGAGGGTAGGAAGTAGGCGTGCAAGTGTGTAAAACTATACAATTCCAATCTCCAAAGTCTTGTCAATCCAATTCCCTCTTCTTGTATTATTAGAAGTGGGTAGAATTGCTCTGACTGGTTTATTTTTGAGGGAAGGGAACAAACTGGAGTTTTGTGGTCAGTTAGCAGGCACGCTCACAAAATGGCTTCTGCCGAAAATGTTCCTAGAATGGTTGCCTTAGTAGGCAAGGCCACTCACAAACCACTCATTTATCAGAAGGTCTTGCAGGATGCTCGGTACCTTTCCAGAGGAATCTTTAGGAAACCAAAGGTATCACTGAAAATAAATATGTGCCTAGAGCAGCGGTTCTCAACCTATGGGTCGTGACCCCATTTGGGGTCGAGCGACCGTTTCGCGGGGGTCGCCGGACACCGTGGTCCGCCATTTTGTTTTTTATTTTTGGGGGGGGGTTTGTTTTTTTTCGTCGCGTGGCTGCGGGTCTCAACCTGAAAAAGGTTGAGAACCACTGGCCTAGAGGTTCATGCCACTGTAGTCACCTATGGAGTATCTGGGGGCACATTAGTATCTATAATAATGCTCTATGCTATGTAGCAAGAAGAGTTCATCCATTAGACTAGTGGTTCTCAACCTGTGGTCCTCAGACCCTTGGGGGGCTGCAATGTCATCACAGGGGGTCCGCAAAGGCTTGAAGAAATGTTGTATGTTTTAAATCTTGCGTTAAGTCTTGGTCAATGGCCATGATCCATGGCCACACAGGGGATCCATGGTGAAGGAAAGGTTGAGAACCACTGCCTTAGACCATTCAGTTTTCATCTGAATAGCATGAGGTCCCCAACATTTTGAGCACCAGGGACTGGTTCCATGGAGAAAGGTTTTTCCACAGAACGGAGAGGACATGGTTTTGTGTGCTGCCTGCATCCCACGGATGGGGCTTTGCTTCTTTGTGCAGCCCGGTTGCTGGCATGCTGTGGCCTGGTACTGGTCCATGGACTGGGGGTTGGGGACCCCTGGCATAGCCGATGCAACGAAATTGCAATTGTAGTCCAAAATTTCTTAGGCTCCTTAGGTTGCTTCACTAATAGAGCTAATCCTTCTGTTTTTGCTCTGTCCTACAACAGAGTAGTAAAAGAGCAGAAGGGTCTTCCTTCCCAGGTGGAAGAAGACACTAGCATAATTATGCATGCAGAGTTTACTTCTCCAAGCTCATGTAGTTTCCTCTGCCTTGTCCCATCCTGCTAAGAGAGAAAGTGAAAATGGCCACTGCTTACAGTCTCTGTTGAGGGACAGGTACAACATAGGGGCTGAATCACATAAAGTGTAGTCAGTTTACCCCTGACTGGCTCACCTGACTAGGGATGTTGGATCCACTCAGCTTGACCATTGTCATTCACATCACTTAGTGAGAGCGGAGGAGTGAGTAAGGGTAACAACTGCTTCTCTAAGGAGCAGTCACCTTTGACTCTTCCTCTTGCTTACTCATTCCTCTCCTCCAGTTCTCTGTAGGGTGAGTAAAAAGGCCACTTTCCTTTACTCTCTACTGGGAGTGACTGCTCTGCTGCCTTGCCAGCTAGCAGGAGCAAACAAGAGAAGCACAAAAAAGTAGGAACAACTGGAATGAGGGGCAATATCATTAATCTTTATCAAAAGAACAAAAGGCTGAGCAACTAGTGATATAGCTGCTCATTTCTCGGGCAGGCTTTCCTCTGAGTGGCACACCTAGGGAGAGTTAGTTCCTGAGCTGCTTCTCTATAAGATTCAGAGGAAGAATTCATGTGACCAAAGGAGAGAACGAGATCGCTGCTTCCATGGCCAGCTTTTCATTCTGCATTTCCAGAGCCAGAGGGATAAAGAGACAGCATAGTAGAGAGAGCAGCTTCATTGAGGCAGCACCATTGTTCCAATTCTCCCTTGCCTGGATCCTTTTCCTGGGGAAGGAAAGCCAAGCCGAGCCAGGAAAGGAGGGAGGAAGGAAAGATTTAAAAAAAAACAAAAAAAAACTTGCAGCTGCCTTTGCTTGCTTTCCTATGCTCTAAATCTGGCAAACTCAAAAGAGCAGGGGAAGGGGGGGCGGGGAGGAAGAATCTTGGGGCTTCTTCATCACCATTCTTTCTTCCCATCGTCTGCTGAAAGGGCATGGGAGGAGGAGTGGCTATTTATCATTTACTATTTGTTTTTACTCAACCTGCTTTCCCCCCCCATTCAAAACAAAACTCACTCGCAGCATGAAGCGGCCCTTCTCCAAATATGCAGCTAAATTGTCTAGTCAGGCTCTGATAACAGAAAGGCAAGGAATAGCAAAGGTCCCTGACAAGGACATTCCTCAGCAATACAAGAACCCCTCCAAAGCAGAGCCTGGGTTCTTCTATGTGACTGAATTTAGGCTGAATTTAGAAGATTTGGCCCGGGCAAAAGCCAGCCTGACACAGTCTTGCTCTGCTCAGGTTTTAATGTGGATCCCCCCCCCCCCACGTCTTCTGGAAAGAGGCCGTGCCATGCCGTCTGCCTGAAGCCCCCAATCCTCAGTGATGGTAAATAGCCCCCTTCCTCCTCTGCTTGATGGTCATGGTTTTCAGAACCCATCATCTTTTGGTAGTGGGAAAGTCAAGGCCGTGTCCAACAACTACCTGTTTTGTTTGCCTAGCTATCCCACAGGTGGTAGGAAAAGCAGAGAGAGGAAAGAAAAAGTGCTTTTAGTGCGCAGCTACTCTTGGCGCTAAAAAGATCTTTTGCCCACCCTGGCTGAAAAGGCAAATGGAAGTGGGTTGGAAAAGGCTCTCTAGCCAGCACTCTCAATAAAGTCCCTCTTTACTATAGGAGTGCTGGCTAAAGAGGCCGTTTCCCTGGGGATAGGTTTTCATTGCTCAGCTGCAGGGAATTTATGCCCATTCTGAGGTTCTCCTGCTTGAGCAGGGGGTTGGACTAGAAGACCTCCAAGGTCCCCTCCAACTCTTGTTATTCTGTATTGTGCATCCCTAGTTGCAGAACTGCTTTAAAACTAGAGGGGCCTCACCTGCAAGTCCAGCTTCATTTGCAGCCCACCTCAATATGGCCGTGGTGCCAGGACTCCAGAAGGGAATGTGGATGTTAGATGCCAGTTCCGTGGATAATGAGAGAAGAAAGGAGATGGAACCTTTTGTCTTCAATAACACCATCATTTCATGGAAAATTGACAGATCTACTTAGGCCTTTTTTTGCTTCTTCAAATAGCTCTTTCCTTCCAAGTAGTTGTTATTAGCAATATATTTCTTTAAAAAACCCCAAAAACAGTTATCCAGTTAATGTGGGGAGGGGGGAGACAGCTTTTAATCAATGGATTGTCAAGTGATTTATCTAACAAATATACGGTGTTACAAAGGACTACTAGCCTGATGGCTTGACATCCATCCAATCCCCTGAATTTCTGAAATGTCAGAGTATTTACAACCAGCCAGTGATTGAGAGGAGAAGGGGGATGTTTATTATAAAGGTGGAAAAACAGCGTTTCTGTTGTGCAGAAAGTGACAGGTTAGTTTCGTTTACAGGTTGCCCGTGATTTATCGAGAGGAGAATCCTTGGAAATACCAAAGGAATCTGAAGAGGTCAGAAACTCTGGAACAAAGTTTAACCCCAAAGTATGTAGATAAGACATGGGTGGCTCCATCCTGCATCTTTTACCTGTGTGGATGAAGGACAAATCATGGAATGGCTAAGTCATAAATATCACTACTGTTAAGTGTAACTAGTTAGGCCTCATGAGATGGTATTCTTCACTTGCCCCACTAGAGGGCACTGCCTAGAGGGAAAATTTTGACAAGGATGCATGGGTGCAAATATACAAACAAACAAACAAGGTAAATACCTGGGCACTTAATGGTGTTGGGGCTTTAAAAAAGAATGTACATCTTCAGTGTTATATATTCCCTGGTTTATATGATTCTTGCTTAGTTTTATTTGAGACTCCCAATTTGATCCCCAGGTGTGCCTCTTTACCATTAATTTCATCTCAAATCATAATTTTGCATATTCATGCCTTCCAGGAGAGCCCATCCTCATCTGTCAGCCTTGAAGCTGCAAGACAGACATGGGGAGAGGGGTGGAAACCACAAGGAAAAAAAAACAAATCACTGGGGAAAGCAGATGTGATAATTGACTTGGTTCAAAGAGATTGAGGGCTGGGGATCCCTTCCACTGAGGCCTGGGAGGGACAATTCTGTGGGAAAAGCGCTCCTGCAGATGGAGTGGAGCGTAAGGAGACAAGACAACAGGCTCACAACCAAGTGCAATAAAAGGCCAGCAACGGCCAGCCATAAATACCTTGGCTGGAGGCCTGATGGTAGAATGCCTCTCCAGAGCAGGATGTGTCTCGCTGCAGGGCCCGGATGGACACCCTGGCAGCCTGCCGCCCCCTCCATATCCTGGGCCTCTTTGCAGCCTTCGCCTGGGCAAGACGTGGGAGGGAGGAGTGTGTGCAGGGGGCAGATGGGGGGAGAACAGAGACCCGTCCAGACACTTTGTGGCTCTCTCCTCTTCAACAACAAAGCGCAGGCCAGGCTGGGAGATGCTTATCTGCTGTGCCTGGGCTGGGGAGGCCTCTGGGGAGCTCAGAGAGGAGGCAATTATGCAGCAGCCTGTGATGGCTTTATGGCTTAAGAGGAGGGTGGCAGCTAAACTGCTTCTCTCCTGGGAGAAAAAATTGGCTGTGGGAGCAATTCAGCATTTGGACTCCAATTTCCGGGAGTTGTGTTTGCTACTTCCAGACGGCAAGGCTCTTCCGGCTAAGAGGGCTGGCATTTGTCTAGGACAGTGGATGGACTATGAAAGATGGGCCCATTTAAAATTTGGCACAGAACGAGGCACGAAGGAAATCCCTAGTCAAATCCCTAGTTTAAATCCCTAGTTAAAAGGGTATTTTCCCTTTCAACTAGGTAGCCTCACCCTGGCTGGGAGAAGACAGTTACAAAGAGAACCCAGTCTACGATGCTACTATATCTTGATGCCAAATGTCTGATAAAATTCACAAGCCCTATCTGAGTTTAGTTTATTTGCTAATGCTGGCAATTCAACTTTCTCCCATCCTGCTAAATCTCACATCTGGAATTGGCAGCTGGGTATCTGTGCTAGCAGTGGATGGACAGCCTGATTTCCCCTGTGGAGCAGAGGCCAAGTTCCTCTAAAAATGGCCTATCCAGAGAAGACCTCCTTCATCCTCAATCAACTTCTGTAGCTCACAGAAAGCAGAATTTTCCTTCTGTTATCAGCATGGAATTATGCCATATGGGAGTGCACAAGTGCTGCACCATTTGCATCACCCCTTATCAGAAGAGGGCCAAGATGTGCAATAATAAGATAAATTCTGCACGCAAGAGAAATCAGGGTTAATGAGCCTCTCCAGACTTTGCTCTCTCCATTAGCCATTCTGAATAGCAGGTAAGATCACACACAGAGAGACACATACACAACCTGTCACAAACTGTGCATGCATGTGTGTGTGTGATCTTACCTGCTGTTCGGAATGGCTAATAGCTATTACCAAAAACACAAATATCATTTAAAAGAACAAAAGAACAAAAGTTGTATTATAAAATGAAGCAAATACATCTGGTAAATCAGGTAAAAGTTGTAATTAGTACTTCCCCCCCCCCCAAAAAAAGGCGATCAAGGTACCAACCTGGGAGCCACTGTGGTCTAGTGGTTAAGGTGCTGCTCAGGAGATTATGAGTTCTAGTCCTCCCTTAGACATGAAATCTGGCTCTGTGATCTTGGACTAGTCACTCCCAGCTCAACTCATTCACAGGGTTGTTGTTGTTGTGGGGAAAATTGGAGGAGGAAGGAGTAATTGGGTTGTCACCTTGAGTTGTTTATAAAAATAATGTGAGATTAAAAAAATCTAATAAATGCACATATTCTGGCTTTCAATGTTTTACATATATTTTTAAGCTTGCGGTGTAAAAATAAGGAAGCCATACCTGCTGAAATATATGCCCGCCTTTGCATTAGGTAAGAATGCCCGAAAGTTTAGGGATGGAGAGGGTATGTTAAAAAGTGTCTGCTCTCTGCACTATAATGCACTGAATCCATGAAATTAATAGAGGTGCCTTCCAACAATTCTATAGTTTGAATTGCTCCAGAATCAATCTCATTGTGATAAAAGAGGGATATAAATACATACATGCATAAAATAACCCAGACAAATGTCCTTTCCCCAATACACTACAATACACCCCAATACAGTTTGACAACAGGGGTGTCAAACTGCCGGCCCATGGGCTGGATGCATCACGAGGAAACCGCGCCCATCCCATTGCTGGCAATGGGGAAAAAGTTCCGATACGTTGTGCGGCATGGGACCAGGATACTTACGGGACCGCCTTCTGCCACATACTTCTCTACGACCGGTGAGAGCGCACAGGGTCAGCCTCCTCCGGATCCCGTCAGCGAAACAATGTCGTCTGGCGGGCCCTAGGGGGAGAGCTTTCTCTGTTGTGGCGCCCACCCTCTGGAACCAACTGCCTCCTGAAGTCCGCATTTCTCCAACTCTCCCGGCCTTCCGGAAAAACCTAAAGATTCATCTTTGCCGGCAAGCCTGGGGATGATTGTGGTTGATTGATGTATTGAATGTGTGTTTATTGGTTTTTAGATATTCTGTTTGGGTTTTTTATATTGTATTTTTGTTATGTATATGTTGTTAGCCGCTCCGAGTCCCCTGGAGAGGAGCGGCATACAAACCCAAATAAATAAATAAATAAATAAATAAAAATAAATAAATAAAAATGACGTTGCGAGTTTTACATGTCTGCACTACAATAATACCATCACCATAATTAAGGCATAGGGAACAGTCTCGCCATTAAAGATTAGAATGTAGGTGGTGAAGATGTCACGATGCCATCCCTAAGGGGTCTGGACATAAGCACTGAGGCTTTACAAATCAGTGCCAGCTCTTGAATTTTTCCCAGAAGCTAAGTGCTGGATCAGTATTTAAGTCTAATATAACTTATTGGAAAGGCACCAGGTTGGAAAATCATCAGTATTGTTTTATTCCTTTCACACTGTCTTGGGTTGATAGGAGTGATATCTGAAGGTTACCAAATTGGGGAGGGGCTGTTATGATAGCTATGATAAAAAAAACATATGCTATCTTTTAAATTAAATTATTTATTAAATTTCTATGCCGCCTATTTCCCTTACAAGGTTACTCCGGGCTATACTATAGAAAGGCCAGATTTCATTCTACATTAAAATCAGAAGGTGGCAACCGCACATCATTTCTGTGCTGTGGCCAAGAAGTCAAATGGACATGCCCACAAAATTACCAAGAGATTAGCTCCATTTCAGGGAGACTTTGCTTTGAATATAAAGTAGTGGGAGACGATTCAGAGACTTGGGCCAGCTGTTGCTAGGCAGAGTAGCATACAGAAGAGCTCATGGTAGCATTAAGGGCCAATTTGGTCTAATGCAAGGGTTGGCAACCTTGGCCCTTTTATGACTTGTGGACCTCAATTCCCAGAATTCCTGAGTCAGCATGGCTGGTTCAGGAATTCTGCGTATTGAAGTCCACAAGTCATAAAAGAGCCAAGTTTGCCTATCCTTGGTCTAGTGCAGTGGTCCACAACTTTCCCAACCTGGCGTCCTGGCGCAAGGGTGTGTGTGTGAGAGAGTGGCAGGCGTATGCGCAACGCCGTGCCCATGCGTGAAGCTCCATTTGCACAGGTGGCAGGGACTTGCTCTCACACAAAGCTCCATTTGCATGAGTGGAGTTTTGTGCATGCTCACTCATTTCTCCCACGGCCTGGATTTGAACAGGCCGTAGCCCACAAGTGGGGATCCCTAGTCTAGTGGTTAAGGCACTAGCCTAGAAAGCTGAAGCCTGTGAGTTCTGGTCCTGGTTTAGCCACAAATGCCACTTTGTGACCTTGGGCAGTCACTCTCTCTTAGCCCAACTCACCTTACAGGTTTGTTGTTTTTGGGGGGGGGAAGGAGGAGGAAGAGTATTAACTATGTTCCCCACCTTGATTTATTTGTAAAAATAATAAAGGTGAAATAAAAATCTAATAAATAAATACATATATTCTGGCCCACAATGGCTTCCAGTGTTTTATATACACAACAATAAGGTAGCTGCTTGCAAGAAGTTTAAGGAGGAGGGGTATGTTGAAGTGTCCTCTTGAAGCCTTGAAATTAATAAAGATTAATAGACAATTCTATCCATAGTTGTCTCACGGTGATAAACCAACTTCGGACAGAAGGAATCAAAATAACTGGTATATCGCTACAAAGATCCCTCCTGTTGAGGCAATGCTCAGTTAAGCTCACAATAGGAAGTAAACAAGGTTATGTTACTTACTTTTTTCATTTTTGTTAGGCTAATAAAAAAATGACATCAATTCTCTCCAGATTGTATTTTTGCCAGGCAAACTGTGCTGGCTGTTTACTCTGGTTCTTCCTTTGCCTTCAGTAAAGTTGTTGAAAGTATTGTGTGCTCTGTTTTTTACAAAGATGTCGCAGAGATAACCTCCCTGGAACAATTAAAGTAAAAAACAATAGAATTGTTTATATTATTTAAAGGTTCCTCTCCCCCCCCCCGTACTTCTAAATATTTTCTTATTTCCTTGATCCTTGGCAGAAAAATGATAACAATGCTGTCATACTGACTAAAGCTCTGTATATAAATAGGATTAGATAAATTTGGAGAGCTTGATGAATGTAAGAGAGTCTCTCTTTCCTCATAAGGACAAATTTGGATACTGATTTTTTTTTTTCACCGAGACACCATATGCATCTGGAGATTCTATTCAGAAAACATCTGGACTTTCTTTGGGATACAGTAAAGAAAGAAATTGCGCCACAGTTGGCAGCACTATTACAAAAGGGGGAAAAGCTTGTTCTTTCCGACCCATTAGTCCTCACTTTTACTATATTATGGAACGTATAATTAGGTCCCCCTGAAATGAATATCGTTAATGATAACTGCATGGTAATCATAACATCTTATGGGAAAACATGACTTGGGATTTTTAATCTCGTTGTGTAGCCCAGAGAGCACACAACTCCCCAGTCAGATGATAATAGTGGGATGCTCTTATTCAGGGAAGTCAGTCAATGCCTTTCTAATACAGTAAAAAAAATGTCAATAAAGGTTATCTTATCTTATCTTATCTTATCTTGAGGAATCCCTAATACATTTTTCAGGAATCAAAATGTTTCTATGCTCTCCTATAGAAAAAAAAATTCTTGACCTTTCCCCCCTTATATCTATAGTTATCTGAACCATCCAGAAATCACCAGAAGATGAGCTTAACTGGAAGGAGATTTTTTTTTCCCTGCCACAGATAGCTAGCAATCTAAATCTTAGTTATCTCCAACAACCTTTCCCTCCCACCTATGATATTTTAAGGCAAGTGAAGTGTGAACTACTCCCCAAACACTGGGATTCTTCACTGCAGTATGTGGCAAAAAATAAACTTCTGGTAATTGGGAGAACCTTCACAACCTCTCTACTTCCCTCCAATTTGCAAATAATCATGATCTGGATACCTATCATGAAACCCAATAATATCCTTTCTACAAAATTTTCAAATGTCCATTAAAGTTAGGATACTCAGATTGCACAATGCTATACAATTAGTACTGTAGGTACTGGAGTAAAAATAGTTTAAAGATCGCTGGAAGTCACGTAAGGATTTCGGAGGCGAGACCTTTTCGTGTGCGTGCTCGGCGGGCCGAAGTATTTGCTGGCGTCTGCTAGAAAGCAAACGCAACATTTCCAAAAGTAACCAACAAATGAAACAGCAACAATGTTCCATAGACCACTATTTCAGGTGATGCGCCAGTTTGTAAGACATGAATCTGAGGTCTCAACAACTCTAGAAAGATCTTTAAATCGTATCCAACTGCTTGGTCGAGTAGGACAGGATCCTGTCATGAGACAAATGGAAGGAAAAAACCCTGTCACAATTTTCAGCCTAGCTACCAATGAGATGTGGTGATCGGGAGACACTGAGGTGGTTCAAGGAGACGATGTTACACAGAAGACCACATGGCACAGGGTCTCGGTGTTCAGGCCAGGGCTGAGAGACTTAGCTTATCGGTTTGTGAAGAAGGGTGCTCGGATCTACGTGGAGGGAAAAATAGATTATGGCGAATATATAGATAAAAACAATGTGAGGCGGCAAGCCACAACTGTCATTGCAGATAATATTATTTTCCTGACTGATGCTAAGGATATATTTCCTGAGTCGACTTAAAAGGAATGAAGCAAATAGGGTTTGGACTGAGAGTTAAGCTGTTCTCCTTCTTTTTTTCCCCCTTTTTATTGTAAGCTTTTCCTAATACTATAATCATGTCTTTGTTGTCTACTCTGATAAAAATAATATTTTGTACAAAAAAAATAGTTTTAAGATCAGAAGGGAATGTTAAATATTGTTTGCAAGTGAAAAGGATATCACTGTATTCTTCAGTAAAGCTGGTTAAACGATATGCTACGGTAAATAACATACAACTGCCATTGTGATTTTTGTGACCCCACTGTAGTATGCAGGGCTCTATTTTGATCAAATCACCATGTAGATGGGGGAAACGGCACCTCTCACCCAATCCCCCTTTGCTTTATATTACAGTAGTCCTTGACTCACAATCATTCATTGAGCAACTGTTTGAAGTTACAACACTGAAAAAAATGATTTACAACCGGTTCTCACACTTATAATTCTCACAGCATTCCCAGTCATGTGATGAAAATTTGGGCAACCAGCATATATTTATAATTGTTTCAGTGTCTCAAGGTCACTGTGATCTTCTCAACTGGCTTCTGAGAAGCAAAGTCAATGGGGGAAACTGGATTTGCTTAACAGCTGCATGATTCACTTAACAACTGCAGCGATTTGCTTAACAATGGCAAAAATGGTTGTAAAATTGGGCATAACTCACCTTGCTTAGCAATGAAAATTCTAGTTCCAGTTGTGATTATAAGTCAAGATCTATACCCCATTTTCTACCCAAAGCTTTTTTAAACAAACACTGACCAAGTACTTTGTCACATAATACTTTGTTTAGTCATGGTTTGCTAAACAAATGCCAAGTACTTCATTCAGCCAAAGAATATCTATGGCTTACTGTGGGAACCTTAAAGCTCGCAGGCTTACTTGGAAAACCCACTGCACACGATGAAAAGTGTTTGTTAAGTGGCCTGGTTAAGGCACTTCCAGGGGGAGCAGCCCTTAGCCCAGCCTGTTAAAAAGTACCCTGAAATCACTAGTCTTCTCCTTCCTGCTCTAAGAAGTAGTAGGAAAGCATGGGAAAGTTCCCCACCGCTGTCTGGACCCCCTACAAAATCTTTTGTTTCCTTGGTTATACGTTAACTGCTTACAGTAGTTTGAATGCACTTTTAGGGGGGCCCTTTTTTTGTAATGTTCTCTCCCCCCTTCCCTTTCCAAAAACCAGGGACTAAGTTGAGCCTTATTTATGGCACAGCTGGATCCTCCCCCTCTTCCACATCTCAACAGATGATCCCCTAAAGTAGATTTGACTTTGGGCAGCTGTGATCCGTTTCGTCTCCCCCCCCCACCTGCCCCCTTGTTGTAAAGCCAAGAGCGGTCTAATGAGAGCCGCTTAGATTTTATAGTCTCAATAAACCATAATGGAGGGAGATGCTAAGCCACTGTTTGAAGGTCGGAAGTGAAGCCGGACGGGAGGAGCGATCTCAGCCCTTCCACCGATGTGTGTGCGGAACTTTACCCTGAAAATTCAGGCTGCGTCGGAATCAAAGCTTCGCCCAAGCAAGTCATTCCAGTCTGGTGTTTTCCGGGACAGATAAAATTTATCTTGGTGTCTACAGTGCAAGGCAGCCGGCGGGTCACATGACCACTGCCTCTCTCTCTCTCTCTCTCTCTCTCTCTCTCTTTCTCTCTCTCCCTCTCTCCCCCTCCGCTTGATAGTTACCCCCCGCCCCTCCAGAGGGACATCCTGCCCTCCCTTGCATGACCAGGTTGTGGTATCTAGAGCACAAGCGCTCGAAGCCCGGCCTTTTTACCTGCTGTTCCCAGGATTGGACCAGCAGGGGGCAGCAAATGCCTGATGTGGAAGAAACTGGGACGGAAAAGGAATCGAGCTTCAAGGCAAAGCCGGAAGAATCACCTGGGCTTGCAGGCGTGGGCGTGTCCGCGCATGGGCATTGCTTTCCTTAATTTATTTCTTTAATCGGAAGGATGGTAATTGCTATGCTATGCAAGATGCATTTTTCTTTCGAGCAGAAAGACACCTAAGGAAGAAGAATGGGAAGACTGAACGGTTTTGCTTTGTTTTTTAATGGGCACAATGCGGTGTACGTTTTCTCCCAAGCTGTCTTAATCTAGTTCAGAGGCGATTCAAGCTTTTGGCACGTTCCAAACGTGGTTAGGAGTTCTCTGCAAAGCCACCTTGTTGTTTGGTGGTTAGAAAGGCAGGGTGCTGGTGAAAGGGCAGATTGAGAGGGGTCTAATGGGAAAGAGCAGGGCTCTGCACCCCTATTTTATTGTCGACTTTGGAAACCACTCAGCTCCCTCGCAGAGGGATGAATAAGCATTGAATGATAAAGTGTCTTGAGACTAGCAAAACTTGTAAGCTACCTGTCTGCAGAACTATAAAAATGAAGGAAGGTTTACTTCTCTCTTCTTCTAGCCATTCTTAAGGAAAGCCCCAAATGGGAGGATGGGGAGGAGGAGGTTAGCTTTTTAGTTGGTCTCCATAATGGAAAAGCTGTAGTCAACAAAAGCCACAGATTTCCTGTTCCCTAGAAAAAGGTCTCCTTGTTAACTACTCTTAGGAAAAATGTTCCCAGGAGTTTCAGCAACTTTACAAGGTGAACTGTGTGTGGTGGTGGGTTCCCACTGTTAGCCATTTGATGAATAACAATAGATTTTGGTCTTTCCCTGTTGGGGGTAAAAAAGCCCCAGACATTGTTTGTTCCCAGAACATTTCAGTCTTAAGAATAATTCTGTTTCTTAAACTTCTAATGGACATGCTTAACTAGAATAGGGTGAGGAAAATGTGGTGTTCCAGATGATGCTAAATAACTCACTTTTTCACTTTCACTATTTGCTTGGAATCTGGGAATGATACTTCAGCAATACCACAAAGGCCACAGATTGCCCTCTGAAGAGGGTGAGCTCACTGGCAGGCAAGGACTTTCATGCAATCCCATCGTGCACAGCTACTGCATGGAGAGGCTACATAAAATTGCTTTGTCAAAACAGATTATTGACCACACAGCAAAATGTGTAATTAACAGACCTCCCAAGAATTCTCCCCTGCAAACCACCTCACAGGGTTGTGGTTGTGGGGAAAATAGAAGGAGCAAGGTGTATGGGATATGTTCACTGCCTTGAATTATTTGTAAAAATAATAAAAGGATACAAATAAAATGTCAGTTAGAAACTGGATATTCTGTAAGCTAAGCATTTGCTATCTTTCATCACTTTAAAAAAATGGGCAAGGATGCCTTGAGTTTTTGCTCCATACCTATGGGAAGTGGGTCTTTGCATCCTATAATCTGAATCTTACTCATTTTATTTTTAGTTAATATGAAACATGATTTGCATCATACATTTCCCAGATGCAAATATATGAAATCTTATTGCCCTTGAAACAGGGGAACTTTGGATGGCAACACAAGGGCATCTAGATCCTCCTGCCCCAAGGTTAAACTTATTTTTAAACACTTTCACTCTGCTGTGTTACAGCTCACTTTATGTGAGTTTCCAGCTTTGCAGAGTCCCAAGACAGAACAAAATAATGATTGTGTGATGTTGATGATCAATTGCCCCATCTGCCTCTTTGAGAAAAAGCCTGAGGCCTAAAACCTGAACAGAGTTCATTGTTGAGTCAGGGAAGAACAGATATTCCAGGTCACGGTGGGCTAAGCAGCGAATGTGACTGCAGGCAGGGGAATGCGAAGTGCTCCTTCTCTGCCAGGACTTGCCAAGGGAAAAGATTGCTGTGGGGTGGGCGGGCGCCTTCAAGACACTTCTCTGGCTCTGATGAATGATTGGGCTCTTGAGAGCGAACTGTGCAAAGCAGGGACACCTGCTAGCTTACACCGCAGCTGGTGAGGAATGAGCTGGACTGTCTGCGACTCCTAGTACTTTGAGCAGAAAAGGAATATGGTTTACACCAGCTTTACCTCTTTCCCCTCCTGTTCTGCTCTAGGTAGTTGTGCTAACCACTAACATAGTTGGGCTAATTTTTAAAGACGTTCTGCACTGTCCAGCACAAAAAGGCTCTCAAGGAAAGTTAATAAGAAGCAGTTGACAAGATTTTCTTCTCAACTTTTTCTTCAAGCAGCTGAGGAATACAATTAGTGACCAAGGATAGAAGCCACACAACTGACTGGTTTCTTGCAGTGCACGGTCTCTGTTGAACCATGGAAACAAAAATGTGCACTAGGCCAAAGGAGGCGTGGAGTAGATGCCTTATACCAGAAAGTTTCTTGTTTGGTACCTTCATTGAAAAGGTAACAGGTTAGTGCGGTTTGGTGGTTGAGAGGTGAAGGTTGAGAGTCCCACTTGGAAGGTTGAGAGTTCAATCCTAGGCAGTGACAGAGTTTTATCAGGGCAAAAAGAGAAAATATTTGCTGCGAACTCCACATGGGCATCAGGAAGGGCATCCAGACAGCAAACGCTCATCTCTATTCAGTTGCCCTGACTCCACCCCAAATCAAGGGATTACAAGGTCATAAAAAGAAAAAAAATGAAAAAGTAACAGGTGGAGAGAAGACTCAGGACGTCCAAGATCCTGTGAATGGAGGCATATAATTTTGAAGTAAAAATGGACCAATTAACCAAAGTTGCTTCCTAACTTCATGCACAGAGATTGTATTTGCTCACCTGGCCATGTGTTACACTGTTGAAGGAAGACATTCTCTTCATGGGCACTGAAATCTAGAAAATACTAACTTAGATTAGGATTAATGGCTGCTTGTCCACTAACTACCATATCAGGCATGTATCACATGCCTGGAGAGGGGCTGGAGATAAAAGATACCCTGTCTTTTATGTGAAAGTGAAGCAATTTCTGCTTTTGGCCACTCAATCTTGTTCTGAGTAAGAACTGTGTCTGGTGTTTGAATGCCATGTTGGGAGAGAGGCAAAATAGCAGGTAGGACAAAAAATCCTGTTAATGCAATATAACTGCACGTAGTCCTTGACTTACGACTATTCTTTTAGTAACCGTTTGAAGTTACAAAAGCACTGAAAAAAAGGGACTTAATGATTGTTTTTCACACGACAGTTGCAGCATCCCCAGGGTCACATGACCAAATTTTGATTCACTTAACAACTGTGGCAAGAAAGGTTATAAAATGGGGGCAAAACTCACTTAAAAACTGTCTTGCTTAGCAATGGAAATTTTGGGCTCAGTCGTGGCGGTATGTTGAGGAATACCTCTAATGCAATTGTTATTCCTTTGTGCAATAAATAATTTCTTCTTTCTGTTACATTAAACATTGGAATTTCCTAAGGATTTCTGGAGCTCTCTGATGGCCACAGCCAAGGTTTTCAAGATTGCATGTCGGCCTGAGACTTCAGGTATTTATCCAGGCAGATTTGTAGGCCATTCCAATGTGACTCATTGTGCATCTTTAATGTGTGCCTCCTGGAACTGCAAAGCTCTGAAGGGCTGCTTTGCTTTTGACATTGCTTCCAGCAAAGCACCTTTTAAAAATGATTTGTAAAGCATGTCACAGCTCCTTACAGTATTGGTAAAGAGGAATGCAAACATGCCACGTAGCTTCAGCTTGCATTGTTTCCGAGGTCACCAGCATGTCCAGGGGCTGAACAAAGTTCAGCCCCTGGACAAGTACCCACTTTCAGTATTTGTGCAAATCCTGCCCACATTCATGTTACCGCATGATTTCTCTGCATCAACAAAAGTGCAATAATCTTTCTCACCATGTACACAGGCCCATTATTGATTATATTGGAAAATATTCCTACGTTATAAACACGGTCCAAGAATACCCATACTCTCTCTTTAAAGGAAAGGAACTAGTATTGCCCAAAGCATTTCCTGTATGTCTAACTAGACCAGGGGTTCTCAACCTTGGCAACTTTAAGACTTGTGGACTTCAACTCCCAGAATTCCTCAGCCAGCAGCTGGCTGAGGAATTCTGGGAGTTGAAGTCCACAAGTCTTAAAGTTGCCAAGGTTGAGAACCCCTGAACTAGACAAAGGGTAGAGACATTTAAAAGTTTTTAAAAAAATACTCTCTGGTAAAATAGGTTTTTCGGGGACTAAAGCAACTGTTGAAGAAAAATATATGCCAAATTCACCAGAATAATTTTTGGCTTGTCTGCTGTGAGTTGCAGTTTTCTGCCCAAACCTAGAATGAAGCTGGGATGGAGGGATTCATGATCAGTTATGTCCCTTCACTGGTTCCTGTGAAGTGAAGAAGTGGCGGGTTTTTAAATTATTATTCTTTGATTTGCTGTTCAAAGCCTCCATTCTCTTTGTGGTCTTTCAAACAATGATCAATTATTTATATATTTATCGCTTGCAAACAGCCACTAAACACATGAAGCTTACACAGTAAGATTAAAACATCCAGGTAAAAATAACAACTAAAAATAACACATGACAGAAAAATAAATGGGACACATTGGATGGAGAATGAATATATTCCCTAATACCATCCTGTGACTTTCCTGCAAGGTCTGTTGAAGAAGGCAGGATTTTTTTGGGGTTTATGAAAGTCCACCAAATTTGTTTCCTTTCTGATATCCTCTTAAGATCAGTTAAGCAATTCTTGTGTATACATAGCAATAAAAAGGAGATTTTGTGGCTGTTCAGTCTTCCCTGGTTCTGGAAATCCTACCCTGTGTAAATTGTCAAAGATTGTGCTCTGGCATTTTTGGAATCTTTGAAAAAACAAAACAAAATAAAAAAAAACTCCACCTCATTTTTCAGCTATTACAGCATTCAGCCAACTACAACAGAGTTTCAAGTAAAACAATTACGATGGAATTGCCTAATTAAGGCAGCGGCATAAGTTAAGACTTGAAAGTTAATTACATTTTTTAAACAAAAAAAAACAAAAAAAACCTTATAATAGTAATGTTCCAAACCTGCACACAATGGCTTGGAAATAAATCCCTTTGGACAGATATTTGAGTAAATAGGCATTGGAGCCCATTGTAAATTGGGTCTCATTTCTAACAGCTGGACAAAAACCAAAATACTGGAGCTGGAAGCCTAGGAAACACAGAAGACATTAGAAGGTTTAAAGGCTTAAAATTCTGGTTCTCTTTCAAACGTATTTTCTTAGATTGACATGAACAGATTTTTGAATTACCATTAAAAGGATTAAATAAGGACTTCCTTCCCTGGTGTCTAACAGTAATCATGCTTCTTAGAAAAAAAACAGTTACCCATCGCATACATGCAGTTTTATGAGTCATAAAATGCAAGTTTGTCTTTTAATTCTACATTGTAAAATGATGCCCTGATCCACATTGGAGACTTTTTACAAAATTAGTGGACAAAAATGCCAAATCCAGTCTAAACGAATAATGATGATGATGATGATGATAATAATAATAATAATAATAATAATAGTAACAGCACTAATGTACATACCACCCATTTTCTGATGACTTTGGAAGGTTTTCAAATTGTTAAAAACATTTTCAAACAAGTAATAATTCAAAGGGGGGCGTGATGGCTCAATGGTTAAAAACGCTGAGCTTGTCAGCTGCAAAGCTGACAGCCCAGTTCAAGATCCAAGGGCTGTCTGACGGGGTGAGCTGCCATTACTACCCCAGGTCCTTGCTCATCCAACAGTTCAAAAGCATTGAAATGGGAGTAGATAAATAGGTACCACTTTGGTGGAAAGGTAATAGCGTTCTGTGCACCTTTGGTGTATAGTCATGCAGGCCACATGACCACGGAAAAGCTTTGGAAAATGCTGGCTCCCTTGACTAAGAAACGGAGTTTAGCACCATCCCCTAGAGTTGGACAGGACTGGACAAAGGGAAATCTCTGCCAAAGATGGCAGAGAAAATAAAACCAGATGGGAGCAAAGGAAAGGAAGAAAAGAAATCAGTGATCCTTGTCAAGCCTCAGGTGAAAAGCCACATCTTTGGGGCCCTTCGAAATCTCAGTAGGGTGGGGCTGTTTGGATCTGGGGGAGAAGACATTCAAGAGGACAGGGACTTTGTTTGAAGAAGAATGCTAACCAAACATGCTACAGACTTTATGTAAGCATTTTTTAAAAACTGGCCCTATTGAAATTCTAATCCCAAAAGTGGCTGCCAATATTTTATAAATATAAAATTCACTTTTGACCTTTCTTTTCCTCATCTATTTTATTGCAAAAATCGTTTGCTGTTTCTCTGAGGTCCCTTTCCTTTTTGAACTTAAACCTGGTTGCCAATTGTTTTGTTGGCTTGATTATTCTAGTCCTGAGCTAGAATATTTGCCTTTTAAGAAGTGCTAGATCAGTGGTTCTCAACCTTTCTCAGGTTGAGACCCCACTTGCCCCGCCCATGCGCGCCGCGACCCCGACCCGGGCGCGCGCCGAAAAAATAAATAAATAAAAATATTAAAAAAAATAAAAAACAAATGGCGGCCGTGACGGGCGGATCCGCGCATGTGCGGATCGGCCCGTCGCAGCCGCCATTTTGTTTTTTTATTTTTTTATTTATTTTTTCCGGCGTGACGGGCGGATCTGCGCATGCGCGGCGTGCGCCAAAAAAATAAATAAAAAAAATAAATAAAAAATAAAAAACAAAAAAACAAAATGGCGGCCCGCGGTGTCCGGCAACCCCCGCGAAATGGTCGTGCGACCCCAAATGGGGTCGCGACCCCAAGGTTGAGAACCGCTGTGCTAGATGGTGCAACTGGCTTCTTTTAGCTTCTTCCAGGGTTTGAAATGAAATTGGTACCTTAGCTATTTGAACTGCATATCACCAAATACACCAAATGATCAGTCATATACACGTTAGCCATGTAAAATTATCAGTATTCATAATTATGACATTTGTATCAGATGTTCCTAAGCACATGGAATTATGTTATTTGTAGTTCTTGAAAAGGCATGTCTTATGGAGAAAAACAAATCTCTGAAGCCTTATATAGTTCGCTAAAGAAACAATCTTCTGCTTTAGAACAAAAATCCTGGATTAGCAAATTGATAATTAGGTTGTCCCTTAGTTTGCTTTTTTTTTTTTTGGGGTAAAAAAATTCTTTTATTGAAACAATCAACATCAAACATAAGATCATATTAGAAAGCAATCATCATATAACCTGCAATACAACACTAAGGATTAGTCTTTGTGAGCGTCTGGTTTAGTAAACATTCCTCTTATATATGTTCTAACTACTGTTTCTAGTCTATCACATATTGTTCATTCGAGCTTCAGAAGTAAATTCGTCTCAGTAGTAGTGCAATCTTTTATGATCCCTATCCCTTAGTTTGCTTTTGATAGGCTCCTGCAAGATCTGGACATTTGTTTTTGGTAGATACAGGTATTTCTCTACTTACAACCATTCGTTTAGTGACCATTCAAAATTACAATGGGACTGAAAAAAGTGTCTTATGGCCATTTTTCACACTTACCACCATCAAAGATCATGGTCACATGATCAAAATTGGACCACTTAGCAACTGGCATGTATTTATGATGATTGCAGTGTCCTGGGGTCATGTGATTTTTTTGGTGACCTTCTGGCAAGCAAACTCAATGGGGAAGTTTCACTTAACAATTGTGTTACTGATTTAACAAATGCAGTGATTCACTTAAAAAAAAACTTGTGGCAAGAAAGGTCATAAAATAGGGCAAAACTCATCACTGTCTTGCTTAGCAACATAAATTTTAGGCTCAACTGTGGTCATAAGTTGAAGACTACCTATATAAGGAAATACATTTCCATTGTCCATTTGGTTTCAATTTTCCCCTTCTGCCGATGAGATTGCAATACAAGATGTCCTGCTTTAGAATGCTGAGCATTAATAAAGTGTATTTTTCCTCCTCCCATTACTCTAGAGTGGGGTAAGCAACCTCGGCTCTTTTATGACTCATGGACTTTAACTCCCAGAATTCCTGAGTCAGCATATTTCTGGGAGTTGAAGTCCATGAGTCATAAAAGAGCCGAGGTTGCCTACCCCTGCTCTAGGGCATAATCAATCAATCAGTTTTCCAGGTAAGGGAAATGTCAGAGTTGTAGCTATATTCTTGTTTTCAAATAGTTCACACTCTAGACATTGTTCATATATACGTGGCCTTCTCATCTGAGTGCTAACAGTGTCCATATTCCAATCTGCTCCATTCTGAGCCGTAAAATAGTCTCCATTTCAATGGGAATTCTTCTGGTAAGTGAATGTGAATAGATGTCCTAGCCAGGCCTACTTACAAGGAAAAATCGTGCACAATGCAACTTTCCCAAAGTTGGCACTCTCTGGATGTCTTGAGCTACAAGTCCTATAATTCACAGCCAAAATTGCCCTATCATCTGAGAATTACGGAAGTAGTAAATGAGCATATCTGGACAACAGCAATCTGGGGAAAGCTGACTTGGAAGTAGATCCTCATTTTTGTTTGGCTAACAAATGAAAGTGCATATGGTCATGTTGGAATGGATTCTGACATAGACCATTGGACCCACTTATTAAATAGTCTGGTAAGTGTCTGTGCTATGCACACAAACACAGAGCTCTCTTCACCCCTCACCATGTATGTTAGTGCTGGTGGTAGTTGGAGATCCATATGCAGAAATCAAGATGTTGCCTTTTCCACTTTAGAGTCGAAACAGATACTAATGCCCTGAGCTTCTGGAGATAACAATGTACTCATTTTAGTTCTAACCTTTTTGGTGTTTCTTTGCTGCTAAAGAAACTGGCAAAAATTTTGCCTTAGTTCAGACTCATACAAAAACAGAACATTTTCCCCAAACAGAACACGAACATTCAACTCTGCAGTCGACTGTGAAAATAGCCACAAACAACTTCCAAAATTATATAAACCAAGGGGAAAACAGGAGATGCAAAAGTGTTTGCACTGGCATCCTGAGGGGGGAAAAAATACAAGATGGCGCCTTTGTATTCATGCACTAAAGATGAATGATTGAAAGGAGTGTCTTTTTTCAGTTCTGGCAATGGGAAGATGTTGCATCAGGAGGAATTAGGCTCCTAATTTAAGTGAGGGGGCTGTCAGTAGCTATGTGATATACAGCCCCCTTCTCTAACTACTACCTTATATCATTTCTGCCTGAAGCATGGAGTTAATTCTTCTGGCTGGGAGGCCTGTCCCTGCCTAGGCTTTTAAATGAGAAGTCCCACCAAGAGATGGAGGCATGAGCATAGAAACAATTCTGCATGCTGCCCAGAGATGTGAATGAGTTGGAGGGCTTTAAAAGCCTAAATATATATGAACGAACGAACGAACAAATGAATGAATGAATGAATGAATGAATTGCCTTTTTAAAAAATCAACTGTGCTGCAATTTAAATCTCCCTTTGTTTTATCTGACTTTAGCAATCAACTTTGGCAAAAGAAAGGGCTGCCATTGGGCACTTCCAGATGAAGTTGTCTTTTTCAACTGGGTGACCTTGGGTCAGTCATTTTCCCTCAGCCCTAGGAAGGAGGCAATGGCAAACCCCTTCTGAAAAACCTTGCTAAGAAAACGGAAGGGACTTGTTCAGGCAGTCTCAGAGAATCCAATACAACTGAATAGAAGAGAGAAAAAAAAACCCTGTCTTTTTAAAGTAATATGAAATTTCAACCATCTCCACTGGGTGGCACTTTGGACCATTATCCCAAATAGCTCAGGCTACTGCTGAGTAACGAAAGCTGGATGATGCTCAGTTATTTAAGCTGGTGAAGAGATTCCAAACTACCTGTTAGTAAACCATCAAGAAATGCTTCGAAAACAGAGCTATTCAAACCTCACTGCTGCAGAAGCTTTAACTCTACATGGAAAGTAATACAGTATTCTTTTTGACAAAAGCCAAGGCAAAGATTTTGATCATCATTTTTTTTTCTCCTAATAGATCCTGTATGCAGCCCATAGGGCTAATTAGATTAAAATTTGATTAATAAATACAATGGAAATAATAATAATAATAAATTTTATTACGATCGTAGACCAACAATAGCCATCACTTTTTACAATATATTAAATAATAATAAAAATAGTACTAACATTAATAATAAATAATAACATCCCTGTTAAGAAAATACATGTTCTCAAAATGTTAGGGTCACTCCCTAACTTACGTGAATGGATAGCCGATTAATATGTGAGTAAATATAATGTTCCAAACATAATTAGAGATATCTCCAAAAAATTGGCACAAGTTGATGACTATAGATCTGTAACCAATTTTTTTCTTGTGGACATTGCCGCAACACAGTATTTTGCCACTGCATGCATGATAGAAGGGTTTGAGTCTTGGAGGAGAAAGCCTACATAAAAATTGTCTGCCCTCCCTGGCAATCTGTCTAATAAAGGGAGAATATATGCTGTCCTATAAACTTGGTATAACTCACGGTACAATAAAACATGAGATATCTTCGACTTCTCCTTTACCACATATACATACCCGTTCTGCTGTTGGTGTTCTCTTATACCTGCCCTGTAGGAGTGCTGAGGAAAGAATGTTAAATCTGGCTCTGAAAAAAGCTATTCTTTGTTTTGGGAAGGTCAGATTATTCCAATATCTTGCCACTTCCCACACACCCTGTTTGATTCTATCCCTACTGTGGCAAGGCAACCTATTTAGTTCTTCTTGGAACTCCATGTCCTTAATTAATAAATAAGTAAAATAATTAGGTCTCACTGAATCCAAAGCCAGGAGGTTTGGATGAAAGTTTGACTTTCTAGATGGATGTGTGCAGTCATGAAAAGTCGAAATATTATCCTAACTTCCTGGCCTATAGACCGAGGACTTTTTCTGGGATGAGGGATGTCTTCTTATGTTCTCTTAGGCTGACTTTCACTTGGAGGAATCCAGAGATTTTATAGGGAAGCCAGATAACCCAACAGAAAGTTTCATTAACATCCAGAGAAGACCTTCATTTCTGTGGACAGAGAAATAAATATGCAATATCTTATAACCTTAAGATGGGATCGCAGAGATCACAAGATTATACTCTTGGTCCTCCTTCACCAGCTTTTTGGTAAAATGGAGGCCTCTTTTGAAATTCTTGGTTTAAAATCTAATGATCTTCATTAATTTTTCTCCCCGCACCTCTAGAAAATGGTCCACTTGATTACAATTTTCATGCTACACCCAAATTGAACAGGTACAGACTTTTAGATTAGCTAATAATTTCTTAAGGCCATAAAATTTATGATCACATTTCCCCCCAGCATAGAGGTATTTTGGGGAGACCATTTGTTTTGACAGCACAATGGCTGAGGGATTCTGGGAGTTGAAGTCCACTCATCTTAAAGCTGCTGAGGTTGAAAGACACCAGTCTAGATACTTTGCAGCATGCCACCCTTGTCCCATGCCAGTGCCAAGAGATTATTAAAAAGACAATTGCACCGACCATCACTAAATGCTAGCTTTCTAAGAAAAGGAATGCTAATATAATTTGCTGGAAAGATTGTGACCTTGTGTATTTGTCTCAGCATATATGGAACTATCTGAAAACCAACAGCTAAGAGGAGATCTCTAACTAGAGACATACAGTAGCTGAATAGGGAGTTCCAACTCAAACCAAAAACTCAGTGAGTTAAGCTCTCTGAAACAGTTTTTGGGCAAAACCTTCTGATGTAGGTATTTTCCACTATTATCCTCTTGGTGAAGACCTTGCAAGGAGCTTTTGAAGTCCTCTCCCAGAAACATATTTATAGAACATGTACATCCAACACAGAGAGAGGCCAATACAAAAAATGTAACATCTTAACTTTCCCAATTGTTCTGAAATGGGTGAGACTATGCATATATTGGTGTGGAATTAGGTTGAGACTTAGAAATTGGTATGTAGTATCAAACCTCATCAATTCTTACAATATGTATTATTTCTTTATTTAACTTTCTTGATCCTTATTGTCAGATTTTGTGCTCTCAAAGCTTGTCCTCAACTTGCAACCAGCTGCTTAGTGAATGTTCAAAGATACGATGGACTCCGAAAATGGGACTTATAACCCAGTTTCAAAGCTTCAATGTCTGACACCCAGGTCTGGACACTGTCCCTATAGTCATGTGACTACCCTTTTGGCACTTGACAACCGCTCCACAATTATGGCTACTTGCAGCATCCTGAAATCGTGTGACTACAATTTATGACATTTTTGCCAGAAACCCACATTTATTTCTGGTTTCTCACAGAAACAACCCCATAGCAAACAATGGATTCGCTTAATGACCAGTGTTCATTTCATGAATACTACAAAAAAAGTCATAAAATCAGGTCCGGGCACGTGGTGATCCACCTTACGACCATCATGAATTATGACTAAAATTGTGGATTCAGTTATGGTCAGGTGTCATGAACTACCTGTATAAAGTGCTTAAAGGAACCTCTATTATTTGGATTAAGGGGAATCCATCCCAGAAAATCTTAACACCACTGATTTTACATCACTTCCCTATTCTACATCGCTGCTATTCTTCTCAAAAGTGACATGCAGTCCTTACTTTCATGTTTCCATAATGGATTGTTACTGATAGGACAATAGTTTATTGTGGGTTGGTTATATCAAAATACAGAATACAAAACACAGAACATTAATAAGATCGTATATCAAAATAGAGTAAAAGAATTTTTTTTAAAAAAACACAAGAATAAAGAATGCAGACCATGTCTCTATATCATTCCTAGAATTTACCTCAGTCAGACACACCTATCTAGATCTCAACTGAACTGTTTTATTCAAATAAAGGGCTATATTATATGTAATTTTTGAGTTCTGACTGTACCTGAAATAAGCTGTTTTAACATAAGGATCCCAAGGTCATTTGTTTAATGTGTGGTCCAAGATACCATTTTTTCTCTCTCTTTCTGACATTCAAATAATATAAGTATCATGTCTTCTGTCTCTGGAACTCTGCAAATACAAGTACATTCAGTTTAAGGGACTTGGTTAAATCTTCAATACTTAAACTTTGTGTTCAACTACTGAAATCTTGCTTGAGCAAATAAGATATTTAAATACTTGGCAATTTGGAAGGTACATTTATAGTGGCTCATTCATTTCAATGTGCCAATTTTATTAAGGGTGGCTATATCTTTCTGTGCTTCTATATTCAAGATTCTTTGTACAGCAAACATTTTAGCTTGTTTCCAATTGTACAAGAGACAGGGAGACCATAGCTCCTAAAATAATTTATTAGCTGTACAATCTAAGAAGTCTTCAGTTGAATTTTTGTCTCTTCTAACATTTTTGGGGCTTGGTCAGTTTCCATAGCATTAATTTTGCACCAACAATTACATGTCTCAATATTAGGCAAATAACAAATTGTGTACATCCCCAATTCAGTTATGACTGTGGCAGCTGAAGTCCTTTTATTTACACCCAAGGTACTTCTCAAGTGTCATGATTTTGTTCTAGTAGTGATATATCTTTTAAGGCCCAAACTTGAGTTCCATATGAAAACCTGGGGGAAACCTTGGCCTTAATCAGGCTAAGGAACCTGGATAGCTATGCTTTTTTAAAATTTAAGCAATAGTTTCGCTGGTGCCTTTGTTCAATTATAAATTGTTGAGCAAGTCACAATTAGTTAGGTTCAAACATCGTGCTAAACCAAAACTAAAACATCTGCATCCAAGTTTTCCAAATGGGTTGACAGCACATTAAAACAACAATGAAAAATTAGCTGAATATGTGGAAATCAGCCGCAGATATCAAACAGCTATAACATGATGGATTGCATCAACCTTACAGGAAGTGGTTAGGTAACTTAGTCTTTTGAAAGAGAGGCTTTGGAAGCTTCATGATTAAATGGACTATCCCTCCCCAACTGAGTTCGGTTGAAAGGCTTTGAAGGTGTAATGATATCCACACGGAGAATCCTTCATACAAGGTGTTGTGTCTTCTTACGGTGGGACACCAGGCACCTCTACATTATTAAACACATAGAATCCTTTATCTTATCAAGTAAATAAATGGGGAATGTGGCCACCAGGTACTTGCCCCAAAGCAACATAGGGCACTGTATCTATGGGAGAGATTGGTTGAAATCACCATTGCATTGGCTGTGTAGTATGGTAGAAAAGGACCCTGATGACTTTGTCCCTGCTCCAACAGAAGAAAAAAATGCAGTGACCTTTCCACCAGGCAACACTGAAGAATGCATTCTTTGAGGTTATGTGTTTTAACTAAAGATTTCCAAAACCTAGAAAGATGCAGGGACGGATGTACTAAATCATTTCATCAGAAAGCCAAGCAACATATTTTTGGAAACCTAGAGCCACTGTAATTTACCTTTTTTTTTTTTGTGAATATGTGTGAGTCAGCCTGGACTGCTTGTGACTGCTTGCTCAAATCCCTACAGGATTGTCTGGGAGTGGTATGCCATTACCTCTTTCCTTGGGTGGAGAGATAATGACCGGCCTCAAGTCGCCCAGCTGGCTTCCCTTCTTAAGGCAGAACTGAGACTCACAATCTTCTAGTCTGGTGCCTTTAACCACCACATGAGACTGGCTCTTAATTTGTAGTTATACACATGTTCTCTTTCCCTGCCCATATGAAGACTATTACACTACCTCTGCTCTACTTAAAGCCAGTAGAATGTCTTTCAGGGGCCACCAGGAAGCAACTTTTAACCAAGGCATTATTCCAGTGTTTCTTTACCTATCCAGAAGTCTAAATATAGGGTTCTCTTGCCTTGGGGCAATACAGGGAGTCCTCGACTTACGACTATTTGTTTAGTGATTGTTCAAAATTACAGTGGTACTGAAAAAAGTGACTTACCACTGTCCTCACACTTATACCTTTCGCAGTATTCCCAGAATACCATGATCAAAATTCAATCGTTGGGCAGCCGGCATGTATTTATGACAGTGGCAGTGGCCCAGGGTCACATGATTGCTATTTGTGACCTTCCCAGCCAGCTTCTGACAAGTAAAATCCATGGGGAAAGCCAGATTCAGTTAACGACCACATGATTTGCTTAGCGGCCATGGCCAAAAAGGCCGCGAAGTTGGATGTGACTCACTTAACAACTGCATTGCTTAGCAATGGAAATCCTCGGTTCAGCTGTGGTCCTAAGTCGAGAATGGCCTGCATAAACAGATTTCTGCGCAATAATTTTACCCTGCCTTTCCTTTTTAGCTGGGGCTAATTATGGAGCCCAGTTCCTTTCCATGGGAGCCTCTCACAGACTGGCTGCTCATAAGTGGGCCAGACACTTGCCTGAGACAGCCTGCTTCCTCTGAGCAGACACCATGTTTTATGATTTCTTGGCCTGCTTTATGCTTCTTCTGCCTTGCAGTTCTCAGCCAAAGCCATAAAAGACAGGAAGGAATAACCCTTTGGGGGAGTCGCCTTACATGGCTCCCATAACGAAACAAGCAGGAAGAGCAGAGAGGCACGCAGGCCAGGGTGAAGGTGGGAGGCCATAGCCCACTCACCATATGGTTGCCATGCCAGTTGTTCAAGGGGTGGGCCCTGGGAGGGAGACAGCATATCCTAGGTCTAGTTACCGGTAAATCGCTGAGACTGATCAGCCTGATCTTTGCAAGACGTTAGAGATTGGTTGAGGCTCTTTTCCAGACTTCTATGGTGGGATCCTCCTTTTCCTTCAATTCTCATCCAGCCTAAAGGAGGCAAATTTAAGCCATGCCTTATCTGGAATAACAGTCACCACGTTCACTGAGATACTGTTCTGTTTTTTTTTTCAATAGACTAAGAAATGGAGGTTCCCCAGTGCTGTGAGAACATGGAGGTATTCTGGACACTATACTCAAACAGAAGCCAAAGCTAAAATTAGTCAAACATGTCCTAAGATCACATTGTCTATTTCATGTGCTTTACAAAATGTTTGTGTTCTGAATCTTTGTTATTTTTTTTTATTACAACTACATTTGGACCGAAAGCATGCATATGCTTCATCTTTTTTTCCCCTTTTCATACAGGTAGTCCTCGACTTACAACAGTTCATTTAGTGACCATTTGAAAAAAATGACATGGCCATTTTTCACCCTTATGATCATTGCAGCATCTCCATGGTCATGTGATCAAAGTTCAAATGCTGAACAACTGACTCATATTTATGACGGTTGCAGTGTCCCGGGGTCACCTTTTGTGACCTTCTGACAAGCAAAATCAATGGGGAAGCCATTTTCACTTGACAATTGTGTTACTGACTTAACAACTGCAGTGATTCACTTAATAACTGTGACAAGAAAGGTCGTAAAATGGGGCAAGACTCACTTAACAGCTTAGCAAGCGAAATGTTGGACTCAACTGTGTTCGTAAGCCGAGGACTACCTGTATAAGCCACAAGGACTGAGCTTATCCACTGGAAATATTGTAATTCTATAAAACACACATTCTACTTTCAATAGTTTCTGGAGTTCCTCCTCAAATTTGAGCAAGACGTGAAGTGTTAATGATGTATATGCTCCTTATTTTGGTTCTGAACAGAGTGTCACACAGACTTAAATCAGACACAGTGGCTCCTTGTCTATGAATTTTTGCCTTTAAAAAGTGTAGAAACCCTAAAGGAAAGAGAGATGGAAGACATGCACCAGCCTGTTGTGTTGGCAACCTCCAGCTGCTGTTCATCTCCTGGACACATTATTACTTGCAATGAGAAGACCAGGGCAGGGAATGTGGGCCTGTCATCTGGGATTGATGTGTTGCGGGAAAGAAAATACCAGCTCCGCCAAAGAGGTGGGAGGAATCCTGAGCTTCAAGTGTCCACCCTCCCAACCCCATGGAAGAAAAGCAGAACTGACACTGGGCTGACTGGCAGCTACAATAAAGCCAACCGTTTGCCCAAAGCGATATTTCTGCATTTCTAATGTAATCTGAGTGCATTTAAAGGTGTGGGAGATTTGCACCAGGAGGAGGAGACGAAGAGGGTGAAGTCTAAGGGCAAGTTGTCCTTCCCAGCAAAATGAAAGAGAGTTGAGCAGTGTGGCTTAGGTAGTAACTCAAGGGCAGGATATGGTGTGGGGGGGTGGTTCACAGCTGTTATTCCTGCCTGGACATTTCAGGTCCTTGTTTGAATACCAAGTGAATGAAAAGTGACCCCCATCTATGTTTTTTTTTTTACAATAATGCAGAAGTGTGTGTGTGTGTGTGTGTGTGTGTGTGTGTGTTTTCTTCAACTTCTCAGGTCCCAAAGAAGCTTAATGAACTGTCATCTTTGAATTCAACCATGTAAAACAGGGGTCTTCAAACCTTGGCCCTTTTATGATTTGTGGACTTCAACTCCCAGAATTCCTCAGCCAGGCACTCTCACTGAGGAATTCTGGGAGTTGAAGTCCACAAGTCATAAAAGGGCCAGGTTTGAAGACCCCTGATTATAAAAGATTGCACCAACCTAGAAATGATTTGGGGGTGTTTTGGACTCTGGTTTAGCACTGTTTGACAAAGAATGTTACACTCACATACAAAAGTAGGCCAAACAACATCTGGTAGAAGCAGCTGTGAAGCCAATTCTTTTTCTTCCACTTTATTACACAGTCTCTCTTCTTGCCTCCTCCAGTTACCTGCTGTTTGGGCTATTCAAGCCTCCAAACTGGGAACAGGGAGAAACCAGTTTGAAAGAACCACACTCTCCCATAGCCCAAAGGGTGTAGATACAAATAGGGCACCCCCTCCCCCCCAAATGCTTTATATCAGTGTTTCTCAACCTTGGCAACTTTAAGATGTGTGGGCTTCAACTCCACATGTCTTAAATTGCTGGCAGGGGGATTCTGGGAGTTGAAATCTACATATTTTAAAGTTGCCAAGATGGAAGAGCATAAATGACCTCTACGGGAAAGGGAGTTTTCTCAGTGGCTGCTCCCAGGCGTTGGAGGTAGCATTTTTTCTGTCACATCACAAACTCCAACCCTTTGGACACGGGTGCAGCATCATGAGGTAGATTTCATAAGGACAGGGCTATTGGTGCAAATTTGGGTGTTTTTTTTTTTTTTAGACAGATCTATTTTCCTCCCTACAAGTCAAGGATCAGCCAGCTCTCTTCTTCTCCTGGCAGGCTAAATAAATAAGCAAACAAATAAATGTGACAGGTCTTTTGGTGAGAAAGCTGATTCCCTGGCAAAGATGTATGGCTCTGTTTTATATGTGCCTTTTTAATGGTGGAGGTCAATTTTAAATTTACGATCTGCTTGGTTTTTTTTTTTTTTTAAATAGTACTTTGTGGCTAGCTGCTTCAAACAAACCCAGTAGGTAAAGAAATGACATACAACAGAGGAAATGAAGGCCGTGGAGTGGCTTCTGCTATATTCTGCCAGAAATGGAGAATAAGGTGGTACCTCTCAGCCCCCTGAGTCAAGATCTACAGCAGCCAAAGCTAGAGATGTTACCAGGCATAGATACAAGGCAGAAAATCTCAATGTTTCTCTTCATCTCCCACCAGAAAATAATTCAATGGTACATTAAAAACATTTGCTGGCTTTTCATGAAATGCTAAATCAGGGTCATTTTATGTGTCATGGCCACTGTCCTGACATTTTGACCTCATCCTGCCTGATGGCAAAGCTTGTTTTGAGCAGACGGGGCAGTCAAAAAGTATAGGATACGGTATCAGGGGCATCTGCCAAGCAATCCCGCCCCTTAAATTTTCACAGTTTATTTTTTATTTTTAAAGGATGGAAACATCTGAGTACAAACTGTAACCATAAAGCATCTAAGGTAACCCTTGGGAAGCTGCTAATTCTTAGCAACATTTATTTACAGGGCCCTGTTGCTGAATGTATATGCTATGCCTTCTGCACGTTAAGTGCTCTCAAGGTGGCCACAGTACAAAACTAAAAGTGCATTTGATCATAAATACACATAAAACAAGAACAGAGTAAATCAGCAGTATGTAAAATAAACAAGAAAACACCTGTAAAATCTCCTCAAAGGAAAGAAGAATTTGGGGTGTAGCAGTGTGAGAAATTCTCAAATTTTAAGGAGTACTGTGTTGTTTTTTCTTCCAGGACAATTTTTTTCAACCCTGTATCGTCTTAAGAGTCAGTAGTCTAAATCAGTGTTTCTTAATCTTGGGAACTTTAAGATGTGTGGACTTCAACTTGACACATTTTAAGGTTGCCAAGGTTGAGAAACACTGGCTTAATGTTTGGAGGAAGTCTTCTGCTAATGTCACTTTGAGCCTTTTCCTACTTGCACATAAACATGGTAGGGCTATCTCCAGGCACTGTCTCATCCCCAGACTTCGGTGAGGTGGGTCTTAAGTCATATTTATCTGTACCAATATTAAAGTAGCATTTTCCCCTTATTCTGACACCACCCAAGATTTGTAGCATACATACTTATATAACACATTCCATCAGATTATTACCTACAGAAAGGGAGTGAGATAAAGGAAAAGCAATTTTAAAAAAGGAACACTTCTAAAACCAGTTTATATCAGGGTACCTCTCCATATCTTTCTACCCTTGCAAACCATCCTTGCTTTCACCATATCCACATATTGGTTAATACATTACTATTTGTTCTTTCAACTCCTTACTTCTTTTTTTTTGGGGGGGGGGGGAGGATCTTATTTTCTCCACCCAACCACAATTTTCTTGATCTTTTCTTACCATAACTCCTCACAAGTCTAAGACATTTCTGTGATATAATAATAATAAAGTTGGAAGGGACCTTGGAGGTCATCTAGTCCAACCCCCTGCTCAGGCAGGAAACCCTATACCATTTCAGACAAATGGCTGTCCAGTCTCTTCTTAAAAACTTGCAGTGTTGGAGCATTCACAACTTCTAGAGGCAGGTTGTTCCACTGGTTAATTGTTCTGTCAGGAAGTTTCTCCTTAGTTCTAGGTTGCTTCTCTCCTTGGTTAGTTTCCATCCGTTGCTTCTTGTTCTGCCTTCAGGCGCTTTGGAGAATAGCTTGACTCCCTCTTCTTTGTTGCAGCCCCTGAGATATTGGAATATCATTCTTATCACTTCCACAACCCCGTTCCTCATATCCTATTTCTATTCATTCTGTTGAGAGATTCACTATCTACCAATACTTTTTCATATAAGACTTATCCCCTTCCTGTGGTCATTTTATTTTCATTCCCTTCTTTCTGTCCATTTCCCCAAAGATCTTGATTCTTGACTTTATCAAAAATATGATCTGTCCCACATATAGCATCCCTGTCATCTTTGTTTTCTTCACTGGTTCTCATAATCACTCATAGTAAGCCATCAAATCAATCACACTTTCGGATTTATATTTGTTCTTTTTCTATGTAAGGGGTGTCAAACTGCCGGCCCATAGGCCGGTTGCATCATGCTAACCACCCCAGCTGCGGCAATGCAAAAAAAGTTGTGATACATCCCAATACCTTGCATGACGTGGCAAGTTTGACACCCGTGTTCTATGTGGACTTATGAAAACACATTTAAACATATTCAAAACAGCCCTTTTGCTAAGCAAATGTTCACTCAATAGCTGCCATTCTCCTGGCCCAATTCCTTTTCCTGCACTCCTTCATTTTGATCCCACCCATCCATTTGTGTGACTTAGAATAATTTTTTGTGTGCATTGCATTCTTTCAGAATGTTGTAATTCTGTAGTTGCAATTTTTCTCAGAAATAATATCTGGTTCTATTATTATCTCTAATCACTAGTGTGTAACATACAAGAACCACAAACCTACAGTTTTTAACTTCATATGCACCCAGATTAACCCAGGCGATCATTCTGTTTTCTTGAGATAAAAATGTTTGAATCCCATTTAACAGGCAGCTGAACTTAAGATGCTCCAATACAAAATAGGTTTATTATAGTATATTCCATACTAATGGAATTGATTCATGTACACAAAAACGCACTGAAGATCCTTTCAGCTTGAAACAGATGCTGATTCCAGAGAGTGTTGAAACGGCAAGGAACTCAAAGATAAAGATAAAAAGATAGAAAGCTGTGTTTTTCAGCTGCTTCTAATAGCCTGTTGATGCCCAGCAATCACATCTTCTATTTGGGGATTCCCCAGATGTTTTGTGGGGGGAATGCTGGGATCTTTCTGGATTAAGTTGCACCAGATTTGTCTAAGAGCCAGAACATATCTGGATTTAAGTCATTATGAAGTGAGGAATTACAGCCATTAACACAAATTGGACAACTGATCCTAGGCATGGGAAGATGGATTAAAAGAGCTGGAGTGACATGAAAAAATAACTTGAGGCATTTGGAGCAAAACTCTGACATCAGTTCATACTTTCCTGATACAATTTCAGCTCTTCCATTTATGATAAATCAACAGCTTCACTCCACAAAATCAGATCACCATCACTTTGATTTATTGCATCCTTCCCCTTTCTTTTGGTTTGAAAGTCATATCTCTATTTTTTTCTTTCCTTTGTTAATTCATGCACTTGACCACTTACCTGTAACTGTAACTTAACCGTAACTGTGAGAGGCACCACAGAGTCCTAGTGGACAATCACTTAAATATGAGCCAGCAGTGTGCTGCAGCTGCCAAAAAGGCCAACACAGTGCTAGGCTGCATTAACAGAGGGATAGAATTAAGATCACATGAAGTATTCATATCACTTTACAATGCCTTGGTAAGGCCACACTTGGAATACTGCATCCAGTTTTGGTCACCATGATGTAAAAAAGATGTTGAGACTCTAGAAAGAGTACAGAGAAGAGCAACAAAGATGATTAGGGGACTGGAGGCTAAAGCATATAAGGAAAGGTTGATGGAATTGGGTATGTCTGAAGGACGAGGGGGGACATGATAGCAGTATCTCAGGGGCTGCCACAAAGAAGAGGGAGTCAAGCTATTTTCCAAGGCGCCTGAAGGCAGGACAAGAAGCAACGGATGGAAACTAATCAAGGAGAGAAGCAACCTAGAACTAAGGAGAAACTTCCTGACAGTTAGAACAATTAACCAGTGGAACAACCTGCCTCCAGAAGTGGTGAATGCTCCAGCACTGGAAGGTTTTAAGAAGAGACTGGACAGCCATTTGTCTGAAATGGTATAGGGTTTCCTGCCTGAGCAGGGGGTTGGACTAGATGACCTCCAAGGTACCTTCCTACTACTTCTACTTCTACTTCTTCTTCTTCTTCTTCTTCTTCTTCTTCTTCTTCTTCTTCTTCTTCTTCTTCTTCTTCTTCTTCTTCTTCTTCTTCTTCTTCTTCTTCTTCTTCTTCTTCTTCTTCTTCTTCTTATTATTATTATTATTATTACTACTACTACTACTTTATTTTCCAAGCTGCAATCTTCCTCGTGCCATCGTCATTACCAGGTGAGCTGATGCCAATCTCCATTGCCCATCAATTTTGGTCAATTAAAGCTTTGACATGGAACTTTCAGCAAATAGACTACATTACCAAACTCAGTTGAACTCAGGGCACATTCAACATTAATGGATTAAGGACAAAGATGGTCACTTTCTAATACATTTTGGGCAATATGCTACAGCCAAAGTCCACTTTTATCCCAAGTACATGAATTTTATTTTATGTAAGGTAGGATCTCAGAAAACATCTTTTAAACCAATTTACAAGTTCACATCTCACTATGTATGAATTATGTGCAATGAAAGATGAAGTAGGAAGTCAGGTGACAGTAATATATGGGATTCCAATGTATCTTCTTGGCTGTTACATGCTCATATAGGCATCTCCACTTGTCTCTGGTCAGCCTCATTTGCTACCATTCTGCAGCTCTCTTCCTAAACAGCTGGATACCGTAGCACTATACAATTGGCTGTCAGCTTTTAGTACTCTGTTGCTTTTCTTAGTTCAGTTTAGATCCTTAGCTTAGCCTATAATAGCACAGCAATGAAATGACGGGGACCACCCCTATGCGCAATTGTCTCTAAAACAGACCATGGAGGAATCTGGAAGTCAGCAAGATGATGGAGGAGCCCTTCAGCCAAGCTGATTACACTCCTGTAATGGTGTTGTGACTGGCAGATGTTTTCTTAAGAAGAGGAAGGAGAGTAAAGACAGAAGAATCAAGCAATCACTTTGCTCATCATGCGTTGCTCATGCAAAATTAGGACAACACAGGACAGTTATAGAGTCAGTTTGGTTCTGGTTTACCAATTCTGTTTGGAAAAGTAAGAAATGGGACAAGGCAAGATCTCTCTCTCTCTCTCTCTCTCTCTCTCTCTCTCTCTCTCTCTCTCTCTCTCACACACACACACACACACACACACACACACACACACACACACACACAACCTGCTCCTGCAGTTGTACATGGTCAGCCTGTTGTTATCACTCTGCTGCACAACACAAAGGAAGTTCAGTAGTCACCCAAAGGCTCCAGCAAGCTTTAAGCATCTGAGTTATTGCTATCCTGCCCAATCATCCTGCTTCATCAGCTGCCAATGGCATCCTGGGAAATGTAGTAGAGAGGCATCTGGATTTGGCAGACATATTTTCTTCCTTTAAGCTTTGCATTGATACTATCTTAGAAAAGCTAATTGTTTATGAGGAAAAAAGTGAGGAAATCCTTTTGAAATAAAGCATTCTTTTTCAGACAACCTTCTTTAAAATTGCTGATGAAAAGTACAGAAGGATGGAGCAAAATTCATTCCTGTTTAGAATAAGTATCAGATTTAGTACCATCTTTATTCATTTATCCAATCAGGATGCATGCATTTTTGAGGTACATTAAATATACCTCTGAATTTGAAGATTTGTCAAGAAACAACATTAAAATGAATATTGGGGTGGCATCCCCATTTAATCCCGATCTGGATTTCATAAGAGGATGTGTTGCTTAGTTAAGATTAAGGCTTTTTTAAATTTAATAAAATTATGTTTATTGACATACTATGATATTGTTTTTGACTCACATAGATGTTGTATCACTGTAATGAAAATTCTTTAGTGTTATGGCCCTTGGGCTAATGAATTAGTAGTCATGGAGCACTTCTGATGCTTTTATTATGACCCAAGATCATTTGCATTTCCAGCTATCAAAAAGTTTTGACTCCTGACTACTATTCGGACCAGTCTCTGCAGGTTTTTTTTGGCAAGATTTCGGAACTGGTTTGCTCTTGCCTGCTTTCTAGGGCTTAGAAAGAGTGACTTGCTCAGTCACCCAGCTGGCTTTCTTTCTAAGGCAGGTCTAGAATTCAGTTTCCTGATTTTTAACCTAGTGCTTTTAACCAGTATGCCAAATTGTTTCTCGTCAAAAGCTACAGATCCAGTACTGAATTATATGCAAAGTATCAATAAAATAAAAGGTGTTCTATTTAGTACATAGTGATGACTTTTTAAAAAATAAATAAGCTATTCTAGATTTTTCAGGGATTCTATTAAGCACTGTATTACTTTCTGATCTACGTTAAAACACTTCTAGAAATATTTTAGAAGAACATTTAATTGTGCATTTATAACTTAAAGCAACATTTAAGTGCAAAGTAAACAAGCAAAACAAAACAGGTTGCCGAACTTCTGTGTTGGTAGACTTGCTATCATGTGGCTGGTTATTGATCATGAGAAATTATCATCAGAATTATTGTTCTGTGTTACTAATTTAAATATCACCACTGGGATAATACCTTTCGGCAGTGTTTTTTACACAGTAAAGGCAGGATAAAGATCAGCTACAGGGGCAGCCAATTTCATGCTGATGCTGTTTTTTTGTTTATAGTTATGTGAATAGTTTTAAAGCACATAACCCTTATCTATCATAACTTTCTACCAACTCAAGGATAGAAGGCTAGCACCTCAGCTCATCAGCAAGGAAAAGCCTTTACACACTGGTCAGGACTGTCTACTTCTTGATTAGAACTATAGGTGTACAGTAAAGATACTGTTGAATCTGCTCTACATGTGACTACAGGATCATTTCTTGAATAGTTTTCTTCATACTATTAAAATAGAGAAGTGGCACATTGACACCTCAACTACGTGGCACAGTGTCTTAGGAATGGCTAGAGATTTCAGTGACAGAGGGAGCTTCACCAATCCCTTTTTCCTTTCACACATTTTATAATACCACAAGTGCACCTGCAGAGGTGAAGTCAAATGGGAAGAACTCAGATTCCAAAAAGGCAATCCCAATGCCACCTTCTTCACAAGCAGTATGGTTTGGTATTAATCCCAGACCCATCTTGCTTTTAATCATGGTACATTTGTACCCTAACAACTCCAATCTCCCTTGTTATATAAGAGCTCTGGTGGTGCAGTGGTGCAGTACTGCAGGCTAATTCTGCTGACTGCTGGCTGCCAGCAGTTTGGCAGTTCAAGTCTCACCGGCTCAAAGTTGACTCAGCCTTCCATCCTTCCGAGGTCGGTAAAACGAGGACCCAGATTTTTGGGGCAATAGGCTGACTCTGTAAACTGCTTAGACAGGGCTGTAAAGTACATAAGTCTAAGCCAGTGTTTCTCAATCTTGACCATTTTAAGAGGTGAAGTCCACATGCCTTAAAATGGTCAAGGTTGAGAAACACTGGTCTAAGTGGTATTGCTATTGTGGTTTCTCTGCTGCACTTCGCTAGCCCATAGACAAAACAAGCTTAAATCAGAATTACATGCAACAGTATTAAAATAGTTCCTTCTTGAGTGAAGAACACCACTCTGAGATGTGCAAAATTTGTTCTATTTCAGCATTCAATGAATTGTAGACAAAATTAGGTGACTATTAGTGAATATGATCCAATGAAAGGGGATGTGAACTTTCGCTTCTTTTCTCTGGTCAATAGAATCCAACAAGAAACAACAGGACAGGGATAGAAGAAACACTGAAACCAGATTCGGCAACAAACCCCAAGGTCTACTTTTCTGTCATAATTACACCAACTTTGCCATCATGAGCACCAACAATGTCACACATAAAGTTAAAGAAGGGCCTTCACATGCTATTCCTGTAGAATAATACATGCCAGCATCTGCCAGCAATGCCCTCTGAAGTCTATGTAGATCAAACAGGACAGATGTTGCACAAAATAATTAATGGATACAAGTTTGACATCAGGACTCAAAACAAGGACAAAAAAATATCAAAGCATTTTAACCACTCAGGACATTTCTTCATAGATCTCCAAGAAACGGTTTTGGAGCAAAGAAACCAGCTCAGTTGAGCAGGAGATGGCTAATTTTAACACATATCAAGAGTATTCAGGCAACCTCAGAAGAACTTAATAAATACAGTGCACTCTTAAGGCAATATAATTGTTAATTGATGTTTATAATCTGTCTCCTAAAGCACCTCAGCTACGTACCTACTCTGGCTTCCCTTCCCTGCCTACTCATCTGAACCCAATGCATTTTAAATCACAGCACTCAAGCCACTGCATGCATCAGATGCTCAAGAAAATATATGCCTCACATAAAATTATGAATCTGAAAAGGTGTTACTAGAGTCATTCAGAACCTTGGCTACCGTAGACTAACCCAGCTCTCCTCATACAATCTTTATGTGTGAATGTGCATTTCTCAATATTTACACTGATCATGTGATAAAGACATTTTAGGTGCTTCCGTCTGAGAGACTTCCATTGTACCATCACCCTATCATATTTAGGGATTTTTAAGGGGGCTGAAAAGTTATTTATTTTCTTACTACAAGAAGTTTGCAAAAAAAAAAAGGGTATAGTTACAACTTCCCTTTTGGGGATAACATTAGGATCAAATCTGGAAGCATCGCAGCACTCATTACAATGAGATAAAAGCTCTTCACCTGAGATTTGCTGTTAATAGCATGCAACAGGAATTGGGAAGTCCTTTCATGTATTGTCTAGGCCTCAACTAGTTGTCTCCTTGTGATTTCTACAGCAATGCTAGTGATCCTGGGTGATTTTGGGCCAGTCTCTCAACCCAACCTACCTCACAGGGTGGCACAAGGATATGTTTGTTGCCTTGAGTTATTTGTAAACTTAATAAAGGGATACAATAAATAAACAAATTAAAAAAATAAAGAATCTTCCTCTTGGGTGCTCCTCAAACAGGGAAGGGACTTTTTTTTTTGTGATGGCTGCTTCTTTCTTGCCTTCAAAGGAACTTCAGAAATGGAATTGTTGGTGATGATAAGGATGGCTTTGTTGCTAGGAGATAAAATTAAGGTCTTCTGGAAGCCTTGAAAGCTTTCCCAACACAAGTGCTTAGGGCAGGGGTTCTCAACCTTGGCAACTTTAAGACTTGTGGACTTCAACTTCCAGAATTCCTCAGCCAGCTTTGCTGGCTGAGGAATTCTGGGAGTTGAAGTCCACAAGTCTTAAAGTTGCCAAGGTTGAGAACCCCTGGCTTAGGGTACTTAAGTTGCTGTGAAATCGCTGTCTCTCAAATCTTCCAGTTTCACCTGGCCAAGAATTAGATGTAGCTTCACTTTCTCTCCAGCAATAGGTAGAACTGCTGTTGGGCAGGTGTCAGATTCTATAGCAGCGGCTGGGTTCCTGCAGGAGCAACGCAATTTACCAGTAGGCAGTGATTTAAGAACTCTTAGTACAATCCACAATTCAATTCAGCTGAAGTGTTTGTGTTAAACCACTTAAGACCTTGGCTATTTTTCTGGCTTAAAATGCCTCTCACTCTTCCTTCTGTCGAGAAAAAACATTGCTGTCATAACTTTAGTTGTGTGGATCATCGGCTCCATCCTAGTTTTATAATTATTCAGTACTGAATTGTGCTGCTTTTATTACGGATTTCTTTACCTCCCTTCCGATAGCGTCCCCTTTTCTCTTTGTCAACATCATCTGATTTCAGGAAGTATGCACAAATGAGGCTTCAGTAACAAGGAAAATCAAGATTCCACTTCTCCCCCATGTGTTTTTAGTTACACTACAGTATTTCCACGTTTGCACCTGTTCTGCTTTGTGCAAAGCTGCCTGGACTTTCCATATCCATTCCCTTGACCTCCTTTATTTGGGGGATTCACAGTTTGAAAAACTACACAAAAATGAAACTGACTTGATTGCATAAAGGAGTGCCATGAAATTGACAAGAAGTCTTCAGAGATTTGGGGGTATTTCTCTTTCCCCCAGGCAGCATGGTTTGTAAATCAGACTTTATAGGTAGTTATGTGATTATTTATGTAAACTTGCATATATAACCCTTCTAATACATATCTAGGACTTCTAGATCTGGGATGCAAAAATCTGCAAAACCACAAGATGGCAGCAAAGAGATCTTAAAAGGTATAATTCTTTGCTCTTCTCTGGTGATCATCCAGATCAGCCTAGATCAGAGAGCCCTGATAGGGCAGCGGTTCTCAACCTATGGGTCGCGACCCCATTTGGGGTCGAATGACCATTTCACGGGGGTCGCCAAACAACGCAGTCCGCCATTTTCCCCCCTTTTCCTTAGCTGTGCTACTTCCTCTTATTCTATTGGCTTTTGAAAGCCAATAGAATAGACTTTCTTGAATAGAGTCTAATTCTATTAGCTTTCAAAAGCCAGTAGGAATTGTCCAGGCTGTCTCTGCCCTGCTGAGCCCACCAAAAGTCCCAGTCAGCAAATGGTGCTACAAGTTGTCTGCAGCGAAGGTGAGCTGTGTAGAAGTTTCCACCCCTCCCTGCTGAGCAACTACTAAAAATGTAAGTAAAAGAGGGCCAGGGGTGGGAGGTGGGAGGCCCGCGGGCACAGGGAGGGTTGCTAGTGCGCGTGGGGCCTGGCGGGTGCCTTACCTCCCTTGGGCTGGGCCAGCTGGTGGCCCAGCTGGTGGTCGCCCTGCGCCGTCGCTGCCCCTTGCCAGCTACACCTCGGCCGGTGCAGGGGGCGGCACCACGCATGCGCGGCACTCCCAGGCATGGAAAGTTCTTGACTTACGACCAGTTGGGAAGTCCTCGACTTATGACCGGTTGGGAAGTCCTTGACTTACGACCGGTTGGGAAGTCCTCGATTTATGACCGGTTGGGTAGTCCTCGACTTACGACCGGTTGGGGGTCGCGGCATTAAAAAGGTTGAGGACCACTGTGCTAACATGAAACAAAACTAACATACATGATTTTCTGCTATACAGTTCTTTTTAATTATTACATTCTTTTATAGCATTTTTCCAGAGCATCCAGATGAATTCTTTCTCACTCTTTTACTTGTGGACAGTCACAAGTAGCAACATTTGGCACAGCTGCATGTTGAATGCAGCAATAGAATGTAGCCAACAATACTGATTATCCATCTCTCTTTCTGCTTGTAGTTTATAATCTCCTGTTGCTTTTATGGTAGGGGCTGTTTTATTAGGGCCTGCTTTATTGTCCAGATGTTTTCGTTCTTATGTTTTATTTTAACAAGTGAACCTTTGGTCCTAATAAAGAATTCATTTATTTATTCAGTCATTTTACTCAACGTTAAAATTATAGAAAAGAGAAATGAAAACAGGACACACTATTAAAAATCTGGGTTAGATTATTTAATAAGAGCGAAGAAAGATAGCAGACGACATTTTCAAGTAAACTTTGACTTTGCCTGTGGAGGGGAATGCCTTCCTAAAGAGAACCCAGACAATTATAGTTTATTTAATAAATCATAGTTAAGCTTATATAAAGGAATGGCTCCAACACAGGCTGCAGTGGAATCTTTCTCTTTCTCTGGACTGATTTCTTCCTGGTAAGTTACCGGTAATACAGGCTAAAAGTGGCTAAGGGATATGGGGTCCTGTCCTGTTTCCCAGTAGCAACATAGGTCCAGCCCTATGGAACATCTTGGCCTCAGAGGCAAGCCAGGGCCCCATTTTATCCTTTCAGAAGAGCATCAAGACCTGGATCTGCCAAGTGGCCTGGAGATGGTTGTTGGGTTGTAGGCTTCCCTCTGCCTTTTAACTTTGCAGTTGTTCTTTTTTTTTAAATTTTGTTAATAACTGTGTTTTTACCTATGGCATTTACATGGTTTTATCATTTTATCTGTAAATTGCCCAGAGTCACAAATATCAACGATATAGAAATTGATAGTTAATTAGATAGACAGACAGACTGTCAGACAAATATTGCTCATGCCTAGAAGCAAGTCCCTCTTGATATATAAACACAAAGTAATCCAGGAGATCTTAAAAACATCTGCTTAGATATAAACCCTGGCCAGTGGTGGGATTAAAATATGTGAACAACTGGTTCTCTGTGCGGATGCCGCTTCTGGAAGTCCATTTGAGGCCTGGGCAACAAAAAATTAGCTACCGGTTCTGCTGAACGGGTGTGAACCGGCTGAATCCCACCACTGACCCTGGCTAATTCAATAGGCCTTATTCCCAAATAAAAAACAGCCTGTAAGGGAAAAGGAGATCTCAGAGTCATCCAGTGATTTCCATGAATCAATGAGAACTTCAGCAGGGTCTCTGTAGTTTCTGTCCAACCTGGATTGGTTTCTGTGTCAGCACTGCTGGCTGCCAGCCAACTAGAGAGCAAGCTGGATGCCAGCCACAGTCCAGGCAGAGCTCAGGCATAACGTTTAGAAGAAAAGAGTCCATTTAACCAGTATTTTGAAATGGCAACTGTAAGCATGGCCAACAGACTTGGCACAGGTTGAGAGCAGGAGTTCAACAAACAAGTAAGGAATCCAAGGGAAAAAGTCAGGAGACATGGGTTGAGGAGGCATCCAGAGTTCAAAGCCTGGCACAGCAAAGTAAACATAGAAGAACTGAGGCTTGAAAAGTTCTGCTCCATGTTCTCTCCTGAGAAGCCAGACCTATAAATCAGCCAGCAGAGCTCTCAATACATAGTAGCTGTGGCAGCTGACTCCTCAGCCTTGGCTCTTCCCTTGGCTGGTTCTGCGGTGAGTCTTACCTACATATCTATGAAGGTCTGTTGTTGAATTTTTATTCTCATTAGGATTGGCCCACCCCACTTGCTACAAACTCAGACTGTCAGAGAATTTCAGTGGGTGGGGTCCAGGAAAAAAAGCCTTTTTTCCCACTGTGACCCCTACCCTGTGGAACATTCTGCCACCAGAGATAAGATCTCCTCCACCTTATTTATTTATTTATTACATTTATATGCCACCCATCTCGCCTAGAGGTGACTCTAGATGGTTTACAACCAGTGGTGGGATTCAGCTGGTTCGCACCACTTTGGCAGAACCGGTAGCTGATTTTTTGTTGCCCAGGCCGAGAACGGACTTCCGGAAGCGGCATTCACACAGAGAACCGGTGGTTCAGATAGTTGAATCCCACCACTGCTTACAACCAAATAAAAGCCACACGGTAAAACAATAAAACAGTAAACATTAACATTAAAATTACTTTACAAATTAACAAAGATGGCAGGGAACCTAAAACCTGGTTTTATTGGCTGGCTTGGGGCCCCAAGCGCAGGTGGTTGATGGGGTAAAGGAGAAGACCCCCCCCCACCTCTGTGTTGTCTGTCCTCTTGTTTTTTAGTTATTATTTGCCTTCTTAATTGTTTTTATATTGATCTTTTTATTATTTCACAAGTTTCCCAGAGTCAATTATTTGGAGAGATGGACAGGTAGTCCTTGACTTATGTCCACAATTGAGCCCAACATTTCTGTTGCTAAATGAGACATTTGTTAAATGAGTTTTGCCCCGTTTTATGACCTTTTTTTGCCACAGCTGTTAAGCGAATCACTGCAGTTGTTAAATTAGTAACACAGTTGTTAAGTGGATCTGCCTTCCCCATTGATTTTGCTTATCAGAAGGTCGCAAAAGGGGATCACATGATCCTGGGACATTGCAACCATCATAAATATGAATCAGTTACCAACTGTCTGAATTCCGACCACATGACCATGGAGGTGCTGCAATGGTCGTTAAGTGTGAAAAATGGTCATAAGTCACTTTTTTCACTGATGCTGTAACTTTGAACGGTCACTAAATGAACTGTTGTAAGTTGAGGACCTGTATAAGGTAGGCCCAGGACTCATTGCCTCCAGACTAGAGTCATTGGCTCTACCACTGCTGGAACCACCCACGCCAAGACAATTGGGGGCCCTAAAGTGGCCCAGACTTCAATTTCTTTCCATCTTCCTCATCTGAGGACATGTCCAGAACAAATCTCCAAATACATTTTTCAGGAGAAAAATCTGAAATGTAAACCTCCCTAATTCCCAGTGTCACAGAAACGGGCAAATGTCGTTAAGACATAGTGAGGACATGACCTTGTTGCAGAAATGATCTTAGCAAGCAGGCAATCAAAAAGCAAGATATTGAAAGATTAATACCTAGTGTTATATGTTGGGTTCTATGATGATTGCTTATTAATATGATCTTATGTTTAATGTTGAATACTTTAATATTGAAAAAGCGGACCGAATTTCTACCTCAGGTTATTGAATTACTACCTCAGGACCTATTGTTAGGGATCATAAGGGGTTAAAGATGTAACAGGTGTATAATAGAGGCTTGAAGTGAGGAGTGAAGAATGTTTACCTATTGTTGTATGTTATGTCCTACGATGATCGCTTCTTAATATGATCTTTTGCTTAATGATGATTACTTTAATAATGATAAAGCAGACTGAACTTTTACCCCAGGTTATTGAATCTCTACCTCAGGATCTTTTGATAGGGATCATAAAAGATAAAATATAACAGACATATAGTTGAGGCTGGAAGTGAGGAGTAAAGAATATTTACTAAACCAGATGTGTACAAAGATTAATACCTAGTGTTATATGTAGTGTTCTATGATGATTGATTATTAATATGATCTTACATTTAATGTTTAACTACTACCTCAGGACCTATTGTTAGGGATCATAGAGAAAAAAAATGTAACAGGTGTATAATAGAGGATTGAAGTGAGGAGTGAAGAATGTTTACCAAACCAGACGTCTACAAAGAATAATACGTAGTGTTGTATATCAGATGCCATGATGTTTGATGCATACAAAGATTTTATGTACAATGCTGATTGTTTTAATAAAGGGAATTTTAAAAAAAAAAGCAAGATATTGGGCTAGATCAGACCTGTCCTTGTCCAGCTCAGCAGCATGTCAAGGTTCCGACAGAGATGAATAAAGCAATAACTCTGAGGCTTGCAAATTCCTCAAAGAACATGTTTATTAGTTACATGGTCAAGCGTGAAACCAAGTCTGGATACACATGTAACAATTCCCCAATACAAAGTTTAAAATCCCACCCATACAGCTATGCAAGCAACTATGTTCCCCAATGTGATTATTTGGTGGGCTTTTACACAATGCCCAGCCTGCAGTCTCAGGAGCAACCGATGACCTTGGTTCCCATGGGACAAAAGATTATTATGACTAATGAAGCACCTGGGCAACCCCCCTCCCTCCGTTCTATGTGGCAGAATGAGAAGGAAAATGGCTGTAGCCATGCTCATTTGCAGAGTTGACACAGCGCTGGTGATGGGGCATCAGCAGCTCTCAACAATCCCAGTTTCTCATGTGGCCTCTTGGTAAATTTAATTGCCCTTGTACAAGATTATAAATAAGTCCCCCCTCCCCTTTTTTAAACAACTGATGCCACGCACGCACGCACGTGCATGCATGCACATGCACACAATACACATTAAAAAGGGGTTTTGATTGCAGAGTCAAACCTGACATCTTAATTATTTTGATAGCCCACCTCCACTCGTGAATGCCAACTGACCACTACACATTGCCATCAGAACTATAATAATAGTGGTAATATTAGTAGCATTCATTTTCCTGTTTCTTTTCCTCAGGGACTAGGTTCTTTGCATCCCTCTTACATTATCACAATCATAAGAGGCAGGATAGGCCAAGAGCTTGTGATTAGCCCAAAGTCTCTCTGAAGCCAGATCAAATTATAAGTCTCATTTGAAATCATACCCCAAACCATGATGGGTCTGTCCCTCGTTAATTGCTGTATTATGATCTAGATCCTTTTTCCTGGCAATCCTGAAATGGGGTACAAGTATAATCAACCTCATAAATAATGACTCTTCTCATAGGATGAGCAGGGAGGGTTTCCCATATTGCTTCCCCCTGCACAGTAATTTCCATAATTTTCCACCAAAATTACCCAATAATTTCCTATGTCAGGATTTATTTATTTTTTTTACTATTTTTATTGCTTTGGAAGTCAGTGCAATTTTCTGCATGGCAACCCTGAGCAGATGCAGCATCCCAATAATTTTCATTGCAAACAATGGAACTCCGATGTATACCAAATAAACAGGCTCCAGATAAAATACTTCATGAGAGAAAAGGTACATGAATTGGCTTCAGGCTGAAGAAATCTATTTTATGTATTATTAGAAGCTTGAGATGCAGGGACAGAAATAATAAGGACCCAGGCTGGCTCAGATGAGTTTTATGTCAGCTCTGGACATGTACAGGTGTTGGATGTAAAAGGGCTTCGAGATCTGAGTTGCCTTTTTTCAACTTCTGCTGTAATTTATTTAAAATCAGAGCAAAACTGGCTGTTCCTCAGCTCTTGAAGGAATTGCGAACAATAACCACAATAAACGGATTCGTTGAAGCAATGTGCAATCTGCCCTCTGGATATTTTGGATTTCAGTTCTTCTCTGTCCCAGCTAACAAGGTTAATGATAGGGAATTGTGAGAACTGAACTTCAGAGCAATTTGTTTTTGACCTGAACACTCAGGACACTTGAATGCATTTGGAAGAAATGCTCATTATTGCAATCAATTTTATTATAAACTGACAGGAGGCCTTGTGAGCCAGTGATATTGCATATTGGGGGGAAAATACACAATTTGGATCCTATGTAACTTTACCCAATTTGGTGCTCTACAATTACGACTGGCTGTGTGGGATGGCTGTTGTATTCAAATATATCTGATGGGCATCTATGGACAAGAGGGCATAGATTTCTGATTCTTGTTTAGATCAGTGCCAGAAAAACCTTGAATTGCACTCCACTTCTTTTTAAATATTGCAAATGTTTGCAGACCATAAGCATTCTCTTTCAGCCTTTTGGAGTTTCATTTGTCCTTATTGTACTTGATAAAAACTAAAAGCAACAGAGCAAAGATCTCCTCTGCCAACTCTTTTTGAACCCTTGGGTGTGTTTTATCCCAGCTTGCTGATTTTAAAATGTTTATTCCTGGTGGATGCTGTTTAATATCCTCCCAAGTGCAAGTTGCAAGGGAAGATGGTTCATCATTATTACGAGATAAGAAAGTATATTATCACTCTGCCCAAATACGAAGTAGAAATATATACTGAATATCGTTTTCTGCACCATTAATCACAATTTTTTCCCCTGATCCCTGTTGGAGGAATGCTCCTAATTCAGTGGTTCTCAACCTTTTTAATGCCGTGACCCCAACCGGTCGTAAGTCGAGGACTTCCCAACTGATCGTAAGTCGAGGACTTCCCAACCGGTCGTAAGTCGAGGACTTCCCAACCAGTCATAAGTCGAGGACTTTCCCTGCCAGGGAGCGCCGCGCATGCGCTGGCCAAGGCATAGCTGGCAAGGGGCAGCGACGGCGCAGGGCGACCACCGGCTGGGCCACCAGTTGGCCCAGCCCAAGGGAGGTAAGGCACCCGCCGGGCCTCACGCGCTCCAGCAACCTTCCCTGCACCCGCCGGCTACCCACCCCTGGCCCTCTTTTACTTACATTTTTAGTAATTGCTCAGCAGGGAGAGGTGGAAACTTCTACACAGCTCACCTTCGCTGCAGACAACTTGCAGCACCGTTTGAAGACTGGGACTTTTGGCGGGCTCAGCAGGGCAGAGACAGCCTGGACAATTCCTATTGGCTTTTGAAAGCCAATAGAATTAGACTCTATTCAAGAGAGTCTATTCTATTGGCTTTCAAAAGCCAATAGAATAAGAGGGAGTAGCACAGCTAAGGAAAAGGGGGAAAAATGGTGGACTGCATTGTTTGGTGATCCCCGTGAAATGGTCATTCGACCCCAAATGGGGTCCCGACCCACAGGTTGGGAACCGCTGTCCTAATTCATTTACTTTTTAATCAAACTTTTCAAAGACTTTTTCTCTCTGACACATCTGAACCTTTGACCAATAAATATCACCTCTCTTATTAACTGTGTACATTTAATAATAATAATAATAATAATAATAATAATAATAATAAAGTTGGAAATTGATAATTCACAAAGGAAGTCCTCCACTTACAACCGTTTGTTTAGTGACCATTCAAAGTTACAACAGCACTGAAAAAAGTAACTCATGACTGTTTTTCATGTGACAGTTAAAGCAACCCCAGGGTCACGTGACCAAAATTTGGACGCTTGGCAACTGGCTTGTATTTATTAAGGTTGAAATGTCTCGGGGTCCTGTGACCAACTTTTGGGACCTTCTGACAAGCAAAGTCAATGGGGAAACCAGGTTCACTTAACAACCATGTTACTAACTTAACAGTGGTTCACTTAACAACTGTGGCAAGAAAGGCTGTAAAATGGGGCAAAAGTCACTTAACTGTCTTGTTGAGCAACAGAAATTTTGGGGCTCCATTATGGTCGTAAGTCAAGGACTACTTATATTGATTCCTGGTCTTTCTTATTTCACCATTGCTTTCTTGTTTTACTTCCTTTTGGGCTTTGTAATTGGAGGAAACATTACTAGAGAAAAAACATATGGACCACAAAGGGCTTATTGCCACAACAGCTTGTCCCTCGTTCCCTCAGCAATGTGGATTTGGTTGTAATGTTTTCCGGGCATACCGTCACAGAGGGAAAAACATGATGGTGGCACCAAGAAACAGCTACAAATCAAGTTTGTATCCATCCCCATATACCTGGCCTGCTTTCTCTACATGGATTATATTAATCCAATCCTTTCTTTATTACACCAATCCAATAGGAAGCAACACATGTTCACACTCATTTCTTTCTATTCCACATCAATTAATATGGAAAGCTTCTTTTTGCCTCCATCCTCCAATCCATACTCTAAATGGGAGACTCTCCAGATCACTGATAAACAAGGGTATGTGGGTGGAAAATCAACAAATTTACTAGCATAATTAGGTAATTAAACAGCTTCTCCAATCTGTTGCCCTCCAGATGTGCTGAGATTAGAACTCCCAGCTAAGGCCATACTAATAGTGGAGAGGAACTAGGATTCTTTAGCAAGATATCTCAGAGAGAGATAAATGTGTATAAATATTGTGCACCTCTTCTTGTGGGTCCTGATGGCACCTCACAACCTAGCAACCACTGCTGTGTAGATTGAAATTGTACCCACTTTGAGGGAGGGAGCAATTTCTATCTAACCTGTGATTGTAGATGAGACAAAATGTTGTCACCCTATTCTGATTTAATTGGAAAGATTTTTTTTTTAATTTGGGCAAAAGGGTCTCTCAAAGCAAAATCTGAAGGTGACATCTCTACTAACACACTTGACTAAACTGGACCATTTGTAAAGAACATTAGGCCATAAAACATAAAGACCCACAGAATTAGCCTTGAGAATTCTGTGATAAGGTTAACTGTTTAGAAAACCCATCAACATCCATTTATTTACATAAATTTAAAAACACCAGACTCTAGACAACTCTGAGCACAAAGCACAACAACAGGAAAAAATATGCACATTTGAAAAGTTCATGTAAGACAAAATTAAAACATGTCAAGCAAAATCTTACAGGGGTTTCATCTACCACCCTTTTCAAGGCCTGAGAAAATAACTAAGTTTTTCAGTGCCTTACAGATCATCTTTAGGCATTCAGATGACCAGGAGAAAGTGTTCTCAGACGATCAATGCTATGACAGACAGAGATGTCTACACTCCATGCATATACAAACATTCTCTACATGTTCTTTGCATTTCCTCCTGATATGATGTAGCTGCAATGTATTTGGATGAAGCTACCCGTGTTTCCCCTAAAGCAAGACAGGGTCACACTTTCTTTTTATCCCCAAAAGCCCCACTATGTCTTACTTTCGGGGTACGGCTTATATTGATTGGAAAACAATTGTCAGTTTTATTTTAAGTATTTTAAGTATTTTAAGTATTTAAGTATTTTAAGCAGGAGGCGGAAGTGGGCAGGAGTAATATGTCTTACTTTCGTGGTACGGCTTATATTAGCCGACCCCCTGAAAACCCCGATACATCTTACAATCGGGGGTGTCTTACTATCGGGGAAACACGGTAGTTAGGTGCTAGTTAACAGAGCTGAAGATATTATGATTCAGTCGAGATGACAGGGACTCGTCTTGATCCTGTTGTGTGGGAGGAGTTTGACCCGGTAGCACCTGATGAAGTCGACAAGGCCATTGGAGCTGTGAGCTCCGCCACCTGTTTATTGGACCCGTGCCCCTCCTGGCTGGTTTCGGCCAGTAGGGAGGTGACGCGGGGCTGGGTTCAGGAGATTGTCAACGCTTCTTTGAGGGAGGTGTCCTTTCCGGCTCCCTGCAAGGAGGCAATTGTGCGCCCCCTCCTCAAGAAGCCTTCCCTGGACCCAGCTGTGTTAAACAACTACCGTCCTGTCTCCAATCTTCCCTTTATAGGGAAGGTTGTTGAGAAGGTGGTGTCACTCCAGCTCCAACGGTCCTTGGATGAGGCCAATTATCTGGGCCCTCAACAGTTAGGATTCAGGCTCGGCTACTCCACGGAAACTGCTTTGGTCGCGTTGACGGATGATCTCTGGCGGGCCCGGGATAGCGGATTTTCCACTATCCTGGTGCTACTTGACCTCTCAGTAGCTTTCGATACCATTGACCATGGTATCCTTCTGCAACGACTGGAGGGGTTGGGGGTTGGGGGCACTGTTTTGCAGTGGTTCACCTCCTACCTCACTGGTCGGTCGCAGTCGGTGTTGGCAGGGGGTCAGAGGTTGACCCCTAGGTTCCTCCCTTGTGGGGTCCCTCAGGGATCGGTCCTCTCCCCTCTGCTGTTTAATATCTACATGAAACCACTGGGTGAGATCATCCGACAACACGGGGTGAGATATCATCAGTATGCTGGTGATACCCAGCTTTACATCTCCACCCCGTGTCATTTCAGTGAAGCAGCGGAAGTGATGTGCCGATGTCTGGAGGCTGTTAGGGTTTGGATGGGTGCCAACAGGCTCAAACTCAACCCCGACAAGGCTATGGATTCTGCCTCCCAAATATAGTTCAATCTATCCGTCCATTAGCCTGGGGGGGAGCTTTTGACCCCCTCGGAGAAGGTCCGCAACTTGGGCGTCCTCCTCGATCCACAGGTAAATTTGGAACATCATCTTTCGGCTGTGGCGAGGAGGACATTTGCCCAGGTTCGCCTGGTGCACCAGTTGCGGCCCTATTTGGACCGGGAGTCTCTTCTCACAGTCACTCATGCCCTTATCACCTCGAGGCTCGACTACTGCAATTCTCTCTACATGGGGCTACCTTTGAAAAATGTTCGGAGACTTCAGGTAATGCAGAATGCAGCCGCACGAGCAGTGTTGGGCTTGCCTAGAAATGCCCACATTTCGGCATCACTCCGCGAGCTGCATTGGCTGCCAATTGGTCTCCGAACCCAATTCAAAGTGTTGGTTATGACCTATAAAGCCCTACATGGCATCGGACCAAGTTATTTACGGGACCGTCTGCTGCCTCATGAATCCCAGCGGCCGGTTAGGGCCCACAGAGTGGGCCTTCTCCAGGTCCCGTCAGCCAGACAGTGTCGCCTGGCGGGGCCTAGGGGAAGAGCCTTCTCTGTTGCAGCCCCGGCCCTCTGGAACCAACTTCCCCCGGAGATCCATGTCGCCCCCACCCTCTCCGCCTTTCGTAAATTGCTTAAAACACACCTCTGCCGGCAGGCCTGGGGCAGCTAACACCTTGCCCCTAGCCAGTGTATGTTTGTGTGTATGTTTGTGGAATGATTGGTTTCTTTTTTAACTAAGGGTTTTTATATTTATGTATTTTTATTGTAATTTCTATCATGTTGTGAGCCGCCCTGAGTTCTCCGGAATAGGGCGGCATAGAAATTAAATAAATAATAATAAATAATTATTATTATTAGCTATAAAATACATCCAGATTTTTCCCTATCAAACTTTATGATATCCAGTTAAACATACAAATAATCCTCACTTAATGACTAATTTGCTAATCTGAGGTTGATTCCTTCTGCCTTTTTCCGCAGGGACATGCTTACACCTATATGTATACCTACACACCTATACCAGTATACACATACACGATAAGTGCTCTTGAAATCTCCTCCTGGTACAATGTAGTTAGTACAACTAGTGAGGTGCTATGCTTTGCCTATGTCAATAGTTCTCAGCAATGGTTGCCCAGTTCTCAAATCCAGGAGGTTAAAAAGGAAGCAGAGACGGACTTCCGGTTCTGGTCACACGGACCGGAGCCAACCTCCGAGAGCTCCGGGACGGCACGTTTTTCAAAATAAATTAAACGGGCTGTCGGGGGAATGAATCGCCGACGGAGAAGAGAGGATCGAAGAGGACCTCCGGCCCGACCCGGCAAGGTGAAAATCACAGCCGAGGGGTCCGGGAGAGCCGCGGAAGAGGCCGAAGAAGCTGGCGGCGGCCGGCCGGCTGGCCGACAGGCCCAAGGAAGAGGCCGCGCTGCCGCTGCCGCGCTGCTGAACGGACCCGGCCGGAGCGGAGAGAAGAGGACGGAGGAAGGCACCGGCGACAGCAGCAGCGGCCACCGGGAGAGCCAGCAGACCGGGAGACGACCCCCGGACGAGCCAACGGGGGAGAAGAAAGCCGGAGAAGCGAAAGGGAAAAGAAAAAGTAAGAGCCAGACGCGGAGAACAAAGGGAGACGCGAGCTGAGCCAGCAGGAAGGCAGAAAGCAGCTAAGGAGCAGACAGCGGGGGAAGGCTCAAACAGAGAGACTGGTGAGTGCTATCCCACACACTGCGCCCCAGACCCAGCAGAACAGGAGCCCCAGAGACCCAAAAGAGGGCAGGACTTGCCAGGGAAGAAGGTGGGAGGAAGAAGAAAGCTGGAAAGCACCCTGGAATGCAATAAGGGAAAGGCAAAGGGGATCTGTAAACACAGGGGGGCAGAAGACAGGAGGAAGTGACCTGGGCAAGAAGGCAGAGAAAGAGGGGCAAGGAGCCAGAAAAGAGCAAAGAGAAGAAACAGGCTGGCAGAGGGGAGTGAAGAGGAACCCAAGGCAAAGGTACTGAACTGGCTCCCTGAACGTAGAGCTGCCAGAATACAGGCTCCTACTCCTACCCCCACACTGCCTAAACCCTGAAGGCACCCCCTACCCTTTTTTGGAAGGATCAGATTTCTGGATCTTCACCAGACCACAACCTAGTGTTGTACTGCATCTTGAGAAAAAGGCCATCATCAAAAACCCCAAGCCTCAGATCCTCCCATCTTTGTATCACCCCTGCCAGTACAGAAAAGCTTAATTGAAAACAAGCTACACCCCCCAGTGATCTACCACTTTGCTGTTAAAATACTAACTGTGAGACATGAACACTTGCTAACTTGTAACAGAAAAATTTGACCCAACCCATCCTAGCAACTTGACAATCTTGCACAGGAACAACTCCCCCACAATTCTTTGCATCAAGGGGTGGCTTTAAGGGTGGACAGGCCAACAGGAGGAGAAGCTCAAAATGGCTGCCAGACGGACAAAACAAATCAAACTGCGAGACCTGAAGGGAGCTGCACCCTCCCCGGCCCAGCCCTCCAATCTGCTAGGGAACACCCCACCCAACCACACACACCCCCACCCAACTGCATGCCCTCAGACCCACACGCCAACCCACGACTCCGCAACAGCACGCATGATCCAAGAACTAAAAGAGACAATTGAGACACTAAATGAGACGATAGCGACGATGGTGGTACGGATGGATGGCATGGATAGAAAATTGGCAGAAATGGGCGCGAAGACGGAGAAAGGACGCCTAGAAACAGAACGGAAGACGGAGGAAAGATACAAAGACATGAAGAGGATGCTGGCGGACCAAGGTGGAGACCTGGAGAAAAAGTGGGAAGAACAGCGCAAAGCGACGGCCACTGATTTGGAACAGATGAAGGAGGCATTGCAAACACATTACAAAAATCTCCAAGAAACAAGGGAGAATACGGAAAAGATGATGAAGGAAGTGGAAAACCGCGTAGAGGGACAGATTGCAGAGGTGAAAAGAGAGGTTCAAGACCAGTCCACCATGACACAATTCTGGCAAATGGCATTTGCCATCAGGATCAGAGGGTGGAACGAGACAACATATGAACCCCAGGGAAGACTGCGCAGGACCTTTGTAGAGGCCCTGGCAACATTCCTGGGCACGAGCGCCAATGAGATTGAGTGGCATGTCGAAAAAATCCACAGAGTGGGCGCCTGGAGGGAAGTGAACAAGCACCAACCAAGGGATGTGGTCATCCACTTCACAACACAGAGGTTCCGGAACCACATCTCTGCCACTTCCTACAACAAGGCATTCTACATAGAGGAGCAGGAGGTGAAGGTTCTGAAAGAGATCCCCCAGGCGATGCTGAGGGACAGAAAGAACTACAAATTCCTGACCACAGAACTGAGATCGCGTGCACTGCAATACCGGTGGGAAACCCCAACAGGAGTGTCACTTTCTTATAAAAACAAGAGACATTACTTGACCTTGGTCCAGAAAGCCAAAGACTTCCTCGAAAAGGAACTGAAGTCGGGAGGCCCTCAACCCACCGCGAGAGAAGAAGCAGATAGACCACTGGAAAGCGGGAGGGATAGAGGCCAACGAGCAAGCCGCGCAGAAGCACAGATCGGGGCAGTGGCAGAGGAAATGAATGGACCACTCTAGGGGCGAAGGCGCAGAGAGCAGAGAGCAACAAAAACAAGGAGGCAGGACAGTCTACAGAGGGCAGGCTACCAGGCTTCACTACCAAACGTACAGACCAGCAAGGCAAGACCTTACAAACCAAAATGAGCACCAATCCGGATATCGTGGGAACGAGACCAAAGGAGACAACAGGAGAAACAACAGAAATGGTCTCGCAAAAATATCCTGCAACAGATGATGGCTACTAATTATTTGACTTGGAATGTGAACGGACTGAACTCCCCCCAGAAAAGAAGAAAAATTCTCCACTACCTAAACCAAGGTAAAAGCGATATAATCTGCCTACAAGAAACACACATCAGAGCAGCAGACCAGAAATATCTGATCAACTACAAACTAGGCGTGCACTTTGTGGCAGCGGCGCCAAGAAAAAAGAATGGGATTGTTATATACGTAAAGAAACATGTAATGGCTAAGCTAATAGAGTCCGACCCCCAAGGTAGATACCTGGCAATTGAAATAACACAAGAAGACAAGAAGATTCTAGTAATGGGCGTATATGCACCACATCAGCAACAAGGCAAATTCTACAAAAAGCTACACAAGAAAATAACACAACTTAACTACAGATCTTACATCATCATGGGCGACTGGAACGGGGTCATAGAGACTGCTCTAGACAAAAAAAGAACTGCACCGAACCCGCAAAAACACTCCAAGTTGCCTAAATCCTTCTTCGACATGAAGGAGGACCTCGAACTGACAGACGTATGGCGGAAAAGGCACGGCAAAGAACAAGAATTCACCTTCTTCTCCGGCAGACATCAATCATTCTCCAGAATTGACTTTATATTAACTTCTAGTGACTTGCTAACTTGTCTAAACGCGGTGAAAATCCTACCCAAGACACTGACAGACCACAACCCTGTGAGGATGGAATTAAGACATGGCCCGAAACAGAGGAGGTCCTGGAGAATCAATGAAAGCTTGTTTAGACATGAAAACAATGTGGCGGAATGCAAAAAAGCTATGAAGGAATTCTTCGACACAAATATGAACAACGAAACACCAATAGAAACGATCTGGGAAGGCAGCAAGGTGTACATGTGCGGGATCCTCATAGCCATGAATAGCAGGCACCGTCGCAAACAAGAACAAAAAAGAAAAGAGTTAGAAAATGAGATAAGTAAAAGGGAGCGGCTACTAATAAAAAGGCCAGAGGACAAAGTCACCAAAGAAGGACTCAAGATCTTAAGAAAGCAATTTGACATGTTGATGGCTGACCAAGTTGCAAGGAATATACAATATGCAAAACATAAGACATTCTGCAAGGCCAACAAACCGGGCCGCTGGCTAGCCTACACTATAAGAAAGAAACAGAAATCCCGCATAATTGAAAAGATAGAATACAAAGGCAAGGAAGAATTCCGACAAAAAACCATCAAGAAAGCCTTCACGGAGTTCTACTCGAAACTATATGCCGAGGATAAGATACAAGACAAAGAGATAGATGAGTTCCTACAAAACGAAAAGATACAGGCGATTACCGACACACAAAGAGAAGGCCTGAATGCCTTAATCACAAAAGAGGAAATACACTCAGCGATCACATAACTGAAAGCAGGAAAATCGCCCGGGACGGATGGGATAACAGCGACCTACTACAAACACCTCCAAGAGGAGATGCTAGAACCCCTCAGAAAACTATTTGCCAACATTCAAGAAGGAGGCCAGGTCCCACCATCCTGGAAAACAGCCTACATCTCATTAATCCCAAAGGAGGGGAAAGACAATACACAGCCCGCAAACTACAGGCCCATCTCACTACTTAACACAGACTACAAAATCTTCACAAAAATTTTGGCCAATAGACTAATGACTGTACTACAAAAAACAATACACCCGGACCAAAGGGGATTTATACAAGGACGCCAGATGAAAACCAACGTGAGACAGCTGCTGAACATACGGTAATAGAATACCTGCAAAAACACAACCAGATACCCGCCGCTCTTATGTTTGTGGATGCAGAAAAAGCTTTCGACAGACTGCACTGGCCGTTCCTGACGAACTTGGTCCGGAAGATGAAAATGGGAGTACAGTTTCTCAACTCCATAACGGCAATTTACCAGAAACAAACAGGTCAGATCACTGTCAATGGAGACTTAACGGACTCATTTAATATAGAGAGAGGCACGAGACAGGGCTGCCCGCTGTCCCCCCTGCTATTTGTCCTAACACTGGAAATTTTACTGAACAGAATAAGAGCGGCAGAGGATGTACAGGGCATACAGATTAAACAGCAAGAATACAAACTATGTGCCTTTGCGGATGACCTGCTGGTGACAATGTCGCAACCAGCACAATCAGCAAGGAAATTGATGGAGATAATGGAGGACTATGGTAGGGTGTCAGGCTTCAAAGTAAATATATCAAAAACAAAGATGCTAGTCAAAAACCTAGACAACAAAGCAAAACGGAACCTGGAAAGAATAACGGGTTGTGAAATAGTCAAGAAAGTCAAATACTTAGGAGTGGAGATAGAATCAACAAATGCGAAATTATACAAGAATAACTACGAGGTCCTGTGGAATAAGATACAAGCAGACCTGGAAAGGTGGAAATCACTACGTCTGTCCCTGCTCGGCAGGATAGCGACAGTAAAGATGAATGTATTACCCACATTTTTATTTCTCTTCCAAATGCTACCCATACTCAAGAAGGAGGCGGACTTAGACAATTGGCAGAAAGGCATCAACAGATTTATTTGGGACGACAAGAGACCGAGGGTGAAACTAAAAATCATCCAAGACGCAAGGGAGAGAGGGGGACTCAAAATGCCTAATCTAAAGCTATATTACTATGCAGCAACGTTGGTGGCGGTTAGTGACTGGATCAACATGACAAATGATAGAATTCTGAATGTTGAGGGGCATGGTCTACGATTCGGCTGGCACGCATACCTAGTATACGACAAAAAGGCAGATAGGAACTTCAAGGAGAACCCATTACGAATCCCATTGCTATGGGTCTGGAAGAAATATAAGCACCTCCTACACGACAAGATTCCCATCTGGACGATCCCTGGACACGCAACAGGGGATATGAACACATCCCAAGGGCAAGAAGTGGTGCCCTACAGTGAACTTGTACTGGGAGAAGAAAACGGGTTCCTCTTGAAATCTCAAGCAACGCTAGCAAACAGAGGAATAGGAAGTAACTGGCTATCATATATACAACTACAATCAAGGTGGCGTAAAGACAAGAAGAAGGGCTTCTCCCAGACCGACGAGAATCTAATTAAACAGATTAGAGAACAGGGGATTATGCACATCAAACGAGTGTACAGCATTCTGATAGAAATGGACTCTGAAACCGAGCTAGTCAAGAACTGTATGATAAAGTGGGCACAAGACTTCAGACACCCTATCACCATGGACACGTGGGAGAAAATCTGGGTGAGGAGTGTAGAATTCACGAAATCGCAACACTTAAGGGAAAACTTCTACAAGATGTTCTATAGATGGCACCTAGACCCGAAAAAAATATCACTCATCTACCCGGACTCCCAGCCCAAATGCTGGAGGTGCGGGGACGGGGAGGCTACTTACTTTCATATATGGTGGACATGCAGAAAAATCAAAGCATTCTGGAGGAAGATATGGTGGACACTCCAAACTATTTTCAAAAAGCGTATAGAATTTCTACCTCAGGCTTTTCTGTTAGGGATCACAAAGGATATCACTACCTCAGAGACAAATTTATTTTTGAACTTAATTACAGCAGCAAGATTGTTGGTGGGACAGTACTGGAAGAATCCGGAAATACCGCCTATTGAAGAATGGACTGTGAAAGTAACAAATTTGGCGGAAATGGCAAAAATATCAGCATACTTGAAAAACCGCTCCAATGAACAATTTGTGACTGACTGGAAACAGTGGATAGACTATATCCAAGAGAGACACCAATCAAACAGAATACAGCTGGTGTCCAGCTAAGGATCGATGGGAGGAGGGATGAAGGGCTAACAAATCAGATGTTTACAAAAACTAACACCCAACGTTGAATGTATATGTTCTATAACTAATGCCTCTTAACATAACCTTAAGACTAATGTTGTTTGCTTTAATATTGTTAAAGTAGACTGAATCTCTACCTCAGGATATGAAACTTTTACCTCAGGATCCCGGGTTGGAGACCATAAAAGACTGCACTAGTAATGGGATGAAGTCAACTCAGAAGCGCAAACGCACAATATGCGATAGACTAGATACAGTAGATAGACCATATATAAGAGAAACACCAATCAAACAAAATGTATTCGGAGTATACTTGAAGATGTAAGGGAGGAGGGGAGAACGTTTACTAAAACAAATGTTTACAAAGATTAATACCTAATGCTGTATGCTATGTTCTAGGATGATTGCTTAGCAATAGGACCTTATGTTTAATGTTGATCACATTAATATTGAAACAGATAGGGGAAACACCAATCAAAATAAAATGTAACAGGAGTATAGTTGAGGCTAGACGCGAGGAGTGGGGAAAAAGGCTTACTAACTCAGACGTTTTCGAAGACTAATACCTAGTACTGTATACCAATGATGATTGCTGCATAATAGGTTTTTATGCTCAATGTTGATTGTTTTAATAAAAGAATTTTTTATAATAATAATAAAAAAAAAAGGAAGCAGAGACTGGAAAGTAGGATGGTTTGGGAAAGTGGAATTCTCCCCTTGCCCAAACTTTTGTCTCTCAACTTTCAAATGACCCCCCCCCCCCGTCAGGGATGTATTTTGGGCACATCTACACTCCTTGGTCTTCACATCTAGCTTTACTCTTACTCTCAGCAATCCATTTAAATTGAGCTGGAATTTTTGAGTCCCTCCCTTATGCCTATGGAGATTCTCAGTCATTAAAAAACCAGCCCCTTGCCTTTTGATTAAAAAACAAACAAACCACCTTGGAGGTTTCCTCTCTTATGCTCTTTTATCCAGAAATCTTGACAGAAAATATTTATTTAAAAACAGGAATAAGACAAACAAAAGGTTTTCCTTATGTAATGGGTAGGGATGCAAGAGTATTTTGCTGTGTACACACTTTCATCCGGGCAACATTAAGCCAAACATGCCAAGGCTGGAAAGTGAAGGAAATGCATGAGTGAAAAGCCATATTACCCTTCCCTATACGTAATTCTTTATCCAGCCATATATTCATCCATACCAAGGACTGACCAGCACTAACCCCAGCGTCCCACCAAAGGGCGCAGTCAGATTTGCTACAGGGAAATTCCGCCATCTCCCTCTAACAATCACCCCAGTTCCCCTCCCCCCGCTCACCTTTCTCTATCTGCCCCGCCCCATCTCCTTTTGTCTCATCAGGACAGAGCCCATGCTGTCCGCGAGAGCGCCCCCTCCCGTTTTCTCCCCTCCCGGGTGATGCACGAGCCGCAGATGTCAGGGAAGATTCTAAATTGGAGCGAATGCGCGGTAGGGAGGGTGGGGTCTGGCCTCTCTTTGGCTCTTCACGTGTCTCTCTCCTGCTTTTTTGGGGGGGGGAGGGAGGAAGATGCGGGGAGGGGAGTGCCCGATTTCTGCATGATAGGGGATCACAATAGGAGGTGCAAGGGAGTGCGATGGGAGGGGGGGCATGGATCTCCAGCAAAGCGGTGCCCCCCGCGAATGAGGGCGATGGCCAGAAGCAGCCTCGGCAGCAGCCCCAAGCTGGCGGCGAACGGGTCGGGCAAGCGAAGAGGAGCGAGCAAGCGGCTGCAGCTGATGGATAGCGCTTCCATAACTTCCTCTGTATTAAAGTGCGGGTTCACCACGAGGGCAGGCCTATCCATCATGCCACTGAATGGGGCTTTGATTTGCTGAGAGCGCCAGGCGCTGCGCTGGCTGTCTCCTCCGCCGGCGCGCTTAATATCTATAGTTACGGCTCTGGGGAAAGACGGTGACGCGAGGAGGACGAGGCGGCGGCGCATGGGCTTTAGGGAAGATGCTCGACACACACACACACACACACACACACACACACACACAGAGAGAGAGAGAGAGAGAGAGAGAGAGAGAGAGAGAGAGAGAAGGGCAGCGCCGCTGCTTTTGAAAGCACGTGCATGTTTTAGGACAGCTTCGGGCAACGTAAAAAGGAGGTTGCGAAAGCGGTCAGAGAGGTCCCTGTCTACGAAGAGGGACTACGAAGTTGTGAATGGTCGTGAAAGCAATAAACGCCCTGCCCGAGCATCAGCGATGCGTGTATTTTGTAGAGGGGGAGGGATGTTTCAATGTGAATAAAAACGGCAAGCCGTTGGAAAAAGTCCGGATGAATGGAAATTTTGCGCCGGGATGCAAAAGAGCAGGGCCTCTCTCTGACTATTCCTCAACCATTTTTCAGTGGAGTCTCCCTGTTTGTAGCGTGACGTCATGCGCTCGAGAAACCCCCCCCCCAATCTGATGCTTCACATAAAATTCCTCCATGGTACCTCCTGTTCAGAGAGCGAGTTCCTCCGTGGGGTGTCTGCTGCTGTTTATGTAGGCGTAAAGACGATGATGAGCCTGCTGAGGACGACTCCTTGATCCTCAGACATCAAGTACATGGTGGCCGAGGATAATGGGACTTGTGATCCAACTTATCTGGAGGTCGCCCAGTTTGAGGGAAGGCTGAACCACACATAAGTTTCATTTCCTGACTGCAAATGGAAGCTCGTTAGAGAGATTGCTTGCGGTAGGCCTGGCTTGAGAATATGAGAATAGATGAGTCCACTGAACATCTATTTAAAATTCATTAAACAGTTCATTTACTATTTAAAATGTAATAATGTAGGGTGAAATATCTAGAAATGCCCACAGCATGCATTTTAGAAAGGTTTCAGTGAGAGATATGAAATGTGGAAATTGGAATTGTGCATATTGAGTGCAGTTTATTCAAACACTAATCCATAAACAGGGTCAATTCCTCCTCCCCCTCCCTTTTTTTTTTTAAAAAAAAATCAAGCCTTGCTGTAAGGGATTATCTCTTACCGGTAGTAAATTGCCTGATCATGAACTTTAGTGATACTTCTTCATGCCTTCTGAATGCCACCTTTTTGGTATAATGTTTTACACACGCAGTAACTCCCATATTCACATGAAGCCCATTCCTTGTTTATTTAACAAACATTCAACCCTGATGGATATGCCTGTATGAGAACGGAAGTGCATATACAAAATTATATATTGCTTATGTATTTTTTATTTGTAATCCATTTTATTCTATTTATATTATTGTATGCAATTATTTTTATCCCACCTTTATTATTTTTTACTCAAGGTGATGAACATATCTCCTACTCTTTCCTCATCCTTATTTCCCTACCACAAGAACCCTGCAAGGTGAGTTGGGCTAAAATAAATTTATAAAGTTGCTCAGTTCAGTTGAATGAAGTAGCATAGAACTATCTGCATAAATAAACAAATAAAAATTTATATGATAAAATATTCTGCCCTCAACTGGAAATAGTGTAATTTGAAGTACAGGCAGTCCTCAAGTTACGACCACAATTGAGCCCCAAATTTCTGTTGCTAAATGAGACAATTGTTAAGTGAATTTTGCCCCCATTTTATGGCCCTTCTTGCCACAATTGTTAAGTGAACCACTGCAGTTGTTTAGTAACATGGTTGTTAAGTGAATCTGGCTTCCCCATTGACTTTGCTTGTCAGAAGGTCGCAAAAGGAGATCACGTGACCCAGGACACTGCAACCGTCATAAGTATGAACCAGTTACCAAATGTCTGAATTTTGATCATGTGACCATCGGGATGCTGCAATGTAGTTGTAGTTGTGAAAAACAGTCATATGTCACTTTTTTCAGTGCTGTTTTAACTTCAAATGGTCACTAAATGAACTGTTGTACGTCGAGGGCTACCTGTACAGACATTTGTATACTGTATGTACTGCAGAAAATGGCCGTCGGGCAATCTTCTCCATCCAATGCCTGACAGTTGTGGATGTCCCATCCTTTTCCTGCCATATAGCAAAAGTTGGATGAGGGAGATGGAAGTTGCCATCCAACCCAGTGGGAAGGCACCCAGGTTAGGGGAAGCTACAGGATTAGGGATTGTGTGAAATGCTCTTGGGCTATAGGTAAATTTGTTTAAGAGGATTATGCCCTTCTACAGAGATAGAACTGAAATGAAGAAGGTGTGCAGGATTAATACATAATCACACCATTCTTATTTTCTGAATGGGTAGACGTCCACTTTCCTTTAAATTTAGAACTAGGAAAGAACCTCTGCGTCTCGCTTTAGAAGATATTTTGCCCACATGAGGGCTGCAAAGAACTGTGCTGGCATAGTGTTCCTTCTGAAAAATGGTGCATTTGAATTACCTCAGATCTGAAATATTTGCAGGCATAGAAAAGATATCTTTGCAAAAGACGCCAAACAACTATTCAGTGCCTATTAGGGGGCCATCCTGTCTGTAGCCACTCAGGAGAAAGCTATTTGAAATTCAGTGGAATTCAATATGAGATTAATGTCTCGACTTGCAACCACAACTGGGTCGAGGATTTCTGTTGCTAAGCAAGGTGATGGCTAAAGTGAGTCACAGCTGATTTTACAACCTCTTTGATTGCTAAGCAAATTCACTGCAGTTAAATGAATCATGTGGACATTAACAGAAACTTTACTTGTTGGGAACTGGCAGCGAAGGTCGCAAATGGCAATCACAATGACCCTGGAGACTGCAACTATTGTAACTATATGCCGGTTACCAAGCATCCAAATTTTGATTATGTGTCCCCCCCATTGTGGGGACACTGCAATGGTCGCCAGGAGTGAGGGACAGTAAGTAAGTCACTTTTTTCAGGGCCACTGTAACTTTTTTTAAAAAATTTTTATTATTAGATATCCGTTTGTACATGTAAACAAAGAAAAAATTCAAGTTAAAGCCATTCAACTTAATACAATCATTTTAAATTTGTAGACCTTCTTCACTCCGTATATCCAAGTTTAACTATAAGCCAACTACATTTTAAAAATTTTAAATTTCACTTCTTTTCAGATCAATCCATTGGACATCAAACAAACAAGTCATCTTATTAAAATTAATAATTTTCATGTCGATACACACATCCCTTCAACAAGTACATTCTTAGTCTATTTAATATATATCTTCCATTAATCACCCTCTCATGTCTCTTGCTCTTACACTTACACTTAATCCTTAAGTCAGTCCATAACTCTTTGCCTTTAATTTCTTGCATAAAATATTAAGTTTCTCTTCTTTTCAGTCGAATTCTGGGCTTTTTCTTCTGCCAGGTGGATTTCCATAACACAGCTTCCCTTCCAAGTAATAAGTCTCTCTTTATTGCTTGCAATATCACTTGGTTCCATATAAGCCATACTCTGTGGGTTCTGTCAGTTTGCCAAGATAAATTTTTAGCCTCCTCTCCTAGATATTTTTCCAATGCTTTTACCACAATTCTTTTCAGATCTTCTTGTTTCTCATTTGGGGATTTTTCCAGTCCCCTGACCCTAATTGCTGTCATCATCTGGCGATAGTACATCATAGTTGAGTGGTTTTGCACCTCACTTGTCGTTACAGCAAGTTGTCTCTCTTCTTGTCTCTCCACCTCTTCCATCTTTTCTTCAACCCCTTCCCAGACCCTCTTAAAATTTCTCCGAATATCTTCTCTCATTTTTCCACTGTGCGTTTGTACTGTTTCTCCGGTTTGGTCCAAGTCCTCAATAACTGCTTTGCTTTGATCTTCCCCCTTCTTCTCCACTTCTGTGCTTTGTTCCACTGCCTCCAACGTCCTCTCCCTTTCTTCCCCTCCTTTTCTCATATATGTCTATTATCATGTCCATCTTTCTCATTATTTTTTCAAACAGTGTTAACCTTGCATCTTTTGATTCTTTCGTCATCATTTCTGGAGAGGCCTGAGTAGACAGGGGGGCCTGGGATTCTGTAGACATGGAGGAAGGTGGGGGGGCAGGTAATTTGTTCCCTGGTGTTTTAAGGATCTGGGCTGGGGAAGATGCTGCCACCTTTGAGGGCATCAGTTTGGATTGCATAGTGGCTATCCTAACTTCAATTCGCTGTTAGCCAAGCTTCTTTATGCAGAGGACTAGTCCTTACGCTTATATTGCCAAGATGTACTCTCTAAAATTCTTCCTTAGGCTTATTTTGCAAAGTTTTTAAGTTATGCATCTCTGCTGCCCTCTAGCGGTCTCTTTCGCATTACAGTTTCTCTTTCGCCTTTCTCTTCCGGTCGCTTTCACTTTAAAGTAAAAGTGATCGCCATCTTGGGTGCCTTTTGTTTATTGTGAACGTAATTGATCCGAGGTAAAATATAAGAAATACTTGCTTTTTAAGCTCCTGCGTTCAGTCTGTCAATCTCTGTGCCTCTTTGAAAAGTTTTCCTCGAGCGGTGGCTGGTCTCAGCGTCTTGGTCTGCCAGCTGACAGATGCTGCACCGGGCTGGAGCTATTGTGAGCGCATGGGGAGTCCTCTTTCTTCCCCCCCCGAACGTTTTTTCGGGGAGTTTTCAGAGGATCTCAACCCCCACTCACAGCTCTTCGCCCCTTCTCCGACCGAGGAGGGGTTTTTTCCTCCACGAAAAACAGCTGTTGTGCGCTGTTTTGGTGGCTTTACAAGTCCCGGATCGCAGAGCCTCCGAACAAGGCTATTTCCACCCCGAGGCGGCTACCGGAAGTCCCCGGCCACTGTAACTTTGATGGGTTACCAAATGAATGGTTATAAGTCAAGGACTACATGCATAGGATTAAAGCCTTCCTTTTTAATCATGAAAAAGTTCTGGAAGGATGCTGTATGCTGTTATGATGATAACTGAATAGTATACTTTGGGCCTTCACAACCTGGATGTTTGGTGATGGAGTTCTTACAAAAGTTCTGGAGATGTAGAAAGCACAGAAGGGGACTGACACATGCAAGGCCTGTTACCAAGGTGATGAGGGGAAAAACATACCATAAGAAAGGAGAGAAGAAATAGCACAATGTGTTGCAAGACACTATTATTACAGCCACTCCCAATATAAGAAGTTTTAGAAATGTATTTATTTAAGAAAATTTATATGGCTGGCCAATACACATATGATGATTCTGGGCAGCTTACAGAGGGCCCCAAACACAAAACCCTTAACCTCCCCTCCCCCCGGTGATAATAAAACAAACCACTTGATGGGCTCCAAATCAGCCTGGAGTCCCCATACTTGATGGCAAAATCCTTCTTCAGGGCCTTTCAAAAGAGCGCATCAAGGCAGGGGCCAGTCTTATCTCTGCAGGGTGTCATGGTTCCAACAGATGACAGGGATGATGTTCCACAAGGAGGGAGCCACCAAGGAGAAGTCTCTTCCTCTAAGTCTGACTAGATGGACCTCCTTAATAAAGGGAATCTATAACATAATCTCAGGGCTGGGTAGATGTAGTTGGGAAAATGTGGTCCTTCAAATAACCTGGCCCCAAGCCATGCAGGGCCTTAAATTGGATCAGGAGGCAAATAGGCAACCAATGCAGAGAGGTAACATGTACAATTTGTCTCAAATTATATAGGGTCTCCTGCTTGGGCAAGAGGTCAGACTAGAAGACCTCCAAAGTCCCTTCCAGCTATATTCTGATTGGTCGATCAATTGATTGACTTATTTCATCACAGTGCTTGCGGTCTTAAGAGATGAAAAGCCCCCCTCCCTCCATGAGTGCATCCTATCAGGCATGGCCCTCTTCTCAGAAGAGCGTCAGAGTGAAGTTTCATTTAAGCATTAAGGCTGCTTGGGACCCCAGAATTCAAATAATTCCCAATTTGGTGATATGGATGGGGGGCACAGAGAGAAATTGTAATAGGAAAGATCTGGATTGCACAAGTAAGGCAGTTTTCAGGCACAACAAAGGTGGCATTGAAGATGGGAGATCTCGGCAGCATAATATAAGCCTTATAGAGAAACCAGTGGAGATGCAAATGGACATGAGTTGAAGCAATTTTTCTTCAACTGATAGCTGCTGTAGTGGAGAATTTAGAAGTTGACTTCCTTGCCATTTGTTTATTTGTCTGTAGATTTGATTTGTATCGCACATTTCATTCAGGAGCTCAAGGCAGCATACATAGAAGTCTTTCCCCCAATATTTCCATACAAAACCTGGAAACAAAATGTGGGTTGGGCTGAGAGAGTGACTGGTCCAAAATCACTTAGTGCAGGGCTCTCCATGGACCATATCGGGCTACGGCATGCCAGCAACAGAGTCCCCACTAACAAGCAAAGCCCCATCCGTGGGATGCAGGCAGCACACAAAACCACGCACCCTTCAATCCACGGAAAAACCTCTCTCCACGGAACTGGTCCCTGATGCCCAAAAGGTTGGGGACCTTTGACCTAGTGAGTTTCCATGGCTGAAGGGGAATAAAAACTGGACCACCACTTTTCCTCTGTCTTAAACTTCCCATCCTGAGGCAATTTTCATAAGGAAAGGCAAGTCAAAGTATATATGTGCAGGTATATACTTCAACTTCAACTTATAATTGTAGTTACACCCACAATTATGGTTGTAAGTCATTAAGCAGATCATCATGTGACTGCATCTGATTTTATGACCATTTTTTGCAGCTGTTGTCAAGCAAATGTGGTCATAAAGCAAACAACTATTGTTAAGCGAATCCATTGTTCACTATGGGGATTTTTTAAATTAGAAACTGGAAATGAACCCTGGTTTCCAGCAAAACCATTGTAAATTCAGGTCATGTGACCACAGGACATGACAAATAACTACAGTAAATGCGGGCCAGTTGCCAAATGCTCAAGATATGGTCATGTGACCACAAAGAGAGCCCAGGCTGTCAGAATTTAGAATCTGGGTCATAAGTACCTTTTTCAGGGATTGTTGTAACTTTGAACAGTTGTTAATCAACCAGTCATAAGTTGAGGACTATCTGTATAGTATGCAATACAGCAGAGTATATAACAGTGATGGCGAACCTTTTAGAGACCGAGTGCCCAAATTGCAACCCAAAACCCACTTATGCATCGTCAGGTGCCGGGTGGGTGTGGCCCATTGGGTGGATGTGGCTGGAGTGGTAACGGCAGACTAGGTGGGACTAAAAGGTTCAATCAATCAATTCCAACTTTGCAAGATCTTTTTTTTCCTGCGAGAAGTTGAAATTGACTGATTGAATGGACCTTTTTTTTTTTTTTGGTACACGGCGGCAGAGGCCTAAAGTGAAAAGGTTTTATAAAACCCAGCTAAAGGCCTAGGACTGGGGTGACGGTGCACGTGCCCACAGAGAGGGCTCTGAGTGTCGCCTCTGGCACCCGTGCCATAAGTTCGCCACCACTGGTATATAACCTGAAGCCTTGGAGTTCCAAGGGTCTTGAGTTTATACCTTCAAAAATCATTGCAGCATTGGCTTCTGTCCCACCGCTGTCATCACATAGTCTTGGCAAATTATTATGGAACGCAATACACAATAGCAAACAGCTTCTCCATCCATTTTATATATTCTGCCACGTTTTTCTTCCATCTCAGCCCCTTCCTTTCTGTTTTAAATAAAACTGTGCCATCCAGATGTCTCCAACTGATTTGAGAGTCATCCTCTCAACCAAACAGCACAATATTTGATTTTCAAATAGAAAAGCTTTTTCTTCCGGAAGTCCCCTTTTCATTTAACATGGAAGCAATTGCAACTAAATCTTCCAAGGTAGCTCCCAGGTTACACCTCTCTTGAGGCAGTTCAATCAGGTGGAAAGAGGGAGACAATAAGGCCTTAATAAATGGAAGCTGCCCTTTCATCCTTTGTTTCCCAGGATAGTTCTTTAGAGTTCTGAGAATAGAACAATCAGGAAAGCAAGACCTGAATGATTTACACCTTTTTCAAAGGTCTTGTTGAGATGAGGAAAAAGACAACAAGTTCACACACTTTCATTTTTGGATATTTGTGGCTCAATGTTTCAGTACTGCTTTTGTCATTTTGTTGAAAGCCCTGAGAGGCCTTGGACACCCATGATGAAAAGCCACTTTTCAAGGACTTTCCTTTTCAATAAAAAAAGTGCAGTTGGAAGTCCATATCTTTTAAATCCTGCTTCCTCTACTTCTTCTGGCACTTGGAAGGTCCTCAAGATCCTGTGGTCTTGATTCAGAAAAGAGTTAGTTGGTGCATACCCTACTTGGGAGGTTTTCAGAAGTATGTCACCAAAAGATGGCAGAAGTGGATTCTGGACCTTTCCATATTGCTGAGTTGAAGTGTTCTTCAATCATCCTTGAGTGGATTAGCCAAAATCCAAAATTGACCAAAAAATTAGACTTGTATATAATTTGTTATCCCCATTGCTGATCCCTATCATTTCTCTGAAATCATGTTTGTCATTTATTATAATAATAAATTATAAGATTATACAATAATATTAAATATATATGGATGGCCCCAACCCTTTTAGCCTTTTAGAAGGCATTGGAGACTTGGCTGTTTCCCCAGGCATTTAGATCAGTGAGTAACGAGCTGTGCTACTATTGATGGAGGTGGGGTTAACAGTTTATCTTTGAGCAATGGGGGTTGGAGATGAGAGTTATGCTTGCTTTATTCTTGTGTGGTGCCCAGAGTCACTTGTGTGATTATGGGTGGCTGAATAAATAACATAACTGAAATAAATTGCATCATGTAGAACTATGCCAGAATATATATGATAGCTGGAAGCACCTGCAAGATCCATATATTGGATTAAGGCGCACATTGGTCCTTCTCCAAAAATGTAGGAGCAACCATTTAGAAAAAATAACATCCTTCTAGTAGAACAGAAAGGAAATAAAATGAAAAGCAGAGGTACAAAATATCAACTTCTGATTGATAAACTGGTTTCAGAGAATTGCAAAAGCTGATAAAACTATTTAGGATATTGTCTGGATTGATTACAAAAAGGCCTTTGATTCATTAACACATAATTAGGGGGGTCATCAAATGTTTGAAAACAATTGGTATCAATAAGAACATAATAATGTTTATAGAAAAAATAATAAAATGGTGGAAGACAGAATTAGCGGTTGGAAATGAAAACTAAGGGATTGTGAATTTCCAGGGTGAGTCATTATCACCCTTCTTATTTGTCACGGCTATGCTCCTATTTTCAGTGATTTTTGAAGAAGGCAAATCTTGGCTATCAAACTGTAAAAAATGCCAATAAAAACATGTTCTGAAGCTTTATGAAAATTAGAAATTGAAATTTAGTCATAATAAACATTTAAGAATTTTTAGTATGGATAATGTAATGGAATTTGGCCAAGAGAAACTTGCTACAGTAACAATAAATCAAGATAAAATCACAAAAAATGGAGTTGAAATGCTGAATGCTAAACCACCAGGAACTACAAGTACAAGTACTTGGGCTTTTTACAGTTGGACAACATCAAGTATGGACAAATTAAAAATGTGATTAGTAAAGAATACATCCAAATACTGAAAAAAATTGCTAAAAACAGAATTGAATGGTAAAAACACCATCAAAGTCATCAATACGTGAGCCATACCTGTGATAGGATAGTCTGCTGGAATTATTAACAGGACAAAAGCTGAACTGGGCAGTAAGTTAATGTATTCACTATGCATTGCATCCCCATAGTGATACAGATAGATTATACCTGCCCCACAGAAATGGAAGCAGAGATATATTCCAAGTTAAACAAACTATCAAAGAAAAAAAAGCATGCATTGGTTGATTATGTAAAAGACAATGAAAAACAAGCATTGATGCAAGTTAGAAATGGGAAGTTACTGAATATACAGGAAACAAAACATAAATACTGAAACAATGTAATAAATACACAAATAGAATGCTGATAAGAAAAAGAATTACATGGTCAATTTCTAGAAAAGATTGAAGGGAAAGTGGATAAAGATTAAAATTGGCAATGGATTACAACTAGAACTTTAAAAAAAGAAACTGAAGGCTTGATTTTGGCTGCTTAAGAACAAGATGTTTGAATAAATGCAATCAAGGCCAGAATTGAAAAATCATCAAATGATTCAATGTGCAGAGAAGCAGAAGAAACAGTAGATTATATACTCATATTGTGCAAGAAGATTGCACAAACTGATTATAACAAAAACATAACACAGTTGCCAAAATGATTCACTGAATCATCTGTAAAATTATCAATTGTCAGTAATGAAAAACTGATGGGAACATAGAATTGAAAAAGTAATTGAAAATGAACCGGTTAAAATATTGTGGGATTTCCAAATACAAACTTATAAAGTCTTGGCTCATGAAACACCAGATTTAACTGTGGACAAAAAGAAGAAAGTGTGGATAATCAATGTGGCAACAACAGGAAATAATAGAATACAAAGAACTGGAGAAGTTCACAAAGCATCAAGTTCTGAAAATTGAAGTTGAAAGATTATTTCATAAACCAGCTGGGGTGTGTGTGTCCCGGTGGTATTGATGCACAAAAAATCTGGGATGACACTTTAAAAATCTGCACATTGAAAACATTTCCAGCTGTCAATTACAAAGGCATGCTACTTGGATTCACGCACATACTATGCCAATACATTACAACATCCTACGTTCTTGGGATGAGCTCAGTGCATATGAAGGCAAACACAAGTTAAAGAACTGGCAACTGTGATTTCATGTTGGGTATACAATAATAATATGGATGTTTATGGTACTAAAATAATAAGATTATTAAAAAGTTGGATACAATTCTTTTTACAGGTATAGAATGCAAGTATTGATTTGTATCATCTCTGTATATAATTTTACACTTTTGGCTGATATACTGTATTAGTTATTTATCAAATTTAAGTACCACCATCTCACTCTCAGATCTGTATGTTCCTTTTTAAAAAAACAGTTATTTACCCATATATTGGAAGGCACTTGTTTTTTAAAGAATTATTTTTCAAATTAAGAAAATAACATTCATTGTAGAGAAATGATAAAATTATCCACTCTGGAGAAGAAGATAAGGAAACAAACTATATAGCTCTAAGAGGAATCTCTTTTTCTTGGGAGGCAATCTTTCATTAACTAATTTGGGATAGAGAAGAGGATGCCTCATGGGTATTTTTGAATTTTAGTGTAATCTCATGCCACTAGCCAATATATATTTTTAAGCAATTCTTTAACCCTTGCCTGTTTAATATAATAATGCTCTGGAGGGTGAAGATTATTTTTAGAGGAGGAAGAAGAAGAAGAATTAGAGGAAGAAGAAGAAGAAGAAGAAGAAGAAGAAGAGGAAGAGGAAGAGGAAGAGGAAGAGGAAGAGGAAGAGGAAGAGGAAGAACTGTAGATAATTGTTCTTAAATGATCTTCAGCTTTGTTCATGTATGTAAAGAAATGTTATGGGTTTTAGTTGTGTTTCTCATTTACTCAGGGATCTCTGTATCTTGAATGGGAACAGATCTGGAATTTTAAAACTAGATTTTATATGTCCAAAATCTGAACTCCAATAAGTATTTCCTTGTTTTTTTCCCTTCTCCGCAATTTTGGGAGAAACAAAGATGCTATCTTAAACCATTTTCTTAGGATCTGATCTGCATGTTTGTAGACCCCCTCTCCATCCATCCCATACGCATTTGAAAAACAGCTTGTAACAACTTCGTTCTTTTTACCTTCCTTATCTGGTGAAGATTTCTTGCAAATGTGTTTTTCTTTTGTTGATGTGGCTCCAGTAAGGGATTTATTATTATTTTTAATCTAAATCAGCTTGACTAAGAAAATCTTACTTCTACTTCAAGGGATACTGTTAACACCAAAAAGGTTAAATCTTACTCAAACTGAGTTTCACATGGAATCCCATGATTTACTGGTAGCAATATGAAAGCTTTTTCAGACTCGTGGTCTTATAGCCCTGGAATTTCCTACCAGTCTGCCATCCCTATACTAATCAGGTCTAACCTCGCTTAGTAGTTTCAAGAGTGAAGGTGGTTGATTATTACTTGCTGTTATTGCTGCATCATCCCAGATGATATATTCATTGTCCCTCCCATCCATCACAGCAGAATTAGCCAAGCAGATCCTTTGTGTATAAGTGGTCCTTGCTTTACGATCACAATTGAGACCAGAATTTCCATTGCTAAGCAAGGTGGTTGTTAAGTGACTCATGCCATTCTACAACCCTTTTTTTGGCCATGATTGTTAAAAGAATCACTACAATTAAATGAATCAGGTAGTCATTAAACAAATCTGGCATTCCCCATTGACTTTGCTTGTGAGCAGCTAGCTGGAAAGGTCATAAATGACGATCACGTGACCCTGGGATGCAGCAAATGCCGTAAATAGAAGCTGGTTGCCAAGAGCCCAAATTTTAATCACATGACCGTGGGGATGCTGCGATGGTTGTAAGTGCAAGGAACGGTCGTAAGTCATTTTTTTCAGTGCTGTTGTAACTTTGAACAGTCACTAAATGAATGGTTGTAAGCCGAGGACTACCTGTAGTTGCCTCTGCTCTGGCTTGTGACCACAAAGAATTTTTTAAGTGCCTATAGTCTGCTCCATAGGAGGGCTGGAGGCTTTAACCGCTGCATTCCTCCAATCTTAAAAGACATTTAATTATGAATATCAGGCCTCTGCAGGGTTGGATGGTGGCAATTTCATATCCCATTTGAAACAGCACTGGTTTAAATTGAGCTCACTAGGGAATCGACATGGGAATTCATAAGACTTGTAGCTTTACCCTTTCCGCATGCAGAAGGGGGTCCTATCTCTTGCATGTCCAGCAATCATATATCATATATTAGGAATTGCTAATAAGGGGACTGCCTGTTTTAGGAATGATCTAATTTTCTATATATCACAGCAGTTTCCTCCATTTGCCCAAAGCAACCTCTTAATCATTGGGAATGAACTGTGTGGTTGTTAGAATTATCAGCGATGCTGTGTAAAGATGAAAATGGGAAAGAAAGTGTTGGAGTTGCGAGTGTGGTGGGAATTGGGGTGGTTGAGTAGACAGCAACTTTTTAGGGGCCACATTGTTCTTCATGAAGATACTATCCTATGCAACACATCTTTTCCAAAAAGTATTGGGTTCATGTTATTAAAATTTCATGTACATCCATGTTTACAACTGCAATCTTAATAGAACTTTTCAGTATAATCTCATTTAAAATTTAAGCTTAGGTCTTTGTAATCGAAGTTAAACTTGCACTGACTCTTTGATACATTCTTGTATGATCAGCAGCAGCAGTATTAGTGTGTGTGTGTGTGCTTGCGAAAGAGAGAGAAAACACTCAGATGATTTCTTTTACAGCAGAAAACAACGTAAAGCAAAAAGCTTCCATTATACTTTCACCGCTTGTTGGTTCCCTCTACTCTCTGCTGGTATATGAATGTGTGTATGCATATCTCTGTTTAGCTACCATTCATTCCATTAGGGTTTGCATAGATGAATTTCCCCCTGCCCTAAATTAGAGATCTAACCTGGCATTAGATTGATGGTTAATTGGCCCCCATATTAACATTTACAACCTTATTTCTAACTAGAATGAACCCAGCATCTGTTTCTTACCAGCTGATTCCTATCTGGGCTGAATTATGAACTCTCCCTGCTGCCATGAATCTCCTCCTTGTGGAGCTGTTTTAGACATTCAGCTTGCTTCTGGCCTGCCTCCCACCTCCAGGTAGAGAAGGCCAAGGCCTGGGGAAGAAGAGGCTGCTGTGTAGTAGAGGCTCCCTCCAGGCCGGCCAGGACTAGGCCTACAAGGAGGCAGGCTCAAGTAACATCCAAGGAAGATTCCAGAACCACTCTGGCTGACTCCTCATTGTGGGTGTAGGGAGAAGAGTTATATTTATCCTTTCTTGAGGCAACCTTGAGAATATTCTATATTTTTTTCTTCCTTGACAAACTTTATTGGCCTGCTAAGAAAAATGACCGAAGCAGCTATGGGAAAACACAGGAGGGGTCAAATGAAAAACATGATTGTTAGGACCCCCTTAAAATTCCATGGATGGAGCAAGCCAGATGAATGGGGGGAGAAATGCCTAGAAACACCCAGAGGAATGTTTTGTTTCTCTAGGTAGTCCTCGTCTTATGACCACAAATAAGCTCAACATTTCTGTTGCTAAGTGAGACAGTTGTTAAGTGAATTTTGCCCCATTTTTTATGACTTTTCTTGCCTCAGTTGTTAAGTGACTCACTGCAGTTGTTTAGTTACATGGTTGTTAACTGAATCTGGTTTCCCCATTGACTTTGCTCGTCAGAAGGTTGCAAAAGGTGATCAGATGACCCCAAGGAATGCATCGCAATCTTCATATATGCCAGTTGCCAAGTGTCCAAATTTTGATTATGTGAACATGGGGATGCTGCAATGGTGGTGTGAAAAAAAGTCACAAGCTACTAATTTTAGTGCCATTGTAACTTTGAACAGTCAGACCTCTCGACTATCTGTTTATAGAAGATTGGGTCAATATGTCAACATTTTTTTGTATGTGTTTCTCTATATTTGTAGTGTCAGTGCAGGAAAAAAATGTTTCTTTTTTTTTTAATGAAAAAATTCTTTTATTAGAACAATCAGCATTGAACATAAAATCATAGTATGCATCAATCATCATAGCACCTGATATACATCACTAAGTATTAATCTTTATAATCGTCTGGTTTGGTAATCATTTTTCACTCCGCACATCAAGCCTCAACTAAACGCCTGTTACAATTTATTTGCTCGGTGTTTCTCTTTTCTATAGTCTATCCACAGTTCCTAGTCTATCATATATTATTCATCTCAGTATTAGTACAATCTTTTATGACCCCTAACCAATAATCCTGAGGTAGAAATTCAGTATCTTGAGGTAGAAATTCAGTACGCTTTCCCAATATTAAAGCAATCAACCTTAAATCTGGGTTCATATTAATAAGCTGTCCTCATAAGACCCAAAGATACATCTCTTGTATATGGTTTATCTACATTCATACAATCAGCATTGAACGTAAAATCATAGTATGCATCAATCATCATAACACCTGATACACATCACTAAGTGAAAAAAATGTTTCTTGATGTCAGCAATTCTTCCATTTCAGGCAGCAATTCTTCCATTTCAGGGAAGAATGGGGTACCTACCTGCTAATGATGTTGAACTATCTATTTGTTGACGGCTGCTGGGAGTTGTAGTTTACTGGGTATTGATTTCCTCAACGGAGTCCTGATCTCTGCTTGAAGTGAATCTAAAATAGAAAAATGCACAGGTTTGTAATTTGGGTTTTCATTCATATAAAATATAACCTGAAATGTTGAAGTTACAATAAAGAGAAATGGTAGCTGAATTCTAGAAGTATTAGCGTTATAAATCCCCACTCCATACGTAAAAGCTTCAAATTTAGGATTTGAGATTACATAGACACCTCACAGTGTGAATGTCTGTTTGGCAGTTAATATTAGGGTAAGCTCACTAGCTATAGCATGATCAGGAAAAAGTTCTCATTGGCAAATTAAAAAGATAGACAAATCAGACAGATAACCAAAAGCAAGACTGTATATAGACTGGGCTTAGTGGTTTTCTTAGAAATCCTAGGATCTCTTGGAAGCCAAGAGGAAGTAATTCAGTGAAATCACAGCAGGTGACAATGCTTTTTTCAGACTCAAAAAAACATATTCTACAGTGGGCAATTTCAAGAGAATTAACGTCAAATATTTATGGTTGCATTCTCAGCCTATGCAGGATGCTTAAGTCTGACCAGTGCTCTATGTGCACTGAATCTGAAAACAACTCACTGGGCTGCATAATTGCTTTTTGTGTCTTTTATTTGGTATGTGTCTTTTATTTTCTCTCCCTGTGAAAGCTTTTAAACATGGAAGCATCTTGTCTTTAATTCACAATGAAGTCTTCTAAACAATAGTATATTCCTGGTAGCGCATTGAAACATCCTCCTCACTCATTAATCCCACCACGTTGAAACTGGAGGCTTGCAAATAATTTTAAATATTCCCCATGTGACAGTGTTGTATCCATAGTCAAGGAGATGCAATTTCAAGAAAATGAAATGTTGCTTCCGAAACAACAATGGATTGCTCTTTTGGACTTGGAGGCCTGGGTCAGTGCTTCCTCTGCAATGATATTTTCCATTTATCCGACTTCCTGGTTTCCTACTGTGGCCATGTGCTAGCCGAGCTCAAGTGCAGAATTACTGGTACATCATTAGGAATTTGGAAGGCAATAGAAGTTTGCCACATTGTTTTATATCCTTTTAACAACTCACTTCCCTTGGCATAATTCCCCTCAGATTGCTCCTGGGATTTTATTACAAAATAAGGCCAGCTGTTCACCAATACATGCACAAAAACACATGGAGCATAGACAAGAGAGAACATTAACAGTTTTGTTTTTGGTTTGTGGATAGCTGGAAGGGATTTTTTTTAAAAAAAAAATCACTCAGTTATTGGCCAGCTTGAAAAAAAAAGAAAGTATTGATTGGCTGGGAGTTTTTCTGCCTTAAATTATTGGCTAGAAAAGGCAAGCAAAATCCTTTTCCTTCAGAGTTGCCTCCATCTGTCTGATAGAAGGGCTGGCCGTGGAAATCAGAATAATGGTCTTCAGTTGATTTTTGATTGCTGGGAGGTATGCAATCCTAATCCATATACTTACATTTTACAACGTGGTTCAGGACAACTATAGGATAGTGTAGAGTTACTGCAAGTAGGCAATCATCTCTGAACTACTGCTGCTGTATTTGCTTTGGCTCAAAAGGATCCGGGAAGGGATGCCATCTCACCTACACTAGCATGAAAAGTGATGTTCTGCTCTGGAGAGTAACTAATACCTTATTAGCTAATTATTTGAATTTTCATCCAGTTTTTGCTCTTCCAGCTTGTTGCTCCTCTCTGTTAGCTCTTGCCAGCATTAGACTCTCCTGGGCGGGGAGGGGGCCGTCTCTTGGGATAGGCTATATAGAGCTATAGAAAGAATAATTATATAACCTGAAGGAACACATTGCAGGTAATCCTTGACTTATGACCATAATGGAGCCTGCCCTTTATGGTCATAAGTCAAGATGGTTGTAAAGCAGGTTGCCATATGACTGGATGCTATTTTGCAATTTTTTTGTGGCAGTTGATAAGCAACTCCTGTGGTTGCAAAGCTATTGCTGCAGTAATTAAGTCAACTCATTGTTTGCTATGGGACGCTTTTTGCCAAAAACTGGAACTAAGCACCAGATTTTGTAAAAAGGTAAATCACAGTCATATGTCAGCAAGACACTGCAAATGGCCATAAGTGGGGTCAGTTACCAAGTGATTGCAGGCCAGGGAAGCAGCCATCAGAACTTTGAACCAGGTCACTAGTATCTTTTGGGAGGGAGTCTGTTGTAACTTCAAGCAGTCACTAAGCTACCGGTCGTAATCAAGGACTCCCTGTGTCAATGCTGAGCAGTCCAGCCTTCCCAATACCAAATGACATCAACAGTCATTTTCATCTTTTTGTAGGAAAAATACGATGGAAAAAGAAACAATAACCATTGTACATTTTTTCCAGGACATACGTGAAGTCATAGGAATGGAACATGAAGAAGAGCACATTTCCTCCCAATTAATCCAGCTTTTTCATCTTTTCTCTATTTCCCACCCCCTTAATGGTTCTGGTTTTATTCCGTCCTTCTCGTGTCTCTACCTGAGCTCTCCCCATGCTATTTCAGACATATCATATACACATGTGCCTGCATATTCCTCATGTAACGCTTTTACATGTGAACTCTAGCACATCGGCAGAGAGCCCGTTCCCTGGAATGCGGTGCTGCACTGCATTAGCCTTCTAGCTCTAGCTACCGGTAGCAGATGCCAAGCATGCCTTGTCCCTTTCCTTGCTTGGGCCATTAGATGGCGCCATTTGCACAAAACTGCTTTGTGAGGCCAAAAAAAAAAAAAAAATGTGGGGGAAGAGATTTCCATTAATGAAAGAAAAAAAATCTTAACCCTTCCAGTCGCTAGAGCAGAGCCCAGCAGAAATGCCATCCTTTTTTCATAGCATGGAGATGACTCAGTGCAGACATTAGACAGGATCCTGTATTTTAAAGAATTGGGTTGAAAGGGGATGGTATGCTCAAGGGTTTTTAGATAAGATAAGATAAGATAAGATAACCTTTATTGTCATTTTTATACTGTGGGCACAATGGCACACATCAAAAATGAAATTTAGTTGCCTGCTCTGTATATGCTGCACCTCGGCATACCGTATCTTCTTTGGCATCAGAGCTCTGTGGTGCAGCTAGATAATTCTAAATTCTGGACATAATAATTTTAAGAGTAGGGGGCATTTTAACGATGATATCTGTCCCCTTTAAGTGGTAATATATTTATTTCAGAAAGTAGGAGGTAAGGTTACAGTATTTGGGAACCTTTCATCTGAGTTGGGTCCTGGATTTTACTCCAAAGTCTTCCCCGAACAGCATGTCACCATGATCCCTTCCATTCCTGAAGCTCTGGAAGTCATTGGATGAGAGGACACCTAAGAACTGAATCCATTATCTCAAGTGACTTTGTCAGTGGAAGATTACAGCCCATCTAGAAAATGAAATTTCACTAGCAATTTTAGCATTCACCCAGTAAAATGTTTAAACTATCACAAGAATCCACTTTTTGAGAGCAGACCTATGCGGCATGCAGTAATGGCCTCAGAATTTTTGAGGCTCAGGTGAGGTTATCATTGGAGGACCTGATGGAAGATTGGTTTTTAGAACTTTACAAGTAACCTTATCTATGCTGATGTGTCATTTCATTTTAAGATTTCTCAACCCATGACAGAGCTGTGAAATTACCGTTATCACAATTCATAAGCAAAAGCAAACAACGCAACATTAAATTCTGTTCTTTATCATATGATGAAGGCTTTACCCTATTTTCATGGATCTTCATCTGATACTATAAGAGAATACAAACAAATGAAGGCAAATATATGTGCCCCAGGATAATGATGTGAGATCGATTTTTTTTAAAAAAAGGAATACAAGCTCATCACTTAATGATATGAGTATAATTAAATGAAAAAATAGCTTGCCCTGTGTTTTCTGAAATTAAGCCAAAATTACCCTACACCCCCATGCCCTGGACCACAGGTCAGCAACCCATGGCTCCAGAGCCTCATGTGGTTCTTTGAGCCTTCTCCTGCGGCTCCCAGCCTCCTCTGCCATTTGCAGAGAGAGAGAGAGAGAGATAGACACAGAGAGAGGCATTTGGGCTTCCCTCTTCTCTCTCTCTCTCTCTCTCTCTCTCTCTCTCTCTCTCTCTCTCTCTCTCTCTCTCTCTCTCTCTCTCTCTCTCTCTCTCTCTCTCTCTCTCTCTGTGTGTGTGTGTGTGTGTGTGTGTGTGTATGTAAAAAAGAGAGTAGCCTCATGCTGTTCCAACGAGCTGACAAGCTTATTGGGCAGGGCTCCTCCCTTTGCTGCATCTCTGCAAGAAGTAGGAAGCAGGAAGGGCAGAAGAGAGCCAGCCTAATAATGTGTGTCAGCTTGTTGGAGAAGAGCCTGAAGCCAGTTTGCCAGGTAAGCAGAAGATCGGAGAGAGAGAGAGAGAGAGAGAGAGAGAGAGAGAGAGAGAGAGAGAGAGAGAGAGAGAGAGGAGAGACGAGAGAGAGAGAGAGAGAGAGAGAGAGAGAGAGAGAGAGAGAGAGAGAGAGAGAGAACACTCATGCATAGCAGCCTCTATTTCTTTTTAATTAAACTCTTCAATCAAGCTCCCCACCCTTTGCGTGCACGCACACGTTTTGCGGCTCCCAGTGTTTTCTTTTCTCTGGGAAACAGGTCCAAGTGGCTCTTTGAGTGTTTAAGGTTGCAGACCCCTGCCCTGGACAATTGCCTGATTTGCTGCCCAGCTAGGTGCAGCATTTTAGTTAACCTTGCCTAATCTTAGAAGCTAAACAAGATGATAGCAGTCAGATAAGAGCTTTTCAGGAAATCTGAGGGTTTAAAATGGAAAGTTATTTAAACAAAAAAAACTGGCCTTGAAAGAAGACAGTGACAGTCTACTTCCATAATGTTGTCAAGAAAATTATATGGATTCATCCATGAAGTCATCAAAAATCAAACTTTGCTCAATACTTAAAAAAAAATTACCTATACACTGGCCATCATCTTCAATCTGGTTGGCTTCCAATTGTATCAGATCCTATCACATCCAACCACACAGTCTTTGACCAAATTGTGGGGCTTTAGGAGGAGACAAATTTGATCCAAAAGCCACAAGTTTGAGAAAACTTGTTAGTGCCGCCTTCTCTGGGAAAAACACAGTACCAAAGACCATTATGTAGGCTCTATGATGCTTTCAGAACTTGGTTGTTATCTTGCAGACATTTCATTACCCAAACTAGGTAATATCAATGCTAGTCACTGATCACCTAGGACTGATGCTATTACCTAGTTCGGGTAATGAAAGATCTGCAAGAAAACCAAGCTCAGAGACCACCAAGGACCCCTCCTTTCAACCTTGAGCTACAAATAATCTCCTTTATTGGTACCGATGACCAGTGCTTTTTTTCTAAAAAAAAAAAAAAAAAAAGGTGCCAGAACTCACATACGTCATACAACCCGCTTGCCTACCCTACAAGGTTCCATCCAAAAAAGGTGCTGGAACTCTGTTCTGGGTGTTCTATGACAAAAAAAGCCCTGCCAATGACCATTGCTTCAAGATTGCCATGGATCAGATATAATTGTGTGAACTCTCTTCAAGATAGCATTTTCAGGAGAATTCCTGCCAAATATTGGGGCCCAAAATTGGACATCTGCTTGGTCAGCCGATGAAGAAAGGAAGGAAAGGGATGTACTTTGAGAACATTGGAAGACATGGAGGTAGGAAGCATTGTGTTTTTTAACTTGAAATCAGGGTTCATGTATTGCGCTAGCAACTGTGGTCTGTTTAAAATGTTTCCTTGCATAAAACAAAATAGGACAGTTTCACACATTAAAATTAACCTCAGCAAAGTGTATTATGGTTTGATGTGTTATGTAATTCCAAGCTAAGTAAATGTAGTCCTCCAGCTACAATCTGATTGTTGATTAAAGTCACTTGCCAGAACCAGTTTAGTGTGGCAATTACGTGGGCCTAGAGTAGGGGTTCCCAACCAGGGGTGCGAGACAATATTCCAGGGGGTGCAAAAACTTGGGTTTTCAAAATTATAATGTATATGCATAATTCGTTGCCATTATTTCGAACTTTTGTAAGGGGTGCAAGAATATTTCAGAAGCGGTTAGGGGTGCAGGATACAGAAAAGGTTGGGAGCCACTGGCCTAGAGTAATCCTTCCCAGATTTTTAGGAGTTAGGAAACCAAGTATTTTTACTTCAGTTTTAACTGCACTGACAGGTTTATTCTTAGAGTGTGCAAGTATGAGAATTGCCCATATTCAATGAAGTCCCCCCCCGCTCCCTGTATTTCTAATGAGTTCTTCCTTAGTGCATGTTTTCCAATTGGAAGAATGGCAATGCTCACATGCTGAGATGCAACAGCACGCTTCCTCAAATAGGGGTTTCCCTACTGTGCATCTGCTTGGAGAGTGATTGAATAATCTAAGCCATTTCAGTATCGACTGAGATGCATTCTGTCTCTCCATGCGCAAAAGCGAGTCAAGATTTGCCTAGTTCACACAAACATCTTTCTCAAGCTGCCACTATTCTACTGAATAGTCAGCATGGCTACAGGTGATAATTCCATGATACCTCACCACATCAGTAGGGCACTGATTTGAAGGAGGGTGGCAGCATGCCACTTAATATAGTCTTGCAAACAACTCTTACCACATCTCAGTCATCTTTTTACTGTCACAAAAGTTATCAAGAGTGATAAACTGATGAACTCTTTCTCAGCAGGGGAGTGGAACAGTATTCTCCCACATGTTGCTAGGTTCAGATTCCTCTCAAAGCTGCCAGCATCATCAATTGTCACAGATTACACCCTAGTTTATTCTCTCAGTCTTGCTGGGTACACATTTTTGGAGATATGGGGTAAGCCTGTTTGTTAATCTGGATTCCTTCATTCCACCAGTGCATTTATACAGTCCCTTAAAGCACTTGTCATGCATTAGCTTCAAATCCTTACAACAACTCTGTGAGGGTGGTCAGCATTGGATTAGTTCCTTATATTGCAAAGAGAGCAGCTTAAATCCTCTAAGCAGGTCCAGTGCCTGGCCCATATATCAGTCAGTGGTCCAGTCTTTCCCTGCAGAGCTGGATTGGCGTCAGCTGCTTTCAGGATGCTGTATTGATCTGTGGAAGCAGTTCATTTATAACCATTGGGTAGTTGAACTTTCACCCTGTCTCCTCCTGATGTTTCTGGGAATTGCTGGAGAGAACAAGAGATGTGGGATTTATTTAAAAGAACTGGGGGGGGGGGGTGGAGAGTAGTGAGTGACAGCAAGAGAGCTTTGTTGGTGGTTTAACACATATTTGACTCAGTGCGGTGGGTAACCAGTCAAGGTAGAAGGTGGCATTAGAGAGATGAAAATGGATGAGATGATAGTTTAGTTACCCTTTACATGTCTTTGGCCGGTTCCTGGACTTTAGCTACAGACATACTTAGTTCATATCAGATGACTGCTTTCATTCATGCAGTTCAGTTAAATTGGGAACTTAATATTGGTAGGTTTAGTATATTGTGCTAAGCCATGATTTGTTAGAAAAGCCACACAATAATCTGGACTCCCAATCACATTAATCCAAAGCAGGCTATTTTATAGTGTCACTTGACCTCTATAATCTTTCTATCAAACTTCAAAATCTTTTATGTAGTCTGAATTCTGAAATCAGATAGAAAAGTTAGAAGAAATGATTGCAAGCTGTTTTTCATGTTGATAGGAAATAGCATTGCATAGCGTACGCGTTCTCAACTTTTTCTTCACCACGGACCCCCTTTAAATACAGTTTGTGGCCATGGACCATGCCCACGGACCCCCAAGGCATAACTCAAGATTTGAATTGTAACATTTCTTCAAGTTTTCATGGACCTGCTGGGGTCCACGGGGCACAGGTTGAGAATCACTGGCATAGTGAATCTAGACAGAGGCCTAAAGGATGGTAACGCCAAGATGAAGGTTATGGGGAGATTTAAAGAAGCTCTAGCAGGCAACTCTCTAGACCAGAGGTGGGGAACGATGGCTCAGGAATTCTGGGAGTTGAAGTACACAAGTCATAAAGGGGACATTGTTCCCCACCTCTGTTCTAGAATGACAGATTCCTAATTTTGATGGGCACGTACTTCTTTTTGCCATTGAGAACAAAATGGAAAAACCTGTCTCCTCCTAGATAGAAAACAAAATGCCTGAGCTTTGCAGAAATTGTCAGCTTCCTCCTTTGCCTTTCACAGCATTCAAATGACTAAAGCAGATTTTAAAAAAAAGGACAATTTGGGCAGTACACTGGCTTCAATTCCTCAGTCTAAAATAAGAAAATACATGGAATAGAAAAGCTAAATACGATTTTTTTTAAATGAGTAAATCAGCCTATTGGTTCTACATAGTTAATATTCTACTCCTCCCCCAATTGATGTCCTCCAGATGACTTAGACTGGAACACCCATAACACCAAATGGATTGGCTTTGTTGGCTGGGGATTGTGGAGCTGTAGCCCAAGGTCTGTGGGAGAATAGATAGAGGAGGACTGGACAGCATCCTAAGGTCTCAGACAGAGGTCTTTCCCAACATTGCTGCCCCTGAATAAGCACTATTAATCCAAGTCAGCAGGGCTCAAGAGACAAAGCATCTGTTGAAGCATTGGGAGCCCAGCAGATGGCCTTCTGCTCATCGGAGCTGTCATTACCTTGGGTTGGCCCAGCCTGGGAGAAGCTGCTCTCCAGAGGCCAAGAGGCTATCTGCCACTTCAAAATATTTGTGTCTCAGAGTGAATGGCAGCTCTGATCCTTTAAACACCTACTTGCGGTAAGCAACCCACACACAATGGGCTGTGGGTGGGGAGAGCCAGAGTCTGTTACAACACAGAACTGATAAGGCCTGACTGTCGACAGAAACAGCAGGGAGAGCCAGTCGCTTCTGCTCATTATCAGGCGGCGTGGGGGATTTCTCAGGAATGCCAGAGAGAAGGAGGTGATATGTATGGATCAACATGTTCCCATTCTCTGGAGTTTCTCTGGGAAGAGAATGTTTGGAGAACTGACTGTATAGTCCTCACTCAGAGCAGGAAGTATGTCCCCAAACAGATGAGTTGCCCTTACTTGCATAGGAATATTGCAGCTGCATTAATCATTTTTCCTCCAGTTGGATTTTGTAATCATTTCTTATACGTTTGCATAAACTATAACCAACATTTATGTAGAATCATAACTACATAAAATATAGTTAAATATAAACAGTCTGGAGTTGGATTTTGGCCCCAAAGGATTTAACCACTGGATCCTCTAATCCACTTTGCAACCAAGAAGTTAATGCCACATCACAAGTGAGTTCATATACAGCAATATTAATACAATCATCAGGCTGCATTATAGTTTGTTTAATCTTGATTTCTAATCCACTTTTCCTTCAGGGGCTTGAAGCAGAGTACATATCTTCTTTTCCCACAACAATCCTATTTGATCATGCCTTGTTTAGCTATAATTTACTGAATAAACCACATTTGTGTGTTCACACATGCTAAGTAATAAACCGTAGTTTTCAAACTAAAGTGGCTGGGTTTTCATGAAACCAAATAAAACAGTTACAGTACAATATGATTTAGTGCAATGTGTGAAGTTAAAGCCAGTTTTGGAAGGAGCAATTTGGTCCAGGAATGCAAAATTTCAATGTTTCCCCATTTCTTGGCTCAAGATGCTTGCCTCATTTCCTTTCTTTCAAAAAAGCTGATCCTGAGGCTTTGCCACATATTTTGTACTTAATCAACATTTCCTCTACAATTTCAACTGCAGAAAGATGAAGTGATATCAGAATACTGAGTAATCTGTACAGAATTCAGATTATTGTCCTTGTTACTGCAGAGATTCCCAACTTTTTCCTTTACATGGACCACTGTATCTATCTTTACTGAAAGTATTTGAATACCATAAAGCCAGGTTTGAAAATATAGTGTCGCTGGACATCCTGCCACATGCATTTCTTCTCATACCATCTGTAGTAATAAAAATCAAGATTAATTTGGTTTGATTGGTAAATCTCATTAATTTTCCCACCTCCAACTTTTGTGAGTCTAGATGTGGATGTCAAAACCTTGTGCATATTTTTGATACCTATAAAACAGTTATTTTATGTTAACATGTGAACATGGGGCCACCCATAATAATTTTCCAGGCCCCAGGTTGAGACACAGTGAGTTAGTTGATCTTGTCTGGATTTGGAAATTTAGAGGGGAGAACACCAGGATTATATCTATGGGCTTTACTTCTGAGTAGCCCCATATTCGTTTACCATGTTTGTTGGCCATAAACTCTCAAGTAGCTTCCATATACAGATTGCTTTAATTTCCCATGTCGTCAATGAAAATTAAATAAAGAGTTTTGAAATAAGAGACCTCTTAAGTTTTCTTACTATAGATGATTCTGTTCTTTATCAGGACTGAACTTGAGGAAATTAAACCAGCTTCTGGTCTAATTCATTAAGAACCACAGTAACGGAATGTTCTTGTTTAGACTATAATCTTACATATACGTATAATCAACAATAAATGTGAAGAAGTCACATTAAGGAAATGCGAGTTTACTCTCAAGTGAGCATATGTAGGCTTCAGCTCTGCAGCCTGACACCATTCTTTTTATTCAGAATTCCTGCAGAGAACCATATGGGATTGCTGCTACATTTTATGCACATAAACTTGGATTCAATTCAGCAGTTTGACATCTGAACACCCGGGCTGCTTATGGATGTTATATAACATTGTTTGTATTTGCCTGTTCCTGAGCCTCTCCTTCTATGCATTCTTCAATACCAGCAATCTGATAAGAGGTTGTGAAGAAAAACCACAAAAATCCCCTGTTGTTGGATTTTGCCCATTCCCATACATTGGTATTGATAGATTTCACTATTTTAATCATTATTTTTATCAGAGTATATTTATAGGGAGTCCATTTCCTATAGTAAGTGATGTACTCTGCACATGTTTAAGCCCTGCTCATTTGCACAAAGATCACCCGTTCAAATGTTACACACCCCTCTTGGTTTCATTCACTGGAAAGATGACGTTCTCCGGAAATGTCGGAAACTCTTTTTTATTTTGTTCCACTAGAGTATACTGGGAGTTGTAGTGTGAAGAAGGACCAGCACTCCTAACTGGTCGTAATTGTTATTTTCTTTTAAACTACAACTCCCAGCAGCCACCGTCGTCCCCGCCCAGGAAATGTACGTAGATGGTCCGATGCAGAGAGTGCTGGTGAGTGTCCTTAGAAGACGGCCCTGAGAAAAGGGGGGGAAAGAGTGGCGGGCAGCTCTGAGAAACAGGGGGCGGCACAGGGGGCGGCACGGGGAGGAGAAGCAGGAAGGCGATTTTTGCTTGCCCCCTCTCTCGGCTGTTGTTTTACTTTTGTTCGTGGCTGACAAAGTTGTTTCTTTACTGGGTGGGCTGGAAAATCTGGGTACGGAAAGAACGTAAGGTGTGTTTCAGTATACACACATACATCCCATGATTATAAGTCCAGCCTTTGGGTTTTGCCTCCACACGAAAATCCAGGAAGGCGATGGTAAACTTATGTGCTTTATCTCAGGCACCTATTAATTTGGAATAAATGGCCTCTGAAAATTGAAGTTCTTTGTCAGGGATACAAGTAGGTAGTTGGTGGCTGGCCATCTTCCTTAAATTTGATTATTGGATGCTCAGATGTCCTGAAATGCTTCCTCAAAATGCCTTGCAGATGAACTATTATTTATTGTTCCTCTTTGATCAGCGTTTCACATTATATGTCACTATTACACATTTTTGCATTAGTCCAAGCTCTTCCATCAAGGTTAAGGAAACTTTTTTTTTAAATTGATTTATACTATATTTTTGTACTTGTATTTTTGCTGTGAGCCGCCCTGAGTCTTGGGAGAAGGGCGGCATATAAGTCAAATGAATAAAATAATAAATAAATAAATAAACCAAATAGGTGGGAGAAATTGCTGACTGAATATAAGAATCATCCCAGTTTGCAAGGTGCTATCATATGGTCCGGAGCAGCAGTATAAATACACTACAGCAAAGTTACTGGAAAAAACTCCCATTATCCATAGCCAACCTCAATATGGGTGGTGATTGAGAGGGTTGCCCCCCCCAATGCTTTATTGAGTTTAGCTGAACTTTCCTCTGGGTGAACTCTGGTTCAAATTGCTCTATATGATACAGTAGAGTGTTTACTGAGTACAGCAGCTATTCAGGAAAAAAAAGTCACAGCAACCACTTTTTCAATTCTTGTTCAGTTCAGCCAAAAATCTAGGAAGCTCTTTTATTTTCTTTGACTCTTGGATATCCAAAATAATTTACTCCTGCTCTTAGCTTTATGATTTATGGAGAGATGATGAAGAAGGAAAAGGGAAGAAGGAAAAAAGATAATTCAGGCACCAGTTCTTTAATGGACAGTTTTATACTGCCTTGTGATAGGAATAGACTGTTTGCGGACCTTGGTAACGCTCTACAAAATAATCTTGTGACAGGATCCTTTGAAATGGCTTAACTGTAGCTTTGTTGGCTTTATAGGATGGGCTCTTAGCCTGTTAGCTATTGTCTTAGCCTGCTAGCTACTGATAGCTAAAGCTGTCAGTAAGGTTTATGGGATGCAGGTTGATACTCTAGTCCACTTGGTTCTTAATGCAAAGAAACTTCACTGAGTTTTTTAAAAGATTTGTCAAATATAAATTTCCAAGAAAAAACGAACACTTCATTTTTGCATATGAGAAACCAACTCTTGGTGTCTTTATGTCTACAGACTGTAAAGTTATTATAAATTCTGTATATATAATAAATTTGATTTTCTTCGAAGCCACCCAACAACAAATCAAAACACTGAAATCTTTAAAAGCCCTAACCCATTGCTTCCTATTCAGAAAAAAAACAAACATCTTTTTTAATCACTTCAAGCCCACAGAATTGAACATGTAGAGGCCTTTCCCCACTTCTGTTTAACATGCTCTCTGCCCTCCTTGAGTTAGCAGAAAACTAATGGCATGAAATTTGCTGATCCCACTGCTGATCCCTAGCCTGTTTCTACCGGTATTATCTCTTTTCCACTGCTGGTCACCTGGCATACTGTCCAAAATAACAGCTCACAAACTCTAATGGGCTTCCTACACCTTGCATTTGTCCTTGGATGGTGCTGGAAGAAGAGGAAAAAGATTTCTTTAAATTGTCTTTAGCAGTTGGCTGCTTACCTATGGGTTGGGGACAAAAGAAAGGTAGTGTCATACAGAAAAAAGATGTGTCCTGGCATGTTTGCGTCATAGATGAAGACCCAAACTCTCTTATTTTAAGCCTGAAAGTGCCTTGTTTTGGGCTGTCAGTATTTTGCTGAGTCTTGTGAGGTGCAAAAATCCCATAGATTAGGATACCTCAACAGCTAGAAAGGAACTGCATAGTACATTAAATGTGCTCAATGTTTACTTATTTGTTAGATTTTTATCCCACTGTGGTTACTTTATAAATAACTCAAGGCAGCAAACATATCTGATACTCTCTCCTGTTTTTCCCACAACGACAACCTGTGAAGTGGGTTGGGCTGAGAATGTTACTGACCCAAGGTCACCCAGCTGGTTTTCCTGCCTAAAGTGAGATTAGAATTCATAGTCTCTTGGTTTTTAAGCCAACACCTTAATCCAGGGGTCGTCAAACTTGGCCCTTTTATTATTTGTGGACCAACTCCCAGAATTCCTCAGCCAGCGTCATAAAAGGGCCAAATTTGAAGACCCCTGCTTTAATCACTATACCAAATTGACTGTTTTTCCATAGATCCAACCACTTATTTAACCTGTTGTGTGAACCAGTTTTTTGCACTAACCCGTATTTGGGCATGGCATTATAGCTTCAGTTTTAGGATTGGGATTAATTCATTTATTACAGGGGTGTCAAACTCAATTTCACTGAGGGCCGCATCAGCATTGTGGTTGCCATTGGGTCGGGTGGGTGTGGCTGGCATGGGCGTGGCCTACTGGATGGGCGTGGGCAGCTCCATGTCACTCACGTTGGGCACCTGTGCGGGCCTGGGCAGGAATGAGGCGCATCTGAGGGTGGGGAAGGGTGGGTGGGACGGGGCGAGCGCCAGGGCATGGTCCACTGGAGGAGCCTCACTGAGCCTCATGCTGTGCATGGACTGCCCAGAGCCCTGGGCAGCGGAGGTCAAGTGCCCAGCCCAGCTCTTGAGCTTCCACGGCACCAGGACCCCACAGCTCTGCCTAGCCTAGCTGCACTTCCCCGAGGCGGTGCCCAGCTGCACTTATCTCCTCCTCAATGCTGCTCTGCTGTGCTCACTCTCCTTGGCCAGGTTGCTCATGGTGGGTGCAGGAGGACAAAGTGCGTGGGTCAGAGGGAAGCCCACTCCCTCTCCATGTGAGGAAACCTGGCTTTTGTAACCAAAGCATTCTCAGCAATAGGATGGGCGACCACCAGGGGAAGGCAAAAGGGCAACAGGGCTGCTGATGGCCAAGTGCTAAAGCAGGACTTCCCTCAGACCCTCCCTCCCTCCCTCTTATTCCAATCTTCCTTCCTTCCTTCCTTCCTTCCTTCCTTCCTTCCTTCCTTCCTTCCTTCCTTCCTTCCTTCCTTCCTTCCTTCTCTTTCCTTCTCTTTCCTTCTTTTCTTCCTTCCTCCCTCCCCTTCTTCCCTGCCTCCCTCCTTTTCATTCCCATCTCCTTCCTTCCTTCCCTTACTTTTTTCCTGTTTCCCTCCCCTCCTTCCTTCCCTCCTTCTCTCTGTGCCAGGAAGGGACGAGGAGAGGGGAGAGGTTGGCAGCACTTCTCTCAAATAATAAGAGTTGGAAGAGATCTTTGAGGTCTTTAGTTCAAGCTCCTGCTCAAGCAGGGGACATATACCATTCCAGACAATGGAATATCCAATCTCTACTAAAAGCCTCTAGTGATGGAGCATTCACAACTTCTGAAGGCAAGCCTTTTCACTGGTTAATTATTTTCACAAGTCCTTAGTTCTAGGTTGGTTTTATTTGCCTTCTAATGCTTTGGAAAATAGGTTGACCCCTTCTTCTCTGTGGCAGCCCATCAAATATTGGAACACTGTTGAAGGGATGGGTGTATCGACATGAAAATTATTAATTTTAATAAGATGACTTGTTTGTTTGATGTCCAATGGATTGATCTGAAAAGAAGTGAAAGTTAAAATTTTTAAAATGTAGTTGGTTTACAGTTAAACTTGGATATACGGAGTGAAGAAGGTCTACAAATTTAAAATGATTGTATTAAGTTGAATGGCATTTAACTTGAATTTTTTCTTTGTTTACATGCACAAATGTTTATCTAATAAAAAAAAAAAATTGGAACACTGCTATCATGTCACCACCCCTAGTCCTTTTCACTAAGCTAGACATACCCAATTCCCACAAACATTTGTCATATGTTTTAGCCTCCAGCCCCCTAATCATCTATGCTTACCATCCATTTAGACCAGATGGTCTCCCTGGTTTGGTTTATAGAACAGTGGCCACAAGCAGAGCCTTCTCAGAGACAGCACCCCCATGATAGAACCTTCTCCCAAGGAAAATATGAACAGTGCAACCCTCACCCATTTAGAGGCAACTCCAAACACACTGTTCAGCTAGGCATATGTAAAACAACAACACATTTTATGGCCAAACAGCACTAGTAAATTACTACTACTATTTTTCTTTCTTAAAATACATACTTTTAATATTGTTTTAAACAGTGCTAGTGATGCTTTACAATAGCTGCCTTTGAGAATTTTCTTGTAAACCACCCTGAATTTCTCAGAAATTTTAATTTCAAATTAGATGTTGATTTAATAAATTAGGAGAAGAAACAAATGTTTAAATACATCTAAATCCCACAGACTTATTGCCTCCTAGACACATACTGCAGAGAAAATAAGGCATTGCATTTCTAGCCAGCATAGACACAGGATGATGGGAACTGTGGTTCATGACACCCAAAATATATTAGTTTTGGTAAGACTGGACTAAATTATAAAAGAGCAGATGAAGGGAAGAATTTTTCTCTCCGACAAAATAATTTGGGGGGGGGAGTTGACTCGGCCTTTTAATTTCAACTCACACCAATTCCTAACTTCCCATTCAATCCAAAGAGTTTTATTATTGCCTGGATTTTAGGGAGGGGAGGAGGCAAGAATAGACCACAAAGCTAATCTGCAAGTTTGCTCTCTAGCTGCCTGCACACCACCTTCCCGTGTATGTGTGTATGTAATAATAATAATAATAATAGTAAAGTTGGAAGGGATCTTGGAGGTCATCTAGTCCAACCCCCTGCTCAGGCAGGAAACCCTATACCATTTCAGACAAATGGCTGTCCAGTCTCTTCTTAAAAACATCCAGTGTTGGAGCATTCACCGCTTCTGGAGGCAGGTTGTTCTACTGGTTAATTGTTCTAACTGTCAGGAAGTTTCTCCTTAGTTCTAGGTTGCTTCTCTCCTTACTTAGTTTCCACCTGTTGCTTCTTGTCCTGCCTTCAGGCGCCTTGGAAAATAGCTTGACACCCTCTTCTTTGTGGCAGCCCCTGAGATATTGGAACACTGCTATCATGTCCCCCCTCATCCTTCTCTTCATTAAACTAGACATACCCAATTCCAGCAATCGTTCCTTATATGCTTTAGCCTCCAGTCCCCTAATCATCTTTGTTGCTCTTCTCTGTACTCTTTCTAGAATGTCAACATCTTTTTTACATCGCGGTGACCAAAACTGGATGCAGTACTCCAAGTGTGGCCTTACCAAGGCATTGTAAAGTGGTATTAACACTTCACATGATCTTGATTCTATTCCTCTGTTAATGCAGCCTAGCACTGTGTTGGCCTTTTTGGCAGCTGCAGCACACTGCTGGCTCATATTTAGGTGATTGTCCACTAGGACTCCAAGGTCCCTCTCACAGTTACTACTATTGAACAAGGTACCCCCTATACTATACCTGTGCATTTGGTTTTTCTTGCCTAAATGTAGAACCTTGCTTTTTTCACCATTGAATTTCATTTTGTTAGATAGTGCCCAGTGTTCAAGTCTGTCCAGATCCTTCTGTATCTTAAGCCTGTCTTCTGGAGTGTTGGCTATTCCTGCCAGCTTGGTGTTGTCTGCAAATTTGATGAGTTCCCCATCTATCCCTTCATCCAAATCGTTGATATAGATATTGAAGAGCACTGGGCCCAGAACAGAGCCATGGGGCACCCCACTACACACTTCCCTTCATGTAGATGGGGTTCCATTAAGGACCACACGCTGAGTACGGCTGGTCAGCCAGCTACAGATCCATCTGGTGGTGGTGCTTTCTACCCCACATTTTTCTACCTTGTCAAGTAGTAGGTTGTGATCTACTTTATCAAATGCCTTACTGAAGTCCAAGTAAATTATGTCCACAGCATTCCTCTGATCCACTAATTTTGTCACTTGGTCAAAGAATGCAATAAGGTTTGTCTGGCATGATCTATTTTTGACAAACCCATGTTGGCTTTTAGTAATAACTTTGTTTGCCTCTAGGTATTCGTTGATTCGTTGTTTGATTATCTTTTCCAGGATCTTCCCAGGTATTGAGGTCAGGCTGATAGGTCTGTAATTTCCTGGGTCCATTTTTTCCCCCTTTTTTGTAGATGGGAACTACATCAGCTCTTTTCCAGTCCTCCGGTAGTTCCCCTGTGCTCCAGGATCTTTGAAAAATATAGTTCAGTGGTTCTGAGATCACATCTGCCAGTTCCTTGAAAACCTTGGGGTGTAATCCATCTGGTCCTGGCGATTTGAACTCATCTAGGCTGGACAGGTGCTCACTTACCATTTTCTTGCCTATCTTAACTTGCGTTTTTATTCTGTTTTTTATGGCACTATTTTCGATAGGTTGGTCTGTTTTTTCCCTTTGTGTAAAGACAGATGCAAAAAACGAGTTAAATAGTTCTGCTTTCTCCCTGTTGCTTGTCACCTTCTTGCCGCTTTCACCCACTAATGGACCAATCATTTCCTTCACTTTTTTCTTGTTTTTTACATGTTGAAAGAAGCTTTTTTTTGTTATCTTTGACTTTGGTCGCAAGCCTTAGTTCATTTTGAGCCTTGGTTTTCCTCACTTCATCTTTGAAGGCTCGGGCTATTTGCTGATGTTCTGACTTAGTTATTTGCCCCTCTTTCCACTTCCTATACTTGTCGTTTTTATCTTTCAATTTGTCAGAGAGTTTTTTATGCAGCCATGCTGGTTTCTTTTGAGAGCTGTTATTTTTCCTCTTTGTTGGTATTGTGCTAGACTGGGCTTTTATTATCTCATTTTTCAAAATTTCCCAAGCTTCTTGAGTTTTTTACCCCTTGAGGATTCTCATCCATGGAATCCTTCCCAAGCCCTCTCTAAGTTTATTGAAATTAGATCTCTTGAAGTCCAAGACTCTAGTTTGACTGTGTTCTATTGCTTGTGCTTCCATAATGCTGAATTCCAATATTGCATGATCACTTCCTCCCAGGGTTCCTATGGCTTCAACACTTTCTATCATTTCATCTCTGTTAGTGAGAATTAGATCCAAAATGGCTAATTCCCTAGTTCCCTTCTCTACTTTTTGGGAGACTAAGTTGTCTGCTAGGTTTGTCAGGAACCTATTTGATCTTCCATTTGGTGCAGAGTTTGTCTCCCAGTTGATGTCAGGGTAGTTAAAGTCCCCCATTACTATTGTGATGTGCTTCCTACATACTTTAGTTAGCTGACTAGCAAAAGTTCATCTGTTTCCTCTATTTGGCTGGGCGGCCTGTAGTATACACCTATGGCAATGTCATTCCCCCCCCTTTTATATTGACCCAAATGCATTCAAGACAGTTTTTATCATTGTTGTGCTCTATTTCTGTAGAGATGTAGTTTTTTCTTATATAGAGAGCAACTCCACCTCCTCTTTTATTTGGTCTGTTTCTTTTAAATAATTTAAATCCCTCTAGCTGTGTGTTCCATGTGTGGGTTTCATCCCACCATGTTTCCGTAATGGCAACAATATCATATCTGCCCTCATTAACCTGAATGTCTAGTTCACCCTGGTTGCTGTTCGTACTCTGTGCATTGGTGTATAGACATTTGAGTCCTTTATGACCAGCCCTGTGTTTACTTTCTACATAACCTTTTTGGTGCCTGAGTTCCCCTATTGTCTTACCACCTAATTGGTTAGTGCACTTTGTGTGGCACTCACTATTAGAGGCTTGATTTTACTTGACAGCAAGGTTGGTATTCTTACATGCACTGATAGCCCTATAGTTTTTAGATTGCCGGGGACAGGGTTGTTCTGTATCAATTAACTCACTGTCCCCGCTGTTTAGTTTAAATTTTCCTCCAGAAAATCTGTGAATTTATAGCCGAATAACACAGTCCCTTTCTTTGATGGATGCAAACCATCTCTTTTGTACATCTTTTCATTGGACCAGCTATAGACATCGTGACTAATATATCCAAAGCCTTCCCTTTTACACCACTCCTTTAACCACATATTGAATTGTGCTATGCACTGGCCTTTTCCATTTTGCTCCTTGTACACTGGTAAAACCTCTGAGAAAGTAAGCCTACAGTCTATTCTGCTAAGTTCCTTCCCCAAGCTCTGGAAATCGTTCTGCACAGAGAGTACATCTTTTTGGGACAGATCGTTAGTGCCAAGATGTACGATAGCCTGCACATCACAGTCCTTGCTGCTATTCTTGATTATTTTAGAAATACGCTTCTTGTCCCTACTGGCAGTAGTACCTGGAAGACACCTGACCTCTTTCAAAGCCTCTGTGTCCTTTCCTAAATTTACATCCCTTATAATAGACTCACCTACCAGAAGGTAGCTTCTCTTTCTGGATGCCTTTCTGTTCTTGCATGACTGATGTGTAATACCTGATTCACACTTCTCTCTGTTGAAATCTAGTTCTTCATCTCGGACCACAATCCCCTGCTTATTTGAGTTATCTTCACAAATACCTTTATCTGTCTCCTTAATGTCCCTATTAAGGTCAGCAAGGGCACTGTAACTGTTGTGCAGGGACACAGCGAAAGCTTTGCGTTTATGGTTCACAGCTCTCACCCTGCCAGATCCCACAGTTGTTCACACTGCCTTTCTCCTGCAGGATCTTTGTGGTAGAGGGGGCTGATAGCACAGAGGCTTACTAGAATAGAGGGGCTGAACTGGACACCTAATTTCTGCCTGAAGAGCAGAGATTTATTTATTTATTTATTTGGGTTTGTATGCCGCTCCTCTCCGGGGACTCGGAGCAGCTAACAACATATATATAACAGAGAATTACAATATAAAAAACCCAAACAAGATATATAAAAACCAATAAAAAAACACACATTCAATGCAACAATCAACTACAATCATCCCCAGGCTTGCCGACAAAGATGAGTTTTTAGGTTTTTCCGGAAGGCCGGGAGAGTTGGAGAAACGCGGACTTCAGGAGGCAGTTGGTTCCAGAGGGCGGGCGCCACAACAGAGAAAGCCCTCCCCCTAGGGCCCGCCAGACGACATTGTTTCGCTGACGGGACCCGGAGGAGGCCGACTGTAGATAGATAATCTGTCCTTGTAGGCTAGTGATTTGTTTACAGATAGGACAGTTTCCAAGTTTGAAAAGGGTACTGCGGAAGACAGCTGCAAAGCAAGTGTTGCACTGAACTAAGGCAGACATTCTTAGATACAGGGAATCTCAGATGCACTTGCCCTGAATGTACTGCTGCTGTTTTTGATTTTTAGTTATATATAATTATATATAATATATAATTATATATAACATAATGTGTATGAGAGACAGAGAGAGAGAGATCCCTTTTTGTAAGTTTGCTTACTCTGCAACTCCCTGCTGGCTAAATCTCAATCTCTCTCTCTCTCTCTCTCTCTCTCTCTCTCTCTCACACACACACACACACACACACACACATACATACACACAGGTTAATAAAAAAGAGGAGGGGGGAGAAAGGTGGAAGCTCTCCTTTTTTGTAACACCTCGGTTTCCTCCTCCTCCTCCTCTTCCACTCCTAACTGGGCCTGACAGGGTTAAGCAGAGAGGGGAGGGGCGGGCTAAAGCAAATGAGCTGCTGCTGCTGCAGCACGCCACCAAGGCACCCTGCTGGGTTGCGGTGGGCCAGGGCTGGGGCAGCAGGGGCCGGTCCCTTGCCATTTCTGGGACAGCCCCGGGGGGCCAAATCTGGGCCTTCCCCGGGCCGCATCCGGCCTGCGGGCCTTGTGTTTGACATGTCTGATTTATTAGATGAACCAAGCATGTCAGTTTCTTAAACTTTTTGATCTCTCTTTTAAAAATTATTTAGGACCCCAAAAGAGCTTTTGCTTGAATGGATTATATTTTTATATTATATAAATACATCAATTTTATTAAAAATAAAATTGATATATTTATAGAATGTTTATTGAATCATTAAAAATAACAATATTAAACCGTTTAGATATGACATAATATATTTTTCATGAAACCCCCCTTTTTAACAAATACAAATAATAGAATAATAATATTAAATTTTTGCAAATATTTTCAGTATATGAAAAATAATTTTGATTCTGCAGATCTCATTGCCTTTAGAAACACTGGCTTAGAAAATTCTGAATTCTGGCACTGTTTCCCATTCTGTTTGCCTCTAAAGATTGTTTTTCTCCCTGAAGCTGTCTTGTTATCCTAGAATATCAGAACACAGTCAAGCCTATGCGGACACAATGAGAAAAGGCACAGCTATGTTGAAACAGTGCACATGTGCATGAAAATGAGAATTGTAAACCAACTGCACAATGAGACCAGATAAAGTATTTGAAAGGGATGCTTTCCAAACTATGTTAGCATGAATGAAATATCTCCTGAAGTCTTTGGGCTGCTATGTCACTTCAAAGGCTGTCACTTGGGGTTGTCTCCATATGTAGCTGCTCCTCTTTCGGGGTGATCCCTGCAGAAGTTGCCAGAAAAACAAAGTTCAAGAGGAATTACCTTGATTCTTTTAGTTTAGCTTCCAATATCTTCAAATCCCATTTGGAAGAATTTGTACTTTTAAAATGCTAGATGCACAAAGTCCAGCAATAAGACATAGGTGCAAAAAAATAAAAAGCCGATCAGATGTTCTCCAGATGTGTGGACTCTTCAACTAATGTAGCTGTTGTGTGTGCAGATAGATACCAAACAGGATGAAACCAGCTATTGATTGCTCCCACAAGCAGTATACAGTATTGGTCTGATCTGTATATATGAAAAGAAGAAGCTGCCATCTTAGTTAGCATGCTGTGCTTCATTTGGAGACAAAAACCATTTCTTATTGTTCCCATTATGAAAATACTAGTCAGAATCCTTTGTTGATTTCTTCAAATAATCTTTTTATTCTACAATAAATCAACAGGCAGGCGCCCCCCTGATTGAAGCAACTGACGGAAACTCACAGAGCACATTATTTTGTTACATCTAATAAGTTTTTTTAAAATTTATCAAAGGTATACAACTTTTCACTTATTAAAAACAATCCCAAAGCAAGGGAAGCCATGAATTAAAACACATTTCAATAAAATAACTTTGCGGTAACCTCCGTAAAATTGCCATCGTGTAGTACGTTGCTTCCCCAATTCCCACATCTTCAAAAAGACAAAACAGCTAGAATTCGATCGCACAAAACTATGGAACAAAAACATCAATAGCAAATAGATGGCACAGTAGCAGAAATGTAGGGCTGGGCAAATTGCCCCCGAAAGCTTCCATGGCTCAGCACCAGTTACAACCGAACAGGAAGTTAATTCCAAAATTAGGGCCTTGTATTAACAATAATTGTATTAGGGTCCTTCTCATAGCAAACCCCTGACACAATGGACTCTCTCAAGAGGGTGTATCCCTTGTGGAATGTAATTCTCTAGTGAGTATGAAAAAGAGAAGGTGCTCTGACAGGTTTATATTCTCTTTTGGTAATATTTAGTAGTCTTTGGAGGGGATTTGTTTCAGTTCTCCAATACAACATGGCTAAAATAGCCACAGTTTCTTTCCAACTCTGCGTTCCATCTCCACCCCAGAGACGGAGGGTATACGTTTTTCTGAGAGTACTTTTTCTTCAGAAGGACAAATAAAGTTGTACCCTAGACATTCGTGGCTAGGATAGTTCTGCCTGCCTGCTGAGGAACTGCCGTCTGTAAATTACGATTTGTAGGATTCCCTTGACTTCCTCACTTTTTTCCCTCCCAAATCACTTGTTAAGCACTCTCACACCCTGGGATGCCACTGATGGCCAAATGGGAAGTTGTTAATTTGTACTTTGGGAGCATGGAGTTCTCAGGCTGTTAATGTCCAGAGCTTCGTAGATTTACACTCTGTGCAATTGGCAGGGTAGTGAAATCTCTCAGCAGCCCGTAGCATTTTATGAGACAAAGTTTCTTTTGAGGGTTTGAAATAAGCCAAGAGACAGGAGGCCCCATTTTCGGTTGGCATGAAAAAGTAGACTGATTCTGGCTACTCACTGTTCTCTCTCCCTCCCATCTTTGAACTATAGAAAATATCTGTGATGGTGCACGATGGAAAAGCATAGACTGCAGCAGAACTTTTTGAATTAACTACAAGTTTCTTTTCCTCTTGATTGTGGTTAAAACACCAGATTACATGTGCACAAAGCTTCAATCTGGCACAGTGAGTTTGCACTTTTGTTTCTGGGGCCAATTCAGCTTGCTGGTTGTAACATAAAAATAAATAATGGTGTACGGTCATTATATCCAAAATATTGATATTTTTGATACAAACATGTCTGTAATGACAAGCCTGGAAGATGGGAATTTTCACATGTCTACTTCTAAAAACCCTTTGAATGTTCACACTCTGGCCTTCCTTCCAGTGATGGGATTCAGCCAGTTTGCACCAGTTCGGCAGAACCGGTAGCTAATTTTTTGTTGCCCAGGCTCAGAATGAACTTCCAGAAGCGGCATCCATACAGAGAACTGGTTGTTCACATATTTGAATTCCACCACTGCCTCCTTCCCATCCAGATTCCACAGCCTAACTGCTTTACTAGCAAATAGGAAAAACATGTGAAAAAGTAAATAAATTCTCTAGCTAGGTAACAAGATTAAGGAGGTGGTCAGCTCTCCTCTTGTTAGAATCAGATTGTTATTTCAGATTACAATTAAAACCGAACATTAAGAGGAGTAAGAATGTAAAAAGAAATCTCCAATAGCTACACTGGAGTATGAAATTAAAAAAACAGAGAGTGGTGCTAAAATTGCAGACAGAGTCTTAAAGGAACCTGTCACAGAATGCCACAGAGGAAAAAGATCACAGGGTGGAATGGATCTTTGCTTAATATAGGAGGCTGTGCTGCATCAAATGTATAATAACTACATTTACATAGAGAAAATAAACATGTAATTTTTGAATGCCGGAACTGACAGTGGTGAGAGTAAACTTAGGGATGGGGGCTTGTCTGCAACTTCTCTACACTGAGTCTGTAGTTTATAATCTGTGTTTAGATCCTGTTGTATCTCAAAATCATGAGGAAATGGGGAGGGAGGATCTTTTTGGTGGTAGCCCCCTGACTGGAGCTCCTTTGTAAGGACAGTCCTTTTGCCTAATTTTGGATGAGCTGTGAACCTCTTTCTGTGTCTTATTAAACAGTTTGCACAATCAAATGTTCTCAATAGCTTTGATCCTTGTTTTGTCAGGCTAACTGTGCTGTGCCAAGGAGCTTTTGCTGAAGTTTGCACCTCTTCCGAGAGGGGGCTAAATGCATTCATGGATTTAAGGCTTAATATAGTTTTATATCAGTGAGTTATGTTTGTGTCATTGCCAATACTCCTGAGTTTTCAATTCATTGCAGGAATTGGGTATGGCTAGTCTAGAGAAAAGAAGGACTAGAGGTGATGCAATAGAAGTATTCCAGTATTTGAGAGGCTGCCACAAAGAGGAAGGGGTCAACTTATTTTCCAAGGCACCAGAAGGTAGGACAAGAAACAATGGATGGAAACTAACCAAGGAGAGAAGCAACTTGGAATTAAAGAGAAACTTCCTAACAGTGAGGACAATTAACCAGTGGAACAGCTTGCCTTCAGAAGTTGTGGGTGTTTCATCACTGGAGGTTTTTAAGAGGAGATTGGACAGCCCCCTGTCTGAAATGGTACAGGGTCTCCTGCTTGAGCAGGGGGTTGGACTAGAAGACCTCCAAGGTCCCTTCCAGCTCAGTTCAGATTGACTGATTGAGTTGGTTTTCAGAGATTGAAGGCTCAGTCTCTTAACCTGCTAAATGAGATGTTTCTGAATCCAGATTTGGGGTTATTTTGGAGGGTAAGACCGAGGCATGACGTCTCCATGCCCCACTTAGTACACCTTCTGAGTAATCAGCCACTGAAGTGCCTTTGCTGAATAAATATTCTCCTGTTGAAGTGCGGCTCTTGAATTTTATTTTATCTTTTTTCAGGACAGCAAGTGAGCACATGTTGGGAGGTGGCTGTCTGTCTTTAATCACAGCACCAAGCCTTTATAGGTTATTTACAGTAATGTTTTGTATCTTGAGTGAATGCTTTACTAATTATGGTAATAAAAAAGGCAATAAAAGGCACATTCCCGGTGGAGGAATATATTTGGAGGCCTTCCCTGGTTCACTTATAAGTGGAGCTGTGATAGAAATTGCCCACTCGCTCAGCGGTGGAAGAAATCAAGCCGTTAAGAGCGAGCTGCCATGGATCAAGGTGTGACATGAGGAAGGGGGTGCTTTGATGGATTGAAAGGAAGGGAAGGGGGCAGAATTTGAACCCCTCCCTGAGTGGTGGTGATTTAGGGGGAATGGGTTAAGATATAGCTAAGCAAGGGGGGGAATTAGGAGGGTGTTTGGCCTGGTCCTTGTGCACAAAGCAGGATCTAATCTTAAGCACTGGATTTTTGTTTTCATTTTCGTTTTAAAAATACAGACAGTCCTCACTGTCAAGCCCCTGGGCTTGACATGAACCGGTGGGGGACAGGGAAGGAGCAGCCAGAGGCCAGCCGATGTCCGTATGCCACCCCGGGGTGCCGCCTGACTTCCACGGACCAGCTGGGAGTCAGTGAGGCCACCATGCACCGCGGCCGCCTCCCTCCATTGATACGAACGCCGGGGAAGTCCCTACTGCTGGCTGGGCGTCAGGGGCATGCCAGCCGGACGCCGGAGGAACCGCCTCCCGCCGCGGCGGCCTCTCCTCGCCGGGCGCTGGGGGGAATCCCTGGAAGCCAGCTGGGCGGCAGAGACAACCAGCTGGACGTCAGGGAGGGTTGTCTCTCATCACTGCTGCCCCTCCTGTGTTGCCGGTGGTCAGGGGAAGAGCGTGGAGTTGCCTGTTGTGGAGCCATGCCAGGGGAGGAGCTGGATGTTGACTGGCTGCCAGATAGGACAGCTGGAGCTGTGGAGGCTGCGCTGATGCGTTTGGAGGGGGGAAAGGCGGAAATTGAACTACGGCTTTTATCTATATGGACCGGATGCTGGCTTGCTGATTGGGGTGGGGTTGGAGGGCGGGGCACGACTATGTAAGGCGCTGGGAGCAATTCCACTCCCAGTGCTCACTTTTTCTTTGCATTGAGGTTTGCTGGTCACCTGTTCCTTCTGTGTCTGGAGTTTGTCGGCAGCTGGCAGAGGACAGCTGACAGTTAAGTCAGCACTCATTATTTTTCTGTTCCCCTCCTATTGTCGTTTTTGGACTTCTACTTAGATGGCAGAGGGTAAACAGGAGGCTCCTCCGGTGGCAGACGAGGCCGACCCGGCTGGAGCAACAGGGCCTGAACCTGAAGCCTGGGACGTGCAGCCAGTAGTCAGGCCCAAGGTGGTAGAACCACGGCATGCAGCCCCTGCAGGTGAGATCCAGGGAGCTGGGGCTCCTGCAGCATTGGGGAAATGGTGGCACAGCCCTGCATTGGCCAATGTGGAGCCTGGACGAGTGATTACATCAGGGCTTAGGGCCCATTTGATGGACTGGCAGGAGAGACGGCTGACGGGAGAGGATGAGGATGAGTGGAGCTATTCCACCTCTCCTGGCCAATATACCGTGGATGTTTTGAGGGACCGGTTCGGGGAGGTAGGGTACCAAGACATCTCCTCATGGCCACGACGGATGGCTACAGGAGAGGACGCCTCATGGCATCGGATGGAGGCAGCAGCCAGACATCCCGACTCGGGCTGGTTCCGTCTGGCCAGCCCGCAGCTGCGACAGGCCCAGTCTCAGCCTGCGTGGACAGGCCGGCCAGCACCTGATCCATGGGGGTTGCCTGCTGGGAGGGGCTCTGACCAGCAGGGCATGGGTTCCAGCACCCAGGGCCCACCGCCTATGGCGACGCCTTACGAGGCCCAGGCCAACCTATAGGACCCTGGAGTCAGGGGATGATGTGGGGTCCACCACCCATACCAGTCACGTTCGATGGACATCCAGATTGCCTGACAATGTTCCTAAGCCATGTAATCAGCCACCTGGACCAATATGCTCGGCTCTACCCATCCCAATGGGCCATGGTGGTGGCGGTTTCGGCGGGACTGCAGGGTGAGGCAGCGGCATGGGCAGCGGATCTGTATAGCGACCATGCTCGGGAGCTGGCTGATGCTGGGTTGTTCCTGGACATATTGCGCTCCCGCTTTGAAGACACTTCCTGGGTTCAGCGCGCTGAGGTGGAGTTGCTGGTGCTGAGGCAACACGGCCAGCATGCAACTGATTACGTCCGTTACTTTTGTAGGGTCGCGGGGCGGCTGTGCTCCTGGCCTGAACGCCTACTTTTCCACCATTTCCGGGCGGGTCTGGCCCGAGAGTTGCGCCGGGCTTGTGTGTTCTGGGGGGTTCCCAGCCATCTCCAGGAGTGGTTCCGGGTGGTCATGACCTGGACATCGGTCTACAGGAGTTCCGGGGGAAGGAAGAGGATCCGGTCATACCAGGAAGGTTGGTGGAGAAGTTACGGGAGCAGGGGAGAAGAGGCCCACCCACAGGTCTGGGCTCCTCCGCCCCTTTCGCCAGGGTGCCCTTTTGCTGTTTTTGGTGTAACCAGCCGGGCCACAGACCAGCGGACTGTCCAGCCCTGAGCCCACAGGTTCCTTCCTTGACCCTTGGAAAGGCCACTCCTAGTGTCAACACAACGCCCGACAGGTCAAGGGTGGCGCAGCAGCTGGAGGCGGTTACACCCCGACGGTTGTTCCCGGTGGCGGAGGAGGCGGTAACAGCAGCGACGAGATACCGTCTGGCAGCTGACAATGGCGAGGATGACATAGCCGATGATCCTATGTTATGTGAGCCCATAATGCCCTTCGTTCTGTCTGTGACACTGACTAACCCGCAGACAGGGCAACGGAGAGGCTACGAAGCCCTCATCGATTCAGGTGCACCCGGTGCTTGATAAGCAAGGGGGTGGCAGCAGAGATTGGGATCAGAGTACAGCGGCTAGCCCATCCTATCCGGTTTGAGCAAATGGACGGGTCTCTGTTGGGAGGGGCGCCAGCTAATCTCATAATGGAACCCGTCCGGCTGGACATGGGAACTCATTGGGAGGTTCTCCGAATCATAGTCATCCCGTCCATGACTGAGGCAGTGATTTTGGGCTTGGCCTAGCTGGACAAGTGGGGCCCTACGATATGGTGAGAAGGGGGATATCGGAGGCTGCATATTGGGATGGGTCCCCAGGCCCCTAACCAGGACTCTGGGGAAAAGGGGGCAAAGTGCAAGGAAAAGGAGGCGGAGTTGACAAAATCCAGGGAGGAAGCCCCCTTCCCGGCAGTGTACAGTGATCTGACTGAGGTCTTCAGTGAGCAGGAGTGCAACGTTCTGCCACCCCACCGCACCACTGATTGCGCGGTTGATATCCTACTGGGGGTCAAATTGCCCAAGCCCTGGATGTACGCCATGATGTCCAGGGAGGAGCTACGACCTTATATCAACCAGAACCTGCCCGGGGGTTCATCCAACCAGCTCGGTCATGGATAGCCGCCCCAGTCCTGTTTAAGGAGAAAAAGGACAGTTCCCTTCGGCTCTGTGTGGACTTCCGCGGGATTAACGCGGTTTGTGTGGAGCACCTATACCCACTCCCGTTGATGAAAGACCTGGCCCATCTGGGCACAGGGTGTGTGTTCACGAAGTTGGACCTGCGGGAGGCCTACTACAGAGTCCGTATAAAGAGCGGAAGACGGCTTTTAACTGCCCGCTTGGCAGCTATCAATTCCATGTAATGCCTTTTGGCTTGCAGGGGGCCCCCATGGTTTTTATGCAACTTATCAACCAGGTGTTGCACAAACACTTATACCGCAGGGTTCTTGTGTATTTGGACGATATCTTCATATATACGACCACCTTGGAGGAACACGTCCACCTGGTCAGGCAGGTACTGAAGAAACTGTTGGATGCTCGCCTCTTTGTGAAACTCTCCAAATGCGAGTTTCATCGGGCCCGGCTGGACTACATGGGCTTCAGGATATTGGGACGTCGTGGAGATGGACCCTCACAAGGTGAGAGCAGTGTTGGAGTGGCAGGCACCCCGCACTCGTCGCCAGCTACAAAGTTTTCTGGGCTTTGCCAATTTTTACCAGCAATTTATCCCCTTTTGCTGCGGTAGCCCTTCCCCTGACTGACTTGCTGCGCATAAAGCACACCTCGAGTAAGCCACATCCCGGACAGCCGCTGGAGAGGTCTGTGGCCTGTCAGAAAGTGTTCAACGACCTGAAAGCCCTGTTTGCCCAGGAACCGGTCCTACTACACTCGGATCCTGAAAGTCCCTTTGTAGTCCAGGTTGATGCCAGTGATGTAGCTGTGGGGACTGTGCTGTTAGAACAGAATGGCCAAGAGTTGTTGCAGCCATGTGCGTATACGTCGCGGAAGTTTTCAGCCGCTGAGAGGGCATGGGCAATTTGGGAGAAAGAAGCCTTTGCGGTGTGGTGGGCTCTCGACGTGGAGGCATCTGCTGGAGGGGGCAACTAAGCTGTTCAAGATGTGGATAGACCACAAGAACCTCGAGGGTCTACAGACACCGAGATCCCTGTCGCCTAAGCATGTCTGGTGGGCCCAATACTTCCGTCGATTCCAGTTCACCCTGAAGTATGTACTTGGAGGAAAGAACTTCTTGGCCGATGCGTTGTCCCGCATGCCTCAGTACTACAGCAGGTAGGAGGAGATTGTACAAGCGATCATGCCTCCCTACCAACAGGGCGTGGCCTGAGCGGTTCCTCACCAGTTGGTGGGTGATCTGAACCAAGAGCTACAAACGGCCATCCAGAGCGATCCCTGGTTGAGGGACCACCCAGGCCTCCTGACACAGAGGGATGGGTTGGCTTGGAAAGGCAATAAATTGTACGTCCCAGAGCTCCTGAGGTGTGTAGTTCTCAAGCGGTGTCACGATGCCAAGCAGGCAGGCCATTTCGGCTTCCTAAAAACATTACACCTCGTGCGGCGTCAATTCTGGTGGCCTCGGGTTAAAGTGGACGTAGAGCTCTATGTGAAAGGATGCCATGTTTGCACCACGGCCAAGCCCCATATTGGAAAGCCTTTGGGCTTATTACAGACAGTAGCAGATCCAACCCGGCCATGGGAGGATATCGCCATGGGCTTTATCGTAGAATTACCAGAGAACCGAGAGTACACCGTTATCTGGACTGTAATTGACCTGTTTTCCAAACAGGCCCATTTTATTTCCTGCAAGGGGCTACCATCAGCCCGGCTATTGGTCAGGTTGTTCATTGACCATATTTACTGTCCCCATGGAGTCTCCCTGCGTATTATATCGGATCAGGGGGTGCAGTTTACCACACGATTCTGGTGAGACTTCGTTAGATACATAGGGTCATCCCAGGGTCTCAGCTCGGCATACCACCCCAGCATCAACGGAGTGGCTGAGTGAGCGAATACCATGATGGAGCGCTACCTATGATGTTACGTCTCATACCAGCAAACAGACTGGGTAGACCTGCTCCCGTTCGCCGAAGTGGCCTACAACAACACTGCATAGCAGCACAGGGTTCGCTCCTTTCCGGGTGGTGCATGGGGTGGATTTCGTCCCGATCCCTGAGTGGCCTCAAGGGACCCCCTTGCCGTGTACACCCCAGGAGTGGATGGCACGAGTGGACGGCCTGTGGGCCAGGGTTAAGGAAGCATTGGTAAAAGCGGGGGTGGAAATGAAAGCACAGGCTGATTAAAAAAAGGGCCGAGCACAAGCCCTTTCAGGTGGGTGACTGGGTGTACCTGTCCACCAAGTACCTACATTTGGGGGTGCCCTGTAAGAAACTGGACCTCAAGTACATAGGTCCCTTCAAGGTGATTCAGGTCATAAACCCAGTAACTATGCGGTTGCAGCTGCCTTGGGCCTTTGGTAAGGTGCACCCTTGTTCCATGGGAGCCTGCTGAAGCTGGTGACGGGTTCCCCAAGGGGGCCTGTAACCAAGCCACCAGGCCCGGTTTCTGGTGACCAGTTCGAAATACAGGCAATACTAGACTCCCGGATCCGCCATGGATGAGTCCAATACCTAGTGAGGTGGAAGGGGTACCCCCTCTTGGAGGCATCGTGGGTGTGGAGGGGGGACGTCCATGCCCCATGGCTAGTGTGGGCCTTCCATCGCCAGCAATATTAGTGTGGGATATTAGAAATGCTTTCGGACATTTCAGCAAAAGAATCAGTCTGGTAAGAAAAAAATAAAAGTTCACCATAAAAATTATATCTGAAGTCTGCCGTGCCTTATTCATTTTCCTTGAGAAAGTACAAACATTTTTCAGGCCAAGGTTTGGACCAGTCTGCGCTGCCATGTCTTCCATGATTAGCATATGGGCTTGTGTGAACACAACTATCTTAGCATCCTGCTTCTTCTGAGGAGGTTTAATCAAGCTTAAGGTCCAAATGCAATATTTGCATTCAAATTATGCTGAGAAAAATGAGTTGATGTTTTGTGTGAGCAGTTTGGGGAAAAGGAAAATTACAACCAGCAGATGAATTAAGCAGGAACCCGGTTAGTGTTGACATTATACATGTATAAACTAGTCCCTGTTTAAGGTATGGAAGTTGGAGAACATCAGAAATAAACAGCAAAAGTGAGAATGGGGTGTGGCTTAGGTTTACTCATGAACAGGTCTTTTTCCTTTCTTCATATCAGATTTATCTTAGCATACACAGACTGGCTGCCTGCCTGCCTATTTGTCTAATGATTGATCTATGCAAGATCACAAGATATGGAGAGACCTGGCCGATACAATCATCTAGAATTGGACAGGACTGAATGGATAACATCATCATTTACATCCATCTAACGATCTGTCTGTCTGTTTGCCTATCTGTCTATCTATCATATTTCTGAACCGCCCATCTCCCTCAAAGAGAGAGGTATATTTATATACATACATACATCTCGGGAACTGATGCTGTTTTTCTCCTGTGCCAGGTGGAACAGCACCAATGAACCCCTGTGAGGCTCCAATGAACTTTCTGGAAGAAGGTGGACTGGCTGAACAGTTTCTTCACATTGAGCGAGAGCAGATAGTCCGCCTGAATGCTCTCAGCTTCCTTGATCCTGTCCACTATGTTTATAACCCTTTGGATTATGCCTGGGAGCCCCATCAGGACTATGTACGTAAATATTGCCATTCCCAGAAGGAGGTGCTCTTTCTCGGGATGAATCCCGGGCCTTTTGGCATGGCTCAGACTGGGGTAAGCAAGCAACCAAGTCTGGGGCTGGGAAGATAAGGGTTACAAAAATAGAACTGAATATGCAGCAAAAGATGGATTAGGATTGTGCATGTATACCGAATGCCCCTGTATATGCCTTCAGCTCAGACGGAGCTCAGATTCATCTAATCTACCCTAATCTGCCTCTCCTTAAAGAAAACTCCGTAAGAAAAAAAGATTATTGCCTTCAAAGGGGTCTCTTTCACTGTCCAGTTCTTGCACGATAATATTTAGTCTATTCCCCCCCCCTTGCTGTTTGAATCGATTGATTTGATTTTTTTTACCTTGTGGGGCTACTGGAAATAAATTTGCTCCACTTTCTACAGGATAGCCATTTAAATACTTGAAAACGGCAATGGGAACCTTTAAAATTTCCTTCTTTAAGATACTAAAGGTAGCCAACTCTTTCAACTTTTCCTTAAAATCCTTTTACCTATCTTTGTTTTCTCAATTTCTAATGGAAATGTAATTTGTAATGTACCTGTGTAAAGCACAGGTAGTTTATTGGAATGAGCAGAAGGAAGGGCCAACAAGGAAGAAGTAGAGGTTAAAAAGAAACTTGCTGGGACCCTTCTTTACAGTAATCGTTTCTTCCTTGGAGTTGGGACTGATATTAGTTGTAGTCCAACCCTTGGGATCTACCATTCTCTTTGAGTGCTAATTAAGTAAACTCAGATGAGAAAGAATTATATGCATACTGAGTTAGTACTGTGTTCCTCTCTGTGTCTAGCACAGAGGTGCAATAGGCTAGTACAGCGGTTCTCAACCTGTGGGTTGCGACCCCATTTGGGGTCCAACGATCATTTCACGGGGGTCACCAAACGCCGCAATCCGCCATTTTTTTTGGTCGGCCATTTTTTTCCCCTTTGCAATGTGGGCCGTCGCGCCGTGCATGCACGATGCGGGCCCGCCATTTTTTTTTGGGGTCGGCCATTTTTTTCCCCTTTGTGATGCGGGCTGTCGCACCGCGCATGCGCAATGCGCCCCGTCGTGCTGTACATGCACGATGCGCCCCGTCGCGCCGTGCATGCACGATGCGCCCCGTCGCACCGCACATGCGCGATGCCGGCCGGGGTCGAGCCCTGGAAAAGGTTGAGAACCGCTGGGCTAGTACCTTTTGTAGTCCTTTTTGCATGACTGTACTTGCAGGAGCAAGTGGATGAACGTGAATGGGTGAGAGGGTCAAGTATGGCTCTACTTTTCCTCCATTCACAATAGTCTCAGCCCTACTTTGTTCATTCTTATAGGAAATACTCCAAGTAGGTGTATATAGTATGTAGTAACATAAACAGTTTAGTCCGTCTCTCACAGATTACTGAGTCCTGAAAAGTATCTTTATTGTAGTGAGGTTATTGTAGTAAAACATCTCATACAGAAGATATTTTGCTATATATTTTTTTCTGCAGAAGGTCTGTACCTGTCCATATTTCTGGCTAAGTGGGTTTTTCTTGTCTCCCCAATTTCCTATATGTGACATGTATCTGCATTCATTGTCTCCTCCCACTGGTTAACACCTAGACAGATAATTCAGTTTCTGCTTTGATGCTATGCCAGGAAAGGAAATGGGTAGGGAGTTGATAAGTATGGCAGAGTGCTCGTTGAGATACTGTGATTTAAACATGTGTGGGTGTATGTGTAAATTGACTGATTGTTCTCTGAATGTCAGAAACACTTAGCGCCAAAGAAATGCCTTCTGATTTTCTTTACAAAGCAGTTTTAAGTACAATTGTAAATTTACCCCTTATTCTATGGTTACAATGTAATTCTCTTCTTTTTATAATCTACCCTATGTAATCATTAAAGCCATAAAACCCTAAGTTTGCCCTAAGTCAGGGGTAGGCAACCTTGGCTCTTCTATGACTTGTGGACTTCAACTCCCAGAATTCCTGAGCCAGCACTGACTCAGGAATTCTGGGAGTTGAAGTCCACGAGTCATAAAAGAGCCAAGGTTGCCTACCCCTACCCTAAGTCCATAAGGGGTTTTCAGTCAGCAATAAACATAGATACTGTCTTTTCCCTGAATGAAAATTTAGCCATCTCAGCCAGTTTCGTCATCTTCACCAACCACTCCTCCATTGTGGGTGATGCCAGATCATCCCATCTTTGTGCGCATAATAATCTCACTGCAGTTGTCATATACAAAAACAAAGTTCTATGGCTTTTTTCTATCAACCCCCCCCAAAAAACCCTTCTGGTCTCAATGTTATATTAATCTTTAAAATCTTCTGAATCAGAGTGTGTATTTGAATCCAAGTTTTTCCAGTTATTTTTATACCTCCACCGAATAGGATAAAATGCCCCTTCTTGGTGTTCACATTTCCAATAGAAACATGAAGTGCCTTTCCACATTCTGGAAAAATTCTCTCATGATGTATATTAGTAGTAAAACATTTTATAAACATTCTCTTTAAGACTGTAAATTTCAGTCCATTCAACCACTTTTTTTCCCACTGTTCCAGCTATACTGTATATTATAACTAACATTTTAGTCCATACATTTTTTCACTTGCTCTTCTGTTTCAAATTTCAATAAAATATGTTTAGCAATTACATGTTCATCATTTGTACACAATTCTATTTCAAATTCAGTCTTACAATGTTCAAAACCATAAATTCTTTGGTCCACTTTAAATTTTTCTAATAACTGTAGATAGGTCACAGGGGTAGGCAACCATGGCTCTTTTATGGCTCATGGACCTCAACTCCCAGAATTCCTGAGCCAGCATGGCTAGATAGGAAAACTATTAGCAACTAGATCCCTCTGCCACCAATTCTTCTCTTGATTTTATTTTATACCCCCCATTGAAAAAATTCTAGTAACTCACAGTAAGTTGGCCATTCATGTTTGCCTATTGTTGTGCCCTGAGCCTGCAAAAGCAGGCTCATGACGTTGCATTGGTCCTGGGCATTCCAAAAGTTGCCCGGGACCAGACAGAGCGGCGCCAGCCTTGTGCGCATGCGCAAGGCATTTGCTGCCCGGGACCAGACAGAGTGGCTCCAGCCTTGTGCGCATGCGCAAGGCATGGAAATGCTCTGTTACTTTGTTGACATTGTCTGGGTCTCTGGCCACATAAAAAAAGCCTGCGTGCCTTTGCCTGTTCATTCGTTTGTTAGAAGAATAAAGAGCTGTTTAACATTGCCATGTGTCTTCATCATTCGCACGTGGACGATGTACTTAACATTGGCGATGAAGGTGGGATCCTTTGCAAGCTGAAAAAAAAGCTTTAAAGACTTACACAGGAAGTCCTGAAGAGGGGAAGACGGCGTCTGAATCAGCATCCCAGCCTGCCAGTATAGCATCGCTGGAGGGTGAGCTCGGCTAAAGGACCCTTTCCCCTATAGCAGTTTGCAGAGGAGAGAGTGGTGAAGGTTGTAAACCAAAGGATGGCGAAGATTGGCCGTTTGTCTGATTTTGTTGTCTCACACCCAGAGAGATGGAATCCCTACGTAGCAAGGGTGGAGAATTACTTCAGAGTAAATCAGATTAGAGAAGATGGCTTGAAGGCTGCAACTCTTTTGTGTGTTTGTGGACAGGAAACTTTTGAAATCGCAGAGAACCTGGTGGCCCCTGCACCTCTGGAGTCAGTAAAAAATACTGACTTGAAGAAACTGTTGAAGGAACACTTCCAGCCAAAGTTGTCTATTATTGCTTGGACGCATGCATTTGAGCAGAGGGACCAGAGGCCAGGTGAATCTGCTACGGATTTTATTGCGGCCTTAAGGCGAGCAGCCAGACCTTGTGAGTTCAAGGATCTGGAAGAGAGGCTGTGAGATCGCTTCGTATGTGGTTTAAGGAACAGAGACTTAACAGCAGAAGATTTTTGCTAAAGAAGAAGTCTCTTTCCAAGATGCACTACAAGAGGTGACAGCTGAGGAAGCAGCAGGCGGGGCTGTGAAGACCTTATGGCTCACCAGGAGCCCTCCAGAGATAGCTACCGTCCATCAAGAGGATGCTCGAAAAGGATCAGAAGCGGATCCTGAAGAAGAGGTGGATAGACTTCACCAGCCAGCTGAAAGGAGGCAGAAGGAATGTCCGGACAAGGCCCCAGCATCTCTTCAATGCTTCGGGTGCGGAGGACGCCACAAGCGAGCTGACTGCAGGTTCTGCTCCGCCATTTGCAGAGCGTGTGTCAGGCAAGGCCACATCGCATCCATCTGTTTGGGTCGCCAGAAGGTCCAACCTCGTGAAGAATTGCGTCTGAAAGGTACCAGGGTCCCCAGCCAACATAGGGTGGGTTTTTGCGCATTGCGCAGGAGTATTTTGAGGACAGGGACAAATAAGCCCCTTAAGAAGAAACTTTCCATTAAGGTTGCAAGGGGTCCCCTTATCAATGGAGTTGGACACTGGGTCCGCTCTCTCCATTATTTCTATTAATACATTCAAAAGGATATGTAGCAGCAGTGGCCTTCGAGTTAAACTCAGGCCATCCAATCTAATACTTACAGATTTTCAGAATTCTATGGTGTGTGTTAAGGGGGAGGCCACCCTTAGAGTACAGCATAAGGATTTTGAAGGTGTCCTAGATGTGGTGGTTGTTGTGGGTGAACGTATGACTCTTATTGGACTTGATTGGTTCGAGGCTCTGGGAATCCAAGTAACTGGGCTGCACCATTTGCAAACGTTGAGCCTTACAGAAGTCTGCAAGGAGTTTGCAGATGTCTTTAGTTCAGAGCTAGGATCCTACAAGGGGCCTCCCATTTCGCTACAGTTAGACCCAACCATCAAGCCCATCAGGGTTAAACCTAGGAGGGTACCTTTTGCCCTCAAGGGTAAGATTGATGCTGAGCTGGACAAATTGCTCCAGCAGGGCATTCTAGAACCTGTGGATTCAAGTCCATGGGAAACCCCCATAGTAACGCCTCTAAAGGCTAATGGGGACATAGGTATATGTGCAGATTACAAGTGCACACTGAATAAGACGCTGCAACAGCACGCTTATCCAGTGCCTGTGGTAAGTCACATTCTGGCCTTCCTCAAAGGGGGGCACATTTTTGTGAAGCTTGACCTGGCACAGGCCTATCAACAGCTACCTATTGATGAGGCAGCTGCAGAGGCCCAGACTATTGTAACTCACAGAGGGGCATTCAAGGTCAAGAGACTGCAATTTGGGGTAAATGTAGCCTCTGGCATATTCCGAAGTGTCATGGAGAGCACACTTCGAGGTATTCCTGGGGTCTGTCCCTACTTTGATGATGTCCTCATTGCTGGGGAGTCATCTCAAAATTTAGCAGAGAGATTAAGGGCTGTCTTGCTTCGTTTTCCAAGTGCCCAGATACTGAGTTCCAAAGCTTCTGGCACAAGAAGCACGAGTTTTCCACTTTCAAGGGTTGCCTGTTATGGGGTAGCAGGGTAGTGATCCCAGCCTCATTGAGGTCTAGAATCTTGATCTCTCTGCATGAGGGATATCCTGGTATAGTCAGGATGAAAGCGCTTGCGCGCAGGCATCTTTGGTGGCCTGGACTCGATAAAGCCATCAAGGCCCAGGTGCACGGGTGCCAAGTGTGCCAACAGTCTCGGCCTGAAATGCCTCAGGCCCCAGTACATAGGTGGGAGGAAACTCAAACCCCATGGTCTAGGGTGCATATAGATTACGCTGGGCCCTTTCAGGGGCAATTCTTCCTGGCTGTTGTTGATAGCCATTCCAAGTGGCTAGAGGTTGTTCCTGTTTCCTCCACTACTACTGCCAGGACCATCCAGGTGTTGAGAGGAATTTTTGCATCATACGGTCTTCCAGATGTTCTGGATTCAGATAATGTTCTGGTTTCAGATTTACCTCTTCTGAGTTCCAGGCTTTTCTTCAGGCCAACCTGATCCACCATGCAACTTCAGCTCCCTTCTATCCATCCTCCAACGGAATGGCAGAGAGGATGGTGCAAACTACCAAAGATGCCCTCAAGAAACTGACTTATGGTAACTGGCATCATAGGTTAGCAGATTTCCTTCTTGCACACCGCACCACACCATGCACAGCCACAGAAAAGAGCCCTGCTGAACTCCGATGGGGTCGCCGCCTCATCACTAAACTGGACAGGTTGCACCCTGACCGGGTGGCTTCACAGGTGTCACAACCACGGGCACCTAGGAGACTCCAGGTGGATGATCCGGTTTGGGCAAGAAACTATGGGCCTGATCATCTCTGGGTCACAGCTATGGTCTTCAAGGTGTCTGGGCCATTGTCATATGAAGTTGCATTGGGGGACAGCCACATTCTTCGCAGGCACATAGACCAACTGCGTTGGAGACTGGACTCTCACCCTTCCGCTCCTGGCTCTGTTCTGGGGGGGGAGGACCATAACAGGCATTCTGGGTCACAGTTTCCCAGGCCTAACAGGCCCTCACTAGCTGCTACTGAGGATATTGGGGATTCATCCCAAAGTTCCGCAAGTGCTCCTAACAGGAATTCAATGGATAGGGGGTCATCCCACACATCCATAATTACTCCAGACAGGGAGTCATACCGGGGGCATCCACAGTATTCATATATGTCAGATTGTGCTCCAGACAGGGAGACTGACCGGGGGTATCCACACAAATCACAAGCAGCAAGAGAAAAAGAATTCCAGCAGGGGCACTTGCCCAATTCCGCAATTGCTCCCAAAAGGAGGTCACCAGCAAAGGGAGTTGCCATGGAGGCGACTCCTGACTCTGGCACCTTTGGCATGTGCTTGGGAGCCACAGAGTACTGGGGCACTTCCGCTACCCAACACTCTTCATCTGCTGGCCTTGGGTTCGAGGGACAGTGTTCCCAAGAAGGGTCCATTGTGGACCCGGGGACTTCCACTCCTCCAAGGTATGCTGGCTTGGACTTAGTGGGTCCAGCCAGCCAGCAGATGGGTGGGTCAACTGGGTATTTGGGGCAGCAAAGTCCTGGCCTGCCTAGCCTGGTAGGCGAGCAGGTAGGCCAGGCACCCTCACTGGGGTCACGTGGGGATTTAAGGCAGCAACGCCCTGGCCTGCCTCGCCTGGTAGGCGAGCAGGTGGGCCAGGCAATCTCTCCTGGCCTTAGAAGGTCGCAGTGGGCCAAGTGCCCACCTAAACATCTTAGAGAATTTGTGAAGTTGCTGTCAAGTCACAAGGGTTCTTTTCATGAGGCCCCTGAATAACGGGAGTACTCGTGATAGAATATTTGTAGTATTTTTTTGATTTCAGAAACATTCATTGTATTACTAAGATTGAAGGGGGTTTGCCTGAGGGCAGACTCGAGTATGCCACACTCCTTGCATTTGATTACTGAAACTGTATGACACTCTTTCCATTGCATGGCGCACATGTGTGTGTGCAAGGTATGTTCCATCTAGGGGGGAGGGGTGTTGTGTCCTGAGCCTGCAAAAGCAGGCTCAGGACATTGCATTGGTCCCGGGCATTCCAAAAGCTGCCCGGGACCAGACAGAGCAGCGCCAGCCTTGTGCGCATGCACAAGGCGTTTGCTGCCCGGGACCAGACAGAGCGGCGCCAGCCTTGGGCGCATGCGCAAGGCGCAGAAACCCTCTGTTACTTTGTTGACATTATCCGGGTCTCTGGCCACATAAAAAAAAGCCTGCATGCCTTTGCCTGTTCGTTCGGTTGTTAGAAGAAGAATAAAGAGCTGTTTAACACGCACGCGAACGAAGTACTTAACACCTATTATATTTTTCATATAAAATGTGTCTTGTGATGAGAGCCACAAAAGTGTTTTACCTGAGTTTGTATCTATCCCATTCTCAATATAGCATACCGTATCTAATGTAAGGATTTTTAAAATCCACATTAACCTTGACTTTGTCATACGACAAGTATCCATGCCACTCAAATTTCAGGTCATGTCCTTCTATTTCTCAATAGCACCCACTCTTTCATCCAAACCAAACAGCATGCTGCAAGATACAGTTTCAAGTCAAGTAGACCCAATCTTCCTCTTTCCTTTACATCTTCTAACACCTTATATTTAACTTGTGGGGTTTTTTTGCCCTGCCACACAAGTTTAAATATATCCTTCTGCCACTGTTTAAATGGTACATTGGTTTTCAAAACAGATATTTTCTGAAACAAGAATACCATTCTAGTTAAGACATTTATTTTTACCACAGAAATTCTCCCCAGCAATGGCAGTTGTAGTTTTTGTGGTGTTAACGTGTCTTTTTAAACTTAATTCCATAATGTAGTTGTTTTGAAACAACGCAGTTCGATTTGTCATGGTGATAACCCAGATATTTTACATTCTTCTCGGTTTTAAAACCTGCTTTATTCATTAGTTCTGTTTGATTTTCCATTTTATTATTTTTGTTAACGTGTTTGTCTTGTAATCTTGAAACCTGCTAATGCATACAATTATTTGAATTTGCCCATTAATGTTTTAATTCCCTTTAAAGGATCTTCCAAAACAAACATAAAATCATCTGCAAAATTTAACTTATAAGCTTTTTTTTAAAACTTTACTCCCACAATCCTCTCATCTTGTTTTGTAACTCTGTTCAGTATTTCAAGAACCAAAATAAAGGAGAGAGGAGACAGTGGGCATCCCTGTCATGTTCCTTTTTTATGATTTGTGCTTTCCGTGAAGTGTAAATTGATTTTACCCATTTTACCCTCTCCAAAATCCGTATCTTGCAAATTTTGAACAAGAAAGCCCAATTCAAAATGTCCAAGGCCTTCTCTGCATGCATGAAGATCAATGTAGCTTGTTTTTCATTATGTTGCTCCAAATATTCCAAAATGTTCAGCACATTTCTAAGATTGCCCTTTAACTAACTTTTTAGGTAAGAAGCCACACCGATCTACAGGCATAAATTCTTGCAAAAGTATTTTCAGTCTATAAGCTAGAATCACAGCTTGCTATCATTATTCAATAACAATAGTCTATAGTTTCTTGTTAAAATCAGATCTTGTCCCTCTTTAAGCATTAGTGCTATACTGGCGTCTTTTCAACTCTCTACATGTTTTGTCCCTGTAAGATTATGCCATTGCCTTTTGTAAAACTTGTAAAAGTTCATCCTCAGAACATTTATAATAAGAGCCTGATAATGCATCTGGTCCTTCCACCTTACTTGATTTAATATTTCTTATAGCTTCAGAAACTTTCCTTATAATTATAGGTCCATTCACGATCTGTCTCTATTTCTCTGTAACCCTCAATAAATTTTATTTCTTTAAATATTCATCTATTTTTTTCCAAAGAAATGTTATTTCTTTTATACAAGTTGAAATAATATTGATGTTTAGCGTTTATATTAATGGGATATCCGTTAATAGGGTATCTCTCTCTTGTAATTTCAATATTAGTTTCTCCTTTCCTTTCCTTTCCTTTCCTTTCCTTTCCTTTCCTTTCCTTTCCTTTCCTTTCCTTTCCTTTCCTTTCCTTTCCTTTCCTTTCCTTTCCTTTCCTTTCCTCTCCTCTCCTCTCCTCTCCTCTCCTCTCCTCTCCTCTCCTCTCCTTTCCTTTCCTTTCCATAATTTATATGCTAATCCTTTCCCTGATTTGTTTGCAAACTCAAAATTTTTTTTCTTTACACAATTCATTTTTTATTTCCATTTCTCTTACAATACTGTTAACATTTATTTTCTGTTAACTTCTTTGTATCTTTTTTCTTTCTTTTCTATTTTTTTCCCTCTTTTCTTGCACTTTTAACTTTCTCTTCAATTTCTTTTCCTTTTTTCCCTTTCTTCATTTTATATATATATATATATATATATATATATATATATATATATATATATATATATATATATATATATATATATATATATATATATATATATATATATATATATATATATATATATATATATATATATATATTTGTTTTCTGAGGTTTTCGCGGGTGTTTGTATGTAGGTCTTTGGTTCTTCGGGTTTTCTCCCACGTAGAATTTGAAGTGTCTTGGCGACGTTTCGACGAAGTCTCATTCGTCATCTTCAGGCTGGTGCTTTCGGCTTCTGCTTCATGAAGATGAAGATGGTCTGCTTCATGAAAACCCGAAGAACCAAAGACCTACATATATATATATAAGCATTTAGCCCCAAACCCACCTTTTCAGTGTTCATGAAACTTGCATCCAGTGTTGTATAGGAGCATAGGAATTATTGCTAATTCTGTTTTTAGGTTATTCTTAAATAACCTAATTTCAAATACCGTAGTTGTCTTTTTTTCATCTTTTGCAGAAACCAAACAGACCTTGGCTTTGCTATTTTTTTCCATAAGCCCCCTCATTTTTAAAAGGAGACAGATATGTATCTTTGCTACAAGTGGAAAATACGTTATTTTCCAGCCAAATCTTTTCTCAAATGCAAACTTCTGGATCAAGTAACATCTGAATTTCAAATCAAATCAAATTCTTTATTACAGATCAATGATCCAGACTAAATAAAACTTACTAAATAAAATCTACAGATTAGAGCTACAAGGTGGAACAAAAAAAAGCTACATGGTAAAGGATTTATATTCATATTTGCACTATTTTGCCGTGAGCTATATACGAATGTTACAAGCTAAGAAAACCTTGGGGTCCTTGCTTATTACTAAGAATTGCATCTGAAATTCTTCAGTCTGTTCCAAAAATAGAATTACAAGAGATGTTAGGATCTCTTTGTGTGTGTATCAGTTGAAATTACAATATAAAAGAAGTTCCTGTTTCAAATCAAGCCATCATTACAGTGGCAAAGCCTTCCCACATATGGAATTTAATATCTGATTTTGTGATTCTAATTTCCCAGAGGTGCTATGAACTCACGTTAGCTCTTCTGTTATCAGAACTTAGGTGCTCATAGTTCAACACCCAAAACCCTGTATATGTGCTTTGTGCATTCAGTTTAAAGACACACACTCAGTCTATGTAGATAAGCATATTTTGTATCACTGGGGACTGACTAATCTACCAATTTAGATTTCTTTCAGCTACAGTTTTATTTTCCAAACATCCATTTGTCTTGTTCTAATTCAACATCAGTTTGTAATCTTGTCTTTTATGAAGTCCTCTCCAAATTCCTTACTTGGTTTTAGGATTATTTACTGATGCATATATTTTCAGACAAATTGTGCAATGTTTTCTTCCCCTAGTATAATATTTGCAATAATACCCTTTTGTATGCAGTGCATTGTTTCTATAGGGTCTACCTTTTTATTGGTAGGGAAATAAAATTCACAGAAGACCTGATACTTCCAGATAACCTTTTGAGGTTTGCTTAGTTAAGAAAGTATGTTAGATGAGTTCACAATAAAATGCGAAGTAAACAAATTTGTTTCCCGTATCGAGATCCATTTAGTTCTGGGATTCCCACCTTGTCACTCCTTTACGCCAGTGTATCTGAGAGAATTCTTACTCCAAAAATATTTAAATATAATTTTTTAAAAGAAATTAAATATTTTTTTCCCTCTTACTTTAAATGTGTCCTTTTTGGAGGCTATCGTGAGAAATCCCCGTAGTTTTCTTGTCAAGGTTTTTCAGAAGTGCGTTGCCCTTGCCTCCTTCACTGTCTCCCAGTTTCTAACCTGATGCCTTAACCGCTGCACCAGACTGGCTCTCTAGTTTAAAGACTACCTTCTTTTTAATTAAAAAAAAGTAAAAGCACCTAGCATTAAGAGAAAACACAATCCAGAATGCTTTCTAAGAATGCCCGTGGTTTTCACATAGACTCGGTGGCAGCTGGATTGTTTTAAACGCACATCACCTAACCTTTGCACAAAGACTGGGAGTAAGTGAGGAGTTCATAGACAAAGTCTGTGGAGAAGGTAAGTTGGAGCAAGAGTAGCAGTGAGCAGCTCCATCCATTTGCCATTTGGCAAATCAAATGCCATAGCAGTTATTTTATGAATGATAAATTCCTCACAGGAGACATTTTCTTTGATCATCTTAAAAGTCTGAAATGAGTTCAATTGCCCCTCCCCCTCCGAAGGATGGGATCCTGATCTAGTTCAATACTGCGGGCTGATTGGCCGCTGTTTCCAGGGGTTCAGACAGGGAAGAGTCCCAGCCTTGCTTGTAGCCGCCAATGATAAAACCTTAAGGCCTTCCTTAGAATTCCCACATTGTTTAGGGGAAGTCATGACAGCTAAATTGGTTTGAGTCCAATATAAATGCTGGAGCATAGATATTCCTTGGCTAGCATCCTAGTACATGTCATCTTTAATTATATGTGAGAAAGGTTATGGAGATGAAGGGTCTTGTATTACAGGAACCTCTGGAGGCTCCGTGCATTGTAGGCATAGAAACACCCTATGTCTCCTTTCCATATGCTCCTATTTTGGTTTTAATGATCATTTAGAAAAGTATACAGCTCACTTTCAACAACAGTATTCTCCATGCAGTCTGCAAACCTAAAATATCAGAACAGAAATAGTGCCACGAAACAGCAAAAACAAACCTCACAATAACAGAGGAAATTTAAGCCAAAAGGGAACAAGACCGTAAAGGCCTGGGAGAACTTTGGCAAATGCTGAAAGGTTAATGGTAGACATTAAATGGGGTTTCCTGGAAGAGGACTTTGAAAGGTGGGGCACTCCACTGAAAAATGGCTCTTATTCCAGTCCCCACCAGGCTCCCTGTGGATGATGGGGGCCCTGAGAGAAGAGCTTCAGTGAAACCATTATCCCCGGATCAAAGTCGGAGGGAGCAGCAACATTAATGTACGACCACATCAATAACACATTAAGCCTATTGTCTCCATGCTAATTGAGACCTGGGAGTTCTCCTGAGACATAATAATAGTTGGGGGCTCAGAGAGGTGCACTTGGAACCATTTGCTAATGCTTCAGAGAGGCATGGAAAGGGCATCTCTCAACTTCGCCTAGGATTCCTGTCTTTCTATTGTTATTTATTTATTATTTTATTATAACTGCTGCTCTGAACCTTTCTTTTTAAAAAAAAGAAAAATAGTGAACATTGTCCGAAACTTGTTGCAACTAAAGTGCAAAGTGGAAAAAAAAAACTTTGCTATAGAACTGAGATCCTCGGTGGGTATATATCTGTTCTTTGCAACATCAGACATGTCCACTACAAGCTTGGATGAATTGAGTCCCCCCCCTCCCAAAAGCTTCCATTTAGTTTAGCAAGCACCACTCTGGAGCCTTAATTAGCTCTGTGGAATCTGAGCTGCTCAGCCAAACACAGCCGTTGGCCGGACCTCAGCTATTTCATTGTTTCCAACAAACCTCTATAGCTGGTTGTCCCACAAGTGCTTTTTCAGGAGTCAACTGCACTTTCTTTTTTTTCCTTTGAAGATGTTTCGCTTGTCATCCAAGAAGCTTCTTCAGCTTCTTCTTCAGCGGAAGAAGCTTCTTGGATGAGAAGTGAAACGTCTTCAAAGAGAAAAAAGGAAGTCCAGTTGCCTCCTTTGGGACAACCACGACCTCCACAGAGAATCTGAGAACCTCCATAGGCCTCTATAGCTGGTGTTTTTCGAACTGCTCAAGAGTGAGATAGGAGAGTCCACCAGGCATTGCCCATTTTTCAATCCGTCCTGGGCCATCTTTACAGACCCAAACTCAGAAATGTAAATGCGAGAACAATATGCTGATGTTCACAGGATGTATAAGTCTTTTTACTTAGATACGAAGATGCTGACTAAAGTAGCCTTACCTAAGCTGGTGAACTCCAAGTGTGTTAGGACAGCAGCTGTTGAAATACCCAGAGAGCACACATCAATGTTCTTGAGATGTTTAAATGGGAAACAACACCCAAAAGTGTTGAATAAAGAAAAATAGAATATTGTGTGAGATGTTGAGAAATGATAGTCCAACCTGTTTTGCATGTTAAAGCTGAGCTACAGTATTAAGCTACGCTGTATTCGGTGAGATCACAACTGTTTTTGAAGCATGGGGTAGATAAAGTGCATTCCTCAGTAGTCCTCTGACTTGGGGCTTCAAGCTCCATTTCCTTCCTTCCTTCCTTCCTTCCTTCCTTCCTTCCTTCCTTCCTTCCTTCCTTCCTTCCTTCCTTCCTTCCTTCCTTCCTTCCTTTTCCTCACATTTTCTCATTTTCTTTCCATTGTGAATTTCAAAGCAACCCCTAGGGAGTTCTCAACTGCACTGGGCTGTATTGAGACCTTCTTGGCATGTGAGTTGCCTATTTCCTGAAAATAATACTAAGGAGCTAAACAAGAGGGAATAGAGTGGCACCCTGATGGAGGAATCTCTCCCTATTGAAGGGTGGAATATTTTGAGAGGAAAATGTGTTTCCAATGTGTTTTTTTCCCCCTCCACTTTCAGGAGGACGATTTTTTCCAACTTGGGGGTTAAATGTCCACTGCAAATGTTGCGAAGCAAATTCAGACCTCACCTCATGCCCACACCAAGAAACTTTTCTCATAACAGCACCTCTTTCTCCTCCAGGTGCCCTTTGGAGCAGTGCAGCTTGTTCGAGACTGGCTGCAGATAAGCGGACAGGTGTTTCGGCCAGCGTGCGAACACCCAAAGAGGCCCATCCATGGCTTGGAGTGCCCCCATATGGAGGTGAGCGGAGCCCGCTTCTGGGGCTTCTTCCGCTCTGTGTGCACCAAGCCTGAAAAGTTCTTCCAACGCTGCTTTGTACACAACCATTGCCCGCTGCTCTTTGTCAATCAAAGTGGGCGTAATCTGACACCGGCTGACCTGCCAGCTGCTCAGCGTGAACAGCTGCTTCAGATATGTGATGATGCCCTGTGTGAAGCTGTGAAATTATTGGGTGTTGCAACAGTCATTGGGATTGGACGCTTTGCTGAACAGCGTGCCCGCAAGGCTCTGTCAGCCGCTGGTATCCCGGTACGCGTGGAGGGGGTGATGCATCCATCCCCTCGCAATCCCAAAGCGAACAAAGGCTGGGATGCCATCATCCGAGCAAAACTGGAAGAGCTAGGCTTGATGGCTCTCATCGCGGACTAACTGAGAATTCCATGCTCAAGAAAGCAAAGAGCTCTTGCTTGGGTTCTCATGACTTCTGGATAATGGATCGGAAGCATTAATTCTTCTGCTGGGCTCCTTGATTTGGCTTAAGAATCTTCTAGCCTTAGATCTACATATTTTTTACACTTTTACTTTCACTACTCTTATTTACATACATACATGCATATATATATATATATATATTTTCCTTGGTGCTAACACTTGTTTAGGCAGCTGTATTCAGTTGGCTATCTGTGTCTTGGTATACTTCACAGTAGCTATTCATGTTGCAGTTTTGTGCAACAATATTCCAGTTGAGATTTTGCCTAGATCTTTGCCCTTTTGGAATGGCATGGCTCCTTAACACTACTTATGCTGATGGGCTACCAATTGAGTTAGCCCAGTATTGTCTATGCCACTTACATCTCTTTAAAGCCTAGATATGCTCAGTTTTTTTTATATACAGAGCCAGAAGCTCTGACCCAGAGCCAAAGAGGATGGTGTGCCTCATGGCAACTGTGAGAACTATCTCCTCATTGCTTTTAATGCTGCTGTAATTCACCGTTGCATATCAGAGGAAGAACTAAGTGGGTTCTAGAACACTAGAAAAGTTCTAATTAGAAGTGGGAGGAATGAGAACTCTGATTCTGTATGTTTCTGCATTACTGTACCCTTTGACATGAGCAGTTCACATCTGGTTCCTTTCTACCTTTTGATCAGTGGATTTTTGGGAAAGGAACAAAGAAGAGGAAAGGGTAAAGAAAGAATGCTCCCCTCCTTCTCTTCAGTTCTTGGTTTTGTTTTGTTTTTAATTAAAAATTGCAACTAGCTACTCTTAGCCAACTGCTGAGTAAGAAGCAGCAGTGTTTCTGAAAATATCTGCTCAGGAAGTTGAAGGAACAATGCAGGTGTATTCCATGTAGACCAAGTTATCTTGCAGTCTTCTCAACTGCCTGCTATACGGTGTGTGTGTGTGGGAAACTAATTTGTAGAAACACTCCTTTACTGTTGCTGTATGAAGTAGGCTTGGATTAAACAACGTCTGAACATGGGAGTTTTGGTGCTTTCTGAGTTTTCTTGCAGACGTTTCATTACCAATTATTCAACTAGGTAACATTATCAGTGCACTGATGATGTTACCTGGTAGGGTAATTGGGTAATGACATCTTTACAAAAAATAAATCCAACCAAGCTCAGAAAGTACCAAGGATACCACAGTTCAACCGTAAGCTACAAATATTCTCTTCTATTCATACTGCCTCAATGTGGCTACTCTGCTTTAGGCCAACAAAATGGATGTGTTGAGCAAGTGAGTGGAATTTGATCATTACGGAGTTGAACTTGGTTCAGAAGCAAGCCAACTCTGCCACTCAGCCTACATTTCTTGTGCTATTCTGTGTAAGTTACATATTCCCTTATATCAAGCTTGACTTCTAGTTTTCTTTGTAATAACGCACAAGCAGTTTGTCTTTGTTTTCTTCCAGGATTAAAAAATAAAATAAAAATCCTAGTCTGACATCCTTTGATTTTTCACGTCACCTCTTAGCCAGCTACTAATCTTAGTTCAACACTATTTAGGTTTATTTGGTTCTTTTTCAATCAGCAATTTTACTAGGTATTGCTACCTGCCATGACTTTAGGAGTTTATTATTTAAAAGCTGGGCATATCCTGCAATACAACAATCCATCTGTGGCTTTGAGGAGCCATATTAATAGATAGCAATGCATTATTTTAGGCCAGTCTGGAATATTTAAAATAATGGTGCATTATTTATTTTTTTTAAAGAAAATTTTATTGATTTTCTAGTTTTACATTTAAATATTTGAAAAGCAACGTGGCGGCTGAATTGATCAATAATTCAATAACATACAAATATCTTTAGTACAGATCTCAAACTATTACATTAAATATTTCCTCTCTTTTCCCCTTGGTATTTACTGTCTCATATTTTAAACCAATACAATTCTTATTATATCGATTAAATAAAAATAACTTTCTTACGTTTATCAATATTTTTTAGTTTATACATATCCTAGTTATTTTAACATTCAGTCTTTTAGACAATCAATGTCCTAGTTAGTTTTTCCCAGTTTTAGTTTCCCATTAATATTTAAATTTAACGTTTAATATTTATAATTTCCAAGTTTTAAATAGCCCCAATTCCCTTTATCACAATTCATCACAAGATCTAATGTTCAGGATACACGTCTTATCTATTTGAATTCTCACCATCTTACATCAACTAATTAATAATACAATATAATATTCTTATTTTCTGGTAATTTCCAAATATCTTAAATTTAGTAACCAAAATTTCTCTTATTTCAACATTTAATACTTCCTCTCTTTTTCTCTTAATATCTACTATCTCATATTTAAGCTAGTAATTGGTGCATTATTTCTGAGCTCTTTTCCTTTAGTACCCTCCAAGTCAAAAATACGATGATAGTGCTATCACATAGCCAATAGAATGGATTACAGTACTAGTAATTTTGCTGATTTGAGAAGTGAGTGGTAGGGCATATGTACCGTGAATGAAAGGATCCCGATATCATTTGGGGCAGGTCCAGGGAGATGATATTAGCCAGGCTAGATGCACTAGCAGCAGGGCCACCCACTCAAAATCTGGATCACATTTAAAGTAAAGAAGGTATTCTTATTTATTTTATTTATTTATTTATTTATTTATTTAATTATTTAAATCACATTTATATGCCGCCCCTCTCCAAAGACCCGGGGCGGCTCACAACAAAAAATACCACAACAATTTTAAAATCAACACATTCATACCACACACAAACTCAATCAATTCACATGCACTGATGGCGGGACACTCTTAAGGGACACTTCTTAATCGAGAAAGGAACACTCATGGGATGAAATAACATCTCACCCATGCCTCAAATGAACAGAAAAACCAGATAGTCCTTGACTTATGACCACAACCAAGTGAGACGGTTGTTAAGTGAGTCTTGCCCCATTTTACAACCTTTCCTGCCATGGTTGTTAAGTGAATCACTGCAGCTATGAAATTAGGTACCTGGTTAAGCGAATCTGGCTTCCCCATTGACTTTGCTTGTCAGACGATTGTGAAAGGGGATCACTGTTATAAATATGAACCAGTTGCAAAGCAACTGAATGTTGATCACGTGAACATGCTGCAATGGTCCTAAGTGTGTAAAACAGTCATTAGTCGCTTCTTTCAGTACCGTTGTAATTTCAAATTGGTCACTAAATGAACTGTTATAAGTTGAGGTCTATCTGTACTTAACAGTGAACTCAATTGGACAAAAATTATTGGAGAAGCTATGGAACCCTTGCTTCCTTTACCCAAGCAGTTATTACCCTCTATATAAAAAATCTTGTGCCATATCAGAAGGGCAATTTAGGTTTAAATAAAGATCTGCTGTTACTGTATTTATTTGACCTTAGGAAAGAAGAAGACATTGCTTTTACTGAGATATTGCCAATGGCTTCCAACTGTACTAAATTGATAGAGTAGTATTTAGTGGTCTGTTTGAAGATATACCTCCTTTTCAGTTGAAACTACTGAATTCCATCTGCATTTATTTTAGCTTTTGCATTTGTTCTCTCCTACCTGTCGTCCTTCAGATCCAGTTGAACACTGATTCAACAACCTTTAATTAGCATTGGCCAACAAGATTTGGGAAAGGCCACTGTTTCCCTATCTTTCCTCTAACTAACAATAACACTGATTCTAAACACTGCATTGCACACAGATTTGAGGTCTTCCCATTTGTATCTGTAGCTAATCAATATGGCTTCTCTACTAGGAATAACAATTGTAACTTAAAAATCTTAAGAGTTAAGATGCTTAAGATAACTTAAGCATCTGGATTTTCTGTAGAACTGCTGGATTTTTTTCCCATGCTATTTTCAGTCCATATTACTTTTGGCACATTCCTACGATGGAGAATATTAGCGGGTTACTGTGGGGAGGAATAATCTGCATTATTATTGTGAATTATGCATTGCTATGATGAAAAATGTCAAATAAGATGCTACTTTGGAACCCTGAATGGTATTTGCTTCTCCTAACTATGTTGTCAGTGATTACCTACTAATATATATATATATACACACACACACACACACACACACACACACACACACACGAGAGAGAGAGAGAGAGAGAGAGAGAGAGAGAGAGAGAGAGAGAGAGAGAGAGAGAGACAGAGAGAGAGAGAGAGAGAGAGAGAGAGAGAGAGAGAGAGAGAGAGAGAGAGAGAGAGAGAGAGAGAGAGACCAAGATGGAGTTTGGCAATCCAGAGCACCCTAAGAGCCATGACAGGCTGAGGAATTCTGGGAATTGAAGTCCCTAGGTCTTTAAGTTGCCAAGGTTGGACACCCCTGGCCTAGAGCAATGGGTCACTTTAGCCAACGACGCAAGAGTTCCACGTTTAAGTCAAGATTCTGCCCTGCTTTTGCTTGGCAACTGGGATGATCTTGTGCCATCCCCTTCCTATGTTTCATGCTGAGGTTGTCTTGCATCTGTTACAGATTTTGAGCTATAATCAGCAGGAAGCAAGCTTGTGCGACCCATAGCGGACAGTCCTGACTCTCATTTTATCCTTTCAGCCACTTGTCACATTGAAAAATGCAGAGTTAGAACAGCTTTAACCAATCCAGCTGTGCCATTTTGCCTTCTAGTGTGTATTGCTTGAGATGGTATAAGCCTTGTAACATTTTTTTTTTTAAAATGGAAGCTTGCCTGCCATTAGTGAAAAAGAAAAAAAATGGATGGTAAGTCTACCTTATTTTCTTATAGGACAGAAAGATATCTGCATATGCTTAGAGGTACTGAGCTGAAATTTAGATAAATAGCCAGTACTGAAAGAATAAACATTCTTTACAATAGCTTGCAGGTATGCCTACTATGGCATCTGTCCAACAGGTGGGTTGGTTTTGAGCGGTAAATTCCTTTCTATTTGGTGAGGTTCTCTTTTCTTTTTAAAGGAAGCGGGAAGAACTCTTCATGACTTCGGTCCCCATGTTAACGTAAAAAAAATATCATTAAAAGATTGTGGTTTATAACCTCTGTTGCCTCAGTGCTTCTATACCTTGGTGACATAAAGAGGTGTCAGAGAGCTCTCCTGTCTCTCTCTAGCTTTGAAGATGCTGCCATCAGACAGGCACCACAATCCTTTACTTTTAGATGTAATGTGGCCGCTAACCCAATGCTCATTGTACTCTTGATGGTCTAACTGCCATCAGATCACCAGCACAGAAGTCTGGGCTTTCTTGTAACTCAATCCCCAGCTCCAAGAACAGCTGTTACTATCTCTTATCAGCTTGTTACATATCATCAGGAGGCCTGGGGAAGCCACATTGCCTTTGTGCTCCTAGGGAAAGAAGAATTTCATTGGGGATATTCTCCGCAACAGAACTATAGGCATCTGTGCTAGAGAGCAAATGGTGAAACATCTTGTAATACAAACTCCACCCGTTAAGTACTAGTGTGCAATGCTGCAACACAAATAGGAAAGAAGTAGTGTGATATCACAATGTCATTTTGGCACCCTATTTAGAAATGGGCACCCATGAACAATACTCATCTTGCAGTTTGTCAGAATGGCACCCAGAATACAGTTTTAATCACTCCAAAATTTTGTGATGGATTCCTCTGAACCTAAGCTTTCATATAATAACAAGAGAAAGTTTATAATCCTCATTGTTGGTTGGGTAACACCACTCCACAAATTGTGGAGAACCCTCCATGAATATAGGGATTTAACTGTAGCTAAAAAGAAGAAAGCGTGGATAAATGATATGGCAAAATCAGGGAATAGTAGAACAGAAGACAATGAATTGGAGAAGATTAGAAAGTATCAAGGTCCGAAAATTGAAGTCAAAAGATTACAGCAGTAGTCCGATGGTTAGCAGCCAACTGGATACCTTTGAAAATATCTTGGACAACACTTAGTATATCTGCACATTGACAAAATTTCCAACTGTCAATTACAAAACACCACACTGCTTGGATCAGTGCACACACTATGCCGACATATTACAAGAAGCTAAGGATATCTTTAGGAAGAACTCAATGTACATGAAGATCAACACCAGTCAAAAAATTGGCAGCTGTGATTTCACCCTGTTGTGTATATGATAATGTACATTGCAATACCTGGAGACAGTAGAACTGGAGAGCTGGAGCTGGAAAGAAATCACAAAAGGGCTGGAGAGAAATCACAAAATATAAAAACCTGCAAATAGAAGTAGAACAATTCTGGCAGAAGAAAGCTTAGGTAGTACCAATAAGTAAAAGGGACCAATTCAGGAAGATGGAGCACTACTTAAACACCACTGGTTTTGATAAAATCACCATCAGTCAATTGCAAAAGGCAGCTTTACTTAGAACAGCTTACATCCTACAACAATACCTTTAATATTATTAAACAACATCTGCCTATCCCAAGTCCTTGGAAAGGATTTAATAGGTGGACAAAAAGTGCCAGATCCAGTTTAAATATTTGGCTGACTGAGCCACCAACCTAATAATAATAAATTTGATATTCTAATATCACTATGGATTCATACTGATAGAACCTTTCTGGAATTATTCTAAAATATAGATGGCCAACTGTATCTCCAAGTATCTTTCCAAATGGAAACCCTCTTGATTTTATTTATGGCTGAAAGGGAATCAACATCTGTTCAAAGTAACTCCCCTCATGTCTTCCACTATATATGAGTATATATAGTCTTTCACAAGCCTTCTGTACAGATTCTCATCCACATAAAATACCCCACAGAAGTTTTGGAGAAAGAAAGATGTTGCCCCATATTCTAATAAATAAGAAATTAATTCTGAATACATTTCCGTGTAAGCAGTGGTAGGATTCAGCCAGTTCGCACCAGTTCGGCAGAACCGGTAGCTAATGTTTTGTTGCCCAGGCCCAGAATGGACTTCTGGAAGAGGCATCCACACAGAGAATCGGTTGTTCACATATTTGAATCCCACCACTGAGTGTAAGACTAATTTTTTCAAGAAAAATATATTTACTACCTTTACATTTTTTATTAAAGCATTTGTAAAAATGCTTCAGACGATTCTCACAAAAGCAGTGGGTATAGAAATGACACTTCACTCCAGCTGTTACAGAGTTAGTAACATGCTACTGCCAAAATGGCTTCAAGAGAAGCTTGACATAAGCTAAGATGCAATCAGGTTTAGTTAGGATATCCATGTAGGTCATAGGTGTGTCTAAATGTGGCTGGTGTCTAATTAATTAATTTGCATCCCACCTTTATTACATTTACAAATAACTCAAGGGTGGCGAATACATCTAATCCTCTTTCCTCCTCTGTTTCCCCCACAACCACTCAGAGTTTGGCTGAAAGAGAAGGATAGGCCCAAGGCCACCCAGTTGGCTTTTGTGGCTAAGGTGGGACTTGAACTCACAGTCTATTGCTTTCTAGCCTGGTGCCTTAACCACTAGAGTCTAGTTTCACATAGTTGAGAGCCTGAAGGAGATGTGAAAGCTATAGCCTTTGCCCTAACTTAGATAGCTGGCTTATGTACTGGGATTCTTAAAATTGAAACACATTTGATACATTAAACTCCCCAGCTGACTTTTTTAGGAAAAGTTGAAATACAATTTTTTTAATGACTAATAGCATTCCACTAGCACGGTTTGTTTATTAAACCAATTTATATAATAACCCCTTGTCACAAACAAGCGACTCTGGGCAGCACGCAACAGAGCTAAAAACAGTTAATAAATACATTAAAAAGTATAAACACCAAACCAAAACAAAGAATAATAGATGAAGGGATGTTAAAAATAGCAGACACTAAAACACGTGTTGACATTCTTCATAGATGGAAGGTCTTGGTTATGTCGTCCACAAGCAAACGGAAAATAACAGTTGCAGCGCAGCTACCCATAGTAGTAAAAGTCCAGATTTTTGTAGCTGACGGATGAGAAGTTGTAATAAAAATTTAAAAATTTTAAGAATGCACTGTTTTCTTTGAAGAGTGGATGCCACTTCACTTTGTATATTTGTAAATAAAGGAGTTTGGAATAATGAAAGTCTCTCTTTCCTCCCTGGCCAGTGATGGGCCGCTAAAACTGCCCCAGCCTGCTTCTAGAAAGTGGCTGTCAGGTGTGGCTATTTCCTGTTGGTCCTCTAAGTTCCAAGGCACTCCTTTCTTGGAGTCTGAGGTCATCACCTCATCCCTCTTCTCCGTCCCAATCAACCTGTCCCATCCAGCTTTCGATCTCTTTCTGCATTAACCTGGAATCTGAGATTTTAGTTCGGAATGAAAATATGGTTCTGAAAGCTGGAGGGGAAGCCACAGGCTTGTTGATGGAGGGTGGGAAGCAATCAAAGCAATTCCCTACCTCTCACTTGCATCAAAAATCACTTTGTATGGAATTATCTGCCTTTTTTCAGCATCCAGTGAGAATCACTTTTGGGGATCAAGAAAAACTGACTTCTAAATGCTGAGGTGATGAAAGAATTCACTGTTCTGGCCTAACCAAAATAGAGAAACTTGAGATTGATGCAGCAGGCAAGTCTTCCATTTGGAGGACAAAAACGTTGCAAAAGCCACATAGAAAGTATGGCAAAAGAGTTGTTTTCCATGCTATTTTTTTTGGAACAGTGGGTTTCCTCCTTTTCAGACACATAAACCACTGTTAGCCTCACCCATTTCTGGAAACCTGTCTGAATTTTCCACGACGTGTGTTCATCTTCTTTTCATTCTCTCTGGTTTTAATTCTCCTAGTTTAGTACAATTTTTTAAAAAAAAATAAAAACTGGTTTTGGGAGAACCCTTTGCTAGAAGACTCATGTTTGAACATGTGGTTGGTTGTCCTTAGATAACACTATGAAACTCCACGCTGAAAGGATTCCATTTAAACTTGACCCTACAAGATTCAGGAAGTGTTGTAAATTGATTCTGGTATGCAGGCTTTCAGTGCCATTGTAAATGATAATTGTTAGAGATGGTTTGTTTGAGTTTACTGGCTTAGAATGCTACTGAAAGTTATTACTGGTATGGTTTTACATACCTTGTTTTTTCATTGTTAATTCAATTACTCTGATTTCATGGAATTCATAAAATCACACAAATTCTGCAGGACATTTAAGATCAACACACTGTTTGATCATTGTGAGTTTTCACAGTGTTAGGGGAATAGTTTTGTCAGCAAATTCATACAACAACTCTTTTTTAATTACCACAGCTGAAGAAAAATGGGAACACTTTGTATAATCCAATTTATTTTCATTTCAATAACTTATTTATTATTATGCAGTTAAATGGTCCAAAGTTTTCAATCAATGTGAGTAATGGCAAAAAGCATTAGTGGTTAGGAACCGGAAGACTCTGAGTTCTAATCCCACATCAGCCATGAAAACTGGCTGAGAGATTTTGGGTCACTCACTCTCTTTTAGCCCACCCCATCCCACAGGGTTGTTGTTTTGGGGAAACTAGGAAGAGATGGGGGAATTAGATATGTTCACTGCCTTGAATTATTTATAAAAAAATATTAAAGGCAGGATTTAAAAAATTAAAAGGATTATGCAGCAGTGTTATAAAGCCAAATCTTTTTGCTTCTGCCACACTATAAAATCATCATGTTGATTTTGGAATTTATCTAGCTGATATCGTGCAAAAGAAGAGCTAAGATAGTCTATTGGTCCTCGTAATCTGTCTCATGTCCAGTCTATATTTGCATAATCAAATTTTCTCCCCCCTTCTCTAAATATCACCCCAATTTGAATCCTACTTTAGCTTAGCCATTTTATGCATTATACTTTTTAATAAAATTTATTAGATAAGAATAACTAAGGTGACCAACTGTCCTCCTTTAGGGAGGACAGTCCTCCTTTTTTAAGTTCTGTCATCCTCGAAAAGTGTCCTCCTACGTGTCCTCCTTTTTGATATTTGAAGACTAATCTGCAGGGCTTTTTTTTCTCTCATAGAACGGCGTTCCGGTACCTTTTATGATGGTTTTTTTTTCAACTTTTGCATGAGCTGTGCTACTCCCCCTATTGGCTTTCGAAAGCCAATAGGAATTGCTGCTGAGCGCGCCAAAACACCAGGCCGGCAAACTTTGCACATGTAAGTTGTCTGCAGTGAAGGCGAATTGGCAGGAACTTTGCACCCCTCCCTGCTACCCAACTATACCATCTCCTAGTTAGTCCCAAAGATATCTGGAGGAGACTGGAGTGGTGATGCCACGGTAACTTTCTCTTGATCTTCGGCCCTGCTAGGGCAATAATGGCTGTGGGCGCAAGAGGCAGGAGCAGTGGGGCTGCTGCGGGCAGGGGTGTGAGGGGCAGAGGTGGCCGGCTGCCTCCCGTGCTGTGAGAGCCGTGGGGCCTGCTCTACATGGGGCTGTGCAGGGTGGGTGGTGGTGCTGGCGGGGCGGCTGCAAGCGGGGTGTGTCAATGGCAGGCTGCTCCCCCCCGGGGCCGGAGCCGGCACAGCTGGTGCTTTGGGAGCCGCAGGGCCTGCTCTACACGGGGCAGCAGTGCTGGCGGAGCGGCTGCGGGCGGGGGCGCAGCATGTAAGTATAATTACAATATAAAATGTTACTGTTACAAATGTTTTTTATTATGCATTTATCATATTATAGTGTATTCTGTATTATTGTTGCAACGAATAAAATGTTTCTTTTATTTATGATATTTTTTCTTCAATTTATTTGTGTCCTCCTTTTCATTGTAAAAAAGTTGGTCACCTTAGAATGACAATAATGGAGTTGGAAGGAACCTTGGAGATCTTCTAGTCCAACCCCCTGCTCAGGCAGGAAACCCAATAACATTTCAGACAAATGGCTGTCCAGTCTCTTCTAAAAACTTCCAGGGTTGGAGCATCAACAACTTCTGGAGGCAAGTCATTCCACTGATTAGTTGTTCTATTTGTCAGGAAATTTCTCCTTAGTTCTAGGCTGCTTTTCTCCTTGATTAGTTTCCATCCATTGCTATCAGAGGTGCTATCATACTCCTGATTTTTGGCTAGGACTACATATATGGAAAAAAATATTACAGATAGTCACTCCTCCCGCCAAAAGTCCAGAAATGTCAGGAAGGACAAACAAGAGAAGGAGAAAGATTGGGAAGGAATGTTCCCAGATGTTCCTGTCCTACCCCATGCAAGGTTATTCTTTACACCCTTTTGTCTTCCTTTCTCCATTGAAGCCTAATCAGATGCTGCATGTTACCCTCGAAACAACTCTGTGAAATAGAGTTGAACTGAATTAGAAATGAGATTGATCTAAAACTGACTAATTAACATCACAATGTTTAAAGGAATTTTGGGACTGCTAGGTTGATGGCCCAGAGGAACAAATATTAGGAGATATGCAGTGCTTTTTTTTGTCATAGAATGCGCCGGAACAGAGTTCCGGCGCCTTTTTTCTATGGATTTTCCAAGTGTTAAAAGTAACTTTTGAAAATTTGATGTTTGGTCCACATGAACTTGAATCGCCCTGTTGAGCGTAGCACATCGGTGGCAAAATCATTGAGATGAGGCATGCGGTCTGTGTATGTGTCGAGTCCGATACATGTGTACTTGGGTCCGCACGATTTGGGATGGCGCTACTCGGCTTGTGGCACTGCTTGGCTTGTGATTGGCTGTGTGGTCACACAGTGAGTGCTTACTGCACATGACGACCATTATGTTTTGTTACACAACTGATGTGGGTGAGTGTGTGCACAGTGATTGATTACATGCGAAAGGTAAATTTATGTTAAGGACAGAATGTATATTTTTTTAAATAAACAAGATGTGAGTTCTGGCACGTTTTTTCTTACAAAAAAGACTGGACATTGCCAACAAATTCAGAGTGCTTGGGTATGGTTAGGAGGGCAAGGAAATTTCGAGGCTGCCCTATCTAGGTTTCCTGGTAAAATACATGGAAGAATCCCATTGGAGGAATATTCCACTTAGGGTTAGGGTTAGGTAACCATGAAATTTGAAGCACCTCACTGTGCCCCAATCAATGGCGGGTTCTTCACGATAGCCGAATTAAGGAGACAGCATGCAGGTTTCCTTGGGGTGAAGCAAACCCAGACAAAAGGCTGCCTCCCCTTTTTATTACCTGTTACAGTGGGCGGTTACATAAGGCATCACATGGTTACAAACAGCCAATGACAAGATTATACCTGTGGCCAAAGGCAAGGTTACACTGGCAAAGTTACACCTGTGGCCAATGGATTCAAATCTTGGTACAACGTTCCTCCACCTATTAGCCCCTCCCTCATTTCCTGTTGTTCCAAAACCGCATGGTCAAGCCACATGGCCTTTGTTCCTTTGTTCCAAGCCTCATGGAAGTTCCTTTGTCCCACCTATGCTCCGTCCAGCTCTTACACGATCCTAGGGCATAGGCCATCATCATGGCAACATCTCCTCCTTTTCTTTTAATAAGAGTCCAATAGTCTTTCATCCGAGAAAACGGGACATGGTTTTGTCTTCTGCCAGTCAATGTGAATTTGTCCAGGCATCAGAGGCTGTAGTTGGTTCTTATCCAGGAGATGGACAGAAGAGGGAGGCCTACACAGGTTCAACAGGGAAGGAATACATTGTACACAGCAACAGATTGTTACACAGAATACTACAAACATTATAATACTAAAAACCAATTTTTTGAGCCACTCAGCATTAGATAGCCAAGAAAATAAACTGTCAATCAAACAAGGCATCAGTTTCTTGTGATAAGGGATTGCTTTGTACCATACTTTCCATGTGAGCGACTGTGGCAGAAATGTTGGGTGTGTTGTCAGAAATGTAAATGTACCAGACCAATTCTGGGGTATTGACCAATATGCATTTTTTCCACATAAGAACTACATTGTCTTTAGAGGCGTTATACAGAGTTTCAAAAATTTCACCAAAATCAAACAAGGGAACACAATCAGCACATGCTTTCTTGTTGTCATTGTTTGTCTCATTATAATATCTAGCTTTATAGTCTAGCTGCCAAGGGATAGTTATATTACAAGATTGCCAAATACCTAGAAAGGTGTTATTACTAACTGACGAAGCTGTGTGATTAATGCATACTTGAGCAGGGTAACACAAAGCAAGAGAGATCTGTAAGGAAGGATTCAAAGTGAAAGAGAGAGAGATTTCATTCATAGGCACACCATGAAGGGGAAGAGCACGCTTGCTGTGCTGGCATGTATATCAAATCCAACAATTGGATGCATTCAGCAACATAGCATGGTGAGAAAGATACAATACAAAACAGCAAAGATTGTCACAAAAATAAAATCATTAACAAGACTAGAAAACATAAATTCAAAATTGGCAAAGAGAAATAAGAAAGGGAGGGGGCTATGGTTTATTAAACAAAACAGGGGGGGTGTATGAGAGAGAGAGAAGGGAGAAGGGAACACAAACAGATTCAAATGCAGATGGGAGATGGCAGAAACACAATGCAGTCATATGTAGATGGGATCTCTTTTACAGCCATCCCTTTGTTACTTGGAAAGAAAAAAGGAAGGCTGGCCGGTTTAGCTGGTTTTAAACTGGCCTAGTTGGTGCTTCAGGCGACGATTGCAACAATTGCAACAAATAAGGTCTTCAGATAAACCTGCAGAGAAGAGGGGAGAAAAAAGGGGGGGAAAATGGCTCTCTGCTGCAGGGGGAAAAAAGTTAACAGTAAGCAAGGCATTATTAAGGCAGTTTTGAATCAATGGAAGGCCAGGAGATATTTTCTCCTTTTATTTATTTATTTATTTATTTATTCGAATTTGTATGCCACTCCTCTCCGAAGACTCGGAGCGGCTCACAACATATATATAAAAACAATTGCGACAAATCTGAACAACATTAAAAATACAAACCCCATACATACTCATCAATCACACCACAATCAACAATCATCCCCAGGCCTGCCGGCAGAGGTAGGTTTTTAAATTCTTTCGGAAGGCCAGGAGGGTCAGAGAAACGCAGACTTCAGGAGGTAGTTGGTTCCAGAGGGTGGGCGCCGCAACAGAGAAAGCCCTCCCCCTAGGGCCCGCCAGATGACATTGTTTCGTTGACAGGACCTGGAGGAGGCCGACCCTGTGCGCTCTCACCGGTCGTAGAGAAGTATGTGGCAGAAGGCGGTCCCGTAAGTATCCTGGTCCCAAGCCATGAAGGGCTTTATAGGTAATAACCAACACCTTGAATTGGGCTCGGAGACCAATAGTTCAACACTCTTCAAGGGTAGCCCCATGTAGAGAGCGTTGCAGTAGTCGATCCTCGAGGTGACAAGGGCATGTGTGACTGTGAGGAGTGACTCCCGATCCAAGTAAGGACGCAACTGGTGCACCAGGCGAACCTGGGCAAATGCCCCCCTCGCCACTGCCGACAAATGATGATCCAATGTCAGCTGTGGATCGAGGAGGACTCCCAAGTTGCGAACCTTCTTCGAGGGGTTTATAGATTCACCCCCCAGGGTAATCGAAGGACAGATAGAAGTGTCCTTGGGAGGCATCACCCACAGCCACTCTGTTTTATCAGGGTTGAGCCTTAATCTGTTAACACCCATCCAAACCCTCACAGCCTCCAGACACCGGCACATCACCTCAACCGCTTCACTGATATGGCCAGGAGTGGAAATGTACAGCTGAGTATCATCAGCGTACTGATGGTATCTCACTCCGTGGCAGTGGATGATCTCACCCAGTGGCTTCATGTAAATATTAAAAAGTAGGGGGGAGAATAGAAACAAAGGAATAGAAACAACAGATTTAAGATTTTTTAGCAAGTTAAGAGGAGACAGGGCAGAAGAAACAGAAAGAGAATCCTGATAACAATGACTATGTTCCAAGCTAATAGCTACAGGAGAAGAAAAGGAAGAAGGCAGATCTTTAAAATAGACCTGCAAACAATTCTTCCACATAAGGAGAATTTGGGAAGGAGCAGAAGGCTCCTCACATAAGCCAAGTTTAATCCAATCAGCAATTTTAATGGTCCCTTTAAGGTGTATGAGGGACAATGCCAAATAAACATTAACAATTTTAACTCCTTAAGTGAAGGCAATTTATGAATTTTTTTAGTTGCATAATTGAGGTCCTGATAATTACACCAAGCCCTTCAAGATGAGCCCTTTGGTCCTTGGAGAATTCTGCCCACATACTCACGGGGGGTAGGTCCTTGCTAAGGAGGACGCCACGGGGGTAGGTCCTTGCTGAGGAGGACGCCACAGATGCGCGAGATGAGTAATAGGGTGTCAGGGATGTTGTAATATACAACACCGGCCCAGATCACATCAGGGTCACCATTTGAAGCACCTCATTGTGCCCCAATCAATGGCGGGTTCTTCACGATAGCCGAATTAAGGAGACAGCAGGCAGGTTTCCTTGGGGTGAAGCGAACCCAGACAAAAGGCTGCCTCCCCTTTTTATTACCTGTTACAGTGGGCGGTTATATAAGGCATCACATGGTTACAAACAGCCAATGACAAGATTATACCTGTGGCCAATGGCAAGGTTACACTGGCAAAGTTACACCTGTGGCCAATGGATTCAAATCTTGGTATAACGTTCCTCCACCTATTAGCCCCTCCCTCATTTCCTGTTGTTCCAAAACCGCATGGTCAAGCCACATGGCCTTTGTTCCTTTGTTCCAAGCCTCATGGAAGTTCCTTTGTCCCACCTATGCTCCGTCCAGCTCTTACACGATCCTAGGGCATAGGCCATCATCATGGCAACATCTCCTCCTTTTCTTTTAATAAGAGTCCGATAGTCTTTCATCCGAGAAAACGGGACATGGTTTTGTCTTCTGCCAGTCAATGTGAATTTGTCCAGGCATCAGAGGCTGTAGTTGGTTCTTATCCAGGAGATGGACAGAAGAGGGAGGCCTACACAGGTTCAACAGGGAAGGAATACATTGTACACAGCAACAGATTGTTACACAGAATACTACAAACATTATAATACTAAAAACCAATTTTTTGAAGCAAGCCCTCCGCAGGCCCCTCCAATCTTGATGGGTTCTTCACGATAGCCGGATTAAGGAGAGACATGCTACCAAGCACATTTCTCGGGGTGAAGCAACAACAGACAAAAGGCTGCCTCCCCTTTTATTACCTGTTACAGTGGGCAGTTACACAATGCATCACATGGTTACAAACAGCCAATGACAAAGTTATACCCGTAGCCAATGACAAGGCTACACTGGCAAAGTTACATCTGTGGCCAATGGATTCAAATCTTGGTACAACGTTTCTCCACCTATTAGCCCCTCCCTCATTTCCTGTTGTTCCAAAACCACATGGTCAAGCCACATGGCCTTTGTTCCTTTGTTCCAAGCCACATGGCAGTCTCTTTGTCCCTTTGTTCCAAGCCTCATGGCGACTTGCTAGGGTGCGTTACAACAAAATTGGAGAGAAAAATGGACATCGCCAATAAATTCGAAGTGCTTGTGTATGGTTGGAGGGCACTGACCTTTGTAGGCTGCTCCATTTTCCTCTCCAAGTTCATGTTGACCTAACCCTAACCCTAAGTGGAATTTCCCCCCAATAGGATTTTCCCATATATTTTACAAGGAAAGAAAGATAACGCAGGCTAGAAAATTCAGTGCCTTCCTAACCATACTTAAGCACTCCAGGTTTGTTGGCAATGTCCATTTTGCTATCCGAGTTCATGGTGACCTAACCCTAACCCTAAGTGGAATTTTTCCCCAATGGGATTTTTCCATGTATTTTACCAGGAAAGATAGATAACGCAGGCTAGGTATGTCAATGCCTTCCTAACCATACCGAAGCACTCCAGGTTTGTTGGCAATGTCCATTTTGTTCTCTGACTTCATCGTGACCTAACCCTAAGTGGAATTTGACTCCAATGGGATTTTCCCATCTAGTATACCAGGAAATTTAGCGCAGGCTAGAAAACTCAGTTCCCTCCTAACCATACCGAAGCACTCTGAGTTTGTTGGCAATGTCCGTTTTGATCTCTGAGTCCATGGTGACCCAACCCTAATCCTAAGTATAATTTTCCCCCAATGTGATTTTCCCATGTATTTTACCAAGAAACATAGATAACGTAGGCTAGATAGTTCAGTGCCTTCCTAACCTTACCCAAGCACTCCGGGTTTGTTGGCTATGTCCATTTTGCTCTCCGAGTTCATGATGACCTAACCCTAAGTGGAGTTTTATTCCAATGGGATTTTCCCATGTATGTTACCAGGAAACATAGATAGGATAGCCTAGAAAACTCAGTTCCCTCCTAAACATACCCAAGTACTCCGAGTTTGTTGGCAATGTCCATTTTGCTCTCTGAGTTCATGGTGACCTAACCGTAAGTAGAATTTTTCCCCAATGGAATTTTCCCATGTATTTTACCAGGAAACAAAAATAGGGCAGCCTAGAAAGGTCAGTGCCTTCCTAACCATACCCAAGCACTCCAGGTTTGTTAGCTATGTCCATTTTGTTCTCTGAGTTCATGATGACTTAACCCTAACCCTAAGTGGAATTTTCTCCCAATGGGATTTTTCCATGTATTTTACCAGGAAAGATAGATAACGCAGGCTAGGTACGTCAATGCCTTCCTAACCATACCCAACCACTCTGATTTGTTGGCAATGTCCATTTTGTTCTCTGACTTCATGGTGACCTAACCCTAAGTGCATTTTTCCTCCAATGGGATGTTCCCATGTAGTTTACCAGGAAATTTAGTGCAGGCTAGAAAACTTAGTTCCCTCCTAACCATACCCAAGCACTCTGAGTTTTTTGGCGATGCCCATTTTTCTATCCGACTTCGTGGTGACCTAACCCTAACCCTAAGTGGAATTTTCCTCCAATGGAATTTTCCCATGTATGTTACCAGGACAAATAGATAGGCCAGCCTAGAAAAGTAAGTGCTTTCCTCATAGAGGAAAATGGATATCGCCAAGAAACTCAGAGTGCATCAGTAAAGTTAGGTGTGCACTGACTTTTCTAGCCTGCCTTATCTATTTTTCCTGGTAAAATACATGAGAAAATCTCATTGGGGGAAAATTCCACTTAGGGTTTAGGGTTAGGTCACCATGACCAAAATGGACATAGCCAACAAACTCAGAGTGCTCTGGTATTTTTAGGAGGGCACTGACCTTTCTAGGCTGCCCTATCTATGTTTCCTGGTAAAATACATGGGAGAATCCCATTGGAGGAATATTCCACTTAGGGCTAGGGTTAGGTCCCCATGAACTCATAATGCAAATGGACATTGCTAAGAAACACGGAGTTCTCGGGTATTGTTAGGAGGGCACTGACTTTTCTATGCTGCCCTATCTATGTTTCCTGGTAAAATAAATGGGAAAATCCCGTTGGAGGAAAATTCCACTTAGGGTTAGGGCTAGGTCACCATGAACTCATAGAGAAAAATGGACATCATCAACAAACTCGGAGTACTTTTGTATGGTTAGGAAGGGACTGAATTTTCTAGCCTGCGCTATCTATAATTCCTGTTAAAATACATGGGAAAGTCCCATTGGAGAAAAATTCCACTTAGGGTTAGGGTTAGGTCACCATGAACACATAGAGGAAAATGGATATCACCAAGAAACTCAGAGTGCGTGGGTATAGTTAGGGGTGCACTGACTTTTCTAGCCTGCCTTATCTATGTTTCCTGGTAAAATACATGAGAAAATCTCATTGGGGGAAAATTCTACTTAGGGTTAGGTCACCATGAACTCGGAGAGCAAAATGTACATTGCCAACAAACTCCGAGTGCTTCGTTATTGTTAGGAGGACACTGACTTTTCTAGACTGCGCTATCTATGTTTCCTGGTAAAATACATGGTAAAATCCCATTGGAGGAAAATTCCACTTAGGGTTATGGGTAGATCACCATGAACTCGGAGAGCAAAATGGACATCACCAAGAAACATGGAGTGCTTGGGTATGGTTAGGAGAGCACACACTTTTCTATACTTCCCTATCTATTTTTCCTGGTAAAATACATGGGTAAATCCCATTGGAGGAAGGGTTAGGGTTACGTCACCATGAACTCGGTGAGCAATATGGACAGCACCAAGAATCTCAGAGTGCTTGGGAATGGTTAGGAGGGTACAGACTTTTCTCAGCTGTCCTATGTTTCCCAGTCAAATACATGGGAAAATCCCATTGGAGTAAAATTTCACTTAGGGTTAGGGTTAGGTTACCATGAACACATACGTAGAGAAAAATGGACATTGCCAACAAATTCATAGTGGTTGTGTATAGTGAGGAGGTTACAGACTTTTCTAGGCTGCCCTATCTATGTATCCTGGTAAAATACATGGGAAAATCTCATTTGCAGTAAATTCCAGTTAGGGTTAGGTGTAGGTAACCATGAACTGAGAGACCAAAATGTACATCGCCAGTGCTTTTTTTGACATAGAATACACCGGAATGGCGTTCCGGCACCTTTTTGTTATGGATTTTCCGTGTTTTAAAAGATACTTTTAAAAAAATGATGTTTGGTCCACGTGGATTTGATTCGCCATGTCAAACATAGCAGGTTGTCAGCAAAATCATTAAAATGGTACATGTGGGCTGCTTGTGTGTCAAGCCCGATATATGTGTGCTTCGTCCGCAGTGGTTAATGATGGCTCTGCTTGGCTTGTGGCACTGCTCAGCTTGTGATTGGTCGTGTGGTCACGCATTGAGTGCTTACTGCGGGTGGCGACCATTTTGTTTTGTTAACCAACTGACGTGTGTGGATGTGTGTACAGTGATTGACTACGTGCTTTACTTGACTAAGTAAATTTATGTTAAGTAAATTGAATGTATAATTTTTTTAAATAAAAGGTAAACAAGATGTTAGTTTCGACACCCTTTTTCTTAGAAAAAAAAACACTGGAGATATGTCATCAGAATCAGAATGTCATTTGTAATGAATCCCTTGAACTCTTCAAACAACAGAGATTCTCACAGGTGGATCAACTTCATCACCAGAACTTAACAGCTGAGCATTGAACTTACAAAGAGAGACTGAGACTACTCTTCTATTTTTTCTCTTCTCTGGGATTTCACTGATGTTTGTGCCTTAAGATGGGGCACTTTTCCTATTTTTACAAAATCAGCCTTAGGTGGCTTGTGAGTTATTTATTCTTTAATTGCAGAGGGAGATGTTCATGATGAATGAGACTTTCTATTAAACTGAACAATTGTATGAAAATTATTACATATTTATTCATTAAATGAACTTTAATCAGGAGATCGACTGGTTATGAATTCCATGGGCTCTTGATGATAAAACAAGTTCTGCAACATTGGTGCAGAAATGTTTCAAAAAATAAATTTACTGAGACATTGAAAGGGGTGGGAGCTTGTGTCTATAAATTCTATTTTTTTAAGCATGTACCATTAACCATCGAAATAATTTGTTTCACCCTATTGTAATTGTCATTGATCTCCTTATTACAATGGAAAACTGTGGTATTGTAAAGTGATTTACAATCACTTTTGACAGAAAAAAAATCAGTGATAGTTTTTGGAGAATAGATAGATGATCAATGTCCTATTCACTGATGTCCTATTCAACAATATTTCAATTGTTTCTTAAAAATATAAATACTGTTGATTCATACTGTATTTTTCTTCTTTTCAATGCTGCGTTTAGTGGCTGCAAGGCCTTAGATCTCACTTATTTAGCAGCTGATTGTTTGCCAAATATGTGAAGTCTTTTAAAAAATAATCTGTTAGCTTTAATAATGTAGGCTCTGCCAGATTAATTATGGTAGATGGGCTGATGTTGCTAGATTAATCAAGGCATGTTGTCATACAGTTATTTGAGTAGATTCTAAAGTGTATGATAAGTGTATTCAGCAGCTATGGAAAATACAAGGTTTTTTTTATTTTATGAATAGAAGAAGTACAACAAAGATGATTAGGGCAGGGCTTTTCAACCTTTTCACCCATTGTACCACTTTTAGGATATGGCAACATCCGAGTACCACCAGTCGCCTAGCAAGGTGTCAAAAACTTGATGACCAAAAAAAAAAAAAGGAAAAAAGTGATAAACTACAGGTAGTCCTTGACTTACAACAGTTTGCTTAATGACTGTTCGAAGTTACAATAGCACTGAAAAAAGTGCCCCCCCAAGGCGCAGCCAAGCAAGACACCTGCCTGCGGCGCTCTTCCTCCTGTCCGAGGTTTTCATTGTTGTGAGGCATTTCTGTTGAGGATTGGCAGTGGGGGTGGGGTGGGGGGAGGTGTTTGGTTTTTATTCCCCCCACATGACCCTGGGACACAGTAACTGTCATAAATATGAATCAGTTGCCAAGCATCTGAGTGTAAATCACAAGACCCTGCAGATGCTGCAACATTCCAGCTGATTGGCGCTTCTTCTGGGCTCAGCAGAAGCGTCAGGATCAGTGCTGCTTTCCAGCTGATTGGTGCTTCTTCAGGGCTCAGCAGAAGCACCAGGATCAGCGCTGAGCTCCAGCTGGAGCCTGGTGCTGATCCTGGTGCTTCTGCTGAGCCCTGACAGCCCTGCAAATCCAGCCATCTCTCGCTCAGGCTTGTGCGGTGCTGCCACCGGTTCAGCTCATTCCCCTCCTCCGCTACCACTTTTCTAGGATGGTCACGTACCACCTGCCAGATGCCAATGTACCACAGGTGGTACCTGTACCACTGGTTGAAAAGCCCTGGATTAGGGGACTGGAGGCTAAAACATATGAAAAATGGTTGTGGGAACTGGGTATGTCTAGTTTAATGTAAAGAAGGACTAGGATGACATGATAGCAGTGATCCAATATCTTTTTTGCCACAAAGAAGAGGGGGCCAATCTAGTCTCCAAAGCACTGAAGGCAGGACAAGAAGCAATGGATGGAAACTAATCAAGGAGAGAACCCACCTAGAACTAAGGAGAAATTAAGGAGTTAGAACAATTAATCAGTGGAACGGCTTGCCTCTGGAAGTTGCGGGTGCTCCAACGTCGGAAGTTTTTAAGAAGAGATTAGACTTTTCTGAAATGGTATAAAGCTTCCTGCTTGAACAGGGGTTTGGACTAAAAGACTTCCAAGGTCCCTTCCAAGTCTGCTATTCTGTTATTCTGAGAAGTAACTTTGTACTGCAGAAACACGCCATCTGAGGGCTGGGTGCTGGGAACTGTCCTTTCTTCTGGAGCTTTCAGAGAAATTGTGCTGGAGAAACTCAGCCTTTGCTAAATGCTTTTCCTATGCTCTACTCTTCTTGGCCAGGATCTCTGAGTAATGCACACAAAGTGCCTCTGCAGTTTTCCTCAATCCTTCTCTTGCTGCAACCTCCTACGCCCGAGGTCCTTCCTCCAGGTCCCTTGAGATACATAAGAGATACTTTTGGAAAAAGTAAGTGGGGAGCAAGATTGCAGCGGTCAGAAAGAACAAGTAGAGAGAAAAGAGAGAAATTTTTTTTTTGAAGGGAATTGGTTGGAAATGATATAAGTGTCTCCTAACATCTTGAGACTTTGCTTGTTCAGAGCAAAGGACCTGACCAGATTTGAGGTCAACTGGAGCAATCTGGAAACCCTTTTGCCCCAATCTCAGTTCTTGCTGGGATGCTAAAGAAACAGACTGAGATGAATATATAGGGGCATTAGCCACTCAGTGGGTTTGCTTGATTTGTCTTTTGACTTGGACTTGGGAGCTCAGCTCCAAAAATATTCTACTTGAGTCTCTATGTTTCTGTGACACATGACACCAAATCCAGCCTCTTCATATATTTTGGCCTCTGGATGCCGTTGTTGTTTTCAGTTGTGACAGGAAGCAGGGCCACAGAATGTTGGCTTCCATGACTGCAAGCAGCATGAATCATTTTTCTTAGCCAGGATTTCCAGATACGTTGCTGGTTTGGCATACCTCTTTTCTGCTCGATCATCCTCAGTGGTAAGGATGTCCAACCTGCCTAAGCAAACACAGCCTTTTTTGCAGCCTCCAACTTACTCCGAAGGCTACTTCCCACGTGATAATATTTAATACGACCAAAAGCGAAATTTCTTAAAAATAGGAGAAGTAACTGGGCTACAGATATTTGATTAAATTAATTTAAACTCAAGTAGATCAAATGGGGTCTTTGCCCTGGTCCTATCCAGCCAGCATACATCTGAAAAGTTAAGTGCAACCGTCATCTTCCCTAAAAGTTGTGCACTCTTTGGCTACTGTCTCCTGCTGGGCACAGGAACATGACTTCCTGTTGACTTGACTCCAGTGATATCTTCCTTCACCCTCTCCTTGTCCCTTCCCCTCACATACCTTTCCTGAACTTTCCAGTGATTAAGGGGGCAAGAGAGAGGAACCTTTTTTTCTCTCCTCCTCCTCCCCGAGGGGTGGACATTTAAGCAGACCGACAACCTCACCTGTGAAACTTACAAAGTAGATAAATGATTGTTCTTAAGCGTTGCCTCCCATCTTTGGAAGATAATTAGAGCTTCCTGTGAAATAGAATGGTGAGGACTGCTAACCACAAGCTATGTTCTGTCCAGGAAAATTGCTTTTATGCAATTGCTCCGAGCTATGGGAGCCTGACAGTGATTAATTTTTGCACAGCTGGGATGCTCAGGAAGAATCCACGTTGTGCTCAGTGGGTAGAGTTGGGTGCAACGTTGGAACACAGGGGGATCCTATTAGTGCTCATGAGAGCTACTGCTTTATTCTTACTGCAGTGATGAGTCCTATTTTTGCCAACCATTCCACACCGATAGTCCTGATATAAGAATCTTTATTTGGGCTCTTTGAATGACCTTTCATCACTTGTAAAATGAATGGATCGGGGTGGAAGGGGCAAAAACTTGACTGTCTTTGGTGGAATTTCTTCCAGGAGCAGAGTAGAGGAGGTCCACATAAGAGAAATTGGTTGAAATCCCTTTCCATACATGTGTTATTCAAAAGCTCCCAAATGCCTGCTTGAAGTTTTTTTTGTCCCAACCACTTTCAGTTGTGGATGCTCTCACAAAGGAGCATTATTAAGATCACCTTCCCAGAATGACTGGTCAGAGGAAAATGCTTATTATGGAAGGTGGCCAAGGGTTAAAAAAAAACAACCCACTGATAAGCCATCCAAGCTAAGCAGATTTAAGTTTCTGTTTACTGAAATGGGGGGAGTTAAGTACATGCAGTATGGTTTCCATAATATATAACCTGTTGGTTAGACTGATTGCACTGTTGGAAATTTAACCTCATGGATGTTTAGACTCCCTCTGTTCAGCCTGGATTTCAGTTAGCAAGGTTCAGCGGTCTACCAGATGATCAGCCTCTCCCTTTCCCAAGCCTTTTCAACTAGCTTAAAATGGATCCAAGACTGCGATTATTTTGACTGTCTGCAGATCTATTCAGACATTTAGGTGTTTGGCATATGGTCATGTCTAATTTTTGCAAGCTGACAGATAATTGTCACCCAACTGTTCCTTACCCCTTTTCCCAAGGCACAGTTGAGTACACAAAACTAGAGCTGCCTTCTGTCCTGCCCTGTCCTAGATCTGACTGTTCTTCCACTTCTACTTCTACCTATTCTACGCAAACTTCTATTGCAAACACTGTAAGACAGCGATAATGTGCTGTTTTTTGGAGGAACGCTTACCAGGCTGTAGTGACATTACCTTATTCACAGGAACAAGTCCATTAACAAAAGGTACACAATATAGTATTGCAGTTCCAAGGCTCAGATAATGACAACATGCAATCAACAATGGGCTTATGCCTCTCCAATGCTAAGGACATGCCTTAGACCCCTTTGTACATGCCCGCCCTATATGAGGGGTGTTCCATCTACCTTTTACATGTGACATGTTCCCCCAGATCAAATATTCCAGTGACATCCCTTTAGCTCAGGGGTAGGCAACCTGGGCTCTTTTATGACTCGTGGACTTCAACTCCCAGAATTCCTGAGCCACCATGGCTCAGCATGGAAACCTCTCCCTTTCCCCTCAGCATGGCTGGCTCAGGAATTCTGGGAGTTGAAGTCCACGAGTCATCAAAGAGCCAAGGTTGCCTACCCCTGGCACTAGCTATACCATGTTATGTATGGTTCCTCCTAAACCTTTTAGGGATCTACCTTGCCTTTCTACTCTGTGATATACAGGTACTCCTTGACTTACAATCCTTCATTTAATGATCACTCTAAGTTACAGCAGCCCTGAAAAAAGTGACTTATGACCATTTTTCACACTTACAAACGTTGCAGCATCCCCATGGTCACATGATCAAAATTTGGATGCTTGGCAGCTAGTTCATTTTTATGACAATTGCAGTTGTCCCAGGGTCACATCATCACCTTTTGCGATCGTTCTGACAAGCAAAGTCAATGGGGGGGGGAGCCCGATTCACTTAACAACCATGTTACTAACTTAACAACTGCAGTGATTCACTTAACATTGCAAAATGGGGCAAAACTCACTTAACAACTACCTTCCTTAGCAACAGAAACATTGGGCTCAGTCATGGTCGTAAGTCGAGGACTATCTGTACATACCTCATTGCCATCTAGACCCTGGCAAAAGTCAAACTTGTTTGGCTTCAGCAGGATGCTGCATCTTGTACACGTAGACCACACCCAGGGACCAAGTTTATGACAGCATGGTCATAATATTCATTGATCACATAAACCATCTCAGTAAATGCCAGCATGTATGCCCATGATGAACCTGTAGCTTGTTTTAAGAAAAATAGATAATCATTAATCAAGATGGTAGTGGAAGAGTGAGCTTTTTTGGGGGGGAGGGGGCTGGGGCACCTCTCAAAGATTTTGGGTGAGGGCAACCACATATGTTGCAATTATGTCAATTTGGGAGAGACAGGGATGGTCATTTCCTTTTTCTTTCCCATGGAGGCAGTAGCTAGGCTTTTTTTTTTAATTCATTCTTTTTTCCTGGGTTCAGCCCAGTTTAGAGTTTATTGTACAATTTTCATTTGTTGCCTGAGAATGGTAGGAAAACTACTTGTCGGTTTTTGGAAGTACATTACTGCATTGCCCTGGGGCTGTCATGGTATGTGGGAGAGAGCCTAGGAGAGAAGAGGAGGGGGGCACAGCCTGGCCAAGGGTCTGATAAGCAAAATTTGAATCAGAAGGAGGAGGGTGAGAGGAAGCTGCTCAGAAGGGATCCCCACCCCACCCCCTAGTTTTCAGGAGAGGAGGGAGAGGTACTTTCAAACTTGTGGGATTCTGTTAATGTAACCTTATAATTAAGAATCAGTTTGGTGTAGTGGTTAAGGTGTCGGCCTAGAAACCAGGAGACTGTCCTACCTTAGACACAAAAGCTGGTTGGATGACCTTGGTCAAGTTGCTCTCTCTCTCTCTCAGTCCAACTCGCCTCACAGGATTATTGTTGTGGGGAAAATTGGAAGAGGAAGGAATATTATGTATATTCTCTGGCTTGAGTTGCTTATACAAAGTAATAAAGGTGGGATAACATTCTAATACATAAATAAATAAAGAGCCAGTATTCTGGGGTGATATTACCTACTTTGGTAACGAAACATTTGCAACCAAGTTCAGAGAGCACCAATGACCCCACAGTTCAACCCTGACCTGCAAATATTCTCTTCTTCGTCGGACCCTGGGTGTTCTGTTCCAGCCTACGTGAGTCCTTGTTAAGCTCACAAGGAGAAACCCTTCTTCCAACAAGCAGGCAGGAAAAAACCAATCCCCTTTTATTATTCACAGACCTGAGTCAATGTCCAAGACAAACAAACACAGTTCACAGAAACTCGATCCTCAACACGAACGGTTGCCTTTGGCAACCAGCACCTCCCACACCTTCCCTTTTATTATGCAGCCAAGGCGTGGCTTCCTAATGTCTTCTCCTTTGCCTTTGGAGTTGCCCCATTGCATTCCTCTGTCCTACTCTCTTTTCTTGCTGGCATTTTCGTGCATCCTGGATATCTCCCAGCTGTGATTCATCACTGTTCAACTCAGACTCCCAGCACAGCTATGTCTCAGCCTGAGCGCGAGTAGAGGGGCCAGGCTCCTCGTCCGACTGTAAGTCTTGGTGCTCCTCAGAGCCTTCCTCTGACTCTGATGTCACTCCAGGCCCCTCCTCCTCCTCCTCTGATTCCTCAGATTCAGCTGCCGGGTCCACTGGCCAGTGAGGAATCACAACAGGTGTGGCTTCTTGTCTGGACTACCTCACAAGGCGGATGAACAGAGAGTGGAGGCTCGTGGAGCAGAAAAAACAAGGGCCATTTCGGACTCTGGAGGCAAAAGTGCCCTATGTGTTTGCAATGCTTCTCAGGCTGATGATGGCAAACATGCCACCATCTGACCAAGGACATGACTCCTATGGAGAGATCTATTTTCTACAGTTCAATTTTGCTCCTACTTTTGTGGGATTTTTTCCCCTCATCTTCTTTTTCTCCACTTTACCTTTAGCTTTATAAAAGTAGGATTTCAATTTTTTTTTTAAAAAAAGGCAGCGGGAGGGGGGGGAATATACATTTGTAGTTAGATATGAATCTCAATCACTGTTACTTTCTCATCTGGCAATAGGATTTCCAGACACTGGTTTGAAAAGACAAGCAAAGCAGTTCTTGCAATCAGCTACTGCTTTCAGTAGGAAAAGATAAGATAAGATAAGATAAGATAAGATAAGATAAGATAAGATAAGATAAGATAAGATAAGATAAGATAAGATAAGATAAGATAAGATAAGATAAGATAAGATAAGATAAGATAAGATAAGATAAGATAACCTTTATTGTCATTTTTTTACTGTGGTCACAACAGCACACATCAAAAATGAAATTTAGTTGCCTGCTCACAAAGTGAAACACATACATGAACATACTATGAACAACATATGCATAGACCCACATCCCTACATATACGTAACAAATAAATATTAAATACTGTCCATCTTGAATATATATAACGGAAGGAGGAAGCTTGAGAGTTCACAAGGTGAATGCTGTATGGAATGAAACTCTGGCTGAATCTGGATTTTCTGCTACGGATACCACGAAGCCCCTTCCTCCCAGAAGGTAGCAAGGAAAACAGAAGAAAATCCTGTATTTAAAGACGGTCCATTTGAAAAGCTGTTTGCTGAACAGACCAAGCCCCATTTAATAATGACAAGCCATAAGAAGGAAGTCTTGACATTGCCCATCAATTGTGACCCCTGAACAAGCAGACTGAGAGGCACATCGGTCACTCTATCATCATCTGCTTCCCCATGGCAGTTTGCATTGATTTTCTCTATAAATCTTGGTAGCTGTCAATTAGAATATGCAAGCTGATCTCCTTTTATTTATTCATTCATTTCCCTGATTTATACGACCTCCCAACTTGCATACTATAACTCTGGGCAGTTAACATTAGGTTAAAAGTGGGGAGACACAAAATTAACTCAAAACGGAAACGGAAATAAAGCACAATAGATCTGAGGCCAACCACAATTATTTATATAATCCTTACAAAACAGATTCATCTAACATCCTGACCCTTTATCTGTGGTCATTATTGGCTACTTAGCATTCAGGTGTCTCTCTCACAGGATCTGAGACAGATTGAGAGAGAGATGATAGATAGGATAGATGACAGAGATATAGATAGATAGATAGATAGATAGATAGATAGATAGATAGATAGATAGATAGATAGATAGATAGATAGATAGATAGATACAGGGCTCTTTTTGTCATAGAACGCATGGAACAGCGTTCCGGCATATTTTTTCAATGGAATTTGTGGAACTAAAAAAAGTTCAGTCAGACCTTCCAACTTCTTGCAAAAAAAAAAAAAGATCTCACAAGGAGTTGGAAGGTCTGACTGAACTTTTTTTAGTTCAAGCCATGGGAGAGTTGGCGGAGGACAAGGAGGTGGAGGCTGTGCCCGGGAAGGTGATCTGCGAGGTGAAACTTAAAGAAAGCCCCTCCAGCGGCACACAGAGGCAACGGAGCTGTTCACTGTCACTTCCCTTTGGCTCTGAAATGGCGGAGGGGGACTGGGCCTACCCCGCCCATCCCATCCACCTTAGCATGGCTCGGGAGGGGAGTGAAAGGTTGCCGATCAAGCAATGGCCTGGCAGGGGGAGGGAGCTGAGTTCCAGCATAACGTAACGTAACGCAACGTAATGTAACATAACGTAACGTAACATAACATAACCATTATCAGCTGCTGATTATCGTTCAGCAAATCCTTTCACAGCCCCTTACAGACATTGCCGTTATTTTGGGTGTGGCGGTTACGATATTGGGTTTTAGATTGGACAGACTGAGGATGAAGTCTCCATTCAATCATTAAGCGTAGTGACCCGGGGTCAATTGGTATTTCTCAGTTTAACCTACTTCATGAGATTGTGAGGATACAAGGGGAAGCTGGGTGAAATAATAGACATTGGATAATCTGTAAAATTGCCCTTTGAACTAGGAAAAATCCAGGCAGAATCTCACCTCTATAAAACAATTGTGTAGATGGTCTCAGGAAGCCCCATTCACATTGGAGGCCAGCTTCAAGCCATACGCTGCAATATGGGTAGAATTAAACCAAGACAGGACTGTTGTTGTGATAATTAAGAAAGTAGCTGTAAAGCACTTGAGTTCGCTAGTAAGGTAGTTGAATAAATAGCCATTCACCTGTGGTGAGTAATAATTGCCTCCAGGTGAACTAGGCGTGAATTTGTGTAAAACCTGATGAGAAGGGGCATGTGGGCTAATCAAAGCGACTATGGGCCGGTAGCTTCCTTGCAAGGTCACTCTCAAGCATTATATAAATGCTAAATATTAGTAATATTTCTTGGTGATAGATGGTGGAGCGTTGCATGTACATTATTTGCACAAACATTGTGTAGGTCTCTGAGTGTTTCCATCAAGCTGGGGAGAAAGCATCATCAGAGAAGGGGAAGAGGGAAATTAACTCGCAAGGCTTGTCTGTCTCAATAAATCCACTTGCTAGAAGCAATGAGAAGCTGCCTGCTGCCGCCAGCTCTTTGCGAATTTTGATTACCCGTATGCAGCTTCCAGCGTTCCGGCTGGTGCGCTGGCCTGCAGCTACTCGTCAACCCAATTAAATAACATTTAAATGCATAACAATCCCACCAACATCCCACAATGATGGAAATTGTCAGCCTGAAAAGTATAATCTGCCGCTATCCCGTGTTTTGTGCACTCAGCAATTCTGGCAGTAATTTTGTGGCGAGCAAATGCACCGCTTTTGATTCTTTGCAAAACTTTTGAAGATCGTTCTACCACGATACTAATTAATATGCAAAATGCTAGCATACCAGATGATTTCCGTCTGAGTGGATACGGTCTTCCCTCCCTTCTCCCTCTCACTAACTCTGTATTGGGTCTGCCAAATCTTATAATGCCTTGTATAATTGCAGGGTTTGTTCCAGAGGACAACAACTCTTCCCTAGTAACTCCATTTGGAGCTTATCTTCCACTGACTGCTTTCCTGCTCCATGACCATAATCAATTTATGTCGAACCATCTTTCCTTCAGCTTATAACCACACTTTTCTAATGTATTAGCAGTCCTGAGATATACCATAAGCTATCCAAGAGTTTAACCACTACGCTTGTGTGGAATTATGACTAAAAATTCAACTTTGGGGGGGAGTAGAAAGGAGGATCCGAATCCCAGATTTACGTATCTGGAAGTAGACTCTATGGTACCCAGAACTGTTGTTTCTGCAAACTGCTGCTGCTTTGGTAAACAAGAGGCCTATTTTTGTTTCATTCCCACAATAATCCTGTAAGGAGATTAGAATAGAATTGAGATGGAAGGGACCTTGGAGGTCTTCTAGTCCAGCCTCCCACTCAGGCAGGAGAACCTATACCATCTCAGAAAAGTGACTATCCACTCTCTTCTTAAAAACCTCCAGTGATGGAGCGCCCACGATTTCTGGTGGCAAGCTGTTCCACTGGTTAATTGCCCTCACTGTTAGGAAGTTTCTCCTTCATTCCAGGTTGCTTCTCTCTTTGTTCAGTTTCCAACCATTGTTTCTTGCCCTGCCCTCTGGTGCTTTTGAGAATAATTTGACCCCCTCTTCTTTGTGGCAGCTCCTCAAATACTGGAATACTGCTATCATGTCACCCCTATTTCTTCTTTTATTTAGATTAGCCAAACCCAAGTCCTGCAGCCGTTCTTCATATGTTTTATTCTCCAGGCCTTGGATCATCTTAGTTGCTCTTCTTTGAACTTTTTGCAAGGTCTCAACATCTTTTTTGTAGTAATGGTGACCAAAATTCCAAGTGTGGTCTTACTACGGTTTTATAAAGCGGTGCTAATACTGCACACTGCTGGCTTGTGGTTAAGTGATCGTCCACTAGGACTCCAAGGTTCCTCTCACAGTTACTGTTTTTGAGCCTGGTCTCACCTAATTTGTATTTATATCTTTGATTTTTCCTGCCTAAATGTAAAACTTTGCTTTTCTCCACATTAAAACTCATTTTGTTGGATAGGGCCCATTGTTCAAGTTTGTCAAGATCTTTGTGAATCCTGAGATTGTCTTCTGGGGTGTTGTCTATTCCTGCCATTGTAGTGATGAGTTGATGAGTTATTATTATTATTATTATTATTATTTATTAAATTTCTATGCCGCCCTATTCCGGAAACTCAGGGCGGCTTACAGCATAAATAGAAATCCAATACAAACTAAATAGTACATTTATAAAAATAAATATATAAAAAGAAGAACCCCTAAATTAAGAACCATTCATTCAGCAAACATACACACAGACATACACTGGCTAGGGGCAAGATTTCAACCGCCCCAGGCCTGCCGGCAGAGATGGGTCTTTAGTAGTTTACGAAAGGCGGAGAGGGTGGGGGCGATACGGATCTCCGGGGGGAGTTGATTCCAGAGGGCCGGGGCCGCAACAGAAAAGGCCCTTCCCCTAGGCCCCGCCAGGCGACACTGTCTGGCCGACGGGACCTGGAGAAGGCCGACTCTGTGGGCCCTAACCGGTCGCTGGGTTTCGTGAGGCAGCAGGCGGTCTCGTAAGTAACCTGGTCCGATGCCATGTAGGGCTTTATAGGTCATAACCAACACTTTGAATTGCGTTCGGAGACCAATAGGCAGCCAATGCAGCTCACGGAGTGATGCTGAGATGTGGGCACTTCTGGGCAGGCCCAACACTGCTCGCGCGGCTGCATTCTGCATTACCTGAAGTCTCCGAACGTTTTTCAAAGGTAGCCCCATGTAGAGAGCATTGCAGTAGTCGAGCCTCGAGGTGATAAGGGCATGAGTGACTGTGAGCAGAGACTCCCGGTCCAAATAGGGCCGCAACTGGTGCACCAGGCGAACCTGGGCAAATGTCCTCCTCGCCACAGCCGAAAAATGATGTTCCAAGTTTAGCTGTGGATCGAGGAGGACGCCCAAGTTGCGGACCTTCTCCGAGGGGGTCAAAAGCTCCCCCCCCAGGCTGATGGACGGATAGATTGAATTATCTTTGGGAGGCAGAACCCATAGCCACTCCGTCTTGTCGGGGTTGAGTTTGAGCCTGTTGGCACCCATCCAAACCCTAACAGCCTCCAGACATCGGCACATCACTTCCGCTGCTTCACTGAAATGACACGGGGTGGAGATGTAAAGCTGGGTATCATCAGCATACTGATGATATCTCACCCCGTGTTGTCGGATGATCTCACCCAGTGGTTTCATGTAGATATTGAACAGCAGAGGGGAGAGGGGAGAGTTCCCCTTCTATTCCCTCATCTAAGTCATTGATGAAGATATTGAAGAGTACTGGTCCTAAGATGGAGCCTTAGTTGGAGATCTGAACAGAGCAGGAGCTTGAGTTAGAGAACGTTCTTCTAGGAATGTGTAGAATGCTAAGACAATACTGAGTAATTCGGCGGCAGCATTCCCATCCAGAAAGAAAAATGCTCTTGACACAGTTGTCATAGAACAGGAGTGTCAAACTGCCGGTCCATGGGCTGGACGTGTCATGAGGAAACCGCGCCCACCCCATTGCCGGCAATGGGGAAAAAGCTCCAATACATCACACAACATCATGTGACGTCGCGAGTTTGACATGTCTGTCATAGACCCTCAGCTCAGCTATCAGTGTTTGCTACAGACATTCATTTTATTGGAAGTGAAAGATAGATTGTTTATGAAATAGACAAGATGAGACTGTCTCATAGAAGAGAAAGACAAAAGAAAAATAGAAAGAATGTTAAAAATCTATCATATAAATATCACTGTACTAAAATTATATATATACATATACATATACATGTACATGTACATATACATATACATACACATACACATACACATACACATACATACATACATACATGTACATGTACATGTACATGTACATGTACATGTACATGTACATGTACATATACATATACATATACATATACATATATAAACATATACACATATACACATACATATATATATACATATATACATACATACATGCATGCATACACACACACACACACACACACACACACACACACACACACACACACACACACACACACACACACACACACACACATATATATATATATATATATATATATATATATATATATATATACACTGTATAATATTATATTATATTATTGTGTAGTATTGAATAGATATGCCCGGGATTCAGATTTTTACAGTTATTAAGGAGATATATATATATATATGATAAAGCAAAAGATGGCCTATATAATTTGATGTAATTATATGTTAAAAGATTGAGCTAGCTCCATATCTACTTTATGGATATATTTTTAATTTCTACAAATGTCACTCATTTAATCACTATTCTGTATATTGTATTCTGATTTTATTAGCACTGCTATATTTTTGCTTGTAGTTTATATCTTCTAGTTCAAACCTTTATTATGGCCTTTGGGCCAAAAAGCACAATAAAATACATGAACCCGTGTTTATTAATAAAACTTTTAAAATGCAATAAAATTACCTAAAATGCATGATTATACTAACTGTAACACAGACAGCAGTGGCTAAATTTGTGCTAAACTTCAACCACAGATAAAATGGATACAACAAATAGTAGCACATAAGGACAACCTGGAAAGATATCTTCTCATTATATTTACCAATATAAATAAAACTGACCATTAAAGAAGGAGAGAGAAAGAGAAACAGAAAAAGCCCTGCTCTCTTTAACATAAAGGTAGATTCATTGGACTGAATGAATTAGGCCAAGTGAGAGACAGACAAGGGGACAGGTGTAGCAGGCCTTCACCTTATCTATCTCTTCCCATTCGCCCTCCTGGTCCAAATAGCTCTGAGAAGAGATGGTGGATTCATCAACAGATTGGCCAGGGAGCTTTCCCAGCCAAGTGGGGTTTTTTTTTTACTTGATTTGGTAGAAATCAAATTGCCCCCACACATTTTATACATTTGCAGCATGAAATGAAGACTTCCCCCCACTATGGTGCCAAAGATGCTGCTGCAGGTTTGTTTCTCTCTTGTGGTTGGGAGGAAGGCAACCATTTGTCAGAAGACAAGGCCTTCTCACCTGCTTGCACTAGTGGTGGCCTGCCCCCTCATAAAAGGCTAATGTGAGTGAGCAGGTGGTGTTGGCCATTATTGATATTTTGTGTACTCAAGACCAAAGCAAAATGAAGGGAAAATGTAACAAGTACTTTTTGACTACACAACATGTTGTCATGTCAAGAGCAGGCTTTCAGTTATGGCTTGATCGTATCTTCCCCTGTTACTGTAGTCTCCCCACCATTACAGCCTAATCATTCTAGCATTTTTCCTTTATTTGAACAAGATGATGGAGATTTGGGCTCCTGCCAAATTTAATTCAATCTCTGTCAAATCTGGAAGAGAAAAGGAAGCACCCAGTGGGTGCTTAGCTTTTCAAGCCCAGATCACTTAAGAGTGTTTGATTTCTGGGATGACCTCAGCTAACCTGGAATTTGTAATCCCAACACATCTGTAGGGCATCAAATTGGGGATATTGCCTTCCACAAATAAGAAGAGTGTGTATTTCACATTGGCTAAGGATAAGGAAATATTTGTGGCCGGCAGTTACGCAGTCAAGCTTGGTGCTGCTCTAAATATACTTTACTTGTGGACTTTCTCAGACCTGGAGTGGCTTGCAGGGAAGCTCTGAGGAAAAGTCCCCTTACATAATTTCTGTGTCAGCCTTTGACGCTAAGGCCTAAATACATTTCCTCTATTTAATGCTCCCCTCCATATGTTTTTTGGACCATCAGCAAGCACCGGCTATTGTAGTTCAATAAATCAGTAAAATATGCTCTAAGATAAGGATAGCTGCTAAAAACCAGGACCATGATTATTCTTGGGGTTTGTGCTGCTAGGTTGTGAATCCATTTGTTTTGCACTGTGCTTGCCGTAGTTCACATAGCGAGGGTAACAATGCATGATGTGACAAGGAGATTTGTTTTTAATCTGATGTCAATTAGGGCTGAGAAGGAGGGATTGGCTCAAGGTCACCCAGCTGGCTTCTGTGCCTAAGAGAGGACTAGAGCCTGGGTCTCCTCATTCTACCTCTAGCACTTTAACCATCACATCTCACCGACTCTTTTAAGTGTATCAATAACTATTGTACAGTCTTTCCATAAAAAAAAAACAACAACACCCCACACCATATGCATCCATTACATAGAGGTGTATTTCTTCAGATGGCAGCCATTCTTACTTCAGCTTTGCGTTTATGGTTTTCCAGGTTTGATCCTGAGGTGATCTGCCTTTCTCGCCTCCCCACCAGTTCCTCAGCTGGGACGGGGACACAAGGGGAGATTGATAAACCCAAGGAAGACATCTGCAAGGATCATTGAGCTAATTAACAATCCGGCAGAAAGAAAAATGCACCTCGTTAGGGAACAGCACAGACTTTCTTGTAAACGGGGCATGTCGGTTACAGGGGAAGAGAGAGAGAGGTGGGGGGAAGTGAGTGCAGTGCCATCGCCCACAATTGTCCTCTGGAAGAAGAGGCAGAGGGTCAGCAAGTGCTTTGATGGTTGCCTTGGGCCCTTGTGGGGAAGGTAGTCAGCTTGAGCTAAGTTTCATTAAATTTCCTTGCAATTCATCTCAGACCTATGCTTCTTGGAAAGCCGATGTAGATGTTGCCTCACCAAGTAGACCTCAGTTGCTATACTTTGAAAACTGCCTTCCCTGATTGTTTTTTTTTTTTTTTGCAGATGAAGCTGCTGTGTCTTTTTAAAAATACATTACCTTTATATCCTGCCTTTGCTATATAAGGCACACAGCAATCCTGCCTCTCTAACCAACTCAACCTCTCTGTTGAGTAGTCTAGATTGAGAAATGGTGACTGGCTTGAATTCATGGTGGAGGGGGGGGACTTGAATCTCTTCTTCAAGGGTGCAACAATTGATTAAAGGTGAAGGGGACGGTTTTCAGTATGTTCTTATCCTTCAGCAAACCACATATTGTTATTTTCATTTAGCAATATTATGAGAATTGGACATCGTATAGGCATACCTATAGGCATATAGGCATACCTATAGGCATATTCAGAAATAGGCAAAGCAATACAAACATAGCTTTAATAGAAATTTAAACTTTTTTTTGTTAAGTTACAGTTAATCCATTTACTGGATTTTTCAAGGACAAGAATCTGGCAGATTGAATACAACGGTAAAGGCAGTGCTTTTGTTGTAAAAAAAAAAAAAATGGTGCCGGAGCTCACACATGTCATACAACCTGCCTTGCCTACCCTACAAAGTTCCATCCAAAAAAGATGCCGGAACTCCGTTCTGGATGTTCTATGACAAAAAAAGCCCTGAGTAAAGGTATTAATATATAGAAGAGAATTTCAGTAATAGAATGCTTGTGTTTAATATGACAAGCTGATTTTAATATGGGCTGTATTGATCAGGACTGAGGTTTGGCCCAAGCCCCCTAAATGAAGCATAGCGATTCTCTTACGGGAAAAAGTATAGCCCAAATTTTGAATGTATTATCACTATGAAGGTCTATGCATGGTGCCACCAAACATCTGTTTAAACCAATGAATAAGTAGAAATGTATTTAGATTCAGTTTTTCCTTCATTTGCATGATGGTATTTGTTTCCATTAATCAATAACTGCACAAATTATATTTTCATATTTCACCAAGAATTTGTTGAAAATTAAGCAATGCAATGTAATAATTGTAATATTATATTATTTTCTTTTTATAAAACCTTCCTCCCAAGCCTTGAAGAACTGCAGCTATGTCTATAAGGTATCCAAGACATTCCTGAAAATGAAAGAAGCCTTTACTTTGTTAAGGACTAAATACCACATAAGATAACAAAAATTAGATACAAAAGTTGCTTCCTGCGATTAAAAGAGAATACTTCTAAAATGTTGCATGCATGACATTTAGAGTCTGTTAATAACCAATTATCAGGTAATAAAACTTGGACAGTAACACGCAGAGGGAGATTAGATGCATGTTCAAAAGGAGAAAAAGGGTTTGGAGGGAAGGAATTAATCTCATCAGATTATTATCTTCATGAGATATTTATGAAATCTGGTAGCAATTTTCTTAAATGGTGCTTCAAGATGTAAAAGAAAAGGAATAGCAGATAGGAGAAGACTGAGAACTTTATTATTAGCTGAAAGAGTAGATCACAACTGAAAGGAAAGTGAAGGAGAACAGATAACAGCTTCTAAATAGATGTGATTGAATAGATACAAATAGATCTTTGGAATATCCAAATATAAAAGAACACAGTTTTTAGCATATTGCGTGCCCAGAGAGTTTTATTCCCAGATTAAAAAGGTAAATTTATCATTGTGACTAGCACGTGAAAAAAATAAAAAAAAATCTAAGCAAAGTGATTCAGCATCTGTCCTTTTCACATAGTCTCATAAGAATAAGACTGCTTTTAAAGCTGCTGAAAGAGATGGAAACCCTTTTTTAAAAAACAACAACAACAACTAAGATTTCTCTCCTGCAATTCATTAGTTTTTATTTTTTTACAATAAAGAAGTAGATTATGCACAAATATATAATTTCCTGTAGATAAAATCCTTTCTAAAGGCATGGAGGGAAGATGTTGGTCTGTGGGAGCCAGTATCATCAGATCTCCCCTGATTTTTGCTAAAACACTAGTTACTGAAACTGGCTGAGGATTCACACCATTCCTTGTCCTGAACCTCCTTTCATGAATTACCCTACAGATTTACTCAAGTCCCACAGATTTTGTTTCAGAGATACTTCTATTCATAGCTCTGTAACTCAGGCTGACCAATACGAATGGCCCATAATGACAATCGCTATCTATTATGTCTTTGGTCAATCAAGGTTCCACATAATATTTTCTAATAAAAGAAGGCATAGGCTTGTTATGTCTATGGCCACATGCAACATTAACTACTAAGGACAAAGACAGTCAATTTGGGCACATTTCGTCCAGTATGTCACAAGCACTACTGAAGCCCAGTTTTATCCTGAGGATGTTGATGCTATCCATGCCAGCTAGGATCTCCAATCTAGAGACTATTTGCAAGCCAACATAGATGGGTTTACATCTCAACAACTAGAGGGATACTTCCATTGTATTGGCACATGTGCAGGATGATGTTCAATTCCTAAGACCCTTTTTCAATAGATGACATTTTTTTTCTGTCATCATGGTCAGACAAGGTGGGCAACCAAATAGATGTGGAGGGCTGTGACATTAGAGAAGGTGGATCAAGGGAGTCCATTTAACTGCTATCTCAAATGACACCCAAGACCAAATCTCTTGTCTTGCTTTCCCTTTCCTCCTCCTTGCATATCATCATATCTCTTTATGGCAATGCCAACCGTCCAGATAAACAAGCACAACCCCTTGATTTGGTGCAGTATTGAACTTCTCTGTTTCTTTTGCTTTCTAAAGTTAGCCTTTCATCAAACCATGGTATTTCTTTTTCATATATTATATAAATACAGACCTTTCTTTCTATCTCCAGGGAGGAAAATCTGTTTGCTTCTCTTTTTCCGCTTCAACTATTACAGTTGGGTTTTTTTCTATCTCCCAAGTTGTATGTATGCCTGAAATACTATAATTAGCGCATATTTTCCCTGTCTTTATACTACTGCTATGCTCAATTTGTTTTCTTACAGTTTCCTAAAATATAAAGTTTATACTTTAAGTGCCCTGGGGCATTGCCCTCTCCTCCTATCCTTTGTAGCCAATACCAATGGAGTAACAATGCTGAAGAGTTGCTGTGTAAATTTGGATTCTACATGAAGCTCTCAATCTTCTTGAAATCTATAGATTTCTATTGCCTTTCTTGACGCTGCAGCTCTGCCCTCTCCTAAGCAAGCTCTCTGTTCGTGCCCAAGATGATTGGTGGGAATGTAAAGGCAGCAGCCAGCTGGTTAGGACACAGCGATCACTTGTGTCCCCACCGTGCTTGTCTGCAATATGTGATTTATCACAACATGTTCATGATTTACTCCCTGCTGTTGCCACTGTCATAAATCCCCTGTGCAAGTGGCTGGCCCTGTATCACGGTGGCCGACAGGCAATATAATGAACTGGTATGCATGGGGCACTGCCTGGAAGGGGTATTGTTTTCAGTGACTGCCATGACTCCAGACAGGATGGGCGGAGTAGACGTGCACCTCCATTACAATTTCCTTTGGGGGGGGGAAACCCTAAATTGATAGGTTTTGCTTTGTGGTCGACATGGTCACCCAGCTTTGGGATCGGAAAGGATTTATTCTTCCCTTGGTTCGTCTTAGTTGATTAATGGTTTTAGCTTGTCCCATTCTCTCAAATTTAATACCACGTAAAAGGTAAGATCCTTTGCGCTAAAAAAAAGAGGAAATAAATGTTCAGATATGAATACAATTACAGGGATTGAAGAATGGTTTGCTTTACAGAATTAGCTCATGATAAATCCTTATGGCTTTAAGGTTAAGATGGATCAAGGCAATATCCCTATTGGCCTGATCATAAGTGGGAGAAGGTGGTTGAAAGGTCGAAACTGAGCAGGTCTCTACTTAGGCATTGTGAATCCAGGGTGCTGAGATCTCTGTCCCTGAGACAGGCAGAAAGGTCACACATGTAATCTCCAAGGTTAGCTTTTTCTCAAAAGTCAACAACTGCAGCAGGGGACTGAGAATTACCATAAAGTTTTTTCCATCTCAGCTTTGGAATTTATAACAACTAAAAGTTGACAACCAAGGTTGACTCAGCCATCCATCCTTCCGAGGTTGGTAAAATGAGGATCCAGATTGTTGGGGGCTGACTCTGTAAACCACTTAGTGGTGTATAGTGGGGTGCCCCAGGACTCTGTTCTAGGCCCAGTGCTCTTCAACATCTTCATCAACAATTTGGACAAGGGGAACTCATCAAATCTGCAGACGACACCAAGCTGGCAGGAATAGCCAACACTCCAGAAGACAGGCTTAAGATACAGGAGGATCTGGACAGACTTGAACACTGGGTGCTATCAAACAAAATGAAATTCAATAGTGAAAAAAAAATAAGTTTCTACATTTAGGCAAGAAAAACCAAATGTACAGGTACAGTACAGGTGGTATCTTGCTCAATAGTAGTAACTGTGAAAGGGATCTTGGAATCCTAGTGGACAATCACTTAAATATGAGCAGCTGCCAAAAAAGCCAACACAGTGCTAGGCTGCATTAACAGAGGGATAGAATCAAGATCACATAAAGTATTAATACCAATTTACAATGCCTTGGGAAGGCCACACTTGGAATACTGCATCCAGTTTTGGTCACCACGATGTAAAAAAGATGCTGAGACTCTAGAAAGAGTACAGAGAAGAGCAACAGAGATGATTAGGGGACTGGAGGCTAAAACATATAAGGAACAGGTGCTGGAATTGGGTTATCTAGTTTAATGAAGAGAAGGACGAGGGGGGACATGATAGCAGTGTTCCAATATCTCAGGGGCTGCCACAAAAAAGAGGGAGTCAAGCTGTTCTCCAAAGCACCTGAAGGCAGGACAAGAAGCAATGATGGAAACTATTCAAGGAGAGAAGCAACTTAGAACGAAGGAGAAACTTCCTGACAGTTAGAACAATTAACCAGTGGAACAACCTGCCTCCAGAAGCGGTGAATGCTCCAACACTGGAAGTTTTAAAGAAGAGACTGGGCAACCATTTGTCTGAAATGATATAGGGTTTCCTACCTGAGCAGGGGGTTGGACTAGATGACCTCCAAGGTCCCTTCCAACTTTATTATTATTATTATTACTTAGAGAGGGCACTATGTAGCAGTATATAAGTCTAAGTGCTATTGCTATTGCTGAACAGTCTTTTATCTTGAGAAAGCAAGGCTTTGAAATGTCATTGGAGCCATGGCCAAACTTTTTTTTCCACATGACCTGACATCTCATGAGATTCTGTGTGAGATATATAATTAAATTTGGATTGGGAAACTGTTTATTCAGTACCTCAATGAAATAGTAAGCAGGTGAGATCCTCCCTTTTTAAAAAAACTTAAGAAACATTGAAGACTATCAGCCAGAACTAGTTGCAAATTGGTGGCTGAGAATGAGTTCAATTATTGATTGAATCCTATGAAACATACAATGGGTAATATATTAAGACTCTGCAGGATAGCTTGCTCAACTACCTTAGCAAAGCATGTGGAACAAGTACAAATTCATGGAGGAAGGAGGTGATTCAGCTCTTGATGAGATGATTTGCAACATCTGGATGTAGAAGTTAATAGTGAGGTAGCCAAGTTTGCTGATGACACTAAATTGTTCCGGGTTGTGAAAAGTGAAACTGATTGTCGGGAGCTCCAGAAGGATCTCTCGAAATTGTGTGAGTGGGCAACAAAGTGGCAAATGCATTTTAACCTAAACAAGTGCAAAGTTATGCACATCGGGGCAAAGAACCCCAATTATACTTACCAACTGATGGGGACCAAACTTTCTGAGACAACCCAAGAAAGGGATCTTGGGGTTTTGGTGGACAGCTCGATGAAGATGTCAACCCAATGCGCAGCAGCAGTAAAAAAAGCAAATTCCATGCTTGGCATGATTAGGAAGGGAATCGAAAATAAGTCAGCAAGTGTTGTATTGCCTCTGTACAAATCGATGGTGAGACCACACTTGGAGTACTGTGTACAGTTCTGGTCACCGCACCTCAAGAAGGATATAATGGAACTGGAAAAGGTGCAAAAAAGGGCAACAAGAATGATCAAGGAAATGGAGCGCCTCCCTTATGAAACCAGATTGCAACGCCTTGGTCTCTTCAGCCTTGAAAGACGGCGTTTAAGGGGTGACTTGATCGAAGTGTATAAAATCATGCATGGGATAGAAAATGTGGATAGAGAAAAATTCTTTTCTCTATCACACAATACCAGGACAAGGGGGCACTCCCTAAAGCTTATAGCTAAGAAAGTGAGGACAAATAAAGGGAAATATTTCTTCACCCAGAGGGTCGTTGATTTATGGAATTCACTTCCTGAAGGGGTCGTGACAGCTGTCAGCCTTGACAGCTTCAAGGCAGGGCTAGCTAGATTCATGGATGCAAAGTGTATTGGTGGTTATTAAAACAGATGTCCATGTGCCGCCTCTATGTTGGTTGAGGCAGGCAGGATTCCCTTGAGTACCATTTGTTTGGGGGTCAAGGGAAAGGGAGGGTTTTGCCTTCTCTTTCTGCTCAAGATCCCCATGTACATTTGGTGGGCCACTGTGTGACACAGAATGCTGGACTCGATGGGCTTTGGCCTGACTCAGCCTGGCTCTTCTTATGTTCTTATGTTCTTAACATCTTGAATTTTAATTTGCATCCAGCAGTTCCAATAGTCAGAAGTCATGTTGGTTCATACGTTTTTCAAGCATCCTTACAGACTTTCAGTAAGCCTTTCCCAAATATTGTTATCTAAGAGAAGCACCTCTCTTGTATAATCTCAACAGAGGTTATTCTGCATGGGAATTCCATCACAAATTTACTGCATTGGAGATCTGGTAAAGCCCAATTTATTTTTCACTATTCTAATGCACTTCAACACAAAAGATGTCTTAATCATTTTGCTGAGTTGATGGTAGCAATTTTTTGAGATTTGTTGAAAGGCTCCTGTTGGCTAAACACATATTTTGAATTATGGAGCTTACTTGCCAGCTGTGCTGAGTTGGGTGGGACCTCTGACTGTGTTTGTTCTATGTGGCGGCTAGGAAATGGACTTTAGTAATGCAAGCTGAAGACAGAAACAGACTAAAAGGCTAAATGATGTCATGATGGGAGACCTTGGGAATTAACAAGAATGTAGGCTGAATAGAGGAACTGAAAAAAAAATCCTTGATATTCCACTTTAACAGTGTTGCATAAAAATAGGAATAAAAATATGTTTAAAATAACATTGGACTTTCAGACATCTGTCCCTTTTACAAAGCAACCATAAACCCAGAATGTTTATGCTTTAAACCAAGTACCCCCAACTTTTCCTAGACTGAGGAACTCATGCTTTGGGTTGTGGGGCCAAAGAGCTAGTTAGGACAAGTAAGCAGAACCAGAGCAAAAATAAATTTTGATACAATTAAATTCACACTCAGTTGCATTAAACTGATTAAGAACGATATCTATTTCCCATTTATATAATCTCCTTCTTCCATCATACTAATAATGATTTCTTAAGGAATGTCTTTACCAGTATATTCTTACCCATATCCAAATGATCCTGTTTAGAGGCACTTTGGGTTTTTGGAAGAGGTGCAGTAGTTGTCCAGGAGCAGTTCTTTTGAGGCGGAGCACCCCTCCCCAATCCTCTGAAATGTTTTGTCTGGTGCCAACTTGTCTTTCCATGCTAGGTTTTCATGTGTTTCCTATTCCAGGCATGCTATATTAATTAATTAATATAATAAACAAATTTTAGACACATTTCTTGCTTAGACATATTTAGTTAGACTACTGTTTTCATTATTGTTTCATTATTGTTTCCTTGCTATGGAGCAATAGCACTTAGACTTATATACCACTTCACAGTGCTTTACAGCCCTCTCTAAGCAGACTCTTACAGAGTCAGCCTATTGCCCCCAACAATCTGGGTTCTCATTTTACCAACCTCGGAAGAATGGAAGGCCGAATCAACTTTGGGTCAGTCAGGATTTAACTGCTGGCAGTTGGCAGAATTAGCCTGCAGTACTGCATTCTAACCACTGTGCCACCACTGCTGGTGGCAATGCTAAACTAGATGACCTCCAAAGTTATTTACCTTCTATTTGAAGTATTGCTTTTTATGGTGGATTTTTAACTGTCCAGAATTTTATTTGATTCCTTCAGCATCATACAAGTTGCTCTGGGAAAATCTGGTTTTGAAAGACAAGGTGCAGAATCTGCAACCCATTAATACCCTGCAATTTATTGGCAACTTTCTGAAGGCGACAACAGCTAAGAATTTTGGAAGTACATAAAACTTTCAGGGTGTTTGGACGTGGACTTTCAAACGTCAGCTGTTGGGTGGAGTTGGCAGAATCAGAAGCAGAGAAGGAGAATTAATTACAATATAGCAACTCTTTGTCCCCCCATGTTGTTATTAGCTTTAAAAAGAAAGCTACTAGTGCTGGTAGAATGTTAGAGATGGCTGGTGAAGGAGGTGTGGGGTTTTGTGGGTGGGTGCAGGATAGCAACTGAAAGCAGATGTTGTTTGCTTTGGGAGGAATTGATGCTGCCAGTGGTTTCTATCCGAATGCTTGTCTGATCCTCTGTTTGACATGTAAGTAAACAGACATCCGAAAAAACGCTACTTGTCACTGACATTCCTACCAGGAGTTTTAGCTCAAGAGTGGCAAGCACATCATTGCTGAGGCAGATATCTGTGTCAAAAGAGGCTGATCTATCTCAACCATACTTGGTAGCACACCCAGCCACATGTCTATCGTCCCTCCTGGTCTTACTCTTTGTTAATGCTTTGCTGTGCAAAGGATTTCTGGGCTGGAAGCTGCTAAGTCACTCATGGAGGACAACACCGAGTGCCTTTTATTACCTGCAAAGATTTCCACCCCAATAACATTGATTCCTTGGTTCCTTGCTACCATTACTCAGAGCCTCTATAAGACCTCTTGCTGCTGCCAGAACTTTCAAGGGAGCAGAATTGTGTATATTCCATGCTAAATGAATGACACAAACATCAGACAAAACCCCCACACGGACCCTGCCATGCACATCTCGGTGCCAAGAAAAGCTGCATTCTATAACCTCTGAATGAGAGGAAGGAATTCTAGATGGAGGAGATAAGCAGAACCAGGAGCCAGAGAGTCTCTATTATTTTAATTAATGGTTTATACTAGTGTCATGAAAAACAAAACAAAAAGTCTCCCATTCTGGGCAAATAGGAAAGAGACTTTCTCCCAAATTACTTGAAAAATACGTAGAAAAGGAATAACAGAGGGCCATCTTGCTCTTTCAGACTCTTGAGCTAATGGACAGCCCGAATAACATTTCCTGTAAGAAACTGTCGTCCTCTTGACCTCTGCCTTTCTCTAATATCCCCACTGCATTGCAGAGTTCCATCCTTACGATAAATTTCAGAACTCCATATGTTCTTTTGTTGGTGTTGTTAAAAAAAAATGCTAACCTAGTCTGTCTCCTTGACATTGGGGCTTCCCTTACTTGCATCCCACTGCAGTGGAAACATTCCCCAGTTTCACCTTCACCTTCATCTAGTTCCTAGTCCATACTAGGGGCAGCCACGGGTCATGTTTAACTGTTGCAGTTTTCAAATAGTGTTATCCCTCTTATCCTGACACAGATTTTGTTGCGGATTCAATCTGGCAGGCTTCACCAACTTTTTGGTTGCTGATAGAGTCACTTGACTTTTAAAGATTAGGATCAGCAGAGTTTTCTTTGTCCACATTTAGGCACCTGTTAGCAAGCCCCCTCTTCCTTCAAATATAGTGAAAAGAAGGACTAGGGGTGACATGATAGCAGTGTTCCAATATTTGAAGTGCTGCTACAAAGAAGATGGGGGGGGCAACCTATTTTCCAAAGCACCCGAAGGCAAGACAAGAAACTAATCAAGGACAGAAGCAACTTAGAACCAAGAAGAAACTTCTTAACAGTGAGGACAATTAACCAATGAAACAGCTTGCTATCAGAAGTTGTGGATGCTGGAGGCTTTTAAGAAGAGACTGGACAGTCAGTTGTCTGGAACGGTATAGGGCAGTGATGGCAAATCTTTTAGAGTCCGAGTGCCCAAACTGCAATGCAAAACCCACTTATGCATCGTTGGGTGCCGGGTGGGTGTGGCCCATTGGGTGGGTGTGGCCCATTAGGTGAGTGTGGCCCATTGGGTGGGCGTGGCTGCAGTGGTAACGGCAGACTGTGTGTGACTAAAAAGTTCGATCAATCAATTCCAACTTTGCAAGATCTTTTTTTTCCCGCGAGAAGTTGAAATTGACTGATTGATTGAAACTTTTTTTTTTTTTTGCACATGGCGGCGGAGGCCTAAAGCGAAAAGGTTTTATAAAACCCAGCTGAAGGCCTAGGACTGAGCAACGGCACGCGTGCCCACAGAGTGGGCTCTGAGCGCCGCCTCTGGCACCTGTGCCATAGGTTTGCCACCACCGGTATAGGGTCTCTTGTGTGAGTAGAGGTTAGACTAGAAGACTGCCAAGGTCCCTTCCCAAGTCTGTTATTCTGTAAAGGTGGATTCTCTCCAATTTCTGGATCTCGTCTTCTGGTCAGTCTTGAATGAAATCTCCCCTCTTTCCCTTGGCCTCATCCCTGTCCTCCTCTCCTTAATGATTAATGGATGCTTTCCCAGTGGTTTGATGGGAATTGAGGGCAGTAACACTGGTGGAATTCATAAATCATTTTCTTTAACATGCCTTGTACCACAGGAAACAAGCACAGCACATTTGCCAGCATTGTTTCTGTATCAAGATAGGGATCAGCAATGGGGCTGATTTTATGTTGGTCTTGTTTTTGTGTTGGTACAGACCCTTGAATAACATTTGCTCAAACGTCAGTAGAGCTAATGCATGCTTAAACCCTACAATCATGCAAGTTGATGATGCAAAGGAACCTCTTCTAAATACCAGGCCATTCACCACGCCCAACTAAATATTACTTCTCTTTTCTTGCTTGTCAGCACGAATGTCAGACTTCAGTAATAAAATCACTTTTTAAAAAAGAATCACCCAAACTAGACAATCGATCTACTGCTATGTTTGGAATAGTAATTTAGTTCAGTTTATTAAAATACTACATATTATTCATCCTTGTCAGTCATCCATTCAGGGAAGCCATTGCACTTTCTTCTTAGGGCTGAGACCGCATGACTGGTCCAAGGTCACCCAGCTGGCTTCATGCCTAAGGCAGGACTAGAACTCACGGTCTCCTGGTTTCTAGCCAATTATTTTACCAATTACTTTAATCGCTAGATACACACACACAGCTCATGCATGTGCACATGCACACACAGACACACTTATATGAGGAAGGGGCAATTTCTAATGTCTAGATAATAAAGACAATGGCAGGCAAGAATAGAGCAGTGGTCCCGTTTTTTTTTTTAAACACTGATTTTTGACGCAAAGGCTCAGGCTGAGTTCTTCTGCAGTGACTCTGCTTCTATGTGATGGGCATTTCACCTACTTCGTACCCCTTTGGTGGAGGAAGGACAGGGTTGTTATTGGCACCCCGGCTCCTGCACTTCATCTTGCAAGTGCCGCTGTGTGATCGCTGGGCTTAATGAGCTATGGGGTTATTTATCGTTCTGTGCTTGGGGAATCACAGTGGATTTATCACTGGCTTCTGTAAATAGCATGGCAAAAACCTTCCGCCAAAGAAGAGATTTGTGCTGAAAAGCAGGGAAGAGAAGAGAGGAAGCTGAAGACAGTTTCCAAAGGCTTGGGGTGGGGGAGGGGGACCCCCAGCAATTTTCTTCTCCAACTCCTTTTCCATCAACAAACTCACTTTTCACCTAACCTGGTCTTTGGTCCCCAACACATACTATAGATTAATCAGGGCTTCTGCACCCTCAAAGCTGCATACGGTATTATATTTTCAAGGTGGAAAAAATAAAGATGCCCTTGACTCTAATGACCACACAGGCACAAGCTTGTGGTTTTCTTGGCACAGCCTGGGTTAATTTCAAAACCCAGACAAAGTTCGCCAGGTACTGTTACCTGCTACGGTTTTATTTATTTATTTAATTGTGTGTGTGTGTGTGTGTGTGTGTGTGTGTGTGTGTACACATACACACAGAGTAAACAAAATGATGCTGAATGAATATTAAGCACAGCTCAAAGAAAACACTTCCTGAATTTCATGGAGGTTTGCCTTCTCGTTACCAATTTCTATTTTATATCCCTGTTAATGCATTCCATATTCGGCATGAAATTTAGGATTTGTGTGTTGTCTGCAATACAGTGGCAAAGTAGATGTGATCTCTGTGATTGAGGTGTCTTCAAGAAGACAGATGTTGCTACATCTGTTCCCCTTTCCCTAGTCTATAGGTGGCCCTTCAGAAGACAAGGTCTAAATTTTCCTCCAGTCAGAGCTTGCTGGAGTGGATGGAGGTTTGTGGGGTGGGGTGAATCCCTTAGTCACTGTGCAATAAAATAATCCCTTTTTAGGACCTTGGATCCTATGGGCTTCCTACTGATTTCTGTTCAGCTTCCGCAAGACACCCTTTAATTGCCTGAGAGTAGCACAGCAGAGCCATTCCTGACCTGTGGATCCCAGAATTTCTCATGGCCTACTTCTTCCACCCCAGTCTGTCTAGGAAAAGTGTGAAAACTGAATAGTTGCTCCTTCATTGTAGATCAGAAAGGACAGCCTCTCGATTTTAAAGGTCACTAAGATGGTCTTCCATCTCACCTGACAAGACCTCTGCTTTTCACCATCTGGAACAAGAATAAACTTTGCATGTAGATTTAGGGAACAGGCTCAGGAAACCGACCTAAGGACAATTCTCTCTCTTAGCGATGGTGACCCTCTTGTGCATTCTTCCAATGTTCACACAATTTTTTTTTCTTGCGCTCGCCAGTACCAAGCTGGGGCTGGGAAGGCTATATGTTAATTGGAAACAGAAGTTGTAAAGAATCTCTGACATGATTGGATTAAACTAGCTGGAGGTATCCGAAGTATAATCCGCCATTCTGTTGACTAAGCAAAAGACCAGACAGAGGTCTAATTAACAGTATCAGCATTTAGCCCTCCTAATTACTAATTTTGTAGTCCCTGTTAAACAGAAAGGATACTTCTGTTTTGGGAAATTTGAAAAGTATTAAAAGTATTCTGGATATTAAGTATTTGGTTCTGGAGATGGATATTTTATCCATTTTTGAAACGCAATATTTTTTTACCAATCAAGAAATGATGCAATATATTTTCCTTTGGGACAGATTTTATAATAGACTACATCAATAGTAGACTATTATTCTTTTTTTAAAAAATGGTAATCGTTATATAATGTTTAATGTTTGAAATATACAACAGATGATCTATTTAACTTGTTTACAATTTTTCTCCCATTTTGTTTTGTTATTGCTGATCAGTTGAAGTATATTTTCTGTGTATTCTTTTTCAAATTTGTAATAAAATAAAATGAAAATGGAAAATAAAGAAAGAAAGAAAGATGGGAGTTGACTTTGTTGGCTGCTTGATTTTAAGTTTGCACTGAATGAAAAAGGATGTTGGAACTTCATCAGTCTGGAATTCTTTCAAATCACTGCCTGGAAAAGTTTGGGTAGAAAACAGAGTCTGCTTAATAGTTTCTTGGAGAAACATCAACTATTAATGTTCCAGCTGAAAAAAATCTAAAATTGATTTGTGTTTTTTAAATAATCCATGTACTACTAAAATGCTCATTATCATAACTTTTAAGTGGGCAAAATACTGCATTATAGGCCAACAATTTTTGAATCGGCCAAGGTACCACAAATGGACTAACTTACAGAATGCATCCAAAATTAAGGACCCATAACTCCCAAACAAATAGAATTTGAGAAAGTTGTGGCTACTTCGTTGTTGCTGGGCTATTGCTGCTCTGCTGGGCTGCCGCTGCAGTCATATGATCGTCATGTTCAATATTCTGTGACACTTTCCCAGCCACTCTTGCAATCCCTTCCTCCCTCCCTCATCCAGCAGCAGCTACTTACCTACCTGCTGGGAAGGAGGGAGAGAGGGAAGAATGAATGAAGGAAGAATCCCTGCACACCATTCCTGGCTCATACCACCCCCCCTGTGCCCTCCCTGAACTGTGCCACCTCCTGACACCTTCCCAATCAGTGCCATCCCCTCCATATGCCTTCTCTCAGCCATGCGGCACCCCCTGTGCACCCCTACAGCTTCTTTCCAACACATGCCACTTCCCCATGCACCATCCCAGACCTGCATGGCACTCTTGTGCACTTCTAAGCACCCCCAGGCATCCTTCCTGACTGGTGCTGCCCCTGTGCACCTTCTCCAATATATGAGGTACCTCTCACATACCCTCATGATCTCCACACACCCTTCTCAACCCATGCTGCTCCCCTGTACACCCTACACAATCTGTGTGGCACCTACCACACAACCTCATATATCCTTCCTGATCCATGCCACCCACCCATATGCCCTTCTTGGCCCACAAAGCATCTTTTGTGCACAGCCATGTATGTTTCCCAACACGCAGGGAAGCTAGCAGGAAGTCAAAACCCATTCCCACTCTCACTGCTTTTTTGACCACCCATGTTTATTCTGTTTATTTAGATAAAGGAATATCTCTGAAACAGTGACCCAATAAGGTATGGGTTCTCTGTTGTGTAATAAAAATAAAATTTTAGCCAAATAAATCTTGTGCCTGTCTTTATCCTTACCAGAATGCTTCATTTGTTGGATTAAATGGTGAAGCCATGGTAATCTAGCAAGTATAAATGATCTGTCCAGCATTTTTTTCATGGAAGGGATGAATACTATTCCTCATTCTCCATTCCTAACTGGTCCTCAATTGGTTTTGGCTGTACCATATACATAAGGCATAAACTACAAGAAAGGAAAGAATGTGCTTTTTGCCTTCCTGTGGCACAAAATCTTTGTAGTGGACTCTCTTTTGCTTGCTCCACTGAAACAGAGAAAGACAAGTGAATCTGCCCAAATCCTAAGGCAGTGGTGGCGAATCTATGGCACGGGTGCCAGAGGTGGCACTCGGAGCCCTCTCTGTGGGCACATGTGCCATTGCCCCAGCCTTGCCTCCCCCTGCGACCCCCTCCTCACCAGCAGCACTCCCCCTGGACGAGTCACCCCTGAGCGTGGCCCACACGGAGCAGCACAACCAAGGACATGGCAGCCAGACAGCATAGACAAGACTCTACCCTCACACCCCATCGCGCACAGTTGATGCTGTGGGGCGCGGGCAGAGAGCACGGCCCCCATGGCGCTGCTGGGCTGCCTGGGCGATCTGCGGTGGGCCCTGGAGACACTGAGTGGCCCTGCAGGCAGGCAGAGTGGGGGCAGGGCAGGGGGTGGAGTGGGGCGGGGCCAGTTTTTGGGCACTCGGTCTCTGAAAGGTTCGCCAATCATTGTCCTAAGGTTTAAAGAACTGGAGAACGAGTATTGGCTTCATGTGGATAAGAAGAGCATAATGATGAAAAATTCTGTTCCACAATGGATTACACCCATAAGATTGGGGAATGGATCACTCTCCTTCTTGGGAGAATTGTCTTACCAGAAAATAAATCTTTGAACAGTTGCAGCAAATCCACATCTTTGAGTAATTGTGTTGTCAGTGTAATGCCTAGTGGTAGAATTCAGATGGTGTAGCTCCAAACACATTATGCAGCCTGCCTAGCCAGCACCATTTAAAGGGCAGCAGGCAAAGGTGGGTGGTTTCATCAAACGTGGCAATACAAGTGATGTATGTGTCCAGCAGGAAAAGTGCTTGAGAGGGCAGGACTCTCTTTTTTTCACTTGAATCTGAGAACAGAGAATTTGCTGTGACAGTCCAAAATGAGGCCACACCCGAGATTCTGGAGAGAGAGGAGCAAATGGCATGCATTCTGCTGGAACCCCACTTCATCAGAAGTTTTTCTTTAACAAAGGAAACGTACATAATCAACACGGAGAGAATTATAACCAGGAGAATACTTTTTTTTTTTTCAGAATCAAGGAGCATAGTGGAAATCCAAATCTGTTCTTTAGGGTTATTGCATATTTGAATTTACATCCAATATAATTGCCTTCATTAGCAAAGGTTTGAAAATACTCTGATTTAATAGCCATTGTCTCCCAAAACTATGACTTTCCCCTACCACTAGCAATTATTTATGTGAATTCTGCACTTTCTTGGCACAAAACATTCTGTTATTTTTAGGCAATGAGGACAGAATAGAAACAATAAAGCAAAGAGTACTGTAAATAGTTAACCTTTGTTTTAGATTTGAAGAAAGGTAAAGGAAAGGAAGAAAGGGGGAATGGAAGGGGGGAAAGGGAAGGGAAGGAAGGGAAGGGGGAAGGGAGAAGGGGGAAGGGGAAAGGGGAAAGGGGAAATGGGGAAGGGGAAAGGGGAAAGGGAAAGGGAAGGGAAGGGAAGGAAAGGAAAGGAAAGGAAAGGAAGGGTGGGAAAGGGGAAAAGGGGGAAAGGAAAGGGAAGGGGGAAAGAGGAAAAGGAAGTGAAGGGGAGGGAAGGAAAGGGGAAAGGGGAAGGGAAGGAAGGGAAAAGAGAGAAGGGAAGGAAAGAAAGGGGGAAGAGGGAAGGGAAGGGAAGGGAAGGGAAGGAAAGGAAGGATGGGAAAGGGGAAAGGAGGAAGGGAAGGGAAGGAAAACATAAAATATCAGAGGATTGTGTAATTCTGGGCATATGGCGTATTCTAACTATGCATAGATTAAGCCGTTAGTTCTTTTATCATAATAGAAATTAGTTTGGCTGTGAGTGACTATTCAAGGCTGGATCTCAGTCAGAGGTCCTTCTTATTACTCAATAATATCTGAACTAAAGATGCCAAGAACTCAAGCTGGGTTTTTCTGCATTAAAGCAGGTGCTCTGCCACGGAGTATGGCTTATTCCATGATATATATTGTTAAATTGCTACCTGGAGAGAAACGGAAAAAGAGTTATTTTACAATTATTCCTGTCTCTGTGCTGCAGTCTTAAAAAAATAAATCAGTATTTCAGGAGAATGCACTGAGTAAATAAAAAAATGATTTGGAATGCTAAATAAATAAAAATAAATAAAAATACAAAAAAGGCATCTGTAAACTACTTACAATCTCCACTGTCTATAAAATTGAGTTACTCGTCCAAGAATACTAAAGCTATCATTGGCAGATATTTCTCTTGTTAACAAATGTGAAATGTTCCTTTCACAGGTGTTGAGCACCTTGCAAATGTGATGCCCTTTAGGGAAGAGAAGCTTAATTGGAAACAACTTGTTTTTCAAAAATTATATATATATATATTTTCCTGATGGACATTTTTAAGCCTTTTTCACTTGATATTGCTACCATTGCTTGGGCAGGTTGCTATTGCCTTTTAGTGTATGTGATCCTAGACATCAAAACTAGATTCTAATCTCCAAAAGAAGAAGAGATGGATTTTGTTTTCTCAGTGTGGGTTTTAATGTATTTTCATCTTTGCCTATGAAATGGAATTTCCCCAGAACTGAAACTTGAGTGCTTTGTGAAACTTTCTATCTAGGACACCTCTTTCAGTCTCTTACCAATTGGCCCTAAAAAGAAATGCATTTTCTTTCACCCTCTGCTGATCCGCCTGCAGTTTTGTGATACGTTTTGCCTGTCATGAAGAACTATTCCTAAACATGCCCACAATAATATGTGCAAATTCATTTACTTATTTGAAACACAACAATAGTTGCAGTAATGTAAAAAGGCTGTCATGAAAGACACATATTTTTAGCATAGCATCCAAGCTGAACTTCACAATTGACCAGCTGAATGTCGTAACCATCTTTTGAATCCTAGGTTGAATCTATTCAGTGCTATAATGCTAGCACAATTATAGGGCATATGTGAATATGGGAGACCAACCCACCTTAAGTTGTTATGCTATATTAATGAACTAAGGGCATTTCTGCACAGTTGAGTTGATATGTTCTCCACCCATCTTTAGGTCAATGGAAAACTATTTCCATGAAATTTGCTGCTGGGGGGGATCCTTATTCTATCTGTTGCCTGTGGCATCATCTGCCTTTCCTCCAAGGTATGGTTGACAGAGCCTTAAAGCCAGAAGTTGCCCTTGATTTGATAGGGGGATGAACACTCCTTAACACTATACAGCTAATGATGTCTGAAGGCCATCTCACTCATGGGCTAGAGACAAGATGAATGTCATTGGGGATGGAGGAGGGACAATGCAGAACAAGGTGTTGCTGGGGTATGATTGCGATATGCTTAGCTGCAAATGGATCAAAGGAAGCTCAGAAATTGAGAGAAGGACACAGTGCCTTGACTGTTTGCCTTCTTCCTGCTTACCTTCCTGAATTAAAACTTCCTCCAGGATGGAATGTAGTCAGAACTATGGTGGACATGACTGTGTAGGTTAGATACAGAGTAGTAAGTTAATAAGTGATTCAACAGAGTTAATAAGGTGATTTCTTTCAATATTTTGATTGCAGTTAGAAATTATGTCCTAGGGTGCTTAATTTAAAAAAGGGAATGATCCTCCATGTATCTTCTCTTCGTGAGAAATGCTCTCATATGCTCTGAAATGAATTTTCAGGTAGATTATTTTCAAACAGGCAACTCCCATCACTACTGATCAACAGCTCTTCCATTTTGTTTTTCTTAATAGATTTTTGGGGAGTTTCTGTATTACTGTACAGCTGCCCCACTTTGTTTTCAGAAATTTGGCAAGAGTTCAGCCAAGGCTGTTTTTGGATAACCTTTCCATATATTCCCAGTTTTTTCTTTGATCCCCCCCCGCCCCAAATAAAATTTCAAAACAAGAAAGTTAAATGGGAAAAGGCAATGCTGAAAATATGTTTATTATGAACAGTATTACTGGACTATGTGCCTGAAATTATTGTTAGTGCAAAGGAAAAAAAACAGAACAGTAGAGAAAATATGGCTGAATTACAGATGGAAAAGAAGGAATCCAAAAAGAGTAAGACTGAAACCTACAGAATGAGACTGTAAAAAATATGAACATGAATTTAGGGTAATGGCACGTTAAAGTTTTCTGGAATTTTATTCTAGATTATACAGGGCAACAAAGAGGCAGATGGTACATATTAGGAGGCATTTTTCTTCTTTCACAACTTCTCTTTAAAGAAGGAGCACAGCTACAGATGGGAGAAGCTGTGTTGTGTAATTTAATTGCTCAAAGTTGACAAAGAAGATGCTATCATATCAAGAGTTATTCCAAAAGATACATGCTTTCTTCTGAAACCCCTAAATCACATTCAAGAATTTCACTCAGAACTGCTGCATCTAAATGTTTAGAAATAGCTCACAATGTAACTATGTGAGATAAAGGAAAAGAGTGATAGATGTTGTGGCCTCAGATGCTCAATTGCCAAATAAAGTAAAATTAAATTAAATTAGGCAGGCACCAGAGGAGGGAAATGGCCTTCACAGGCACTCTTCCTCCACTGTTCCCTGCATCTCCCTCATGCACAAATACACACTCTGGAGCCAGCAGTCTCTCCTCATTTGATAGCATATAATAAAATACAGTATATTCACTGCAGTCCTCACAAAGATGAAGAGATTGTCCAATTATTAGGGGCAGGCACGTTTTTGCTGTGTTGGTATGAAAACAAGTGACAGACGCAGCTGGGAGGGATGCCATGCAGCTCAGCAGGGAGAAGAAGGCTGGTGACTGGAACAAGGTCATCTTCAGGTCATTTCCACAGCATCCATAGGGTACCATTTTACTAGCAGCCTATCACCTTCCAGCTGCTTTCCTATTGGCCAAGAGGGATGCATAATTGCTTCTTTCATTCCAACAAATGCCAATTGGAGTCACCACTGCCTATACTCTCTGCCTGCCAGTGTCTTTGTCTGCCAGTAGCCTCACCATCTTGTTTCTGAAGCTGGGATCTCATTGCTATTGCTGTTATTAATAATGTAATGACCCAAGTGACAAGGTCAAGGAATAGACAAAGTTGTTGCCTTTTAGCCATGATAGCATCTCTCTCTCTTCCTTCCTCCCTGCTGAAATTTAATATTGGCAATTTTATATTTAAATACTTGTAGTATTCATAGTAATAGCAACTGATAATAACAACAGCAACATCAACATCAACCTATCCCAGATCCTTGGGAAGAACTCGATAGATGGATAAAAATGCCAACACCAGTCTAAACAACTGGCTGACTATGTAATATAGCATTTTCCTCACATATTAAATGACAATAACCCTAGCTTGCAATTGCACATTTGAGAATGCATCTGGTGTTCCTCCCACTTAGATGTTGTACATTGCATCCCATGAATGTAATACAATAGCCATATAGGAAATTTATGTGTAAAATACACCAAACAAGGGTGTATTGTTAGAAATGTAATCTATGTAACAGCTCCACATATGTCAAGACTGGAAAACAGAAACTGAGGAGAAGCTTTTTGTTTTTCCAACTCATCAGAATGCTGAAAAGAAATTATGAAAAGAAGTTCAGGACTCTTGTCAATATAATAACTCCTCAAAAACAGAGCAATATGGGAATCAAAATTGGTGTAGCAGGAGAAGTCAGCAAAGGAAAGATTGAATTTGAAAAATGGGCCAGATCTGGCCAGGAATTGAGGAGGTAAACATTACGAAAAAAAATAATTAAAAAATCCCAGAACATCCCAATGGGAGAGGCAGATGGCTCAAGGGTCGAACGAACAGACTTCTCCAGCATTACCCATCAGGGACGATATGTATCTCTCATTTGGGGACAGTTGCATAGGTATTCCATTTATATTTCTGCAAATGTAATGCTCTGGCTAGGGGCACTCAAAATAGCAAGGTACAGAACAGGAAATCAGATCAACCAATCAGCATGCAGAGTGTGCACCTCTGCACAACATACAGTTGGGATTTGGGAGGTGTGCACATTGGCCAGTTTGTAGCCATCTGCAACCTCCGCTTACCAATGACCCTCCCTTCACAGTGAAGGTATATGGCGATACCTACCTGCAATTGTAGCAGCTCTAAATCAGCCTTCAGAATGCTGATGACTGTTGCTTTCTGTGTCCTCTTCTCTCTTGATCACATGACTGATGGCACATTTCCATCCCATCCTAGGGCACACTTACCTATAGAAACAAACAGAACACTGGTGACGGACATTTTGGTTTTGCTGTGTCAAAAATTTGGGAAAATGCTTAACTTGACACTGTTGGTGTGTCACCCCCTCCAAACAAAAGAGAAACAGTTCTCTAGCTCTTTCCCCCCCACCACCACCATCAAGGCCATCCTGAAGAGTGGCATTTGGTTACAGTGCTGAGTTTGGGCCTGAAGTTGAGACTTCCACTCTATTGCTACCACTTCCACTCAAAAAAGCTGCCTCGTGCCATTTCCCAAGGAGTGTGAGCCTTGGGGAGCGATGTGACTGACTGTCCCACAGCCCAGCACTTCCGCAGAATCTGCTGGATGCCACTTAATTTCAGGCTGTGTTTTCTTTCTGTTGACAGACCCCCAAGGCTACATCCAGTCACACGAGGCCTTCGCTCTTAAAGTGGCTTCAGACAATGCTCTGAAGCCTCTGAAAACTGCATGAAAGCAATGCCCTGTTCTTACGCGATTTTCAGAGGTTCAGGAGAAAGCATAAGAGCATGTCCCATTCTCAAGAACAAGATGTGCTTTTGGAGTTAGTGAATACTGGTGTGTTACTCATAATGTTGTGGTGTGTTACCTTTGACACACATGTCATAGGTTTGCCATCATGGATGTGGGGGAGCAGAAACCATACTCATAGGCCACACTTGTACACACACCCTGTTTAGTCCCATTGGGAAAAGTGCAGATACACACATTGAATTCTTACTTTGCTCCCCAAAAGAGAATATAGATGCTTCCTAAACCAGTTCTGATCAAGATGTTGAAAAGGCATCTAGCAGCCATTCTCTGCAGGCTTTCCCTTCTTAGTTGGATAAGCATTTCGGAATTTTCTAACAATAAGAGAAGTATCATGGAGAGGCTGCAGATCCATAAGTATAGTAGTGAAGGAAAGCATATGGAGGACAGCAGTGCAAACAATGATTGAGGACAAAACTTTGATGGGGATGGCTGCTCCCTGTTTCTTTTTATTTACATTCCATTTTACTATTACTACAAAAGAGTTGGTATAAATAGTAAAAACCTTGCCATCCTGCAGGCAGTTAGTAGCTGCTGATTTGCTGTTTATCACTTTTTTATGTCCTGTTTTAAGCTGTTGATAATTGTATGGCTTTATGTCATTTCCTTTGCTATATTTTTGTCATTATTTCACAGTGCTTTGATTGTTGTCAGAAAAACAGTTTATAAGTACTTGGAATAAACACACACATAAAAATATTCTCATTTGGGGATTTGGAGAGTGACATTGTGGGATGTGAAGGCAGGAAATATTTTATGAGCAGAAGTTTATGAAACGACATTCGCTGGAGCCAGCCAAAAATTGGGAGAATATGAATTTTTTTATGAGGACAGGAGTCTTTCTTTCTTTCTTTCTTTCTTTCTTTCTTTCTTTCTTTCTTTCTTTCTTTCTTTCTTTCTTTCTTTCTTTCTTTCTTTCTTTCTTTCTTTCTTTCTTTCTTTCTCATTCCTTCCTTCCTTCCTTTCTCTTTTCTTCCTTCTTTCCTTCCTTCTTTCCTTCCTTCCTTCCTTCCTTCCTTCCTTCCTTCCTTCCTTCCTTCCTTTCCCTCCCTCCCTCTCTCCCTCCCTCCCTCCCTCCCCCTCCCTCCCTCCCTCCCTCTCTCTCTCTCTCTCTCTCTCTCTCTCTTTCTTTCTTTTCCCTTTAGGAAGAAGGACTTTCAGAAGTAAAGTGTTTGTATATGTTGCTTCACGGTGGCCTTCTTCAAACCAATAGTCATCGAGGTTGTTGCATTATATGATTATAACTTCTATCATTCCCAACCCATCAGGGCATAGACCTTGCTAGCTGGACACAATGGAACTTGTGATTCAGTAAGACCATCAATCTGGCGAGACTGTACAAGTTCATACAGTATAGAATATGGATGTTAGATTAAGCAAATCTGTATTAGTAAAAGAAAACAGGTGGAGTGAGGCTAAAGAAAATTGAGTTAGTGGGGATGGAACCTCAGTTGAACAGCAGTGGATATGCAGAGTCAAAGCTCATTTTACAAAAGGAACTGAATCCTGCGAAGTGTTCTGAAGACCAGACCAAATTGTTCATCTAGTTCGGTTTAACACTGTAACAGTAATAGTAACAGAATTGGAAGGGACCTTGGAGGTAATCTAGTCCAACCCCCTGCTCACCCAGGAGACCCTATACTATTTTTGACAAATGGCTGTCCAGTCACTTCATAAAAGCCTCCAGTGTTGGAGCACCCACAACTTCCATAGTGAATTTGTTCCACTGGTTGATTGTTCTCACTGTTAGGAAGTTTCTCCTTAGTTCTAGGTTGCTTCTCTCCTTGATTAGTTTCCATCCGTTGTTTCTTGTCTTGCCTTCAGGTGCCTTGGAAAATAAGTTGGCCCCTGCTTCCTTGTGGCAACCCTTCAAGTATTGGAAGACTTATTACCAACAGTATTGTGGACATTTAACCAGCACAAAAGAAGGCTGCAATCTTGTCTTATTTGTAGATCATTTGCATCCTAAAGGTATATCTCACAAGTATAAGACTCCATCCCCAGGCTTACATGCCATTAGTTTTGTTCGAAGCTTTTCCTAAATTGTGTGAGCCAGCAGCTAAAGTCATTTCTTGTGCCGAGAAATATATTAATGATGTGCTGGGGGAACCAGTACTTCCTTCTATCAAAATGAATGGGATAGGGGCCTTGATGGATAGAGGCAATGGTGGGATTCAAATATGTGAACAACCAGTTCTCTGTGTGGATGCCATTTCCGGAAGTCCATTCTGGGTCTGGGCAACAAAAAATTAGCTACCGGTTCTGCCAAAGTGCTGTGAACTGTCTGAATCCCACCACTGGATAGAGGGGAGTGACATAGCATAGAGCAGGGGAAGAAGAGACAGGAGGGAGAATGCTCCGAAATAAGCGTATAGTTGGTTACTTGAGTGATAAATAGTCAGTGCTGCAAGATGGGAGAGTTTTCTTTAAGCCACCTAGAATGTTACTCCCATTTGCATTTGGGCAACCCCACTACTAATGGTTGCTTATCACCTCGTTGCCCCCCCAACCCCCAATATTACTTCTCCCATGCTATAAATAATTGTGTGGCAGCAGAAATCCAGCAGGTGAAGCACTGCGGCACAGAGATACAGAGGCAGATTACTGACTGCTGGTTTGCCATCCAGCTCTTAAAGGCGGAGGAATCCTGCCAGGATAAAAATGACCCATCAAGAATGGAGTTGGGAAGAACAAAGAAGTGACCTGGGGCTTGCTAGGAAGGTTTGCTTCCATTCCTCCCCCCCCCACTTCCCATTTGGAATAAGTTTTCCAACCTGTCTTCTGATGTTATGAAGAGCTCCCTCTTGGACCACATCTCTTTGCACCCAGTTTAGTGTGCGGAGACGCCTATCCTTGTTTCCTGGAGAGACAGAAACATTGGAGAAAAGGTTCCCTGGCTCACAGCTGTATAAAGGAGGCAGACAGATGGGGCAGGCAAGATCTCATCCATCATGCCACTGTCCCTAGAGTGAAATTGCCAGCATGGGTATTGTGAGCCAACCTTGATACATGTACTCATGACACAGCTGTGCAAATCTGAGAGAAAGCTTCACGCTCGCTCTTGCAATCAGGACACAGATTTGGGCTTTTAAAAAGCGATCCATTAGAAAAGAATGGGGGGAACGATCATAATTGTTTCAGCGTTGATTGCCTCAAAACAAACCCATTGTCCAAGCAATTTTGCAACAGCCTTCCCCTCAAAATATTTGTTTGCTATGAAATGTTAATCCAAAATACTAGGACATTCACTCTGTTCCTTTTCATAGGCAATGCAGTCTGTAATCAGGTTATGCTGAAGTACTTGGAATTAAGCCGAGCTGTAGCATGAGATTGATTTTACTCAAACTAGCTAAATTGAGCCTGCGGTCCAACGGGCTGTGGAGGGGGAATATCAGAGTGGCCATCATGTGTTTTTATTAACATTTTAAGAGCATGTAAGGAATGTATACATTTTAAAAATATATTAAGGGGTTTTGATCTTGTGTTACAAACAACACTATTTCTGTTTTGCTTTATAGTCTTGAGAAAAGCAGGACCACTTATCTTTCGAGTAAATATAGTGAGTGTCAATCAGCAGATAAGACTTCCACCAATACATCTGTACTTGGGACTTTTCTATGTTATTTGGTTACTCGTAGCTTGTACGAAGCTTTAAAGTTCAGTTCAGTGAAATGTTTTGAACATTTGATCAGAAATCATCATAAGTTTAGTATACATTTCAATGAAATAGGTAATTTAACAGAATAATAAAATAACATAGTTGGAGGGAACTTTGGAGGTCTTCTAGTCCAACCCCCTGCTCAAGTAGGAGACCTTGCTTATACTGAGAGCCCTGGTGGCGCAGGGGTTAGAATGCAGTACTGCAGGCTACTTCTGCTGACTCCCGTCTGCCAGCAATTTGGCAGTTCGATTGGCTCAAGGTTGACTCAGCCTTTCCATCCCTCCAAGGTCAGTAAAATGAAGGCCTAGATTGTTGGGCGCAATATGCTGACTCTGTAAACTGCGTAGAGAGGGCTGTAAAGCACTGTGAAGCGGTATATAAGTCTAAGTGCTATTGTTATTGCTATACCATTTCAGACAAGTGGTTATCTAGACTTTTCTTAGAAACCTCCAGCGATGGAGCACCCACAATTTCTGAAGGCAAGCCATTCTACTGATTAATTGTTGTAGCTGTCAGGAAATTTCTCTTTATTTCTAGGTTCATTCTTTCCTTGATTAGTTATATGGGATTTGTTTGTGGCCTTGGACTGATCCAGACTGTTATGCACTTTGGTGCAAGAAGCACAGAATAGCATGCCTAAGACTGAGTTACCAACAGAAGAGGACTTTTGTAGCTGAGGGTTGAACTATGGGTTCCTGGGTCCTCTCTGAGCTTCGTTGTTTTCTGGCAGACATTTCAGTACCCAACTAGGTAACATCATCAGTGCTCATTGAGTAGTTAATTATGCTAGTGAGAAATACATTCTTCTTGTGCAGGAACAGCAAAGCAACCGAAAGACTCCACCCAACTATAGTTAGGGATTATAGTATGTAACGATGCTATTCACACAGTCGCATTGTTCCCAATAGAATTATTACTGGTATTAGCTGGAAGGGGGAAAAAAAAGGTCAGCGCTGTGTAATGCATATTTGTAACATCGGAGGTCAAAATCTCCTGATGGGTGCAAGTGTAAGAATCTATCTGGCAAGAAAGAAGGTCTGTTGATATGTTGAGGAAAGATTTTCAGTCTTCCAGATAGAATTGACTGGAAGTTGAGTCACAGCAACTGGACTTTTTTTTTTCCTTTTCCTGTTCCTTTGAAATTTATTTATTTATTTATTTTATTCGGGCTTGTATGCTGCTCCTCTCCGGAGACTCAGAGCGGCTAACAACATGTATATAAAACATCAAATTTCAATACAAGTCCAAACAAAAATATCTAAAAACAAACTAACACCCACTCATGTTCACCATTCAATCCACAATCATCCCCAGGCGTGCCGGCAGAGGTAAGTTTTAAGGTTTTTACAGAAGGCCAGGAGTGTGGGAGAAACGCGGACTTCAGGAGGCAGTTGGTTCCAGAGGGCGGGCGCCACAACAGAGAAAGCCCTCCCCCTAGGGCCCGCCAGCCGACATTGTTTCACTGACGGGACCCGGAGGAGGCCGACCCTGTGCGCTCTCACCGGTCGTAGGGAAGTATGTGGCAGAAGACGGTCCCGTAAGTATCCTGGTCCCATGCCATGAAGGGCTTTATAGGTAATGACCAACACTTTGAATTGCGCTTGGAGACCAATAGGCAGCCAATGCAGCATGCGGAGAGTTGACGAAATGTGGTCACGACGGGGCAGGCCCACAACCGCTCGCGCAGCTGCACTCTGCACTAATTGTAGTCTCCGAACACTCTTCAAGGGTAGCCCCATGTAGAGAGCGTTGCAGTAGTCGATCCTCAAGGTGACAAGGCCATGTGGTGCTTGCTTATCCAAATGGCTTCTTCAGTCTGAGCAAGTTGGTTTCCCACTTTGGACAGGGAAGATAGATGGCTTGAGAGAAGAGGGAAGGAATCCATTTATGCCAAAGTGGAAAAGCCTTTCCTCAATAGAGGTGGAGGCCTCAGACCTATCCCCCATTTTTTTATTTCTATGGAGAGTCTCAGTCATCCAGGTCATGGTGGTCCCCAAAGGTGCTTTTTTCAAGAAGCGACTGGACTTCCTTGGTTTTTTCCCTTGAAGACGTTTCGCTTCTCATCCAAGAAGCTCTTAGACGAGAAGCGAAATGGCTTCGAAGAAAAACAAATTAAATCCAGCTGCCTCTTGAAAAAAGCACCTTTGGGACTCCATTTTTTAGGCTGCTCTTTCATCAGTCCCCAGGAAAATTAAGGCCATAGGTTCAACAGGGAGGCGCCCATTTGATGACCCACCTAGGCGGAGGATTTAGGAATTGGTCTGGATGGGCATTAACGGATTAAGGCTCAACCCTGACAAGACAGAGTGGCTGTGGGTGATGCCTCCCAAGGACGCTTCAATCTGTCCTTCCATTAAAGTTATAAACCCCTCGAAGAAGGTTCGCAACTTGGGAATCCTCCTCGATCCACAGCTGACATTGGATCATCATTTGTCGGCTGTGGTGAGGGGGGCATTTGCCCAGGTTCGCCTGGTGCACCAGTTGCGTCCTTATTTGGATCGGGAGTCTCTCCTCACAGTCACACATGCCCTTGTCACCTCGAGGATCGACTACTGCAACGCTGTCTACATGGGGCTGCCCTTGAAGAGTGTTCGGAGACTACAATTAGTGCAAAATGCAGCTGCACGAGCAATTGTGGGCCTTCCACGTTGTGCCCACATTTCACCAACCCTCCGCACGCTGCATTGGTTGCCTATTGGTCTCCGAGCACAATTCAAAATGTTGGTCATTACCTATAAAGCCCTTCATGGCATGGGACCAGGATACTTACGGGACCGTCTTCTGCCACATACTTCCCTACGACCAGTGAGAGCGCACAGGGTCGGCCTCCTCCGGGTCCCGTCAGCGAAACAATGTCGTTTGGCGGGTCCTAGGGGGAGGGCTTTCTCTGTTGTGGCGCCCGCCCTCTGGAACCAACTGCCCCTTGAAGTCCGCGTTTCTCCCACTCTCCCGGTCTTCTGAAAGAACCTTAAAACTTATCTTTGCCAGCAGGCCTGGGGATGATTGTGGGTTGTGGTTTGAAAGTTGTGCGTGTGTTGGGTATCTATTTTTAATGTTTTGATGTTTTGTATATGTTGTGAGCCGCTCCGAGTCTCCAGAGAGGAGCAGCATACAAATCAAATAAATAAATAAATAAATAAATAAATAAATAAATTGGAACATTTGCATCCCAACAAATCTCTGCCTACTCACTTAATGAGCCTATTTAGGTTACCACCCTGGAGGACACATATGGGGTTCCCCAACCAACTGGCTCAGACTGAAGAAGCCATTTAGATAAGCAGAGAAACATTTCAAACCAACAGGAAAAGGAAGGACGCCCAGTTGCCACCACTACAACTTCCAGAAAAGGTCTGCTGACCGGGCTTAATTCTTTATTTAAATCCATCACCCTCCTTATCTTGTTGGGCTCGTTTGCTCCTGCCAGTTGCTTTGACATTTTTTTTAAAAGAAAGTGGCATGCAAATGTTTAATGTAAAAATAAAAAAATGAAAGTAAAATGAATAATAGTCCGATATCATCAGACCGAGCCCAAATTCCCAAGTTCTATTCTAACAGCAGCCATCCAGATGTCACTGGAAAATTCAGAAGCTACAGAGGGCAAGAGCCTTCTCTCTTCTTCTCTATTCTCTTTTCCCAGCTTCCAGTACTTACGTCATCCTAGCTTCTTTTAACTGCTGTGACCATAGCACAAGATCAAATTTAAGGATGCACATTTGTGATGCACATGCCACATGGATTCCCCAAGGTTCATATTTACTTTTGCCCTGTGCACTTTTTTTTAAATGATGTTTATGATCCCCAAAATGTTTATAAGCCATGGTCCAGTAACAGTGACACTCATTAATACCTGACAGTTACGTTGCTTATTTGTGCCTTCAATTCTTAATGAATTTCAGATTGGTACTGAAAATTTATTGCACTGAAAGTATTGCCAAAATGTCTTCCCCGAAGGGCAATTGTAATAATGCAAAAACAAGAACATCATTCAAAAATATTATTGGTAGCATTCGTAAAATAGTACATCAAAGTGAATAAAATGAAGGGCTATTATGCACGTATTGATATTTACAGTTGCCCTTGAGGAAGAAATGTTAATGTGTTGCATTTTTGAGCAATGAACTTTTGTAACCGATCATTACTGTTATAGTTATTGCTGCTGCTGTCACTGGTCAGAGCCAGTACAGTGCAATGGTTAACGCATCAGATTAGAAACCAGGAGACGGTGAGTTCTAGTCTTGCCTTAGGCACAAAGCCAGTTCGATTATCTTGAGCCAATTACTTTCTCTCAGATCTAGGAAAGATGCAATGGGAAACTTCTGAAAAAAAAAAACTTGTTAAGAAAACTTCAGAGACTTTTCCGGATAGTCTCTAAGAATCAGACATGATTGAACAGATTTTTTTTTTTTTAAATCACAGACCATGCTAGCCAGAGAGGATGGGAGTTTAATCCAATAAGTTTGGAAAGGAAAAGTGAAAACGGTGGATGACTAGCAGATTTTGAAAACCATCTTTTCATGAGATCATGTAATGGCCACCAACACTTTTAGAAACGAGGACCTGTGCCATAGAAATAAATTCAGATCACACAAATACAAAGATGTTTTAAAAGATTATTTCCACTCTTCATTATTTTTAGAATAACAGAATAGATGTAGGGAAATTTAGAGATTTATACAAAACACTACATTTAGCAAGTCAAAATTTCCACTTAAATAATAAGCATGTAGTAGAAGAACTCACAAATTACACAGTATATACTTTATATCAGACCACACAATAAAAAAAATGCTTATGGCACAGATAAAATATGTTCCTAATCATTTCCTTGGTCTATGTTGTCTCTCAAACAGATCAACAAGTATTTATTTATTTGGCGTATTTATGGATCATCTCTCTGTTTACTGGGCACTTGAGGCAATATATAATTTCAAATAAAACAGCAAAATAAATCTAACATGCTATAAAAAGAAGAATGGACAGTGAAACGATAGCACTCGATTCAATAAAATCAGAATGCTGTGTTTAAAAACCGCTGAAAGCTAAGTAACAGTCTACCTGAAACTTTACTGCCCGCCTGAAACATAATGGAATGAGAATCAATAAATACTTGCACTGACTTTAAAAGAGCAACTCTATGTTTTCTGGAAAGCTGAGCCTAGACAACTCCCATTTTATTGGGTAGGAAGTCCAACAGTCATCTAATGACTGTTTTTTGATATGCCAGAGCAGGGATAGGCAACCTTGGCCCTTTTATGACTTGTGGACTTCAACACCCAGAATTTCTGAGTCAACATGGCTGGTTCATGAATTCTGGATATTGAAGTCCACAAGTCTTTTAAAAAGCCAAGGTTGCCTACCCCTGTGCTAGACGGAATCAAGGATGCATAGAATTCTCATGCTTGATATAGAGGGTGGGGTCTAGGCTTATCTAAAGGTTGGTGAGATAGAATCTCTTCCATTGGAATGGGGGATGGGGAGGAAAAGTGGTCCTCCCCACTGACCTTAATTACACCCTGCCAACCAAGTAGTGGTGGGGTTCTACTACAGATTTCCTTCATGTCCATATACAGCATTGCTCTGCTCCTTGGTTTATTAGCTCGCTCTCTAAATCAGGGGTCTTCAAACCTGGCCCTTTTATAACTTGTGGACTTCAACTCCCAGAATTCCTCAGCCAGCATGCCTGGCTGAGGAATTCTGGGAGTTGAAGTCCACAAGTCATAAAAGGGCCAAATTTGAAGACCCCTGTTCTAAATCCTCTTAGGCCTATCAGCAGAACTATTGTGCCTTGCTTTCCTTCCAACCCAGGCAGGGGAGGAAATTATTTTCCTGTTGGAGTAACTATCTGCAGCCTCTGTTAAATAAAAGAAGCAGAATCTCTTATCCCAAAGGTGCTTTTTCAAAAGGCAGCTGAACTTTTCTTTTTTCCTTTTTTTAATGCAAGCAAGGCCGATATGTGAAAATATTCTTAGAATTATTTTTGGTGGGTTTCCCCCCCCTTTCCTTTTAACAATTGCTTTTCAGCACGGAGATGAATTCTTGCCAATCCGGGAGAGATCATGAGAACTTCCTAAATGTACTTTTTAATCTGTCCAGCATCTGCTAGAAAGTTTTCCGGGAACATGAAGTTGCAGAGAAGCTGGGTAACATTTATAACAGCAATCAAAGACTCCCAAAGATTGGGATACATTAAAATGTAGTGCATCCATTATAATAGCATTTACTATTTTCTTTAGGCAAAAGGTCTGCAAAAGGATTGGTGCTTTCAAGGAATAATAAATTACATGCAGTCTCAAGCACAGGGAGAGGCAATTCCTCCTTGCCCCTTCTAAGCGGCACCATGGAAAGAATTACAAATGGAACAGTTAGCATCATGGTAAAAATAGCCAAACTACATCTTGCCCATTTCTCTTACGTACTGGTGGTTTTTAATGTCCAGTGCAAGAATAACTACATCAAGGAGCAAAGGATTACGGGGCTGTTCCTGCTTGCTTCTAAAATGAAGCTCTCTTTTGCTTGCAGACATGTTCAGCGCATTCGGACAATGACTGCTTGTTGTTAGAACGGTTGTCACCAGATGGTGCTGCTGCACACAGTCATCCAAGTTCTGAAGATGGAAGCTGTGATTCAGTCCTGGGATGTTGGTGTGAGCATTTGGATTATGCACTGTGAAATGGAGGAAATACCTTTCTCAAATGGGTCAAGTTAGCCCTGACCATCTACAGCAGAGGCCCCCAACTTTTTGGGCACCAGGGACCAGTTCAGTGGAGAGAGGTTTTTCCGCAAACCTGAGAGTGTGTGGTTTTGTGTGCTGCCTGAATCCCGCGGATGAGGCTTTGCTTGTGTGTATGGACCGGTTGCTGGCATGTCACGGTCCAGTACCGGTCCACAGACCATGGGTTGGGGACCTCTGATCTACAGTATCTGGCAGGAGTTCTCTCCAAGACCTTCAGCAGAGTGGTATTTCCCAGCATTTGATCCTTTTATCAGCTGCAGCATCTTCTACAAGGAAAGCAAATGTTTCTCATGAAGTTGTGACCAGAAGTTATAAGTAGAGGAGCCTGTTCTTTGTTACAACAATTATATACTTGTAGAAGAACAGGATTCAGAAGACCATGGAAAACAGATTAAAGTTGATTTACAAAAACATCATGATTAAAAATGCTGGGCTCCTGTAATCTCTTCTACATGGTCTTGTTGAGACAGACAGGCAAGCAGGCAGGCAGGCAGGCAGACCATGGAATTTGGGTGTATATAGTATCAGTTGCTATGCTTGCTGGAAAAGCAACATGGAGATGGACAGAAAAAAGCTTACAGCCATACTCTCTGTTTTTTATTAGTTAGTCCTGGAAACCTTAAAATGACTTCTAGAGGAAGTTTTCAGATGGATAAGGTAAACAAGCTAGAGGTTAATAATATCAAAGTACTGTGAGCTGGGACATTGCCTACAGTATCTGGATGGAGATTTGCATTGGACTTTTAATGTGGTTGAATGCTTTGTGAAAGATCAAGTTAGCACCTTAGAAGTTCTTTCTATGAGCTGTGGTGGTGCAGTGGTTAGAATGCAGTAAGGCACAACTAGAACTCGCCATCTCCTGGTTTCTAGCTCCGTGCCTAAACCACTAGATCAAACTTGCTTGATATATTGGTATTGGTGTATCTACAGTGGTAATAGTCCTGTATTAGTGGCAACTACATCAGGAAGGGACAGTCAAGGTCAGGGGATTACATAGAGCTCAAAATGTCTTTTTCTGGCTTCCTGAGTCGTTCCCCCCCTTCCCCTCCCTTCCGCTGCCAATATTATCAAAACTCAAAAATATGATTTCTGGCCATATTTGTTTTGAGGCAAGAAACACACGTGCATACCAGTTATAATATAAGCCCCTAAACTTTGATAAACCTGGCTAGGAGTTGGGTGTCCCAATGTTTCCCCAATCTCAGAGAAAAAAAAAGAAAAAAAATCTAGGGTTCATTTTCATATGTGATGGATGTGACAGATTATTGACTGTCCATCACTTGTCTCACTCCCCTCAGACTTCCCCTAAGTTTATCATCCTTGATTTTTGAAATTCTGCTTTAAGTAATGTATATAAAAAGGAAATGTTTCTCCAGAAAGTATGCAAATATAACACTTTTTCCTGCATTCAAAGGTGCCCTCTGGGATTGGGCTAGGGTGTTTTGTATCAAGTATGTTCTATGTTCTTTGTTGAGGCACTACTGATGTTTATGATACGGCATTTCTTGAGTAATCAATCATTTAATCAATCAATCATGGTTTGTTAGAAAAGCTGCAGAAAGTAATGTATATTTTAATTTTCTATTAATTTGCAAGAATAAACCTGGTAGCTATCAAGAAAAAAATCTTGGTTTGTAAGTGTTGGGAAATATCAACAATAAGCAGGATTAATTACTGAGCACACTTTTCTTTGATTGTGTCAGATTACAAATATTGTACAATATTTGTAAATAAAGATTAAGGTTTTCTGGTTTCCTCAGAACTATCAACCCAAATGGCCCTCACAGATAATAACATGTATTACTCTGATTACAATCTCAGTAAAATCCAGTTTCCAGTTCCAAGTTTTATAATATAGTATTAAAGCTAACTGTTATTTTTATGGGCAGTTTCTAGTAATTTGCCTGGATGGACCATTTTTCAGAAAGAGTTCCAAGGTCATTTAATGAGTTCATATCTCAAATCTCTTTCTCATTTGATGTGAATTGAAGAGCATCTTTTGATTTTAAATGAGTCGGCTACATGCACCAAATATTGTGAATGAATGATTGCAATTGATGAGATCTGATAGACTTAAAAACAATAAAATCTGTCCTGTATGAAACCTGATTTAAATTTATGAGTAGTTCTTCTGAAAAATATGATCATCAGAAAAAAGATTTATATCACTAATCATATAAGTGTTTAGCTGTATTAAGTCACTTATTTAAAATTAGGATAATCAATGAATGGGAGAAGTCTGATTATCTTCCCCAAATTTCTAGGCTAAATTGTAGATGTGGATGTTATATACATAGTATTCTTGGTATGCAAAACAATATTTTGATATTTTTAATTGTCATTGTATTAGGTATTCACATAATGCTCAATGAGTACAAATTGAATTAGTACTGAATCATTCTTCTGTTAGGACAGTATTATTTCTTCCAGATATTTCACTATTCTGTTGTCATATATGATCCAAAGTTACATCTCAGATTACTTTCTGATGTATAATTGTTAATTTGTATGAGTTTGCCCACTAACAAAAAAAGTAATATGCACAGACATGTATGGAAAAATGCAATTCTTCAAATTATCTCTTTGGAAAGTACAGTTTTAGAAAATTAAAAGCTAAGTCAAAAGAACAAGGCACATAATTAAATGCAGGTGCAATAAATCTCAGCCAGGGCAGCACCATTTGAATAAGACTGTCTGGGAGTTAAAAATGCAGACACTGACTGCGCACATGTGACAAGGACCATCAGCTGCTTTTTGTTAAGAAATTTGATTTGACTTAAATTTGAATGGAAGAGAAGCTCCCGATAAGGAAGCAATAAAAGAATTTGAACCCAGACGACCATAAAAGAAGAGAAATTGAAGAAATGGTTAAGGTGTTCTTCTTCTGCTAACGAAGGAGAATTATTTGTAGCTCAGGGTTCAAATGAGGGTCCTTGATACTCTCTGAACTTGCTTGTTTTCTTGCAGATGTTTCATTAACCAAACATCATCAATGCTCAGAAAGTACCAGGGATCCCTTGTGTACTTCTTCTGCATGGATTATGCCTAAAACAAGAATCTATTTCTTAATCTATCTACGCAACAAAAAAACAAAAGAATGCTGGCCTAAAAATTGCTGTCCCAGTTGCCAATTTCTATCCAGCCCCTGTCGCGTCTCTTGCAAGTCACTGCTGAATATTATATTGTCCTGACTGCTTTCTTCAAGCAGAAAAGGCACAAAGGGATTAAAATGGACAAATATAGAGAAACTGGAAAATAAGCAGCACAAACAGGCACAAGACACCTCATTTCTGGAGACTGGAAAAGAGGAACAACAAAATTGTGGCATCTGAAGCTAAGGATAATTATGGTAGTAGCACCTTTGTGCTCATATGTCCCCGCTTCTTCCTCAAACAAAGTCTGCTTCCGTTTCTTCCTCCGTGTGGGGAGTCTGAAGAGAAGCTGGCACCAAAAATAGCATGAGGGGAGTGATAAGAGCAAAAAAAAAAATCCTCAGAAGAAAAATAATTGCGGGGTACAGATAGTCTAGGAAGTGAAAGGGAGGAGATGTGTCCCTACCCAAGACACACCTCTTCTCACAACCACAACAGGTTATCTGGCTTTGGGATAATGGGCGGTAAAGCTTTATACCTGGTACACACCCTTGAAGTGGTGGTGGTAGAGTACTCTTGGCTTAAATGGAAAAGGGTGAATTAATGATATTTTAGGCTGTTTCATTCTGTGGTGCAATCAAGGTGGAACATTGTGTTATAGGAGACTGCCCATGGGGATATGAAGATAAGATCTGATGAGAATTTCAGATACTGTTAGAGCACAAGCTCTTGATTGCTTAGATTTCAAATTGTTAATCTAACTGAGGTGTCTAACTGAGGCCCTGCAAATGAAATCTGGCATAGGATGAAGGATTTGAGAAAAAAAAAACGTGTCCTGGCAAATAAGGAACATTCCCCTCTTTGATTACACCTCCGTCTTAATAGGCTCCGAAACGAGGACACAAGGGCTGCTGGGCCCAGATATGATTTCTTTGTTTGCCTCTTTATTTTCCTCAAATTAAAAAAAATAAAATAAAGGGTCCTTGTATTGGAAGAGCGATCTGAATTATGATCATTTTTATGAACATGGCTAGGTTTATTTGCTTGCCTCAACTTTGGTCTCCTTATAAGAACATATTATCCATCTCCAGGTAACTACAGATAATTCCAATGTCAGTTAACTCCAGGTAGCTCTGTGACTTTACTCTGGCTTGGTTCCTTAGCTAAGTGTAAAAACTTCTGTCTTTGCTCAATTCCTATTCCTCATCTGTTCTGCTATTTTCTGCTGGTGTAGAAGCTTAGGCTATAAGCTTCTATACCAGCAGAAAATAGCAGAACAGATGAGGAACAGGAATTGAGCAACAGAACAGATGAGGAACAGGAATTGAGCAAAGACAGAAGTTTTTACACTTAGCTAAGGTCTTTAATGTCCATTTTCTCTGTCGCTTCCATTTTGATTTAGATTTAGGGACCCATAAAACTTTCTCTATCTTTACTCCTTGTGTTTGGCAACCCTTAGCCTAAAGATGAAGGCATACATGCCTCATGATCAATGCTCACATGTTCTTTTAGGGGAGACATATAAGAATAGCTTGGTTATGCTTGCAAACCCTATAGACATTGGTGAAAGGGAGGGTGGAGCAAGTGATATTACATGCATTATGACATCATATGGATGAAGTAGTAGATTAAGTGAGTTAGATTTGCATCATGGTCATGTGTTTGATGCATGCTAATAATTTTCATTGCTCGCACAATTACCAGTGATGTTATTGTGGCTTGACCCAGATACCTAGATGGGCCAACTTGTTCTTTCTTCCGAACTGTAAGCTTTTTAATTCTGCTTGGACTTTATTCTGATAATTTTATCTCTTTCATTCTCTGTTTATCCTTTCTATAACTTTGGAATGTACTTATGCTTCTCTGTTTCCTTTTTCTTCTAATCTACTGGTAGTTACCAAGTTGGCAATGTGTTTGGATTTCAAATTGATTATATATTGATGCATCAGGACTGCATGTAACCAAAGATAAGATATGTCTTATTAGCACATGTCCTATGGATACCCACTGTTGAGGGATGTGTTTTGGATAGACCATTCTAAGTTATTGGATATCTCTTTTGAAACTCAGTTGGGGTTATCTCAATCTGCATGTCTGTTCTTTTTGCAATGTTACAAGTAAATAAGGGAAGATACATAGCATATTTTTCTATATAACAGGGGCAGGGAAACATGGCCCTTTTATGACTTGTGGACTTCAATTCCATAAATTGGAGCAGGGTGGCTGGCCCAGGAATTCTGAGAGTTGAAGTCCACAAGCCAAGAAAGGGCCATGGTTCCCCACCCCTGCCATATAATATAGTGTCAATATAGTAATCCAAAGTTTTACAGTTGTTTTGTGCTTGACTGGATTTTGTTCAAGGTATTAGCATTCAATAAATATGTTTGCACTTACACTGTTTCTTAAGATGATGGGCAATGAGTAGAATAAGCTGCTGCCATTAATTCCTGAGCCTGTGATAGACAGCTAGCACTGGAGAACCGTTTGCTTTCCCTACTGAGTGTCTGTATAGGAACAAACACTAGATCTTTCTGTGTCCGATGAAATAAGGTACGGTTCAACATGTTCTGAGGGTATTTAGCTGTTTCAACTCCAAGAAAATTGATAAAAAAAACCCATTTTTATCCAGAAAGTTTCACTGAGGCAAAAACCTTCAAGACTGAAGAGAAGAGATAGGAAGAGGCAGGCACAGTTGCACCTCTAGGGTGATGTGTCATTCAGATTCAGAATGCGTTTGCAAGGACACCTGTTTGTTTTTTTTCCTGGCTGTCCCTGGAATTGTGTGGGTGCAGGAAAATATTTGACTGAATTCAGGAGGCATCATGAAAGCAAGGGCAGGAATGCACACTAAGTAAGGCATTGAACAATTGTTGATAAAAACAGTCAAGTAACTACAGATAGAGATTTGTAGGGAAAGCAAGAAAAAGTCCAAGAAATTGGCTGAAAGAGGGGAAGGTGAAGAATGAACGACTCAGGCAAAAATGGAACAGGGAGAGCCCTAAATGTTCCTTTGCGCTATCTCAGTCATCCTCAACCCAGCCAGCTCAGCTCACAAGTAAACAAAAAGCTTGAAAATTACAACTGCCATGGCCCCTAGCACACACCTCTGCCTGGGTGATCAGCTGAGTCAGTGGGAGATATGTCCCGTCTTCACTTCCTAACATTAAAGAACTGATGAAGAGATTCAAAGCACCCACCACAAACCTGCCCAATTAAGAGCTGGCTGCCCCAAGGCAGGGAGATGAAACCTGGCAGGAAGAAAGTAAAGGGGAGGTTGCCCTCAGAGGTCATTCCTAAAAGTTCATTTTGGACCTTTCCCCACTGACCCTGAATTAAGGCATAATTACACTATTGTAACATTTCCTCTCCTTGATGTTGCCTTCTCATTCCCTAGTCCATGGGAGAAAGAGGCTTCGTTTATTTATTTATTTATTTGATGCACTGAGGTTAAAGTAGTCTCTTTCCCCTTGTTTACAGAGTAACCGGTGCACCTCAAGATATATAAAAATCTCTCAAGCCTTCTCATCCACTGAAAGACAACGAAGTGTTTGAGAAAATGGATGCTACAGTGATAGGCTAGGACAGAAGTCCCCAACCTTTTGGGCACCAGGGACCGGTTCCATGGAAAAAGGTTTTTCCTCAGACCGGAGAGTGTGTGGTTTTGTGTGCTGCCTGCATCCCACGGATGGGGTTTTGCTTGTTTGTGTGGACCAGTTGCTGGCATGCCGTGGCCTGATACTGGTCCACCAGACCCTGGGCTAGGATATGGCAGTGGGACTTCCCAGCATAGGATGGGTGGGAAGAATTTCAACTCAACCGTGGGGAAGGGCTCTTCCTGGCCTTTCCTGTTCCCCTCATAGATATTTACATCCAGGTCTGCGCCTCTTGAAGGTCTACTGTCCCCAAACCAAACAAAATAGTGCCCTTTTCTTTAGGACAGTTTCCTATCCCATTCCATGTTACCTTGGTCCTCTCCATTTTTTTCAAGGAAATGGAGAAAGAGAAGGAAAACTCACATTCAAAGATTCCAGCTGACTAAAAGGAAGAGCTATTAGGTTTCTCAATCCTGAGAATGATTGAGAATGGATTGGATGGCTGTAGTAGCCAACTGTGCCTTAAAAAGCCATTTTCCAAATAAGTGAGTGGATAGTTGCCCAGTTGGGCCCATTTATTAAGAGGCTGCATTTGCTAAACAGTTACTGTGTTAATTGTTTTCTGATCTTTCTCTTTGAATTCATCTCCATGACTTGTTGATGGAATTTGCTTTAAGGTCAACTGAGAGGACCCTCTGCACAATTATATCTGAGCACAGAAGACCTACATAACAAGGGGAAGCATTCTTAATCTGCCATGGAGCTGTGAAGCACCTTTTTCCTTGATATTCTGAACATTTTGAGGCCACTTGGATTGGCATCTAATAATAGTAATAATTTGTATTTAATAAATTGTATTTGCTTAGGATTGATGCTTTGCCTTGAAACTTCCTTGGATGCTTTCAGAATGTATATTTTGGGAGAAAGGACACGGGGAGGAATGGATTGTGGAACTGTCTAAATAGCTGTCAAAATTGATTGAAAGCAAGAATACCCCTGCTGGATCAGCTCTAGACTCATCTCACCAGCATTCTCTCTCATATGGGGGGGCCACCAGAGGCATCTAAGCAGCCCATAAATACAAAATGAAGGCAGCAACTCTCCGGTTGCTGGGTCCCATGAACCTAATATATAAGGGAGGGCTACTCCCATGCCTGGAGGCAGTGAGTAGCCATTGAAACAGCTCTCCTCTAGGAATATTTCCAATCCTCTTGAAAGCCATCTGACGTAGCAGCCAATATCTTGTAGCATCATCTTGTAGTATTCTACAGTTGGTTGCTACCATAGGTATTTTCCTGTGCATGGTATCTTATTAAGATAAGAGTGACAAATTATTATAAAAAAATGACTTGTGGCTCCAGAGGGTTTTTTTCAGGCAACCATATCTCCATGAGGACAATAAAGGCTGCCCTTGAATAGTTTCTTTTTAGCATCCTGCATAAGTTCTTATCACAATTTGCTTTCTCTTTCAACCAGTTAAGTAATATATGATCACCAGGCTGCTGTTTATTCCCAGTGGCAAGCTATAAACCAAGATCCTCCCCTTTTTAAAAAAAAAATAGAAGCAGATGGGTTGTTAAATGTCATTTTCCTGATCCACTTCACTCCCTGAAGCTGTTAGATGTTAGGCTTGCAATAATCCCTTGGGGAGGTTAACAGCAGCTTTGGGAGGGTGGATTTTGTCTTTGAAAACAATGTAGGGAAAGCTTTAAACTGTCTTTCACTGGAAGCAAATTACCACTCCTCCATCCCTTTGCTCACATGGCACCTTTTGAATGGGAGGGTGAGGAAGGGAGGGAGGGAGGGAGGGAGAGAGAGAGAGAGAGAGAGAGAGAGAGAGAGAGAGAGAGAGAGAGAGAGAGAGAGAGAGAGAGAGAGAGAGAGAGAGAGAGAGAGAGAGAGAGATATCCATCACAGATCATTAGTGTTACATGTAATTTGGCCTATGTATGTTCCTAGCTCTAAATACATTGTCCATATTCCAGCTTCTGTTCAAGATTCCAGTCCCCAGACATCTTTTTTAAAATTGGGTTTAGTGGTGCCTGGTTTGATCCTCTAAACTATTGACCCTTAGTGATTAATTCCCTGACTTCAACATTTCTCTTTCTGGACTTTGTCTGCTTAGATCACTCCTATGGTCCATGACTCTCACAGCCACTCCAGGGTGGGGTGGGGGGGGGGAATAGATCCAATGTATATAAAACAGTAAAATAAGTTTTCTTTTCTCTTGTCTCATCATCTTCTGTTCTTCATCACCCCTTTCCATCCCATTTTCCCCACCACATCACGGCAATGATGATCACTTCTAGTGGCCATTTCCCCTTCTAATTTGTGGACTCGCCATCTTAACTTGAGAAGCCTTTCTCTTTTCAATTTATGCCCAGAGCATTCCCAGCCAAACCTTGTGTGCCTGTTCTTCACTGTGAAAAAACCCCCACATAGATTTATTTTTATATCTGGCCTATGATAGCAGTGATGACCCTGCTGCAACTTGGGGTGTATCCCAGGGAGCAATGACTGGCTGGGGTTAATGGCCCATATGCACTCCTTCGTCTATCAGATTCTCCTAGCTGGTCATTCATTCCTGGGAAATACCTGGGCCCGTAGATCATTAGGCCTTAACTCATCACATTTTTCACGCATGCATGTGGGCGATGCCAAAGGACCCCTGAATAATAAGCCTGGCATTGTGTGTCATACGAAAGGGACACGAAGCAAAGTGGGCTTTGAAACCAGAAGGCCCAAATACTTGCAGGCAGTTCCCAGAGCTGTCCTTGACTCACGCTAGGAGTCTTAAGCAAGCCATTTAAACTCCCAAGACCTTCCTTGCTGAGCCCCTAATATTGTGATAATTCACCAGCTACAAGGCCAGGGGGGACCTGTAAGAACTGTATTGTCTGACCTCCTGAAGAGCACAAAGCATAGATTTCACTGGGTTATTCCCACAAGTAAGTAAAAGCTGAGCCCGGGTAGAAAAACTCATGGAGACAAATTTCCCTAAGAGAAAAATGTAAGGCTATTTCAGGAATATATAATTCAGCCAGTTGGAGAATTATTTGGAATTCCATTTCCCATTGAACAGATGCTGATAGGATAATGTTCCTGTGTCAAGGGATAGTTATTTATGTATTTTATACAGCAAGAACACTGCCTTTCCAATGAATTAGTATTACTTGGGGTGACTTAGATAAATTAAAAAACATAACAATCCCATTAAAAAACAATGAATGAACAGACAAAACATTCAGCATAGATAATGGAAGCAGACATTCCAGGTTCAAAATAATAAAATAAAAGCCTGTGGAAAAGGGGAAATGTAAGTACAGTATTTGTGAAAAGCAGGAAGGATATTTAAGCTGATGAGAAATGGGCAGTTCTCCAAATAGATAGATAGATAGATAGATAGATAGATAGAGATAGATAGATAGATAGATAGATAGATAGAGAGAGAGAGAGAGAGAGAGAGAGAGAGAGAGAGAGAGAGAAAGAAAGTAAGAAAGTAAGTAAGTAAGAAAGAAAGAAAGAAAGAAAGAAAGAAAGAAAGAAAGAAAGAAAGAAAGAAAGAAAGAAAGAAAGAAAGAAAGAAAGAAAGAAAGTGTTGTGTCCTGAGCCTGATGAGGAAACTCAGCAGGCCCAGAATTGTTGCAAATGGTCCTGGGCATTCTAAAAGCTGCCCGGAACCAGACAGAGTGGCGCGAGCCTTGTGCACATGCGCAAGGCGCCAAGAAAGAAGAACTCTTATTGGTTCACTCTGTCTGGGTTTCAAGCCCTATAAAAAGGCCTGCGTACCTTTTGCTTTTTGCTTGGAGTTGTAGTAGGAGAATAAAGCATTGTTAGTTGTCACCGTGTGTCTTCATCATTCGCACGCGAACAAAGGATTTAACACTGGCGACGAGGATGGGATCCTTTGCAAGCTGAAACAAAAGATTTAAGGACTTACCCTGGAAGTCCTGAAGAGGGGAAGACGGTGTCTGAATCAGCATCCCAGTCTGCCAGTATAGCGTCGCTGGAGGGTGAGCTCAGCTAAAGGACCCTTTCCCCAAACAGCAGCTTGCAGAGGAAGCGAGTGGTGAAGATCGTAAACTTTACAATGTCGAAGATTGGCCGCTTGACTGATTTCGATGTCTCCCACCCAGAGAGATGGAATTCCTACGTAGCACGAGTGGAGAACTACTTCAGAGTAAATCAGATTACAGAAGATGACCTGAAGGCAGAAACTCTTTTGTGTGCCTGTGGACAAGAAGCTTTTGACATCGCATAAAATCTGGTGGCCCCTGCACCTTTGGAGTCAGTAACATATGCTGACTTGAAGAAAATGTTGAAGGAACACTTCCAGCCGAAGTTATCCATCATTGCTTGGAGGCACGCATTCAAGCAGAGAGACCAAAGGCCGGGTGAATCTGCTGCGGACTTTATTGCGGCCTTAAGGCAAGCAACCAGACCTTGTGAGTTAAAGGATCTGGAAGAGAGGCTGCGAGATCGCTTTGTCTGCGGCTTAAGGAGCAGAGACTTACAACAAAAGATTTTTGCAAAAGAAGATGTTTCCTTCCAAGATGCGTTGCGAGAGGTGGCAGCTGAGGAAGCAGCAGGCAGGGCTGTGAAGGCCTTGCGCCTCACCAGGAATCCTCCAGACACAGCTACCGTCCATCAAGAGGATGCTCGAGAAGGATCAGAAGTGGATCCTGAAGAGAAGGTCGACAGACTTCACCAGATAGCTGAGAGGAGGCAGAAGGGATGTCCGGTCAAGGCCCCAGCATCTCTTCAATGCTTCGGGTGCGGAGGACGCCACAAGCGAGCTGATTGCCGGTTCCGCTCCACCATTTGCCAGGCATGTGGCAGGCAAGGCCACATTGCATCCATCTGTTTGGGTCGCCAGAAGGTTCAACCTCAGGAAGAATTGCTTCAGAAAGGTACCAGGGTCCCCAGCCAACACAGGGTGGGTTTCTGCGCATTGCACAGGAGCATTCTGAGAACAGGGACACACAAGCCCCTTAAGAAGAAACTTTTCATTAATGTAAGGTTGCAAGGGGTTCCCTTATGGATGGAGTTGGACACTGGGTCCGCTCTTTCCATTATTTCAATTAATACCTTCAAAAGGATTTGCAGCAGTAGTGGCCTTCGAGTTAAATTCAGGCCATCGAATCTAATACTCACTGATTTTCAAAATTCTGTGGTGTGTGTTAAGGGGGAGGCCACCCTTAAGGTACAGTATAAGGATTTTGAAGGTTCCCTAAATGTGGTGGTTGTTGTGGGTGAATGTACAAGTCTTATTGGACTCGATTGGTTCGAGGCTCTGGGAATCCAAGTAACTGGGCTGCACAGCTTGCAAACGCTGGGCCTTGCAGAGGTTTGCAAGGAGTTTGCAGATGTGTTTAGTTCAGAGCTAGGATCCTACAAGGGGCCTCCCATTTCGCTACAGTTAGACCCAACCATCACGCCCATCAGGGTTAAGCCCAGGAGGGTACCTTTTGCCTTAAAAGGTAAGATTGATGCTGAGCTGGACAAATTGCTCCAGCAGGGCATTTTAGAACCTGTGGATTCTAGTCCATGGGAAACTCCCATAGTAACACCTCTAAAGGCTTATGGGAAAATACGTATATGTGTAGACTACAAGTGTACACTGAATAAGGCGTTGCAACAGCACGCTTATCCAGTCCCTGTTGTAAACCACATCCTGGCCTCCCTCAAGGGGGCATTTTTGCAAAACTTGATCTGGCACAGGCCTATCAACAGCTACCTGTTGATGAGGCAGCTGCAGAGGCCCAGACTATTGTAACTCACAGGGGGGCCTTCAAGGTCAAGAGACTGCAATTTGGGGTCAATGTAGCCCCGGGCATATTCCAAAGTGTCATGGTATTCACTTCAAGGTATTCCTGGGGTCTGTCCTTACTTCGATGATGTCCTCATTGCTGGGGAGTCATCTCAAAATTTAGCAGAAAGATTAAGGGCTGTCTTGCTTCGTTTTCGAAAAGCAGGCCTTAAGCTAAAGCAGGATAAATGCAAGTTAGGAGTCACTTCCACTGACTTCTTAGGTTTCAGGAGTGATGCCCAAGGCATTCACCCTGCTGAAGCTAAACTACAAGCTATTCAACAGGCCCCAAGCCCCAAGTCCAAGAGTAAGCTGCAAGCCTTCTTGGGGCTCTTAAATTTTTACCATGCATTTCTCCCACACAAAGCTGCAGTGGCAGAGCCGTTACATAGGCTCTTAGACAAGCAGGCTCCTTGGCAGTGGATTAAAGTCCATGACAAGAGCTTCAATGAGGTTAAGGCCTTGCTCACTTCTAATGCTGTTTTAGCGCATTTCAATGACCAACTGCCTGTTTGCATCGCATGCGATGCATCTCCTTATGGGGTGGGAGCAGTACTTAGCCATCTGAAGGCTGATGGGACACAAGTCCCTGTGGCCTATTATTCAAGGACTCTGTTACCTGCAGAGTGGAATTATGCTCAGATTGACAGAGAAGCCTTGGCCATAGTGGCTGACATAAAGAAATTTCATGATTTCTTATATGGCCGCCACTTCATGGTCTATACAGACCATAAGCCTCTGTTGGGTTTGTTTACTACTAACAAACAGACACCCCATATCATTTCTCCTCATATGCTGAGATGGTCCATTTTCCTGTCAGCATATGACTACACTCTAGTTCACAAACCTGGAAAAGAAATTGGCCATGCAGATGGCCTAAGCAGATTGCCTTTAACTCAGGTAGAAGTAGACTCTGCTCCTGCCATAAATATTCTTTCCATTCAGGAGTTGCCTGAATCTCCCCTCAATGCTAGGGATATGGCTGCTGAAACTGCCACTGATCACACGCTTACATGCGTGCTGACATGGGTTGTCAGGATGGCCTGACACGTGTCCAGATGTGACATTTCAAAGTTTTTGGCAAAGAAGACACGCACTGTCTACCTTTAATGGGTTGTGTTATGGGTAGCAGAGTAGTGATCCCAGCCTCATTGAGACCTAGAGTCTTGATCTCTCTGCATGAGGGACATCCTGGGATAGTCAGGATGAAAGCGCTTGCACGCAGCCATTTTTGGTGGCCTGGGCTTGATAAAGCTAATGAGGCTCAGGTGCATGGGTGCCAAGTGTGCCAACAATCATGGCCTGAAATGCCTCAGGCCCCTGTACACAAGTGGGAGGAGACACACACCCCTTGGTCAAGGGTACATTTAGATTATGCTGGGCCCTTCCAGGAGCAATTCTTCCTTATCCTTGTTGATAGCCATTCCAAGTGTTCCTGTTCCTGTTTCCTCCACTACTACTGCCAGGACTATCCAGGTGTTGAGAGGAATTTTTGCATTACACGGACTTCCAGATGTCCTGGTTTCAGATAATGGCCCTCAATTTACCTCTTCTGAATTCCAGGCTTTTCTTCAGGCCAACCTGATCCGGCATGCAATGTCAGCTCCTTTCCACCCTTCCACCAACGGGCAAGTTGAAAGGATGGTGCGCACCACCAAGGATGCACTCAAAAGACTCACGTTCAGTAGCTGGCATCACAGGTTAGCTGACTTTCTTCTTGCACACCGCACCACACCTTCCACGACCACTGGGAAGAGCCCAGCTGAACTCCACTGGGGTCGCAGACTCATTACTAAATTGGCCAGGTTGCACCCAGACCGGGTGGCTTCACAGGTGTCGCAACTGCGGGCACCAAGGAGACTACAGTTGGGTGATCGGTCTGGGCTAGGAACTACGCTCCTGGTCATCTGTGGGTTCCTGCTGTCATCTGTAAGATCTCTGGACCTCTATCATACGAAGTGACCTTGGGAGATGGCCACGTCCTGCGGCGTCACATCGATCAGCTGTGCTGGCGGTTGTCCCCTGTGGATTCCACCCCTGCCTCCGCTCTTGGGGGGGAGGGGGCCCAGGAACCACATCACACTTCAGGTCAACCTTCTGAGACACAATCTCACTGTTCCTGGTAAGTACTGCAGGTCGCTAGGGATTTCCCAGGGGAGGTGCAAGGGCATCCTCAGAGTTCAGCTATTGCGCCGAACAGGGAGTCATGCATATCTGCAAGAGTTCCAAACAGGAATTCACCTGAGGCAGCGTTTGCCATAGAGGCGGCCCCTGACTCTGGCACCTCGACCACAGAGGACTGGGAGTATTGGGGCACACCTACAATGCAGGTCACGTCCGAGACTGGTCGCGGGCTCGAGGAACTAAGTTCCCTGGAGCCATCCAGAATAGTTGGGGAATCCTCCACCGATTCAGAGGGTTGGGGACTTTCAGCTGCTCTCACGGAGCCTGGGGAGAGCTCTGGCAATTCTGCCGGCATGCCTCAACAGGGGTCACCTGCAAAATTTGTGCATAAAAGTCCTGGTCTAGTGAGCCCAACAGACGGGCCGGTAGGCCAGGCACCCTTAAGAACAAGTCCTGGTCTGCCTAGCCAGGCAGGTGAGCTGACAGGCCAGGCACGCTCCCTAACCTTGCGTAGGTCACAATGGGCTAAGGCCCCTCCTAAGCATCTAGGCAAATATGTGAAGTTCTTGTCAGTACAAGGGACCTTATAGGTCTAAGTTGAGGAGATGGGACCTATGTGGGGTAGAAGATAGACACACGAAGTCTACATTAGAGAGTGGGTTGGCTATCTAACTCTATTAGTTATAAGAAGGGTGTCTGCATGTGAGCAGACTATTATTTTCTTTTAATTTATTTTATTATTATTATAAAGAAAATTGGAATTGTGTGTGTTCTATCCAGGGGGAAGCGATGTTGTGTCCTGGGCCTGATGAGGAAACTCAGCAAGCCCAGAATTGTTGCAAATGGTCCTGGGCATTCTAAAAGCTGCCCGGGACCAGACAGAGTGGCGCCAGTCTTGTGCGCATGCGCAAGGCGCGAAGAAAGAAGAACTCTTATTGGTTCACTCTGTCTGGGTTTCAAGCCCTATAAAAAGGCCTGCGTGCCTTTTGCTTTTTGCTTGGAGTTGGAGTAGGAGAATAAAGCATTGTTAGTTGTCACCATGTGTCTCCACCATTCGCACGCGAACAAAGGATTTAACAGATAGATAGATAGATAGATAGATAGATAGATAGATAGATAGATAGATAGATAGATAGATAGATTATACACACACACACACACACACAAACAAACAAATACATACAGATACACACAGATAGATGCACAGACAGACAGAGAGATAGAGGTAAATTTTCTTGGTAAGATTTTTCAAAAGTGGTTTGCCATTGCCTCCTCCCTAGGGCTGAGAGAGAGTGACTGGCCCAAGATCACCTAGCTGGCTTTGTGCCTAAGATAGGACTAGAATTCATGACCTTACCTTTTCTAGACTGATGCCTTCTCTACTATACCAAGCTAGCTGTCTTCTCCAGCTATTATTAAACTATAATTCCCAGCATCCTTCATAGCAGCTTGCAAGAGTCCGCTTTGACCTCTAGAGGTTGAGCCAGATCTTCCCAGCCAACTCCTCCTTCTTCTCACTTTTACCTTTGCCTTTTCCCCCCTCCTCTTCCCCCCCATTTCAAATCACCTTACTGCCCAGAAGCAGTGGGGTATAGTAAGTAGACACTGTTCTTCGCCCCCTCACTTTTATCTCTGCCCAGAAGGGGCATTGATCAGGCAATCACAGAAGGGGCAAAGAAAAAAAAAAGAGGTGGGAAAGGGACGTGGGGTATCAATACCAGGGCCCTGCTTTGTATGGGGCTTGGCAGGCAACCTGGAGGCTGACTACAATGGAAGGAAGCCAAAACTCCTGGATACTGAAGCAAGAAAACCCCAGCCCAGAGCATGAGGTTACATGCATTCATATATTAAGTAAGTGGAGCTCATAAATAATAAAATCTGCTTCTGGAGATAGGCCAATTCAGTTCAATCTGTTAAGGCTGACCCTGAAAAGCTATTTTCCTCTATTAATTCTTCCCTCTTGTGCTTTTGGTCATTATCTTTTAGGGAGGTAGAAAGCAAGATAAGTCCCCCCCCCACATTTCTTTTTGAACAGAAGCTTTTGTTTGGTTTGATTTCTGACCAGTTTATGGGGCTCTTTAATCACAGCACCTTGGGGGCTTTGCTTCTGAAACTTTTCACTCAGAAGACCAGTTAAGTGAAATAACCTTAAGGTTGTTATCCACTGACAAAAGGCAGAAGTTAAAGGCAGCCTAAGATCTGTTCTGCACCCCCCCCTTTCCGACAGTCTTCAGTATTTATTTCAACTTTTGTTTTGTTTATAAGGAGTGTTCATGGCAGGTTATAAAACATGCTATAAAACCTTTCATAGCAGTAGTAAAAAAAAAAAAATCTTTTGCTGGCAGCCAGCCAACCCAGCAAGAAAGGCTGGACTAAAGGCAGAGGTGAACATGGTAAGAAGAGAGCGAAGAACAAAGAGTTCAGAACAGCTGGGAAAATTTTACCCAGGCTTTGTGTGCATCAGGACAATGGAATGAAGGCCTCCTCACACACGGGTTATCTTTTAATTTTAATATTTTCTATCCTTCTCTCTCTCTCTCTCTCTCTCTCTCTCTCTCTCTCTCTCTCTCTCTCTCTCTCTCTCTCTCTCTCTCTCTCTCTCTCTCTCTCTCTCTCTCTCTCTCTCTCTCTCTCTCTCTCTCTCTCTCTCTCTCTCTCTTGAATTCCAGGCAGCAGATAAAGGTTATCCATTTCAGAGTCACCCTTTAAGAATAAGATAGTTCAAATTAAGAGGCATTCATCCAGGAAAGCTTCTAAGTTGATTTTGTAATCTCTCAAAAACAGATTCAAGTTCACAGAAGAGACCTCTGTGAGTAGCAGTTACAAAAAGGGAAAACATCGGATTTTCTTGGATGGGATCAAATCATTTTGAGCATTGCACAAGGAGACTGTTGCTACTGCCACAAAAGTCTGCTGCAGAGTTTCTCGGGGCATCTTAAGGAGGACGTGAGATGAAGGATGAACTCCATGCAAGGAAGTATTTTCAAGTGTTTGTCTGCCAGTATTTTTGCGATTTCCTCTTTTTCCAAAGTGCAGAAGTACAGACTGAGCATAACTCTTCAGGAGTCCTGTCTAGGGAGATTCTCAGTCATCCCAGTCATGGTGGTTGTCCCAAAGGTGCTTTTTCCAAAAGGCAACTGGACTTTCTTCAGTTCTGAAGAAGCTTCTTAGAAACCAAGAAAGTCCAGTTACCTTTTGGGTCTTTGGGAGCCCCTACCCAAAGATGCTGCCCACTTGCCGGATCCTGTCCCCCAATTTTGAGTACGTGATGGAATTCTGGAGGAATTATGTCAGAAAAAGAGTTTGGGGGAGATAGGAAGAGGGCACAAATCCTGACACAAACACTAATCTTGCAGCACCTTTGCCAGTGAGTTTCCAAATATTAAGAGCAAGTTAGGAATCCCAAAGATGTTTTTTCACGAGGCAACTGGACTTTCTTGTTTTTCTTTGAAGACGTTTCGCTTCTTATCCAAGAAGCTTCTTCAGCTCTGTTAGGAAGCAATCCATTTTGTTTTAACTTAGATTCCTTGACTGTGTCATATGAACATCTAGTCTGTAATGTGATTGACCCAAACCTCATAAGGGGAAGAATTCAGCATACTGCCACATACTTTCCTTCGACCGGTGAGAGCGCACAGGGTCGGCCTCCTCCGGGTCCCGTCAGCGAAACAATGTCGTCTGGCGGGCCCTAGGGGGAGGGCCTTCTCTGTTGTGGCGCCCGCCCTCTGGAACCAACTACCTCCTGAAGTCCGCGTTTCTCTGACTCTCCCGGCCTTCCGAAAAAATCTTAAAACTTATTTTTGCCGGCAGGCCTGGGGATGATTGTGGTTGACTGTTGAATTTGAGTGGGTGTTTTATTGTATTTTTAGATATTTTTTGTTTGGGATTTTTATTGTAATTTATTGTTTATTGTTTATATATATGTTGTTAGCTGCTCCGAGTCTCCGGAGAGGAGCGGCATACAAGCCCAAACAAAATAAATAAAATAAATAAATACCCCAGATGTAAATGCCTTCCTTGTTGCCTGGGCTCTTCCAACTGTTGAGTGAAACTCAGATTATGGGCATGGTGTGTACTCTGTTGAACTCCTTGGGATTTTACTAAGAAGGACAAATATGAGCAGCTTTGTTACTGAAGAACTCAATTAACAAGCCACTTCTATTCACCTGTGAAACCCAATGCAAGGGCAAGTGGGTGATCTGTACACCAGTAATTATTGCTTCATTTAAAATACTCCTGTCCAATCAGATTATGGATATATTAGGCAGAGTCCTATACCTTATGGATGTGGTCATCAGTGCCACAAAAAAAGTTTATTTCTGGACCTTGTTATAGGTTGGGCAGAAATATGGGGTGGCCTTGGAGATGAAAAGCCAAGGATGAAAGGCAGACAATACATAATTATTCCATTTTTGCTAGTTTGCCTATTCTCTCTCAAATCTATGGGCTAAGCCCTTGTAAAATGAAGACATATGTAAGCATGGATCTCTTCTGGGAAGAGAGTAGTAGATCCAAGATTCAATTTCTGGCATCTCCACCCCTCCTAGGCTTTGCACAAAACCAGGAGAATTGTTGCTATTTGAGGCAGATACAACTAGAATAAATGAATGAATGTTCTGATTCTGTGCGTGGAACTTTCCTGCAATCATCGTTCTATGGCTTCTACTTATGCCAGCATCAATCACTTAATATGAATCAGGAAGTTCCTAGGATAGGTGCTGGTGAACAATTGTTGCAATATGTACAGCCTGTTTTATTGGAATAAGTTTTTCTCTTTGTTAAAAAAAAAGAATTACCGTGTTGGAAGAATAGCCCGTTTTCACTAAGGTCAGTAACATTTTGGGAACTCAGGTAAAAGTCTTTCTTCTGCCTGGTTCTTCTAATTCAGGACGTCACAGATTGAACCTGGCATTTTTGTAAGGCATGGCTTATGGCTTTGCAGCTGAGCTATGCCCCCCATTGTATTGATATGCTGAATTAGAACACACACTCTTTGCACAAATTTAAAATAAGGGTGGAACAACCTAAGGTCTCCAGGCTAAATGGAGATTTCACTGCTTGTCAGGTTTGTCTGTTCTGAATTAGTCTAACTTAATTTATATGCTTATATCATTCAACAAGGGATGGAAATAACCTATAGACAACCTCGGGTCTTTTATGACTCATGGACTGACTCAGGAATTCTGGGAGCTGAAGTCCATGAGTCATAAAAGAGCCAAGATTGCCTACCTCTGACTTATACTGTGCCTCTGGCATTTTTGTGTACATGAGCAACCACTGCTTCATTCGATGCCAGCTGTTGTTGTTTCCTTCTATAGAGAGAACCATCTACCTGGACATTTGTTCTAGCTTTCTCCTTAGCTCCATTCAGGCATTAACAAAAGACACAAAGCAGGTGAGTGATTCATGTGGGAATAAGCAGCCCCTTTCTCTAACAATCTGTGCTAGTGATGCCATTCTCCATGAGTTCAGCATGAATGCCTGTTGTAGGGACTGGTGACATGTAGAGCTGGTCTAAATCCCAAAGCCTGAGCTACTAGGATTCCACTCATCTGGAAGCCTCTGCACATATTGCTACACAAGAAGTCTCCGCATCACTGATTAATGGCCTTCTGATTGTGAAGATCAGCCCTTGATGATGTCCCCAGTGCAAATTTACAAAGAGAGCAGTAGTACTCACATGGTTAGCTCTGCATTCCTTTTTTATATTTTGACACTAACTTGTAGGCTGGTTGTCCAGAACCAAACGTTGACACTGAGCCCAGAGGTATTGAGGAAAGTGAAATGAGGGTTTAATTGGGGTGGGGAGAATAACTTTCTTTAGGACCTAGAGATTAATATTTGTGAGTTGTCTACTCTCAGAGAGAAGATCATTTGGGGGAACATCCAGTGATCTCAAAGGCAGGGGCTGTGAGAAGAAGGAGAAACCAAGAGTGAAATTTGAGATAATATAGCCTTCCAGAGGTTGGCCGATTTTAGGCTGGTGCAGTTTTCTGGGGGGGTTTTTCAGGCCACAGACAGATGGCCGTGTGTCATCTACCAGCCCATAAACCTACAGAAAATAATGCCAATATAAAATTGACTTCCCCTACTGCTAAGCCCTATTCTGCCATTACAATGTTCATGTAGGAGAAGTAAAGGAAAGCAATGGGTGGATTCCCCAGGCTTCAGCTCCCTACAACCGTTCCGTGTGTCCCCTGCTGAATGGGAAAAACAACCACCAATCTCCCTCTCTCATATGGGATGGGTCTAGAGCAGAGGTCCCCAAACTTGGCAACTTTAAGACTTGTGGTCTTCAACTCCCAGTTGAAGTCCACATGTCTTCAAATTGCCATGTTTGGAGATTCCTGGTCTCCAGAGGAAGAGGGGAGTTTTCGCAGGTGGCTGGATCCATCTGTCAAAAGTTGGATCCACAAGGTAGCCACCTAATCAAACAGGAGAACATATTTTTATTAATTAAATTTGTATGTTGCCCATCTCTCTACCAAGCAACTCTCTGGGCTTCCTTTACAGGATATCCCTTTCCCATTCTGCTGATCAAACCCAGGGTTTGCAGTTGATCCATAGGATGGAAGAGGCTGCTTGTTTGTTTGCTTTATATCCCACTATTATTAGAAAAGATGGCTGCCAGATCTGAAAGGATCTACAGGAGTTGAACTGACAGAAAAATTGCTGATGGGGACCAGGGATATGGCATAGCAAAGCAGGAGAGATCCTTCCAGTCCTCACCCCCATCAGCTCTGTCTACCTCAGCTATTTTCCAGCAACTTTTAAATTTTCCAGGACAGCATCAAACTTATATTTCAAGCAGCCCAGTCAATAGCTGGTGGTGGGGGATTGGTGGGTGTTTGTAGGAAAGCTCCTACCCACCTTAACCTCTGTGTGTGTCATCCCCTCCCACCCAGTCACTTGTTTCTGAGCTATTTTTAAACATGTGTTGGGTACCCTCTGGAAGAACGTGAAGCTTATTTTCAAAGTAACCTCATAGAAAGCCAGAGGGATGCTACTGTAGGAATTATTTCACTTTTCCTTACTAGCTCTGTTGTCTGTTTTTCTGGCTAGCTGGCGGGTTATCTCCCTGCCTCTTCTGCCACCCTTCCCAGCCCCACCAGTCTTATTGAGAACCTGGGAGAGACAGCTGTTTATCTGCCAGACCTCCAATTGCAGAAAAAATGGAAAGAGGAGGGAGCTGTTTGCAACTGGAGTCAAGGCTGGCAAAAGGGATGTCTTCTCCAGATGCTCATGCAATGGTAAATATTGATAATATTTAATGATATTAACTTTTAGAATTTACAGCTGGTAGCGTAGTCGTTAAGGCATCAGCCTAGAAATTAGCAGTATAGGTTGACTTGGGGGGGGTGAGTTCTAGTCCCACTTTAGGCAGGAAGCCAGCTGGGTGACCTTGGGCCAGTCACCCTCTCTCGGCTCTAGCAAGGTGGCAGTGGTAACTGGCACTTTGGAAAACTTGTGAGGAAAACTGCAGGGACTTGGCCAGGCAGTTGCCAGAAGTCAAGACTGTCTCAAAAGCACATACACACCTACAAAAATATGTTTGTGTATGTGGGGGGGGGTGGATCTTGAAGTGGCACAGAAAAAGCTAAATCTTCCCCCCCCCATCACTTCAAGTTCCAGCCCACCCATCACTGGCCAGTAATGATTCAGTCTGATCAAGATCCCAAATTGTAGATAGAGCTGGAGAGGGCAGTTTGAAAGAAGTGGACACTCCTGCTGCCCAAAGGGAGATGACCCTAGATGACAGGAGGAAAGGGGATAGGCCCACAGCAGCCTAAAGTGGCAGATCCCATCCTTGATGACTGTCTAGGATACCAATCCTTAGTTGTATAAACAAAGGCATAGAATCAAAATCACATGAAGTATTAGTGCCACTTTATAAACCCTTAGTAAGGCCGCACCTGGAATACTGCATCCAGTTTTGGTCACCACATTACAAAAAAGATGTTAAGGCTTTGGGAAAGAAGTGCAAAGAAGACCAGCTAAGATGATAAAGGGCCTGGAGACAAAAACATATGCAGAACAGTTGCAGGAATTGGGTATGGCCAGTCTAGAGAAAAGAAGGATTAGGGGGGGGGGACATGATAACAGTATTCCAGTATTTGAAGGGCTGCCTCAAAAAAGAGGTGGTCAACTTATTTTCTAAAGCAGGGGTTCTCAACCTTGGCAACTTTAAGACTTGTGGACTTCAACTCCCAGAATTCCTCAGCCAGCTTTGCTGGCTGAGGAATTCTGGGAGTTGAAGTCCACAAGTCTTAAAGTTGCCAAGGTTGAGAACCCCTGTTCTAAAGCATCAGAAGGCAAGACAAGAAACAACGGATGAAAACAAATCAAGGAGAGAAGCAACCTGGAATTAAGGAGAAACTTCTTAGCCGTGAGGACAATTAACCAGTGGAACAGCTTGTCTTCAGAAGTTGTGGGTGCTTCATCACTGGAGGTTTGTAAGAAAAGACTGGACAGCCATCTACCTTAAATGGTATAGGGTTTTCTGCTTGAGCGGGCTGTTGGACTAGAAGACCTCCAAGGCCCCTTTGAGTAATTGATAGGACATCATTGGTGAAGCAAGAAATTGCACTGACAAGAAGAGGAAAAGCAAACTGGAGTGGATGAAATCAACTTTAAGCTGCCTCTGCTGCAGGCAGGTCAAGAGATGAAATGAAAGTGAGATCGTGAGGACACTTCATATAAAAATAATTACCAGAGAATGTCTGTGTCATAGCTGGGGGTGGGGGTGGGGTGGCTGTGAAGATAAGCCTTCATGAAAGGGTTGGGGCACTTTCAGCCAAAGCCTCCAAGTATAACTTGTCGAAGCATATCTGCACCTGGGAAATTCCATTAATGGCTTCTGACCAGCTATGCTGACCAGGAACACTAAGAGTAAGGAGAAAAAAATAGGCAGAATATCAGGCATTTTTCTGAGAAAGGGTCTTTTTTTTTTTTGTTTGTTACTAGAAAGAAAACAATTAATTGGGCTAAGTTCAAGCCTGTATTTTAATGAAGTTGCTAATTAGGTTAATATTCTCCGGGATTTTGCTCTCTTTCTTTGCTTCTCTCGGCCTTGATAAATTGCTTCATGTTTGTTCGAGTTTTCTTTTTTTTTTTTTTTGTTTCTTAAAGTGGGGGATGATGCAGGGAGGCAGGGACATGAGAGAAGGAATTTCGCTCTTTCTTCTCTGTGACTTCACACTGCATCACTGCGGCGGACAATTTTTGGAAGTAGTTCAAGGTATGTATCATTTGCAAAGTGGCTGCCAAAGAAGCATTCCAGGGTTTGCATTTTGTATTTCATTTCAGCTCTAAATGGCCATTCTTTAAAAACGCTTATGAGTTACCAAGGTACTTGCAGAGAGAGAATGAAAGCAGTCAAGTTTAGACCCTCGGTGCTGTTGTTTAAATGAAAGGAGATGAAACAAGCAGATGAAACAACAAACACCAGCCATTGAAAGCACAATTTCTTTTGCTGTTAAAAAAAAAAAAATAGAGTGCTGAAGGTATCCGTTATGTCTATGAAACTACCAGAAGGTACTATATTCCAAGTTAGGCTATTGTGTCTTAGTATATCCTGGAAGTTATTTTCTTCAAAGACTTTGGATAAAGATAATCACCTACAGTAGTACCTGGCTTTTTCAATAAAAATGCCGTAGATTGGCACAGGTGTACCACTCTTAGGCTGCAGAATTCCAGACAGCCACTAGATGGCAACAAAGAATTAGGAGGTTCTAGACTCTTTGTTGTTATCTAGTGGTCTTTTGGATTTTTGCAGCTTTGGTACAGTGGTCCTCCTATATATGTAAAACTTTCATTTATACTTTAGGTATAAACTTTCATTTATACCTTTCATTTATACTTCTCTACGACCAGTGAGAGCGCACAGGGTCGGCCTCCTCCAGGTCCCGTCAACGAAACAATGTCATCTGGCGGGCCCTAGGGGGAGGGCTTTCTCTGTTGCGGCGCCCACCCTCTGGAACCAACTACCTCCTGAAGTCCGCGTTTCTCCGACCCTCCTGGCCTTCCGAAAGAATTTAAAAACCTACCTCTGCTGGCAGGCCTGGGGATGATTGTTGATTGTGGTGTGATTGATGAGTATGTATGGGGTTTGTATTTTTAATGTTGTTCGGATTTGTCGCAATTGTTTTTATATATATGTTGTGAGCCGCTCCGAGTCTTCGGAGAGGAGCGGCATACAAATCCGAATAAATAAATAAATAAAATAAATAAATAAAACACAATCTCAGTTGTGGCTCAGATTTGACCTTGAAAAGCATTTGTAGATTTTTTTTTTTTTTGGCCAGCACAATTCAAGGATCGCAATAGCAAATACAGAGAATGTAATAGTCAGGATCAAATCAATACACTGTAGGCTGCTGTGTCCAGCAACTTTGAGATTCCCTTAGACTGCTTCTGCCAAGCCTTTGTGAATGGCTAACAAACTTTTCTCTGACGCAGAGCTTTCACTCAGCATGCATCAGTGAGAAAAATCTCCACCCCTCGGTGGAATTTTGGATCTGTATTAACAGCTGTAAAATGCATTTACTTGGGGGTGGGGAGGGGGAGAGAGACCTAACCAGCAATCTTGCACCAACATCAAATATATACTGTTTAAAAAAAAAAAATTCTCCAAGTTGGATATAGCCCCTGTGCTTGGTTTCTTCGAGGAATTTCTGCTCAAAATCCATGCTGTGGCCTTTCCCAAATGATGCTCAGAGATATGCATAAAAAATGAAAAGCCCAACATTCAGGAGATGAGGACGTTTTGTGACTGAGCCTGGTTTACAGACACAGATTCCACATGGATCCAGCCACTAGGGGGCGTTGCAGTTCATACCTAAATCTAGGAGCCTCTATATTTCCTAAACCTGTGTTACAAATTTTTCCTCCTTACTGTACATTTCCACACAAAAGACGATGTCTTCAGAGCATATCCCTTTGTAGCCCTGTGTCCCTTTCGCTGCATAGGTGTATTTCCCCCCCCCCCACTAGTGCTCTTGACTGTCCTTCCTGGATAAATTTTCTGGTTGCCCTCCCTTTCCTTCCTACTGTCAGTGCGGATCACTGAGGAAATGATACTTGTATGAAGTAGATGAGAAGGAAATGAGCTGTAGAAATACGAAAGGTCACTTGGGCTGAGCCTAAGTTCTGGCAACTGGAGAGAAAAGACCTGTGCTGTGATTGAAAGAAGCGACTGGAGCCCAGCCATGGCTTCCTCCCCCAACTGACTTAATCAAATGATATTCACCTGCCCTTCTATTCAAGCTTTGTGTCCTTTGCAAAATTCAGTGTACTGAGTCCTCCTCAAATTCTTTGCCAGACTCCCCTGCAATGATGCATAATTACAGGTGATTGTTTTCCCTCCTAACAGAGCAGGCAAAACACAAGCCAGCTCATCATTTGATCAGGATAGTATCCCATCCCCAACAAAAATGTAACCTTGACTAAAGGAAGAGCCAGCAAAAATGTGGGTAAATTATACAACACACACACACACACACACACACACACACACACACACACACACATGGAGAAGGAGAGGGGGAAAGGGAGGTGAGAGAGGGGGGATTGGGGAAAAATGGGACCAAATGTAATAAAACAGAATAAGAGAAATCTTTGGATTTCTCTCTCTCTCTCTCTCTCTCTCTCTCTCTCTCTCTCTCTCTCTCTCTCTCTCTCTCTCTCTCTCTCTCTCTCTCTCTCTCTCTCTCTCTCTCTCTCTCTCTCCCCCCTCTCATTCAAGGCAGTTTTACAAAGAACCTGTGTAAGTATTTATAGCATTTCAGTCCCATTTGTCAGTCAAAAAAATGTCCAGGCTAACTTGATACCAAAAAATCTGCATGCTTTAAATTTAAAAAATAGGACAAAGTTGAAGAAACAGCCCAACTTCAGGCATCACTTCATAAATTTAATAAATGGTCTCATGTATTTACACGTGACACATTTCTAAGAGGGGAGCCTAATGAAGCTGACTTTTCAACAGCGTTAATAAAATGGGCCTGATGTCCTGTGTCATCATTACTTTGTGAAGTCAGACTAAGGGTACATTCAGATGTCCCCCTGACTTCAGCCTTATTGAAGTCAGACATTCCTGAGGGTTGTTGTTTTATGTCACGTCTGACTCTTCTCGACCCCAGGGACCATAGCACGCCAGGCCCTCCACCGTTTGCCCAAATTCATGTTTGTTGCGTCAATGACACTATCTAATCCTCTCATCCTCTGCTGTCCCCTTCTCCTTTTGCCTTCCATCTTTCCCAGCATCAGAGTCTTTTCCAATGAGTCTTCTCTTCTCATTTGGTGGTCAAAGTATTTGAACTTCTTCCTGAGGGTTTCCTCTGCTCAGTGAAATCATTGTCTTACCCCCAGGCTGTAGCCAAGGTCAGCTGATACCTTGTACCTACTGGTGTTTCCCATCTTCTTCCAAGATACATCTTGCACTCTGCATGATGTATTATACTTCTGTTGCAACTGAGTGGTGACATGGCAGGTGTAACCTGCTAAGTGCCTATTGGTCACTTTCAGTTATTATGGGTGCATCCTTCTGTTTCATTCATTGAATGCCTTCAGTGAATAATGGTTGCATGTTGAGGTTGTATTCTTCCTTCCAAATTCCCCACATATTGTCTTGGCAACCGCGCAAGCAGGTTGCCAAGGAACAGCTGAAGCTCCACCACTACATGAAAATGGCTGCCAATTTGTTCTGCAGAGGATCCGAACTGCAAAGCATATCAGCATGCCATGCATGATGCAGAAATGAACGAATGGGTGGATTTTCCCTATTTCAATCAACATAGCACTTACAGCCTGTTTCCACAACTATGGTGGATGAGGTGAGAGGATCCTCTTGCTGCATCCAATATCCCCTGTGGTCAGGTCTAGAGGTGGATATGGGAGCAGCATGCATACTTCTGTTGCTTAGATTTCTCCACATCGAAAATGAGCAGATGGCACCGGGTAGGGCTTCCTATTAAAGCAGGAGGGAAGAGCTTCTCCTACTTTACTGAGATCTCCCGCCATTTTAGGTCCCAACAGATGGCCCAACCAACCATTGCAGCCCTATCAAAACTTGCCTCTTACTGAGCTCCAGCCTCCCACCCTGTGTCAGAGAAAGTGATTGGTAGATCTTTTGGGGAAAGTGATTGGTAGAGGTTTTGATTGCCAGCAGAGAAATGCACCAATCACTGCACCTTAACTGGCTTCTTGCAGGCCTCATTAATGAAACAGAGGATAAATCGGAGGCACAGAGATCACAGATTTATGTTGATACACTTTAGATTGGATGAGGGCATGCTAAATCAGCAATCTGGATGTGTCCTATGACTGATCCTATTCACCAACAGGAGCATTCTGCATCATGTAGGTAAAGTGCTTCCAGAGGAGGATTTTGTTACACAATCCCCTTTTTTTCTTAGGTGATCTTCCATTTTATAATGCTACTGTGTTTCCCCATTGCTGCATTTTTTTATCCTCCTCATCACAGAGAATCTGCTAAGGAGAGAAAGACAAAATAGCTGCAATTTTTGGATGACCAACAGTAGGATTCTTTATCTAGAACACTTTAATTATTTTAAAGCATAGACACAAATAATACACTCAACACAATCTAACCAGAGAGTCAGTGTAACACCATCCAACGACTCCATCCACGTCACAGAAGTATATAGATAGTGTAAAATAAAGTGATAAAAATGTGATAGTAAGGGGTTCTTGGTGCTCTCTGAGCTTGTTTGTTTTCTTGGAAATGTTTCATTAACTAGGAAATTTCATCAGTGCTAACGACAAATGTGATAGTAAAAATAATAGGTTCTTTTTAAGTTAATGCTGAAGTGCATCTATGGGCCTTTTGTGAAAGAATTATAAATATGTATGTGGTGGATGCACTTCAGATTTAAGCAAACATATGATGCCACTAAGAGATTTCCTTTGGATGCCTGCTATGTGACATATTTGGAGGTTAATTCATGATACAACCATAACTAGGAAACAGAATGGACTGAAGAACAGGTTAAATAATTTTATTTTCCCTGTTATATCCTGTTGCACTGCTGGATTTAATACAACATGGAACTAGTGATCTGGGGTCAAAGGTTTATTTCATCATAAAGCTCCTTGGGTGAGTGGTCCCTGTGAGAATCTTATTATTCAGTATTAACATTTTTGGAAGCCCTTCCCACAAAAAGTACATACTGGCCCAGGCTTTTAAGAATGTATAGGCATTCTTGCGTATCCATATCTATCTATACAGCCTCGGTCATAATTGTTTTAGAATTTTATATCTATAGCTAATCAGTGTCATCACAGTTATAATTATTTTAGAACTTGGTGGAATTTGGACGGTGTTTTTCTGGTGGTCTCTTGGTAGCCTCATTTCCCAGTGAGAATCTAGGCATGACTACTTATGTTTTATAGTAGGGGTCTCCAAACTTGACAACTTTATGACTTGTGGACTTTGACTCCCAGAATTCCCCAGCCAGCATGAGGAATTCTGGAAGTTGAAGTCCACAAATCTTAAAGTTGTCAAGCTTGGAGGCCCCTGTTTTACTGAGTCAAAGGAAATAGCTAGAGAAGGGCAGCATTACAGACCTGGAGCTTTTCTCCACTCCTGAGGTAGAGTGCTCCCTGCCTATCCTTGAGGAGAAAATATTTATTTATTTTATTTATTTATTTGTTTGGGTTTGTATGCCGCTCCTCTCCGGGGACTCGGAGCGGCTAACAACATATACATAACAAAGAATACAATATAAAAACCCAAACAAGATATCTAAAAACCAATAAACACACATTCAATGCAACAATCAACCACAATCATCCCCAGGCCTGCCGGCAAAGATAAGTCTTCAGGTTTTTCCGGAAGGCCGGGAGAGTTGGAGAAACGCGGACTTCAGGAGGCAGTTGGTTCCAGAGGGTGGGCGCCACAACAGAGAAAGCCCTCCCCCTAGGGCCCGCCAGACGACATTGTTTCGCTGACGGGATCCGGAGGAGGCCAACCCTGTGCGCTCTCACCGGTCGTAGAGAAGTATGTGGCAGAAGGCGGTCCCGTAAGTATCCTGGTCCCATGCCATGAAGGGCTTTATAGGTAATAACCAACACCTTGAATTGGGCTCGGAGACCAATAGGCAACCAATGCAGCATGCGGAGAGTTGATGAAATGTGGGCACAGCGAGGAAGGCCCACAACTATATACTGGTGTGAAATGTGTTGTCCTTGTTGCTAATGGCTATGCTGCTTCTCTTTCTCAGCCACTGTCAGGTCTCTGATTCTTCCTTCCAAGAGAATGAGTGAAAGAGCCTAATAGGTGTTATATACCTTCAGTCTGCTGCAGGGTCAGAGTAAGAAAGAAGATACCACCTTAATACGGTCACGGCTGAAGAAAAGCAATGTAGGCATGTTTTGCTCACGGACTGGGGAAGGGATGAAGCAAAGTCATGGACCGCAATAGGAAAAAAAATGACATGGTTAGACGCAGCTGGGAAAACCCCTCTGTTGTTAACTGTGATTTTGCTTTAGTGCTTTGTATAAGCTGCATTGGGAGTTTTACTCTAAACGGCAGGCTATAAATGAAGCAATTGGAAAACAACAAACCAAATAACACTAACTTTAGAATCGAAAAGGAATTTTAAAGCATCCTGAGAATGAATTAAGGAACAGAAGCCTCTTTGGTGGCAAAATAAAAGTTTCAGGAAATTAGAAAACTGATTACAGAATGGATTAGAATAAAGCTCTCCAGCCTTGGCTTCTACTCTACTTAGCTGCCACTACAGGTTGCGCTGCAATATAGAGAGCACAAGTAGAATTGCTGCAACCCTGATGTCCATCCACACACTGACTTTTCAGTTTAGCTCATTAGAGTAGATGCTCCTCTCTCTGCTCTTGCTATCTATAACTGAGCTCCCTCCATAAATAAACAGCAAATGACTCTCCTGTGAATGCATTATTTACAGGCAATGTTTTTGGGTACAGATAAGGGAAATGATTGCATGTGCCTTTAGCAGCCAGTAGCAAGGACTCCCCATCTGTCAGGCCAATGCTGGAAAGCTGATATTTGGGGAGGGGAGGCAGATGGGGGAGGGAGATTTGAAATGAACTCCAAAGGTAACAAAAGCAAAGGTATAGCCAAGTGAGATGTGGTGATCTCCTTGCTTCAAGGCTCCATGGCAATGGCCTATAAATTGGAAAGCAGGAAGAGAAGGCATCTACTGGCCAATATCAGAAGATTGTTCCTTGAATGAAGCAGTGGCACCTTTCCTTGTAATGGCAGCTGAGATTATGCTACTCATTCATCTTGTCCCACAAAGTGCCATGTACCATAAGTCACAAGCCTGCTGTTCCATCTGTCCTAGTTTTCCCCAGGGCGAGCAGCCATCCAGGGTTGCCCCTACCATTAAGCAAGGTGATTTCCTCTGGTAACAGGTTTTGAGTGTCATTAAAGCAAATTGCAAGCCTACTGGAAAAAAAAAATCTTACAGTTGGCTTGACAACTGTGAGTTAATCTTGCTAAGAAAGATCAAGGTTCTGTTTAGTCCAGAATTCTCTTTCAAGCAATTCCTGATGCTTCCAAGAAGCCTACAAGAAAAGACTCAGTGGGTACATTCATGCAACATGTTATCTAACCTTATGTTTTGTAAATGTTCCTAGGAGAGAAAGGAACCAAGATAAAAGGAAAGGGGATAAAGAGCATCCTCCACAAGGGCTAGATAAGTTGATAGGTGCTAATTCTGGTAAATTGGCACTTCGTAACTGGCTATGTCCTCCATGATCACCTTTTTGTAAATGGAAACTTTCCTCAGCCTTCTGGTTAATGTATATTAGGAGATTAATATACTGTAAATGACCAGTAATGGGGAGGTGGCAACCCCGCCCCCTGCTTTTAAATTCCCCTGCATTAATTTCAGAGGATTTCACTGTAGAAAATGCTTCTCAGGTCTCAAATTCTTTTTTAGCAGTTTTCATGGCACTGAATTTTGGTACCATTCCAAAATTTTAGCTTATTGGACATCTTGATAACTTCTTGCTATTTGCCAAATACCTGAACTTTTTCTATGTACAATATTGAGCATCTTTCTTTTCTTTATAGTAATTGTCAGGAAATATATGCGCCAGTCATATATGAATTCCGGTCCAACATTCTATATTCTCTTTTTGGAGCTATCCCCATAAATTCCCATACAAAATTTAATGAAACGCAAATCCAAAACTTAATCACTCAGTAATCTATTGGACCCTGATGTACAGGTAGTCCTCAACTTATGACCACAATTGAACTCAAAATTTCTTTGGCTGAGCAAGACAGTTGTTAAGTGAGTTTTGCCCCATGTTATGACCCTTCTTGCAACAGCTGTTAAGTGAAGGTGATCACATGACCCAGGGTCCCTGCGACCATCATAAATACAAATCAGTTGCCAAGCATCTGAAATTTTGATCATGTGACCATGAGGATACTGCAATAATTGTAAATGTAAAACATGGTCATAAGTCACTGTTTTCAGTGCCATTGTAACTTCAAACAGCCACCAAATGAACTGTTTGTAAGTCAAGAACTACCTGTATGGATTCATGATACACAAACTCAAGAATGAAAAGTTCATCGGACTGCTTTACATTAGAATTGCCACCAAGTGCCTCCATCAACAAAGTGTGTATGGGTATTGCTTTCCGCAGTGTCTGTTTTCTACTATGCTTATGCTAATATTACAATATTTCAGTATTATACTGACCATTTACAATTGCTTTTAAAATTGCTTTTTTTTTTCAAGAACTTACAGAGGATTTTTTGATATCTCCCAAATAATGCTAGATGGATAAAACAATATATGTTGAACTAATTCATGCCCCAGCTCTATGAATATTCTGTACTGTACAGTCATTTCTAAGAGAATGAAAAGTGTCTTAAGAAAGGATTTACGGCCCATTTATCCAGACATATATTTCTTTTACCAATAATTGTTTCTGGACAAACAGGTTTTGCAGGTTTTCAGAACAATACAAATTGGAGCAATCTGTTCATCAGAGATTTAAAAATATAGGGACTATGCAGATGATTGTCAATAGCCATTCCTTCAAAGCATCTGTTTGGAAACAAAAGCAATTTCATTAGAATGCTTTCGGAAAACACATTTTTTTAGACAACTATCCTCAAAACATCACTCACTCTTCTTATTCTGCTAATGGGCACTTTCTTCTGGCCACTGTTTCTAGTCCCTAGTCCTTCAAAAGTGGTTTGAAAAGGATGCTTGTCTTCACTGCTGCCAACCCTATACCGTAACACAAATAGACAAAAAGAGAAGAATCATTCCTTCATCTTGAGCTGTTGCAGGTCCTGGGGAAACAAATATTCCCCTATCCCAACCTCATACAAAAGGAGAACAAAATAAATTGCTTGAACTTCCATTCCACATCATTAACTCTGTGCTTGTAGGAGATGAGCAGGCTGAGCTGAAAGGCGGAGTTGAACCTGCCATAAGTTTGGAGTCATTGCACAGCCACAAGAGACCCAAGCCCATGAATTCTGTTGACCTTTATCTATCTAGCTTTGACCATTAGTTGACCAGATTCTTATCTGCAGGTAGAATAATAAACTCTTCCATGCTTTGAACAGTATTCCTGGTTCTTTGCACCTGATAGCGTTATGTGCATTGGCTTGGTGGAATGCAACCCGTCCCTGTTTGGATGGTTCTTATAAAGTGGGAGGGAGTTGATAAATTCATCATTTAAGCCTTATAAGACCTGTTAGCATGGCTGAAATCCAGGAGACAAGGAGGCAAGAGTCATTAAACATGGAAAAACCAATTACCCACAAGCACAGCTGAGCTTCAGTATTTATTCATTTATCTAATTTATATTGTGAGCCACCAGTTTCAAATCAACTTATGGTCATAGGCCAAAAAGAACTCAAAAGGTTGAATAAAGAATACAGAATACAAATATCCAATAAAAACCTCTTTGTACTTGAGACAAAATATGCCCAAACAGATTCAGTAACTTTGGGTTGTCATTGCAAAGGCACAAAATTTGGCCACCATTTTGGAAACCTCCTGTTTCTGGTTATCTAGAAGGTAGCGCACAGTTGCCACATCCTGGTTGCAGCATTTGTCATTCCATCACTCAGGAGGCTTGGTTTGGTTGATGTGCTAGGCTAGGTGGATGTCTTTTTTCTCCCTCACTGTTCCATGTGTGTCCCCTCCTGAAGTGTGCATTTGGTAGAAGAGAATGACCCTCCAGAAAAGAGCGTGTCGATCTTCAGTCAAGGGTATATGATGGACATGAAATATTCTACAACATTACAAGGAATGTGCTACTTTTATATTATTGCATATTTGTTGTTGAGCCATCTGCGTCTTACTGTTTTTCATTTTTCTACCTTCTGTTCTAAAAAATAATCAACAATAACAATAATAATAATGACATAATGATAGCCGTACTCCCCAACAGAAATTCCAAACAAGCTGAATCAGAATGGGGGCAGGACTTAGAATTCAAAAGCAGTCGATGCCATATACTCAGTGATGGGATTCAAATATGTGAACCACCGGTTCTCTGTGTGGATGCCACTGCTGGAAGTCCATTCTGGGCCTGGGCAACAAAAAATTAGCTACCGGTTCTGCCGAAGTGGTGCGAACCAGCTGAATCTCACTACTGCATATACTGTAGTTATACTGCCAAAGCTGGTTCTGAATTTCTTACTAGACGTGTCCACATGAACTTTCCACACAAATTTTACTCTCTCACTGCAGCAGAGCATCGTGAAACCTAACGTGCAGTTTTATGCACCTTAATCTATGCACCTTAATCTGCTCTGATGTATCTAAGTATTTAAAGTTGTATTTTAGGTAGGCTTAACTCTGCACGAGAGTCACTTTGATTAAGACATCATGCTAGAAATCTCCAAAAACTGGACACAATTGAATAGAAGAAAGAAAAAAACCCTCTGCATAGACACATAGAATTGCATGACACTTTCCTTTATGTTGCATGATGATCATGATTTTAAATGTAATTAATAAGGTTGTGCAGACCTTTAAAAATGTACTTTGCTTCTATGGAGATTCATGCAAACCTCTCCCTGCAAGGAACTTTATGAAGCAAGAGAAAGGAAAGAAAGAAAGAAAGAAAGAAAGAAAGAAAGAAAGAAAGAAAGAAAGAAAGAAAGAAAGAAAGAAAGAAAGAAATCTTCAAAAAGTGGTGGCTTGCATTGCTTCATTTTGCTGTTGGACCTCCTTCAACAGTTCCAGAAGACGTTTCATTTAACTAGCAGAATTTAAACCTAATGCATAAATAAAAAGATAACTGTCAGATGAGACTTTGGAGCAGGGGTCTTCAAACTTGGCCCTTCTATGACTTGTGGGCTTCAACTCCCAGAATTCCTCAGCCAACATGCCTGGCTGAGGAATTCTGGGAGTTGAAGTCCACAAGTCATAAAAAGGCCAAGTTTGAAGACCCCTGCTTCGGAGAGTGATGCAAAGCATCTCAGTGAGGCCAACTGCATTTTGACAACGCAAATTGCATAGCCACTATCGTGTGAAGAACTGCATTGAAAAAATGTGGCTAATTCATGCACTCCTGCTACTTAAATCTGGAATCATCCCAATATGATTAGCCCATTTGGAATTCTGATAACTATTACAAAACTGAATTGAGTTACAGCAAATATTATCCTTTCACAGGTTCTTTCATTTGAGTCTTTCAGCTGCTCGGTGAACACTATATTAAGCCATTGTGTAGTATAGATCAACTTGCACCCACAGAAAAAAGCCAGAGTCTGTTGAAGGTAGGAAATCAAACCTGTGTTGACTTTTCTTTCAGATGGCAGGTATATCTTTTCTGAAATCTAAATACTGTGTTAGCTTTACCAGGTAGACCAGAAGTAAACACAGTTAATTCTACATTATTGTAAAGCTAGGTTAAGAGAATGTTGAAAGATTGAAAGTCAAATTCTCCTGCTGTCAACTTCACAGCCTGAGGACTTAGGGAGAGTCTTCTGGGCCTCTGTTCCACCCACTATACAGCTGCAAGATAGGCTGTCTCTTATCTGACCATTCTTTAGGCAGCATCTTTTTGACCAGTCTCCCAAGGTCCTTCCCACATACAGTTACACACTGTTAGCAGCTTGCTCTGAACTCAGCATGATCTATATATTCGTCCTGTGTAAGCTTTTATTCATCTGGCAACATTTTCTTGCCTTCTTGAACAATGATAAAATTTGGGGTTTCACACCAAATCAGCAGAAGTTCTCTCATCCCTACTCCTAAAAAAGAAATATTAACTTTCTGACACAAATCAGAATATTTGAGTAGTTTATACTTTACCCTTCCTTTGTACAATTTATGTGGATAGCACCTTGTTCCACAGAATCTCTCTCATCCCTACTCCTAAAAAACAAATATTAACTTTCTGACACAAATCAGAATACTTGAGTAGTCTATACTTTACCCTTCCTTTGTACAATTTATGTGGATAGTACTTTGTTGTCTAGCAGGGGGCCAATATGTTGCTCCTCTTTGTGGTTACAGATATTGCTTCTTTAAAGGAACATTTCTCATTTTAAAGGGTCATCCTTCACAGCATAGTAACATGTTTCAAGGATTTTAATCGATGTTCCTCATTTTCACATTTTCCACCTCTCTTGAAATGAATGGATATCTCTCATTTCAGATGCTTCATCTCCAAAGTAGCCCTCGTTTCTGAGATTTGATCTGTGTTCATTCCTCCTCCTCCTCCTCCTCCTCCTCCTCCTCCTCCTCCTCCTCCTCCTCCTCCTCCTCCTCCTCCTCCTCCTCCTCCTCTTCCTCCTTCACTGGTGATGTTTTCAGGAGCATAAGAGCCACCAGGAGGAGCTATTTTGGAAAGATTTGTTCAAAGCCTGCTACAAATAGGAATAAAAATCAGAATTTCCTTTGCCTGTGCTAGTTTTCTGGATTTTGTGTACCTACAGGGAATTGTTGTGCTTTTCTTAATCGAGAACAGTGTTTCTGAAACTTTTTTTTCCTCCCTTCCCACTTTTAAAAATTATGGAGGACTCCAAAAGAGCTTTAATTTGTATGGGTTATATTTATTGACATGTGCTGTATTAAAAATTAAAATTGATGCATTTGCTGCCACTACTGCTTCTCATGATTGTTTGATGGGATTTTAATATTGTATTATTTCCCAGTGTAGACGGGCAAATAATTTTGACTTTGCTGTTGCTTAAGGGAGTCTTGGGGGATCCCTCACAAGGGTCATAGAACCACACTTTAAGAACACACTTTAAGGCACAAGACAAGGGTGTCCAGTATCTCCATTATTATTTATTTTAACTCTGGAAGTGTTAAATAGAAATGTCAGACAGGACCCCAGAAATTAAAGGAATGGAAATAAAAGATGAAAAATATAAACTACAAGCATTTGCGGATGATTTGGTATTTATATTAGAAGACCTGTTGGAGATAAGCCCTAAATTATGGACAAAGATTGAAGAATTTGGAGAAGTAGCAGGAAATAAATAAACAGAGAAAAGACTAAATTGACAGTCAAAAACCTTACAGACAAACAGAAAAAACCCCAACTGTCAGAAAAAAAGAGACCTCCAGGTAGTGAAGAAAGTTAAATACCTGGGTGTGCAACAATAAAAGAAGATAATTATGTAAAACTATTAAAACAAATAAAACTAGACCTGGAAAAAAATCTACAACTCTCAATATTGGGAAGAATAGCAATGGTGAAAATGAACATTTTATCAAAACTACTTTTTTTATTTCAAACAGTACCTATAAAAATTGAGATTTTTTTTTGATGAGTTAAATGCATCAATTTTGAAATTTATCTGGCAAGGGGGAAAAGCCAGAATTAGACTGAAAATGTAACAAGAAGCGAAAGAAAATGGAGGATTTGGGCTACCAGACTGGGTTCTATACTATCAAGCAGCTGCATTAACATGGTTAAAAAGAATGGATAACCCTTAGACACAAAAGATTACTATACTTAGGATGACAGGACTTACAACTCAGATGGCATGCCTTCCTATGATATAGGAAGAACAAAATCCATAAATACTTTCAAAATCACTATGTAAGAAATGCTTTGCTTCTAACATGGGAAAAGATAAAAACGAAAATTTATATGAAAATACCAGGATGGATCTTGACAATGGAAGCGTTTGTGCACCCAAATTTAATTAACTATGAGAAACTTGTGACTTATAGAGACATTTTGGATACTGAAGGGAAATTACAAACTAAACAAGAACTGGAAGAACAGGGCATTGAGCTATCATGGTGCCCATACTTGCAAATGCAAATGAGATATGAGAAAGATGCCAAAACATATGGTTTTTATAAAGACCAGACAGTGTTTCACCAGATACTATTGTCATCAGATGAAAAATTGATTAAGAAACTATAATTTTTTGTTAAACTTAAAGATAGAAGATGAACAAATCAAAGAAACAATGATAACATGGGCAAAAAACTTTGGGCACAATGTAGAGTTAGAAAAATGGCACAATTTATGGGAAAGAAACTATAGAATAATAAGGGCAGCTGCCTATAAGGAAAATGTATATAAAATGTTTCTTTTATATATATATAAAATTCTTTTATTAAAACAATCAACATTGAACATGAAAACATATTGTGCAGCAATCATCATGGCACCTGATATACAATACTAAGTATTAGTCTTTGAAAACGTCTGAATTAGTAAGCCTTTTTCCACCCCTCGCGTCTAGCCTCAACTATACTCCTGTTACACTTTGTTTGATTGGTGTTTCTCTTATCTGGTTCCATATTAATGTGATCAACATTAAACCAAGGATCCTATTGTTAAACAATCATCCTAGAACTTAGCATACAACATTAGGTATTAATCTTTGTAAACATCTGTTTTAGTAAACGTTCTTCCCTCCTCCCTTCCCTCTTCAAGTATAGTCCGAGTACCTTTTGTTTATATAAAATGTTTTATAAATGGCACTTACCACCTGCAAGATTAGAAAAAATGTTTAAAAACATTTCTAGCAATTGTTGGAAATCTAGGCAAAAGCCAGGCACATATTACCAGCTTTGGTGGACATGCCCTAAAGCAAAAAAATTCTGATCAAAAATCCATATGTGGTTAGAGAAAATGTTAAGAAAACATGTAGATTTTAAGCCGGAACTATTTCTTTTAGGTATAATCTCAGAAAACTGTGATAAAGAATATGTGTATATTTAATATTACACGTACTAACAGCAGTGAAAATTACATTTGCACAGTACTGGAAAAATGAAGAAACACCAACTGAAGAAGACATAATTAAGAAAAGTCTGGACTGTATGGAAATGGATAAGCTTACGTTGAAAATGAAAGGGAAAGAAGATACAGAATACTTTCAAACATGGGATAATTTTTACAAATGACTAGAAAATGGGAGTAGAGAGTAGGAATGGAAGTTGTATTATTATTAATGTTAAATATATGGACCCAGACAACACGTTATTTACTAAGCACTAAAGATTTGTAATTATAAAAAAAAATCAATGAAGTATTTTTTTTAAAAAAAGAACATTAATGTAGAAGAAGTAAAACTACAAGGAAGGTGATTTAGACTAGACAGCAAGAAGATCTTTCTTATTGTACAGGTGTCAGCCAGTGGAAATCTGCCAGCAATGCCTCTCTGATTTCTGCATACTGCAAACACTGCACACAAACAAACAATAATGGATGTAAATTTGACATCAGGACCCAAACCAAGGACAAAATAATATCAGAACATTTCAGCTCCCAGAACATTTTTTAGCAAACCTCAAACTGTCTGTTTTGGAAAACTCTTTAACTCTTCTATGAGCAAGAAATAGCTGAACTCACATACTTCAAAAGATTGCAGACTATTTCACAGGGCTCAACAAACACAATGAAGTTTAACACATTACATTTGTGAATTGATAAATTATTTCTAATCTATCTCTTATGTAATCTGCATTTGCATAACCAACCTGTCCTCTCCTCCTTTCCCTCTCATCCCAGTTTAACTCTACATCAATTTACCCACTCTGTGTTTCTGATGCAATGAACTGCAGCTCATGAAATCTTACGCCTTTTAATAATTTTTTAAAGTTGCTCCTTCTGATTTTTGCCACCATAGACTAACATGGCTTCTCTCCAACAATACTATACTTCCATCATTCCAGAAAAGATTTACAGTATATATGAAATTTGAAAAAATGTTGCCAGTTAATGTAGATTTTTCCAACCTAGTTCCTTGGATACATGTAAGTTCTGGAGGCATTCAAAACAAAGTAGTCCCTCTGTGGATTTTGCTCCACTAGTAGTTGCTAACTATAAAGGGTGGTGCTCATCTCTATTTCAAAGCCATTGAGCCAGCATTGTCTGAAGACATTTCCACAGTCACCATAGTGTTACCTATTTATCTACTTGCAGCAACCCAGGTTTGAGACTTGAGTGCCACATGATGGGGTGAACTCCCATCCTTGCCCCAGCGCCTGACAACCTACCAATTTGAAAGCATGCAAAATGTGAGTAGATTCAAAACAAAACTGGATTGGAATTTTGGAAGTTGTAAGAAATTAGGTTGGGAAGGAAGGTATAGACCAAGGGTGTCAAACTGCCAGCCTGTGGGCCGGTTGCATCATATGGATGCCGTGCCCACCCCAGCTCTGGCAATGCAAAAAAAAAGTTGTGATATGTCGTGACACATCACGTGACATGGCGAATTTGACACCCATGGTATAGACAAAACCTACATGAGCCATTGCTTTGATGTGCTAGAAAGATTTGGTTCAACAACCCCCGCCCCTACAGCAACCTTTCCACCCAATCAAAACTGGCTTAACATATGGGGAAAGGCTTGACATCACATCAATCTGAAATTCTGAACCTTTCCTTGGGATTATATCCATTATATTTCCCAAGGCTCTATTCAATTCTATTTGAATCAGCACAAAAGAAAAAGTGGCCACATGATCCTGCTCTCCCTTTGCAAAAATTGTGAAGATCTGTGTGAAAAGAACATATGCAAGGTCTCCAGAAATATAAGCCTTCGAGAAATCACTAGACTATAATGCACATCATATTTAGCCACTGTCCATACTGACTTAAGATAATGGGATTTATTGTACATCTGGAGCATCAGAGGCTTGGCATGCTGCACTTATATCTTTAACATGATATTCAGAGTAGTTTATAATTACCATGACTTTCAGAATTGATTCAGTATCTATTGCTATAATCTGCAGTAATGAATCAAGGCAGGAAGCTGATATTCCTGCCTGCCTAATATTGTACCACTAAGTATTAAATACATTGTCTTCCTGATAGCAGAGATGAATGTCAGATCCAGCCAGGCCTGGATTCAGATTCCCTGGAAGAATCTTGCATATGAAATATCCGGATTCTTCCTCTAAGGGCGAAGATTGGGGACACCTCAGAAGTTTTTACATCTCAACTGGATTATCCAGAGTGTGGCACTCGCCTCCCTCCTCTGGTGCCCTATGCTGCAGCAGGCAAGCTTATCTGCTTTTTGATCTCCTGGAAGAAGGGAAGCCCTTTCAATACCTGCTGTTTAAGAATAAATGGCTCTGCTCTTCCTGTCTGCCAGTGGCTAAGCCTGACCGGAATTCCAATCACGTTGGCTGCACAAGGCCATGTCCTTTTTCTCCTTCAGTCCTTCCAAATTCAGTGTTACATAGAGATGCAGATTCTTGCTTTGCAAGAATTGTTCTATCACACAACTATCATTTATTGGATTTTATTTGTGCATGTGTGGTGTGCGTGCGTGTGCGTGTATGCATCGGTACATGTGCACTAATCCTCCCACACCCGCAGTGGATACTGATCTTTTAGTTGATTTGTTTGCTATACTGCAATTTTTGTCTAAGCATACCAAAACTAAACTCAGCACGACTACTCAGTCAAAACGCCTGTTAGAAATTTTCCATTATGATACGTACAGGGAGGAAATTTGTAATATTTATTAAGATGTAGACAATAGCTATTTTCTAAGTAATAAGGAAGTGCACTAGGTTTTTAAAATTTTCATTAACATGTGCTTCAACATGCTTATATGAGTGCTGTCAGGGAAAGAAAAAAGTATGTTTATTTTTCCAGTAGAAATTTAAGCTCAGAGTGCTTCTGGTTATTCAGAAATGGCTCCGAACGCATGGAGGTTTGCCCCCACAGAATAGGTTCTTCTTCTTTTTCCATTATTTGTACCAAAGTTGAAACAAGCTTGTCGCTATAATGGACAAATTGTTCCCAGAATGGATCTCTTATGCATTCCATGTAACCTTCATTAACTAAAGACATGGACACTGTAGATCGAGCTCTGAATCGTGTAATATATTTCCCTGACTGCTATTTTCTAAGTATCATGTTGGACTATGAGTGGAGAGACTTGGATCCAAGTTGCCATTTAGTCATGGTGATAACTGGCAAAGGAATGACCTTGGACAAGGCACCACTTTTCAACTTAATTTTCCTTACATCATTACAAGTAGTCCTTGACTTACAACCATTCATTTAGTGACTGTTCAAAGTTACAACGACATTTGAACAAAGCGACATGACTGTTTTTCATGCTTACAACTATTGCAGCATCCCCGTGGTCACATGATCAAAATTCAGACATTTGGCAACTGGCTCACATTTATGACAGTTGCAGTGTCCCAGGATCATGTGATCCTCTTTTGTGATCGTCTGACAAGCAAAGTCAAGGGGGAAGCCAGATTCACTTAACAACCATGTTACTAACTTAACAACTGTAATGGTTTACTTAACAACAGTGGCAAGAAAAGTCATAAAATGGGGCATAAGTCACTTAACAACTGTCTCACTTAACAACAGAAATTTTGGGCTGAATTACGGTCATAAGGTGAGGGCCAACTGTACTCTTAAGGTGATGTGAGGAAACCCAGTTTTCCTGATCCCTTTCAAAGAAGGATAAAGTGCCACTTTAAAACATGCTAAGCCCTTAGCACTGTTTGTCATAACTTCATGCTGTTTGATAATTCCACAGGCTGCTATTATTATTGTTCAGATGGAGTTTTGAAAAAAGGTTGACTTTCTCAGCTTTTGCCTATTGTGTATACCGGTATTACTTTGCTCATCATCATAGTTTTTGGTATTTCCAGAACTCCTTTTTTTTGTTCAAATACATCTCTTTCTGCTATCAGGAATATAAGTCAATATTTCTCAACCTTGACAGTTTGAAGAAGTATAGACTTCAACTCCCAAAATTCCCCAGCCAGTTCTGCTGGCGGGAAATTCTGGGAGTTGAAGTCCAAATATCTTCAACCTGATAAGGTTGAGAAACACTGATATAAATAATTTTGAAACTCTGAAGCACTCTCTCCTTCAAACTACATGACAATCAAAACTCTATTCAGTCATAAAAGGCAAACGATTATAATTTACACTGATTTTCAAGCCTTTCGTGAAGCATATGAGGAACTTTTCTTGGGCGAATATGACCAGAATCCATAAGGGTTGAACTCCAACAGATATGGTTTTGAAGAGCTGTGCTTTCACATTGACAGAATTTCATTTTGAGCTATGAGAAGTGGCAAATAATTGTTAAAACGATTACTAAAATGGATTATTGGCCTTTCAACCTCTACATCAGATGTAATTTATTTATGTATTAAATTTTTATGCCACCCATCTCCTCTATAAGGTGACTTTAGGTGGCTTACAGATAATAATCTATAGGAAAGTACAGAATCAGAGCATTCAATTACATTACCTGTGTGAAACACACTGGCCAAATTCTTGGGAGTTAAAAAAGAAATCACCAATGAACACATGTGCTAAAGAGAGACGCAGAAAGGAATAAGCTGACAGATGGCCAAAAAAAGAGGGGGGGGGCTAACAGAGGAAAAAAACGACACTCTCCGGTATCCTGCACTTTGGCTGTGCTAGAAGAGGGACAGGCAGATCTGGGGCTGACCAGCACTCCCTGTCTCATGTTCATTTGCAATTGGTTAAAAATATATTTGTGGAATTGTGGATGTGACCTACTAGGAAGAACAAAGAAGATAAAATCATTGTTCACGGCCAGGGCAGGTTTTCTCCCATCAGGGTAGCAGAGACATCATTGGCAGGTCAAAGGTCAAATATTTGTTTGTTTCTTCTGCCGCCAGGAAGGTCATGAACTCGCACCTATTCAGCAAGGACTGCTGGGAAAGCACAAAAGCCTCTGCGCTGACAATGGAAAAAAAACGCGTCCTTGAAAAAAAACGTTTGTCCAGCTTCCAGAGCTGGGCCTGTTGCTATGACAACAGTCAACTCTGGAGGCACCCATCTTTTCTCCTCCCCGTTCTTGCCCTCCCTGGGAATGTCAGACGGAGGAGGCTGAAGCAGCTGCTGAAAGCAGTGGTGGCTTCTCGGCCCTCCCTTTTGTGGGGAGCAAAGACCTGTCATAAAGCTCCTGAAGGATGCAGACCATTTTGGATCTCTTTGTCACCACATAGAGACTGCAGCCATTGCCCTCTTTGCCTTTTTAAGACTCAGCCTCCTTCCTCGGATGCTGCAGTCACTGCCCAGTCTCAGGGACCCTACCTGTTACCTCCTCCTACAACTGAGCTTTTCTTTTCTCTCTCACATTGAGGACCGTGGCATTTCTCTAGCGTGCTCCTTAGAGCCATGTTTCCTTTAAGACTTAGGTTCTAAGGGCAGTAAAAAGTGTTGATTGACACATTTTAAATGCATTAAAAAGATTTTGGACACCTGTTATAGTGTTGAGAGTTTGATGATATGGTGAGGGTTTTTTTCTTAAAAATCTTTATTAAAAAATAATTGCTGGTTTTTAGAATGGCACACTAAAAGAATAAATAAATAAAGCTACTTTCCAACTGTCTAGTCCTGTTCGAACTAAGGAGAAATTTCCTGACAGTTAGAACAACTGGAACGCCTCCAGAAGTTCTGAGTACTCCAACACTGGAGGGTTTTAAGAAGAGATTGGACAACCATTTGTCTGAAATGGTAAAGGGTTTCCTGCTTGAGCAGGGGATTGGACTAGAAGACCTCCAAGATCACTTCCAACTCTGTTATTCTGTTATTCCTGAAGAGTTCTCCCCCTCCCCCCCAATCAGGATGATCATTAGTGCTTGGCTTTCAATTTCTCTCAAGATGTTGAAGCAGGTAAATTCTTTGAACTCAAAGGATCCAGGCCAGCACCATCACTTATTCATAGAGGCTACCTAGATGTTCTCTGACTTGGAAGGTGAGAGAGTCACGACTTTATTGCATGCTCTTTCAAGGAGGGTGCTGAAACTTCGGCAGTGTCCAGTCCTTTTGGGTGGCAGTACACTATGCACCCATATCCAAAGATTAATTCATCTATTTGCAACACACACAGAGAAGTTGTCCACTTCACCTGACTCTCTGTTATGAGACGGAGACGATTTGATTTCAACCTACCTTTACCCAAATGCATTTGGAAGACGCCCAATTGTGGAAGGCTACTGAGACGACTGGTACAGCTACCTTTGCACAATGTCTAAAAGAAAAGGAAAAAAAAGCTTTATCAGGAAAGTAATAGCACAACATCACAGCATGACAGCTTCTCCCACTCCTATTCCTCTTTCTCTGTGAAAACAAGAGGTTGTTCAGCTGCTCTTAGAAGGGCTGAGGCCATATAGGTTGGTACTTTTAGGAAGGGTCATGGTCTGTGTGAGTGTGTTCATGGGGAGTGGGGTAGAAAGAAAGAATGCAAAAATCTATTCTGCTAAGGGATGCAAGTGAACCAAGTGCAGCAATTATGAAGAAGGATTTATGTTTGCCTGCCTTTAATCGGAAACTTGGTGTCAACAAGAAAAATATCTCCTGTCCAGAGTGCCGGCTCCCTGCTTTATCATTATTATTGTACAGAAGGTTTATTTTGAAATTTAAGGCAAAGATGGTTTTTAAATTAAATTTAACATAGGATTTGCTGCATGGAACACGATGAGGGCGAGGTGTCCTTTGGTGTCTAATGACTCCGGGGACAGCTTCCCCCTCACCCAAGCAAATGCTGAACAGCTGGGGGCAGCCTATGCCCTACCTCCCCAACCCTCCCCCTGAAATCTCTCTGACTCTCTGTGTCCAATTTATATGACAGAAGGAAACTACAAATGAGGTTGGTTTGCGCTGCACTTTTCTTTGGGCATTGCAAGCACTGAATGTCTTCCCTTGTGAGAAGACAACGTAGGGATTGTTTTAAAATATCCAGCAAAAGAAAGAACAGGGAGAAAAGCGCATGTTTGATTTTGTATTTTAGCTGTGCGATGGAAAACATAGCACATTAAGACTATATTTCCATGACTGGTATGTCAACCTTTTTTTTTTTTTAAATCACTTGGTGAAGGTGACTTTGCATATGACTCTGCATTTTGTGTTCAATACACAATACACTACATTTTGCAGGTTTCGCACACAAGCAGATGGGGGAAACGAATGCAGGATATACTGGATACTGTCATAAGACCAATCTCCAAATGTATAGCTTGGTTTGTGGTTTCTAAAATTCACCTTGCAGTGAAGAGCCTCTGGATAACTTCCAAAGCTGGCCCTTGGTCCTAAAATTATGGGAGGGGCAATATGAAGAGCCTGTTGCAATTATATATATATATATATAAACACCCGCGAAAACCTCAGAACACACACACACACACACACACACACACACACACACACACACACATATATATGTCTTTGGTTCTTCAGGTTTTCTCCCACGTAGAATTTGAAGTGTCTTGGTGACGTTTCGACGAAGTCCCATTCGTCATCTTCAGGCTGGTGCTTTCGGCTTCGTGCTTCTAGCAGCAAATATTTTTTGGGTCCTTCCCCCACCCCCCCCAACCCAGTCCTCCAATAATGACAGTGTTGTGAAGGATATGAAGAGAGAAGGCAGGAGCCAGAATTTCTAAAAGGTTGCTGGGGAAGTGGCAGTGAGCATTACACATTCCATGGGCCGCCTTCTGTTAGTGCAATCTGATTATTGTAATTTTTAAACATTGATTTAATTGTGAATTGTTTTAATTTGTTTTCATTGTAAACAGCCATGGGAGTTATTATGGCTGAAAGGCCATCTGTACCTCTAATTAATAAGAAGTACCTAATAATTCAGATATGCATTCCTTGCAGGCTCAGACTAGCTTCCTTGTGCTACAATGCTGCATACTATAGTACGGGTTGCCCTCTTTTGGTCAGGGAACGGGCGGGGGAACGAACGAAAAAGGTCCAAATGACTTATTTTGCTCGAGTGGCTTCATCTTCGTAATAAATTCTCACAAATACTGCTGCGATGTAGGGTGCTACCCTCTGTTCCTTTATTGTCCAAATGCAACTGTTTTTTTTCTTTTAAGTTTGTTTCATTACATTAGCTCTTAATTAGAGAAAATTTAAAATTTTGATTAAAAAGCAGGCAACCCAGAAGTGTATATCATTCTCGGGAGACTAACTGTATGAATAACAGAGGTTGAAATACCACAGAATTCAAGTCCCTCCTTAGCAATGAAAGCCAGCTAAGTCACTTTGGGCTAGTTGCTCACTCTCTCTCTTTCAGCCCAACCCATCTCACAGAAATAGGAGGAGGAGAGTGTGTTGGATATGTTTTCCACCTTGAGTTATTGGTAAAAATAATAATAAAAGCAGGAAACAAACAAACAAACAAACAAACAAATATGTACTTACGTACGTACATAAATTGGAATCAGTCTTGTCTAGCGGTTAGGAAAGTTCTCCTGGCCTAGGAACCGAGAGATTGTGAGTTCTAATATCACCTTAGACATGAAAGCCAGCTATGTAACTTTGGGGCAGTCCCTCTCTCCGAGTCCAACCCACCTGACAGGGTTGTTGTTCTGGGGAAAATAGGGGAAGGAAGGCGTATTAGTATGTTCACCACCTTGAATTACTTATAAAGTAATAAAGGTGGGTTAAAGTCTAATAAATAAATTAAATAAATATGGCATGCAAGTCCTTCACAAGGTGAAAGAGAGATTGCTGTTTAAGCTTTCGAGTTAAGGTTAAGAAGTTGAAAATCAGAGAATAAGCTAAGACTGGACCAATCTTCTTATGCTGATCACTGCTTTCTGACACTGAAAACAGTGACTGAGGACAGGGGGTCCTCTGAAAATACTAATTGTACTACGGTAGTTCATAATGCGTCTAACCTTTTGGTTGCTGTGATGGGGTTAAGGCATATAAAGGTGGTGTACAGGTAGTACGACCACAATGGAGCCCAAAATTTATGCTGTTAAGTGAGACACTTGTTAAGTGCGTTTTGCCCCATTTTACGACCTTTCTTGCCATAGATGTTAAGCGAATCACCGCAGCTGATAAGTTAGTAACCCGGTTGTTAAGTGAATCTGGTCTTCCCCATTGACTTTCCTTGTCGGAAGGTCGAAAAAGCTGATATCTGGTCATAAACACGAACCAATTGCCAAGCATCTGAATTTTGATTACATGATCGTGGGGACGCTCCAAAGGTCATAGCTGTGAAAAATGGTAATAAGGCACATTTTTCAGCACCATTGTTACTTCGAGAGGTCACTATAGGATTTCTTGCCTGAGCAGGGGGTTGGACTAGATGACTTCCAAGGTCCCTTCCAACTATTATTATTATTGTTGTTGTTGTTGTTGTTGTTGTTATAAGTGAACTATTGTAAGTCAAGGACTACCAGTACAGGGAATGGTGTCTGAATCATAAAGTTACCAGTGCTGTAATACAGATATGCAGATGGCTGAGACAAGGACAAATAAAATCAGTAGGAAAGAAAATCAGCAAAGAGGTACAAGGTCTTAGAACAGTGGTTCTCAACCTATGGGTCGCGACTCCATTTGGGGTCGAACGACCGTTTCGCGGGGGTCGCCGGACACCGTGGTCCGCCATTTTTTTTTTGTTTTTTTGTTTTTTTTTCGGCGTGCGTGCACCGCGCATGCACGGATCGGCCCGTCGTGCGCGTGCCGCGCATGCGGAGATCCGCCCGTCGCGGCCATTTTGTTTTGTTTTTTTGAATTTTTTTTATTTTTTTAAAAAAATTTTAATTTTTTTTCCGGCGCGTGCGCCCCGCGCATGCACAGATCGGCCCGTGGGGTCTCAACCTGAAAAAGGTTGAGAACCACTGTCTTACAATTTCCCAGTGACTCTGTAGAGAGTTTGACTTTGGAAAGCCAGGCAAGACTGGTCATTTCCTGCAGGCAGGGGTGAGGTATTTCCTGGATCTCTGAATGCCTCTAGGTTCCAGCAGTGTCAGGATGGCTGAATGAATGCAGAAATTGCCTTGAGTCAGGGGGGGCCAACCCAGCAGCAGTCACTGGCTCCAAAATGGCAAGCATGGCTGGGCAAAGGAAGCCCCCACCCTTTTTACTTGGATGCAATGTACGTGGCACATACAGGTAGTCCTTGACTCTTAGGGCCACAGTTGAGCCCAAAATTTCCGTTGTTAAGTGAGACCTTTGTTAAGTAAGTTTTGCCCCCTTTTATGACTTTACTCGCCATATTTGTTAAGTGAATCACTGCAGTTAATAAGTTAGTAACCCGAGGTGCAGCGGCCCTGCCTCGGTCCGCCGCGTCGCCTCCTCCGCCCGTCGTCTCCGCCGCCGCCGCCGCCGCCATGAAGTTCGTCTACAAGGAGGAGCACCCCTTCGAGAAGCGCCGCTCCGAGGGGGAGAAGATCCGCAAGAAGTACCCGGACAGGGTCCTGGTCATTGTGGAAAAAGCCCCCAAGGCCCGAATAGGAGACCTGGACAAGAAGAAGTACCTGGTACCCTCCGACCTCACAGTGGGCCAGTTTTACTTCCTCATCTGGAAAAGAATCCACCTGCGGGCCGAGGACGCCCTCTTCTTCTTTGTCAACAACGTCATCCCCCCGACCAGTGCCACCATGGGGCAGCTCTACCAGGAACATCACGAGGAGGACTTTTTCCTTTATATTGCCTACAGCGATGAGAGCGTCTACGGCAGCATGTAAGACCCCCGAGCCCACCGGCTGCCGCCAAGGGGCACCTTGCCCCGAAGGGACCTGCACTTTCTGTTGTTACTTGTTGTTGACTTTATGTTAAAAAAAAAAAAGTTTTGTTTTGTTTTTTGGGTTTTTTTGCTCCAGGAAAACGGAGGGTTCTCTTCCCCCATTTCCCCCCCCTTTATTTCTGGCTGTGAATCTTTTAACTCTCTCTTCCTCTTTTAACATGCCCCTCCCTCCTTTTGGCTTTGCTCTGGGTTTTTCCTTTTGAGGTTGGTTGTGGCTAAAATTAAATACCTCTCCGTGATGGTTCTCTCCTTCCCCCCCCTTCTGCCTCCTCCTTCCATGCTCCTCCTTCCTTCCTTCTTTCTTTTTTTGTTGAAAAGGTAGGAGATCTCCAATTTCTCCCTCCAAAGCGACACAGACCACCCTACTCGCCCACCCTCGTTTTGTTTTGTTTTTCCAAATTTCCTTTGCCACGCGCCCCGACTTTGTTTTCATCAGGGATGTGCGTCGCCTGGTAGATTTCTGTAACCAGAGTTTGGGGGTGGGGAGGGGGAAACGAATGCTAATTAAAAAAAATGGTATATCAGGAGAAAAAAAAATAAGTTAGTAACCCGGCTGTTATGTGAATCTAGTTTCCCCATTGTCGGAAGGTTGCAAAAGGGGATCACATTGACTCCAGGATGCTGCAACGGTCATAAAGAGGAGCCAGATGCCAAGCATTTGAATTTTGATCATGTGACTATGGAGATGCTGCAAAGTTCATAATTGTAAAAAACGGTCATAAGTCACTTTTTTCAATGCTGGTGGTTGCTGAGTGGCAAGCTATATTTTGAAACCCCTTTCACGAGCCCATCAATGTTTCCTCCAGCTGACTTAAAGGACAATGCAACAGGTCTTTCATACTCGATGTTTCCAATGTATCATTTGTCTGTGTATCACTCTCTTTCCCCAATGATCTTAATGTTAAATGTGCTTTTTTCACAGCAGCCACATACGGCAGTGAAGTAGTATGGAGTCAATCATCGTGAACCTAAGATCCCTCTCTTGGCCAGTCATTGCCAGCACTGAGTCAATCCTGAGCAGTCACCACATCTATTGCAACTGTTCCTTGTGTGATGGACTGCCCCATAGCATGTACTCCCAGAGGCAGGAATCTCTCCATCATATTTCTGGTGTTCACCTGTAGATGCTGGGGACACACTGCTTTGATGAGAAACAGCCTTTAGATAATCATCCATTTGTGACTTAGTGTCTTGCCAAGCAAAGAAGCATAACTCCTAGTTACTGTATTCAGTCTCAGCTTGAGTGAGATAGCAATAAAAGAAGGCTAAGTTCCAGTTAAGCACCTTTTGGGATAAATACTGCCTGCATTAGATGAAATCAAATGGGATAAAGCAGGGAATGGAATGGCCGTATAGACACTCTACTGAAGCAAAGGCAGACAGATTATTCTATGCATCAGAGGCTGTGCATGCCATCTAAGTAACAAATATACTTACCCATGGATGAACAGGAGAGTAAGGATACAGTAGGGCTGCTGGTCAGTCAGGCTGCTGTGAATAAAGATTGATCAAGCCAGCATGAGATGAATATAGCAGCGGTTCTCAACCTTTTCCAGTCCGCGACCCCGACCTGCACCGTGCATGCGTGGTGCGACCTCGACCTGCACCGCGCATGCACGGTGTGACGGCCCACATCGTGCATGCATGGCACGATGGCCCGCATCGCACGTGCGTGGCACGGGCGACGGCTTGTACCGCACATGCATGGTGTGTGCGTGATGGCCCATACCACGCATGCGTGACGCGATGGCCCACATCGCGCATGCATGGTGCTCGTGCAACGGCCCGCATCATGCATGCGCGGTGCTACCCCGCGCATGCGCGGTGCTGCCCCCTGTGCCAGCCAAGGGGAAAAGGGGGGAAAAATGGCGGACTGCGGTGTTTGGCGACCCCCGTGAAATGGTCGTTCAACCCCAAATGGGGTCGCGACCCACAGGTTGAGAACCGCTGGAATATAGGATTCACTAGCAAGATCATCAGCTCTAGGAATGAAATCCAAGAGTAACAGAATAACAGATCTAATTTCTTGCAGGCTGAAAAAAAAAACTTCCTCTAGGAAGGACTCAGACAAGAAGCCGGGACAGGGGTTAGACTGTTCAACAATTTTTCCCAATGTTTTGATTTGGTTTGAGAGGAATTGTGCAGTAGGCTGTGCATTACATCCTCTGTATCAAATAAGTACGACCAATTTCCCTAAAGGTAACTATTCCCAATCTGACCAGGCTGACTGGGAATAGGTGGGCTTTAGGGGTGGGTGGGCTACAGTTCCAATGTATCTAGAGGGCACTGGAGTTGTGAAGTCTTCCATAAAGTACTGACTGGATGAGTTTCAGCATCCCAGTATACAGGCCATGACTTCTGCAAGTGTTATGTGAAATATGAAAATTGTCTCTGGCTGAGCCAACTCTACCACCAGAATAAAAGAAGATGAAAGAGACCTTGGAGTACAACCCCCCACTCAAACAGAAAACCTCATACCATTTCAGACAAATTGTTGTCCAATCTTTTCTTAAAAACCTCCAGTGCTGGAGCACCCAAAACTTCTGGAGGCAAGTCGTCCCACCGATTAATTATTCTGTCAGGAAATTTCTCTTTAGTTCTAGGCTGCTTCGCTCCTTGATTAGTTTCCATCCATTGCTTCTTGTCCTGCGTTCAGTTGCTTTGGACCAGTCTTAAAGTTGCCAAGGTTGAGAACCCCTGCTTTAGAGAATAGGTTGGCTCCCTCTTCTTTGTGGTAGCCCCTGAAACACTGCTATCATGTCACCCCTAATATTTATTGTCAGTAAACTAGACATACCCTACAACCATTCTGCATATGTTTTAGCCCCTAGTTCCCAGTGCATAGGTTCTTTGGATTATCTTACAAAGGGTGGTATATGGGTAGAAGAAATTTAAAAAAAAAGTTTGGTGAGTGCTTTGTGAGCCACTGACTGACCATTTCCCCATTAGTGATTTAAGTATCTTCATGGCATTGTCCCCCCAATTGTTTAAAGCAAGGGTCTTCAAACTTGGCCCTTTTATGACTTGTGAACTTCAACTCCCAGAATTCCTCAGCCAGGCATGCTGGCTGAGGAATTCTGGGAGTTGAAGTCCACAAGTCATAAAAGGGCCAAATTTGAAGACACCCTGCTTTAAAGCATATCCTCATTACTGTTATTTTTACACTGAGATGGTTGGATAATTCTAAAAGCTTATGAGGAAGCGACATGTATGCAACTGATGGACAGCTTTAGTTTTAGGCAGTGGTTAATACTGGTATGTAATTGCTCTTGCACTGTTCTTCTCTTATTGCAGAGAGTAAGGAAGATGTCCTGGAGATAGGTGAGATCCATTACCAAAGCAACTAGGAGAAAAGATATCTTAAGTCCACTACAAGCAGAAAATGTGTGGAAGAATCTCCAATAGACGCCTTCCTAATTCACATGGGTATGAGAAGAGAAGACAATCCAGCACAATTTGACTTGCAAGATTCTGTCGTAGCTACTCTCCAAAATATCAGTCTGAGCCTTCCTTAAAGTGATAACTGGACTAATCTATCTACCGGTAGTGGGACTGCTACACATACAGGGCTGCCTATACATACTGATCCTCACACAAGTATAGAGCCACCAAATCCCATATTTCACATAATGTGGCCCAAAGAAAATAATATCGTATCCTTTTAAATATATTTTTGAACATAATTAGCCTGGCCATTAATGAATCAGCATCTTCACAGTAACACACTCCTTAACCATTGACCCTGGTGGCATCTTGGGTTGGGGCTGCATCTCCCTACAAACTACAGACTCTGTGGAAGGAGGAGGAGAGCGCAACATAAAATATTAATGACACAACATCATTTCTGCGATTAAAGGGAGAAATACATCAGGTATGGCAACCTCGGCAAGATCTACAGTCTCACTCTTGGTGACTTTAAATTTTCTTATCTTTGATAAAGAGGAAATGAGGTTCGATTAAAGAGAGTCCATGGAGAGCAGTCAGAGCAAGTTAGGGCACCCACTATGTTGGGAGGGGAGAGGTGGATGGGCTGAAGAGGAAGGGTAGAAGTAAGTCAGACTCAAAAGGGATGCTTATAACCAGGAAGGAAAGCAGCATGTAGGATGCTTGGAGAGGTCACCTGCAGGACAAAGGACCAAAGCACGTAAATGAGCAGGGTAAGCAGGTTTCCCTCATATATTACTGGCTCTTTAAAACTCCTCCATTGCAGGGGAAAAAAATGGGTGACCTTTGTCCTGCTGGCAGCAGACACTGAATCAAGTTGCTGTGAGGCTACGGTAGAACCATTTCTGCAGCAGCTCTTTAAGATATCTGACCATCATCAATCACCTGTCAAAAGGGCTTGGGTCACCCTCCTTGAAATAACCCATTGAAATAAATAGGGTTTCTGATAGTCATGACTAACTTAAGTTCTGCAGTGTCTATCTGAAAATGGTAATCCAATGCCTCTTGAGCAGGGGTAGGCAACCCTGGCTCTTTTATGACTTGTGGACTTCAACTCCCAGAATTCCTGAGCCAGCCATGCTGAGGGGAAAGGGAGAGGTTTCCAAGCTGAGCCATGCTGGCTCAGGAATTCTGGGAGTTGAAGTCCACGAGTCATAAAAGAGCCGAGGTTACCTATCCCTGCTCTAGAGGATACAAAGCTGAAAGACACCCCAACTTTTTTTTAAATTTTATAATTTTTATTAATTATATATTTGTAAATGTAAACAGAAGAAACAAAGAAAAAATCAGGTTGAGTGCAACTCAACTTAATACAATCATTTTCTACTTGTAAACATTTTTCAATCAACATATAAAACATTTAACTATAGGCTAGATACAGTTTCTTAGATTGATATTTCCCTTGTATGTAATCTATCCATTTTTTCCAGTCCAACATATATTTTTCATTTGAATGATCCTTCAAATATGCAGATATTTTGGCCATTTCTGCCAAATTTATGACTTTCAAGGTCCATTCTTCAATAGATGGTAATTCTGGTTTCTTCCAGTATTGTCCCACCAGCAGTCTTGCTGCTGTGATCAAATTCAAAATTAAGTTCGTCTCCAAGGTGGTACAGTCTTTTGTAATACCTAACAAAAACAACTGAGGTAGAAATTCAATACGCTTTTTCAAAATGTTCTGAAGAGCCCACCATATTTTTCTCCAAAAAGCTTTAATTTTTCTACAGGTCCACCATACATGAAAATAGGTAGCATCCATACTTTCACATCTCCAACATTTAGATTGGAGGTCAGGGTAGATATATGATAGTTTTTTCGGATCTAGATGCCATCTATAAAACATTTTGTAAAAATTCTCTCTTAAATGTTGCGCTTGCGTAAATCTTACATTTTTCACCCAAATTCTCTCCCACGTTGCCATCATAATAGGTTGTCCAAAATTTTGTCCCCACTTTATCATACAATCCTTGACTAGTTCAGTTTCGGAGTCAATTTCTATTAATACATTATACACTCTTTTGATATGCATAGACCTTTGGTCTCTAACTTGTTTAATTAAATTCTCATCTGTTTGGGATAAACCCATCTTCAAGTCTTTTTGCCATCTAGACTGCAATTGTAAATATGAAAACCAAGTATAAACTATTCCTTCATCTCCTAGCATATTCGAGGACTTTAATGATAACACATTCCCTTCTTTCATTATGAGTTTACTATAGGGCACCACATCTTGAGCTTGTACTATGTTTATGTTCTCTATTGCGTGTCTGGGAACCGTCCAAACGGGAATCTTTCCATTTAGTAAGTACTGATACTTTTTCCAGACACGCAACAGAGAGTTTCTCAGTAGGTGCTCCTTGAAGCTCTTATCCACCTTTTTGTCATAAACTAGATATGCGTGCCAACCATATAGTAAATCATACCCTTCAATATTCAGTATTCTGTCATTGGATAGATTAACCCAGTCACTTAGCGCAACTAGAACCGCAGCATGATAATATAACTTAAGATTGGGCATTTTTAAACCACCTCTTTCCCTTGTATCCTGGATAATTTTTAATTTAACCCTCAGTTTCTTGCCATCCCAAATAAAGCTGTTAATACCCTTCTGCCACTCCTCCAGGTTCACATCCTTTTTAAGTATAGGTAACATTTGGAAAAGAAATAAAAATTTTGGCAATACATTCATTTTTACTGCAGCTATCCTGCCCAGCAACCTCCTCCACCTTTTCTTCAACGCTCTCCCAGACCCCCTTAAAAGTTTCCACAATATCTTCTCTTATTTCCTTATTGTGAGTCTGAATTGTTTCTTTGATTATTTCTAAATCATCAGCCACAGCTTTGCTTTGTTCCTCCATCTTCTTCTCCAAATCTTTGCTTTGTTCCTCCATCTTCTTCTCCAATTCCTCAATCTTGTTCTCCAGTTTTTTCTCCAGTTTTTCAAACCTTTTTTCAGAATTGTCATTCATTTTATCAAGCCTATTCTCTAAATTTTCAGTCATTGCTGACAATGCAGCCTGTAAATCTTTCACAGTAAGCATTTCTGGAGAGGCTTGAGTAGACAGGGGGGTCTGAGACTCCGTAGATATTGAGGAAGATGGGGGAGCAGGAAAATTATTTACTGGTATTTTAGGGGGCTGAGCTGGGGAGGATGTTGCCACCTTTGAGGGAGCTATTTTTGTTTGTCTGGTAGCCATTCTATATTCAGTCCACTGTTAACAAGGTTTCTTTAAGCAGAGGAAAAATCCTTACACATATATTGCCAAAATGTATCCTCTTTTTATCTTCTTTAAGTACACTTTGTAAAATTTTTAAGATATGAGTCTAAACTGTCTCTTAGCAATCGCTCTTGCGTTGCGCTTTCACTTTCCACTTTCACTTCCGGTAACTTTCTCTATACAGTGAGAGCGATCGCCATCTTGGATACATTGTGTTGATTGTGAAAGTAATTGATCAGAAGTGAAATATAGAAAAATACTTGCAGTATAAGCTCCTGTGTTCAATCCGCCTGCCTCTAGGTCTCTTTTAACAGTTTTTCTCAAGCAGCTGATGTTCGCGGCACCTGGTCCCGTCCGCAGACAGATGCGTCTCTGGGCTGGAGCTTCTTCGAGCGCCTGGGGAGCTCTCTCTCTCTCTTTCCCCCTGAAAGCTTTTTCAGGGGGTTTTCAGAGGAGCTCAACCCCCGCTCGATGCTCTTCACCCCTTCTTCGCCTGAAGAGGGGTTTTTTTCGCCGCGAAAAACAGCTGATGTTCGCTGTTTTTGCGCCTTTACAAGCCCAAAAGCTCGGAGCCTCTAAAGGAGGCTGTAACGATGCCGGAGCAGCCACCAGAAGTCCAGACACCCGAACTTTTAAGGACTACAAAGTTAGACTTGAAACCTGTGTTCATAAATACAGCTGCTCAAACAACTACCATGAATGTCTTTTTTTTTTTTAAATAACCTGGTGGTACTTAGGATGTCAAGAGTGGGAACTGAAAGTCAGAACTCTTTCCTTCTGTACCAGAATTCTGGCGAATAATTACTGTGATCACCTCTCCCAAGCAGTTTCTATTTAAAAAGAAAACAAAAATCCAGAACCTTATATGAAGTAAAATTTAATACATTTACTGCAACATGCTGGACTGCCAGATGTAGATCCAGAGGCCTGCAGCATAGAAGGCACAGAAAGTCCTCAACTTACGCCACAATTACATCACCAGAACTTCCATTGCTAAGCAAGGCAGTCGTTAACAGATTCGTGCCTTATTTTACATCTTTTTTTGCCAAGATTGTTAAGTGAATCATGGAAGACGTTAAGTGAATCATGCGGTCATAAAGCGAACCCAGCTTCCCTCATTGATTTTCCTTGTTAGAAACCAGCTGGGAAGGTCGCACATGACCCCAGGACCCTACTACTGTCTTAAATACTTGCTGGTTGCTCAGCACCCAAATTTTGATAATGAGGATGCTGCAATGGCTTTAAGTATGAGGACCATTTGTAAGTCACTTTTCTCAGTGCCATTGCAACTTCGAACAATCACTAAACAAATACTTGTAAGTCATGGACTATTTGTATGCTATTCAGTGCGCTACAATGGTAGAGGAACAAAGACACCATGAATGTATTGTATTGTATTGCCTTTGTACAAATCAATGGTGAGACCACACTTGGAGTACTGTGTACAGTTCTGGTCACCGCACCTCAAGAAGGATATAATGGAACTGGAAAAGGTGCAAAAAAGGGCAACAAGAATGATCAAGGAAATGGAGCACCTCCCTTATGAAACCAGATTGCAACACCTTGGTCTCTTCAGCCTTGAAAGACGGCGTTTAAGGGGTGAGTTGATCGAAGTGTATAAAATCATGCATGGGATAGAAAAGGTGGATAGAGAAAAATTCTTTTCTCTATCACACAATACCAGGACAAGGGGGCACTCCCTAAAGCTCATAGCTAAAAAAGTGAGGACAAATAAAGGGAAATATTTCTTCACCCAGAGGGTCGTTGATTTATAAAATTCACTTCCAGAAGGGGTCGTGACAGCTGTCAGCCTTGACAGCTTCAAGCAGGGCTAGACAGATTCATGGATGCCAAGTGTATTGGTGGTTATTAAAACGGATGTCCATGTGGCGCCTCTATGTTTGTTGAGGCAGGCAGGATTCCCTTGAGTACCATTTGTTGGGGGTCAAGGGAAAGGGAGGGTTTTACCTTCTCTTTCTGCTCAAGATGCCCCTGTACAATTGGTGGGCCACTGTGTGACGCAGAATGCTGGACTCGATGGGCTTTGGCCTGATTCAGCATGGCTCTTCTTATGTTCTTATGTTCTTAATGGTGAAGATGACTTTGCTCTGCAACAGGTTCCAACATGGTTAAGAGTTCTACAAAATAGCCATGCTGCTTGAGCAAGATGAGGGTGGAAGGTGGGATGGGAGAAAGGGAGAAGGGAGTGGAGAAAGCGGATATGGGAGAGAATCAGATATTATGCAGAGCTTGAGAGAGCATCATGCTGGGGTCAGTGCTGCTAATGGTGCAGTTTTGGCCTGGTCTTTATTCCCTTGGAAGTCCTGCTGTCCTTCAGCTGATCCTGAAGTCTCTTTCTGCAAAGATCTCTGCATTCAACCTTTTGACTGCAGAGGCACTGTGGACAGAGGAACAAGGAGAAAAAACCTGGGAAAAGCTACATCATAATATTTGGCAAGCCATAAAGCAAGGGTCTTCAAACTCGGGCCTTTTATGACTCGTGGACTTCAACTCCCAGAATTCTGGGAGTTGAAGTCCACGAGTCTGGGAGTTGAAGTCCACGAGTCATAAAAGGGCCCAAGTTTGAAGATCCCTGCCATAAAGGATCAGGAAGCAGAAGAGCCAAAGAGAGGTGCAGCTGCTGCTGGTGGAAAGAGTGGATTGGATATCTTCTCAAATGAAATCTGTGGGGAAATGGCATTGAGAACAGATCTGGCCCGCCTGTCTCTGCTGTGGGCCGACCAGTTGCTCTTTGCAGTCAGTCCTTTATCCCGTGCAGCTCAACAAGCCATCTAAGGGACAAAGAGTTTGGGGTTGCTTGTTCCCAGAGGGCAGCCTCTTAACCATGGTAAAAAGTTGGTTATTCTGGGAAAAGGGTACATATCATGAGATCTCTTTATGACCGTGGTGGCGAACCTATAGCACGCATGCCACAAGTGGCATATGGAGCCGTCTCTGGTGGCACGCGAGCCATTGCTGGGCCGAGTTGCTCCCTCCTCCTCTCCGTGCATGCACAGTCTGGGAATAGGCGAGAGGCTATAAAAGGAGCAACTTTCTGCGGAAACAGCATTTGCTGTAGACAGCTTGAGAGCGAGCACGAGTCAGAGTGGACAGCGAGCGAATGAGCAAGCATGAGCCGACAGCTTGGTGGCCACGCCCACCCGGCACCCGGCGATGCATAAGTGGGTTTTGGGTTGCAGTTTGGGCACTCGGTCTCTAAAAGGTTCGCCACCACTGCTTTATGACATGGATGTTGCCCCGTTGAAGGGATGGATGGAGAGCCCAAGATGGGTTCTAAGAGGCAGATGGTTCTTGAATCAGAATATCACTGTCATACTGGCGGGAATTGCCCTGCAAGTCAAATTACAGACAGAGTATAATCTTTACTCAAGTTTATAGTAGGATTTCACAGTCAGCTATAAAGAAACAAGAAGAAAAAGTGGCCAAAGATTCTAGAATGTGGATAAATTAGTTGCATTTAAACTTTTTGGTCACCTCAAAGGTGCTTTTTTCAAGAGGCAACTGGACTTTCTTATTTTTCTTTGAAGATGTTGCACTTCTCATCCAAGAAGCCTCTTCAGCTCTCTGCTGGTGGGATCTCTCTTCAGAGTTCATCCAAGTTCTTGGATGAGAAGCAAAATGTCTTCAAAGAAAAACAAGAAAATCCAGTTGTCTCTTGAAAAGGCACCTTTGAGACAACCATGACCTGGACGACTGAGACTCTCTATAGACATTACACTTTTTGGCTCATCAGCAACCTTCCTCAGAGGCCAGAGATAAAAATACATTTTGAGGATGCGCGGCGCGACCCCGACCTGCACCGCGCATGCGTGGCGTGACAGCCCGCATCGCGCACGCGTGGCGCGATGGCCCGCTTCGCGCATGTGCGGCGCGATGGCCTGCATCACGCATGCATGGTGCTCACGCGACGGCCCGCATCGCTCATGCGCAGTGCTACCCCGCGCATGCGCAGTGCTGCCCCCTGCGCCAGCCAAGGGGAAAAGGGGGGAAAAAATGACGGACTGCGGTCTTTGGCGACCCCCGTGAAATGGTCGTTCGACCCCAAATGGGGTCGCGACCCACAGGTTGAGAACCGCTGGTATAGATTCTGTTGCTGATTTCTCCTTAAATATTTTGGAGATTGAAATGAAAGGGCTGGCGACTTGTTCAGAAAGTGGGGGATTTTGACAGGCTTTGGTTCTTGATCACTTTCCCACTTTTTATCCTTAATCCCATGGATTTACAGGTAGTCCTCGATTTATAACCACAACTGAGCCCCAAATTTTCTGTGCTTAAGTGAGTTTTGTCTCATTTTACGACCTTTCTTACTGCAATAGTTAAAGGAATCCCTGCGGTTGGTAAGTCAGTAACCTGGCTGTTAAATGACTCTGGCTTCCCCACTGACTTTGCCCTGTCAGAAGGTCACAAAACGGTGACCACGTGACTTTGGGACACAGCAACGGTCATAAATATGAGTCATTGCCAAGCCTCTGAATTTTGATCACAGGATCATGGGGATGCTAGAAAGGTCGTAACTGTGAAAAATGGTCATAACTCATAAGTAACTTTGAATGACCACTAAACGAACTGTTGTAAGTCAAGAGCTACCTGTATTTTGCAGGCTTTGGCATAGATCAGCGGTTCTCAACCTTTTTCAGGCCGATACCCCACCTGCGCCGTGCATGCGTGGCGCGATGGCCCGCATCGCGCATGCACGGCGTGACGACCCGAACCGCACATGCGCGGCGCACGCATGACGACCCAAATTGTGCATGCGCGGCGTGCGCGAGATGACCCGAACCGCACAGGCGCGGCGCGCGTGCGACGGCCTGAACTGCGCATGTGTGGCGCGACGGCCCAAACCGTGCATGCGTAGCGCAACGGGCTGAACCGCGCGTGCGCAGCACACGCGCGACGGCCGAGGCGAAATGGGGGAAAAAATGGCAGACTGCGGTGGTTGGTGACCCCCGTGAAACGGTCGTTCAACCCCAAATGGGGTCGCGACCCACAGGTTGAGAACCGCTGGCATAGATGCTTATCTATTACTATCTCTGTGGCTTTCCCTTTGGGTTAGAGTTTGCTGTCCCTTGAACAACACCCTTATACTGATACTGCCTTGGCCAAATAAGTGGAATGAATTACCTCTGCGCCCCCCTCCCCACGTACTTGAGTGCTTCCCCCTCCCCCCTCTCTCTCCATCTTGTGGTTCACCCTCTAAAACACATGGTAGGATGATGTCCTATAGAAACCCCAGTACACAAGAGGTCTTGATTTAAGCTGGTTGTGACAGTTTTATGGTTCATCCTCAAGTGAGCTGAGACAGCCTCAGTAACTTTTAAGCATCGCTTAAGTTCAGTCTCACAAGTTGCATTAGGACCCTGGGTCCCAGAGGCAAATGCTGCAATTGTACACTAAATCACAGTGCCACTCAGTAACTAAAAGTTCCTAATAAATAATTTTTACAGGGAATGCAGTCCATATATTACCGAAGGCTAGATGCCTATATATTTCAAGCCAATTGTCATATCTGACTACCTTTCTTTTTACGCAGCCCTGTCAAGACGCCAAGTGACTACTCAAATAGAGGAGACCTTTTGGATTTGGCAATCATTAATTTCCCAGAGACTAAGTAAGGTTGACTTTTAATGCAAAGCCATTTGTAAGTGAACATGGCACTCCTGTTTGCACGCAAAATAAACTAGCTTCCACTGTTTTCCTGGAGGTGGGGAATGCAAATTCTTGCAGTTTGGACAAGAAGAGATTGGCTCTGCTTATGCGTTGTCTTGAACCATCCTATATGGGTAGTCCTCAACTTACAGCCACAACTGAGCCTAAAATTTCTGTTGCTAAGAGAGTTTTGCCCCTTTTTATGACCTTTCTTACCACAGTTGTTAAGTGAATCACTGCAGTTGTTAAGTTAGTAACATAGTTGTTAAGTGAATCTGGCTTCCCCATTGACTTTGCATGTCAGAAAGTTACACAAGGTGATCACATGACCCTGGGACACTGCAACCATCATAAATATGAGCCAGTTGTCAAGAATCTGAATTTTGATCACGTGACTAGAGGGATGGTGCAACTGTTGCAAGTGGGAAAAACAGTCATAAGTCACTAGTTTCAATGCTGTTGTACTGTAATGTTGAATGTCCACTAAATAAATTGTTGTAAGTTGAGGACTACCTGTAGCAAGATGCCTATGCTCATTTTACAATCATGTTATTTGGTGGACCCTTATAGAAAGCAGTTACATCAACTACTTTGTGTCAACTGTCCAGTTGGCATTTCCAGAAAAAGAAACTTCTGGGGCATGATTTTGCCAAGAGTATAATACTTTACTGAAAATTTACATTGGCACAGAAGAAGTGAAACCAGCTCTGATTTTCCCACTTGAAGGCTTGCTTAGTTAAACAATAAACTCCCTTGTTCCCACTCACCAGGTGTTTATATTGTCCAACAGTAACATTTCTTCTTGTTATGGAAACAGTCCACTTCTCCACTTAGCACCTGCATCAGTGACCTTGACTCTCAGAAGCCTCGGTTGCCTAAATACCACTCCTCTCCCTTTTGTATTCCATCCCATTGTCAAGCTAAGAGTGAGGGGGGGAAATGTAGGTGAAATAGTGAATCAGTCTTGACACTCTGGCCTGGAAAGTTTTCAGCAGCCAGTACAGATTGAGGATTTGTATCTCTCTGAATGTTATTGAACTTGAGCTCTTATCACCCCAAATTAGTAGCCATACTGGACGAGGATAAGTGTGATCATTGGAGGAACACAAATTGCCAATCTCTAGTCCAGTGATGGCAAACCTTTTAGAGACCAAGTGCCCAAAATCCGCCCCGCCCCACTCTGCCCCCACCTCGCCCACCTGTAGGGAGATCTACCACCTCCATGGCCCTCCACAGCAGATTGTCCAGGCGGCCCTGCAACACCATGGCAGCCATGCCCTCCGCCCGCACCCCGCAGCAGCATCTGTGTGCGATGGGGCTCAAGGGTGGAATCTTGTCCCCACTGCCCAGCTGCCATGTTCTTGGCTGCGCTGCTCCATGGGGGCCGCGCCCAGGGGCAACTCTCCTCTGGGGGGGGTTGCTGGTGAGGGGGCAGCAGGGGGAGGTGGGCCTGGGGCGATGGCGTGCGTGTCCACAAAGAGGGCTCTGAGTGCTGCCTCTGGCACGCGTGTCCATAGGTTCGCCCCCACTGCTCTAGTCTATAGAGAGGACATTGCCAAGTGAAGTGGTCAGCCCTGCGTATCTTCTGATCTTTTTAATGATCTTTTGATGAAGCATATAATTTCAACATCCATTGTGTGCTGGCCACAGGGCCTTAAGTCCCTAAGCACTTATATTTTACATCAGAAAAAAAGAGAAGAAATCCACTAATTAGTAAAAAAAAAAAAATCCCAACAACCAAACACCCAAAACACCAAAACTTTCAACCCCAACTCTCTTAGTAAATACCCTGCAATGCTTTCTGAAGCCCTCAGAATTTCCTGCTCAAAATAAATTTTTCAACCTGGCCCAAAGCTAACCACAGTAGGTTATATACAGTAGAAATAGTAATAAGTAATAGTAAATAGTAATAAGAGCTGACTTAAGACTAAGGCCTGATCTATTTACTCAGGAGAATGGGCTGTGATAGTAAAATTCAAAGCTATCAGAATATTAGTTGCTACGTCAGAGTGTTTGCGGAGAAGCTATTATAATCTTTTCCAGATTAAAACAAACCAACTAACCATCAGTTGCCAGATGTTCCCTGTGATTTAATTTTTCTACTTACAGGGATGGTTTTAATATATACAGCAGAAGAACAATCCTCACCTCTGCTTTGAACTTCATTCTGTCCAGATGCTGTACATTAAGCAGACTGACACTGAGGCCTGCAGACACAGCCTATATGAAATGGGGGAAAGGCACCATCTTGCTTTTAGTCTCGGGAAATACAGTGTAATATTTTGGGCTGGTCCTGATGCTGTCATGTATATTCATCAAATCTGATATCATGGAGGTGAAATTTTCGAGAATCCTTTATCAGACAAGGTGGGGTGGAAACAGGAAAATATGTGCTGGAGGAAAAATGCAGCTGGTGCTTAAGCACTATGTCTTCAAGCTGGCATTCTTACAGTTTCCACACTGAGAGGATTAGTTTGCAGAGAAGCAAACTGGTTTTTAAATGCTGTAAACTTTCCCCAAGCTTTCACACAAAAAACCCAGAACAAACAATTAGCACTATCCCATTTATGGAAATATAAAATCCAGCTCTTAAAAAGCATACATGCATTTGTTTTTTCACATATAAGGTGTCCACCAAACTAGAGGATGAAAAACAATAGAGCATAAAATGCTACATTATATAGAAACAAAGAACACCATTCTAATTGTACAATCAAATTAATAGAAAATAACAGCATAATCAATTAATTGGAGTGTATGTTTGCATGTGTGCGCACACACGCCTTCAAGTTAGCCTTGACTCCTCCTGACTGTCTGGACTAGTTTTTTGTGGTTTTCTTAGCAAGATTCTTGGAAATGATTTGGCCTTGTCTTCTTCCAAGAACTGAGAGTGAATAACCCAAGGTCACCCAGCTGGTTTGTGCCTGAGGCAGGACTAGAATACCCCGTCTTCTGGTTTCTAATTCTCAGGAAAATTAGAGGAGAGAAAAGAAGAGAGCTCAGAGGGATCTCACTTGAAAACTGAATTTTTTTCCGTGCTTAGTAAGAAAATAATTCAACTAGCATACTTTGTATTAAGAAAGTGGTTGAAACTAAGAGTTTGTATACATTTACGTATTTTTAAGAACAGACTTATGTAGTAGTGGAAGTCATACACAGAAGGCTCAAAATCCTTTCCCATCTTTGTATGCTCTCTCCACTGAACAGCTAAATGCAATATTTTTTCCCCCAACGTGCAATATGGAAATTGCAAATATTCACATCCCATAGGGAAATCTAAGCCATGGGCCTGGCCAAATCCAGCATGAAATCTACCCGTTATTAGCCCACCCAGGGAGAACCTAGACAGACTGTGATGTTAAATAGACCAACAGAAAAAGGATCAAATTGCAGTTAAATCCAACATCTTTCTGAGGTATTTGGCATTTTATGGTGCTTTGCTTTATTTCTTATCCCATGGCATACTGTTTTAAGGGCTCAGAAGAAGAAGAGGGGTTTCCGTAAACAAAAGGATGGAAATGACACCCCCTCCCCAGTTGGTGTTGATATTTGAGGAGGATATTTCTCCTCAATGAAAAACGAAAAACAGCTCTTGCACTTGGCTTATTTGACATAGCTTGATAAACGAGTTTTGTTTCAATAGCAATAGATCTGAACAGTGATCTGGGTTAAAGAGAGGAGGCTGCTTTCCTCAAGAACAAATTCCCTGGAAAAATGAGATCCAGAAGAGCTGGATATGTCCGAATCCTCCCTAATCCAGTCCAGTCAATAGAAGTTTCACTTTGTTACTGAATAAACTAGGATCATAGCTTTATTTTTTAGCTTGCGGTTAGTTGCCTGAGCTGAAGTACAACAGAGAACTCAGCAATGGCATCTACTGAAAAGTAAGGGAATGCTTCCAATACGCAACTTCAAGGGTGATGAAGCAGCTGCAAAGAGGAAGTAGCAGAAGAGCCTGAACCAACAAGGTTCATAGAGACCCAACTAAGCACATCAATGATATAATATGACTTTTATTTCTTTATTTTGGGCTGGGCAAATTTAAGAGACGATGTCAGCCTTACCAGGTTGTCCAGACAAGAATCATGTCAGAAGTACTAGCTCAAACTTTATTGTAAGGTTACATTAACAGACTATTTCACGTCTGAAAATACGTATCTTCCTCCCTCTCTATTAGAGCCCAAGAAATTAGGGCGGTCCCCTCTGAAACATCTGCTGTGCTCCCATTCCTTTTGCAGGTTCAGCTGCCTCTTTCCAAAATGCCACTTTAGAAAAAGTGCAGAGAAGAGCAACTACTAGGATGATGAAAAGACTGGAGACTAAAACGTATGAAGAATGGTTGCTGGAAGTGGGTATGGCCAGTCTAGAGAAAAGAAAGACTAGGGGTGACATGATAGCAGTATTCCAGTATTTGAGGGGCTACCGCAAAGAAGAGGGGTTCAACTTATTTTCCAAAGCACCAGAAGGTAGGACAAGAAACAACGGGTGAAAACTAATCAAGGAGAGAAGGAACCTAGAACTAAGGAGAAAGTTCCTAACACTGAGGACAGTTAACCAGTGGAACAGCTTGCCATCAGAAGTTGTGGGTGCTTCATCACTGGAGGTTCTTAAGAAGAGACTGGGCAGCTACTTTTCTGGAATGCTGTAGGGTTTCTTGCTTGAGCAGGGGGTGGACTAGATAGAAGACCTCCAAGGTCCCTTCCAGGTCTATTCTGATTGCTTGATTATCTGACTATTTCCTAGTAGTTTGCAGCTCTTCCACTTTTCTCTTCCACCCCCTTACCCCATACTATTACAGGTGCTTCCTTTCAAAGTGATGGTATTTTGCAAAGCATCATGCCCCCCCCCTCTAAAAGCAAAGCTGTTGCTTTATGTCACCTTGTGTTGCTCTGAACCGCTTGTCTAGGGCTCCAGTGCTTGGAAAAGAATCCTGCAAATGCTGGATAAGTCGCTCAGAGGCACACAGTCTGACTCAGGAAGGTGAACAACATCACCTCTATGCTGCAAAGCACCTTGTGGAAGTGAAGCTCGGCTGCCTGGAGCTGGCCTATTTTTACTTTAACAGCTTGCTTAACCCCTTTTCTCTTTATGCCTCTGTTTCTGTGCAGTTTTGGCCTTGTTTACTCCCTCTCCCCTACTCCATCTGGGCGAAGGAGCCTGAAGGTACTTCACACGCATGTTGGAATGGCTAATTTGTTATTCTCCATACAGAGCTTTGCAAATAAAGAATGCCAAGCACATAACAAATTGGTGGCTACTTATGGTCCGTAATCTTGTAGCTCAAGCACCAAGGGAACACTGGTTGCCATCATAACAGAAGATTTGCAGCTAAGGGTGCATGCAGAGGTCAGGCCCTATATTTCTCCAAAGGCATAAAATAATAATAAATATACATTGGTTTGCGAGCACACATTCACACAATCTACATTTGGGGTGAGTTAGTGCCGTGGTCTCTCCTACTTTTTCCGTGAGCAGAAAAGATATATACAGTGAAGGTTCATGTGCCCGTTCTTGCCCATTTGCTTCTAAGTGTACATTAATTTTCACTATAATTCATGTTCACTGGGGCTGGGGTTAGAGAGGGAGGCCTTCCCACTTCTCTTCAGGAGATGTAAAACCACTCCACTTCTCAGTGGACATAATGGAGTCTGATCTAAAACTGGAATGAACCAAACCATTCCTTTATTTCTTCTATTTACAGCACTGATGGTAAGCTGGTTGTTCTCAACACAAGGATTATGGGCACTGACATTGGGTTGTGTCCTGGATTTAAGGATATTAACTGGTGGGAGAGCTTAAAAAATTGAGGGTGAAGGAGTCTGTTTCAGAACTGAGGAAAGGAATCAAAGTTCCACCCTACACTGGGAACCTTCATCTCACTTCCTCTGGAAGAGAACCATCAGAGCAGGCAGAACAGTTTCAATCCTGGGAATCCTTTTAGTCCCTATGTTCCCTACATCCTTCCAGATGTTTTGACAGTGACTTCTGCAATCTCTTTTCATTTGGACATACTGGGGATTGTTGGGATTTGAAGTCCAACATATCTGGAAGGCATTAAGTTGCCACCACTAGCCTGGGAAGATGTTCCAAGCTACAGCATAGAACTGGGTGTCTAGTATGCTGGAGGGATTTGATCAGTGATGGGATTCAGCTAGTTTGCACCAGTTTGGCAAAATCGGTAGCTAATTTTTTGTTGCCAAGGCCCAGAATGGACTTCCAGAAGCAGCATCCACACAGAGAACCAGTTGTTCACGTATTTGAATCCCACCACTTGATTTGATTCTCCAAGAAGTCTGATGCAGCTTCCTGACAACCTCCCAAACAGCTATCTTTGTTCTCTGCACTTCCCTGACTCCATGGCAGCTCAAGTTAAAATGCAAACGTCCATTTTAAAATGTTTATTTTAATATCACATGTTTAGAATATGTTCTTTACACATAGTCAGGTATAAATATATACTTAAGGATCCTTAAATAATTATTTTATGTATATTTTTTTAAAAATAAAGTGGAAACTGGACAGAAAAGGCTTGGGAAGAAACGCATGCAGAACTGAAACAGACCAAACCCCTGTTAGATATTCTGAGGCTTGATCCCAGCAATTCTTGGCACTGTTGTATGTCTATCAAACGAAATGGTTTAACTTGTCTTCTCATAGTTTCCCCATTGGGTTTCTGGGATGACTAAGTCCTTATTTCCCCTGATTCCATGTTATTGTGAAGTAGGAAAAACTGTTGGATACTTATGATCTGTCCCTGTCCACAGTTGTATTTAGGAAGAAATCAGAGAACTCCTGGTGTTATTTTTTCCCCCCTAATATTAATGTTGGAAGCAGAGGCCCAAATGTCATGTGCTTTCAAAACATAGCCTGTGTGCAATGCCAAATGGACGTAGGCATCACAATTTCTGTATTTGCTTCCTCCAAGCTATCCAACAGAGAAGAAGTGCCCTTTGCACCCACCCACAGACCTCACCCTCCCACTACCTTGGTCAGGAAGGAAAATAAATGCTTTCACCGTCACCCCACTAAAACAAAACAAGGGGGGGAAACAACTTGCAACTGTTCCCTCTCTTCTCGCTTTGTCTGCAAAACAAAATATGATAAATAAAATATGAATTTCTGGAAAGGAAGGTCTCAAGTAAATGAAATGTGGGAACTGTATGTGCTCCCTTCGGAGAGGAAATTATGTGGCCATTTCTCAAGGAGAGGCCTCCCCTAGGGAAACAAAACCACAAAAAAATATTAGAAAATCTACATGGAAAACATGAAGGGTGCAGTGAGAATTAGGTCAAGTTATTAGGTTAAAATGAAGACTTTGGAATTAGTAGAAGAGTGGCACTTTGGAGTGATTGTCCCTTGCTTATCGGGTCAGGAGACTGATGGCAGTTTAATCATTTCTCAAAAAACCCCACCCAAAAACAGATTTATCTGAATAAACTTTTTGTCAGAATATTCCTCTTAGTGTTTGTAGTGCCTTTGGTGAAAATACATGGATTTATTTATTTATTTAGACTGTGACGATGTATCTATTTTAAAATGTTAAAGGGAGGGTGGCATGTAGGAAAGTCACCATTGCCCATTGGGTTGATTTTCATTCTACGGTAGCATTTGACAAATGGATTTTTGCAGGGGTTTTATTCCTAAAAATCTTCTACATTTATTGGGCTGCAAAGGACAGTATCTGGAAGATTCCAACTTCTCCAGCCGTGGTGTTCATTGTGGGAAACAGGACCACTTTCACTCTGCCCCTGTGATGGGGCCAATCTTGTCCATGGGAAACAAATCTGCTTTTGAAGGAAAAGAGCAGGAAAAGCTGGGAGCAGAGTTAAATGCATTGTTAGCTTAGAATCATTACGTTCCCACAAAGGCACCAAGTTCAACCCCTCCTGAATTCCATTGACTTTTATATAGTGCCAATTTAAGGCTGAGCTTCAGTTTACCAGATTCTTGTGTATAGGCATGAATAAATCTTCTATGCTGCAACCTAACCGGTGGTCTTGATTCTTTGTGCCAACAGCCCTTGATCTTTCTTCAAGAAAAAAAAACCACCTGAAACATATATATCAGGTATTCCCAAACTTTTTTTTGCCATCACTTCTCTCTTTAGTGTAATCTTAAAATACACACTTCCCTAGAAAATCCAAACACCCAAATAAACACAAATGAATAATGAGAACCATACAGTCAAGCTTTATTTTTTAATAAAGACATAAAAATAAAAATCTTCATATCTCCCCTGGACTCTCTCTGCACCTCCCTAAGGGAGTTACTCGTTATAGCTTGGGAAATATTACAGTATAATATATACTGTATGCACAAATAGATTCCCCCCCAAGCAATTTTGTATATCTAATCTCTAGAGACCCCTATTTATTTTCCAAGTGGTAGTTCTTGTTGAACTTGGGTATATATTTTCAAGTGTGGTATTGCTTGCATAGTTTTGAGGTATTTTCATAATATTGATTTCAGATTGTTGCTAAACAGGAAATGCAGACCAGAACCACCATCTAATGTCTGTTTCTCCATAACAAAGTCCAAAGTCCAAATTATCCTTGGAATGCCACCGCTTTCTTACCTGGATGTTCTAATCATGATTCTTTTGACTTTTCATGAGCCGAAGCTTTCTCTGGAGACTCTACAGAGATGGGGAGGCAACATAACTTATGAAAACCATTCCTACAATTAGATGGACTGCTCTTTTCCACTTAAGTTCCAGATCCATGCCTTAAACTGAATCCACACTGTGGTACTTTTGCTTGAATTATGCTGATAATACTCTTGTCACAGCTGTACAAATAGACCAGGAATGTTTATTCAGCTCTATAGGTGTGTTTCTGTAATGAAAAGTTCCAGGCAGTTGATGCTGTTATCTGATGTTGTGAAAAAGTCAGTGTAGATTTATAGCTGCAGTCCTGTACTGCTGCCCTCCCATAGGCAGAAATATACAATCTGAGTGGCATCAAAAGTATATACAGGAAGTCCTTGAGTTAAACAATCATTTAATGTTTAGTGACTGATCAAAGTTACAACAGCACTGAAAAAAAAGTGACTTGTGATTGGTTTTCACACTTATAACCATTGCAGCATCCCTACAATCAATTGCTTGACAATTGGCACGTATTTATCACAGTTGCACTGTCCCGGGGTCATGGAATCACCATTTGTAACCTTCCCAGCTGGCTTCCAACAAGCAAAATCAATAGGGGAAACCAATTCCTAACAACTACAGCTTAACAACTGTGGCAAAAAAAGTCATAAAATGGGGCACAACTCACTCAATAACTTTCTTGCTGAGCATCAGAAATTTTGTGCTCCACTGTGGCCATAAGTCAAGGACTGCCTATATGCATGACTAGGAATTAGACTTTGTTCTAAGATGAGGGGTCCTGGGTGCTCTCTGAGCTTGCTTGTTTTCTTGCAGATGTTACATTACCCTAACTAGGTAACATCACCAGTGCTACGTAGTAAGGAGTGCTGTTTGGTGTCAGTTTATATTCTGGTGTCTTGCCTGTCTGTGTGGGTGGGTGGGTGGGCGGTCTTAGGGATTCTTTGGTTTGGCTGTTTACTAAGGGCTCTTTGGCAGTTTCCTGATTGGTGTATTGCTTACTTGATTGCTGGTCTGAAGGTGACCTTGGAATTAATCTATGCTGATCAGAGTGCTGATTACTGGTGGAGAGGTGCTGGAGTCTTTTTGTCTTTTGGGCTAGTTGATTATCTCTTTGTTCTGAGATGTTCCACAAGCTTCTCTTCCTGATTTCATTTGTCCATCCCACCACAATGGGCCTGTTATGAGTTCTGTTGTCTAGGGAGCTACATTTGGCAGGCCCGTAGGCAGTGGTGGGATTCAGCCGGTTTGCACCACTTCAGCAGAACTGGTAGCTAATTCTTTGTTGCCCAGGCCCAGAATAGACTTCCGGAAGCGGCATCCACACAGAGAACCTGTTGTTCACATATTTGAATCCCACCACTGCCCATAGGTGTCAGGCCTTTTCAGACTCTGTACCCCTCCACAGATGAAGTCAGCATCATCACTCCTGAGCTTTTGAAGGTCCCTCAAGACCTGGTTATGTCAGCAAGCCTGGGGACCCCAAGGGGAAGGGTAAATATGTGAGATGGCTCCCCTATTGTTATATCTTCCCCGTCTTATCTTCTTTTCTTGCTTAGTCCTGTTTTTATAGTTTTTCATGTTTTAAATCAGTGTTTCTCAGCCTTGACTATTTTAAGGCAGGTGGACTTCAACTCCCAGAATTCCCCAGCCAGCATTGCTGGCTGGGGAATTCTGGGAGTTGAAATCCACATGCCTTAAAATTGTCAAGGTTGAGAAACACTGCTTTAAATAGTTATATAAAAATTTATTTATTTATTTATATGCCACCCATCTCGCTATCCAGTGGTCTTAGGCCATGATTGTTTTATTTTTATTGCTTTATTGGATTGTTAAACTTGGCAACTTTAAAATATGTCGACTTCAACTGGCTAGGGAATTCTGGGAGATGAAGTCCACAGATCTTAAAATTGCTAAGTAGGAAAACACTGGTCTAAACTGTCTGGAACTACAAGTTTGAGGAAGGCTATTCTAAACCATTATCATCACTGAAAAGTTTTTTCATCCATTGATTGGGATTCTACATCATTGGTAGATGTCTCTATATGGGTTTCCTGTGCCATGTGGGACTTTCCTGATCCACCAGATGCCTTTTGAAAAGATTTCATTAAATAAAAAAAAAATGATTGAACCTGTATTTTTGAAAAAAAAATCAATAACATTCAGATGTAAAACCTTTTCTCATTCATAGAGAGAGAGAGAGCAATTTCTTGGTAAATCTGTTAAACAGTCACTTAACTGATTTTATTTAAAAGAGCAGCGACTATGACCTTTTCCTATTTGGAGGAAGATATTCAAAATAAATAATGGGTACCTTAAACATATAGCATCTTTGCAGAAGTAAAGAAGCAATAAAATGCAAGGAAGCCTAATCTCCATTTATTACAGTGGTTATAATTTATCTATGGGACAAGAGGGTTGACTGTCTAACCTTTTTTCCTAGTCCAAAAAGTTGCACACAGAAATTCATGACATTTTGGGCTAGGCAATGATAATTTAAAACAAAGGAACTGAAAAAAAAGAGGAGGCAGAGAGGAGGAGAGAAGGAGAAGGGGAAAGAGGAGGAGGAGGAGGAGGAGGAAGAGGTGATGGTGGTGGTGGTGGTGGTGGTAGTGGAGGAGGAGGAGGAGGAGGAAAAAACTCTTTCCTCCTGTATGCAGCAGGAAAGATATCAAGTAGATCCTGAAGAGCCATTACTACTATTTTATAGCGCTCTTAAAAAGCTAGATTGTGAGATGAAAAATATTGTCTGTTAGTGGGTGGGTGTGTTTGGGGGGGTTGTGTTTATAGGAATGTGGGTGACTGTATACATTATACACTTATACACACACTATAAGCTATATGTCCCTTTTTCTTTTCCCCCTTTATTTTTGGTCGTGGCCACCTAGAACTGACAAGACTTTCTTGGCTGTTTAGTAATCAAGTGCTGCCATGATTTCTCCAATTTTCATAAATAACTTTTTACCCATTTTTAAAAATGACATATTCATGGTAAAAGGATTTTGCAGTTTGGTTTGCAATGAACCAGTATTCTTGTCTGGGGCTGGGGTGTGCAGTGTGTGCTTCTTTATAGCAACCTTCAGACTTTTTTTTTTTTTTTTGAGAAAATTATGCATAGCTGCCAAGAAAACTGTTTTCTTCATTAACCTAAGGTATTTCTCCTTTGGCCAGGCTTGGTTCCAGAGCCAGGAGAGGCAGAGTGAATGGTTGTTTATATTCCCTCTGCTAACTTTTCTCCGCAACTGAGACAGCCCGGTGATGAAATTGACTGGCCAAAAAGGAGGGTAGCTCTGGCCATCTCTCCTCTCTCCTAGGCTTGCAGTTATTTATTTTTCTCTATCCGAGGGGATCAAATAGTGCTGATCCTCAGCAGGGCTGGTTGGAAAAGGTCATTTGGTCTTTTCCAATGTGTTTTTCTTTTTGTTAAGCAGAACAACAACCTTTTCAGCTGTGACCAGGGTGGGATGGTGAAGCTCATAAAAGCCTCCAAAATGTCAGAAAAAGTTCATTTCCTCTTAGGAGGAGGAGGAGTCCACAGCTTGATTGGTTCCAGCAAAGGAGGAGAAAAACCTGACTGGAACAGATTGGACTCTTCTGCTACAGAAACAAATCTATCTCCTTTAGTCTGGGGTCTTTGGCAGGAGCTTTCAAGCTTCAGCAGACAATTGATATCGAACCTAGCTAACTGCACTGAAGACTGCTAAGCTGAGCCTTACCTACGTCAACAGAGCCATTATAGTGGATCAGGAGAGCCATTATAGTGGATCAGGATTTTGAACCATGTCACAACTCATTTTAATAGAATGCTGCCTAGTCCCAGGAAAGTGTGATCCCGGAAAGTCGTCACCAAACTGAAAATTGAATTTGACTGAAAAAGAGGGAAAGTATTTAACACACTGATTCTATTAACTCTAATTAATGTCGGTGTGTGTTAATAAATGTTAAATTAAATTATATTTAGTTTTGTCCTGGACAAACCAACTTCTTGAATTACAGCTCTGAGATGTCAAGTGGGACCGTTGGCAAAAAAAAAAAAAATGTTTTGCACCCCTGATGGAGAAATTGGATATTTGGATAAACATTGGAAAGCCTTTTAAGGATGTCCTCATATCATCTATTCTCCATGTCCCGCCCCAACACACAAAAACAAAACAAAGGAGAGGGGAAAAAAACTTCACCTTCTATTATTTTACATTACATTAAGAAATGAACTAGATAAGTTTCATTAACAATATAGATTACCAACAAAGGAGAATATTTGTAGCTCAGGGTTGAAATGAGCGATCCTTGGTGCTCTCTAAGCATGGTTGTTTTCTTGCAGATGTTGCTAGCATTGACAATGTTACCCAGTTTGGGTAATGAAACATCTGCAAGAAAACAACCAAGCTCAGAGGACACCCCTCAATATAAATTATATTTTGTTCCATGCTTACTAGAACAGCAAGTCAATGTGCCTTTAAGAAATCTACTGTTCCATGTTGATTCCTTGTGTGACATTTCTTCTAGGTTCCACAGGTAGTCCTCAACTTACAACAGTTCAATTAGTGATGGTTTTTCAGAGCTATGACCATCGCAGCATTCCCATGGTTGCATGATCAAAATTCAGATGCTTAGCAACTAGCAAATATTTATGACAGTCGCCGTATCCTGGGGTCATGTGATCTCCTTTTGTAACCTGACAAGCAAAGTCAGTTAGGGAAGCCAGGTTCACTTAACAATCGTGTTACCAACTTAACAACTGTAATGACTGTGGCAAGAAAGGTTGAAAAATGGGGCAAAACTCACTGAACAACTGTCTTGCTTAGTGACCGAAATTTGGGACTCAGTTGTGGTCATAAATTGAGGACTTACCTGCCATGTTTCTTATTTCAGCAACTGAGCAGGTATTCATGAGCCTGTAATTTGTCAGTGGAACAATTTTACCTCACGGAAAGGATTGGCTTGTGTGCTGTTCTCCTGCCAACGCAAACCCCACCACCACTTTCCCTTCACTACTCTGATGGTGCCCCTTAATGTGAACCTGAGTGTGCAGAACTTAAGAGCTTGTCCAGGGAAACTGACCTCCACTGCATAAAAAGCTGACCTCCATGGCTTTCTACCATCATCCAGATTTGAAGTAGCCCAGCTGGACTGTAAAAAAGGGCTGCAACTTAAGAGATTTGCATTTGGTTTTCTGGGTGAGCTGAATGTTAATGCAGTAGCAGGAATAAGTAAGTTCGTGACCAATCTGTTTTGCTCAATAGTCATTAGTCTTGTCCAACTAGGGCATCAGGCAGTTCTACATTAATTTTGTCATTAAAATCAGACACCAAAACACCAGGGCGGGTGACGTATAGCCCAGGGATTACTCCTGGGTCCTCATTCGCTTTTGTAATTTCCAGAATACCCCAGGTTGGAGCCCCCACATTTGATTGAAAACGGAAATTTAGCAGGGCCATTTCCCATCAAATGTGGGTGGGATAGGAAGGCAAGCAAAGTTTTAAGAGGGGTTTAACCTATTCCCCAAATCATCTTCTCCTCTCCAAATTTGCCCCATCTGAGTGGCATAATTCTTTCTTGTCATTCTGCTCCCTTGATCTGTAGCCCTAGAACAGGGGTAGGCAACCTTGGCTCTTTTATGACTCGTAGGCTTCAACTCGCAAAATTCCTGAGCCAGCATGGCTCAGCTTGGAAACCTCTCCCTTTCCCCTCATCATGGCTGGCTCAGGAATTCTGGGAGTTGAAGTCCACGAGTCATAAAAGAGCCAAGGTTGCCTACCCCTGCCCTAGAATATCATATCAAAACACCCCAAACCCCACCCCCACTTTTTAAACTCAGTAAGGAATTACAGATACTCCTCAACTTACAGCCACGAGCCCAGAATTTCTGTTGTTAAGTGAGACATTTGTTAAGTGAGTTTTGCCCTGTTCGATGACCTTTCTTGCCACAGTTGTTAAGTGAATCACATGGTTGTTAAGTGAATCTGTCTCCCCCTATTGCAGCGGTTCTCAACCTTGGGGTCGCGACCCCATTTGGGGTCGCGAGACCATTTTGTGGGGGTCGCCGGACACCCCGGGCCGCCATTTTGTTTTTAATTTTTTAAATTTTTTTTAATTTTTTAAATTTTTTTTTTGGCCGGTGCATGCGCAGTTCGGCCTGTCGCGTGCACGCGACGGGCCGAACCGCGCATGTGCGGCACGCACAACGACCCGATCCGCACACGCATGCGCAAAACTCCGGCAGGCACACGGAGGAGTGGTCCGGAGCAGGCGGGCGCAAAGCTGCCTCCTTCCCGCTCCGCTCCGCCACATCCCAGGCCCGGCCTCCAACTCACCCTCCGGCAGCCGGCCAAGTGGTCGGGGCAGCCGGACCTCGAGGTGGGCCTGCACTTCAACGAGACCGGCTCGGCTGTGGCGAGAGGCGCCCGGTGGCCGCCTCCGGCCCCCAAGTCCGCACTACGGACTGGCATCCAGGTCCCAGCGCTCCACCTGCCAGGCTCGTCCAGGACCCCCGCGCCTTCCGCAGGGCCGGCAGCGGCCACAGGTAGGTAAGCGGGTGGCAGGACTGGGGAGCCCGCCCGGGCCAGCTCCCTCCCTCGGTTGGCGGCGGCGGCCAAAGCAGGCAGTAAGGCGCCCAGCCGGGCGTGGGGGGAGGCCGAGCCGGGGAAGGAGCCGGGCGTGGGGGAAGGCCGAGCCGGGGAAGGAGCAGGGCGTGGGGGGAGGCCGAGCCGGGGAAGGAGCCGGGCGTGGGGGGAGGCCGAGCCGGGGAAGGAGCCGGGCGTGGGGGAAGGCCGAGCCGGGGAAGGAGCCGGGCGTGGGGGGAGGCCGAGCCGGGGAAGGAGCCGGGCATGGGGGGAGGCCGAGCCGGGAAAGGAGCCGGGCGTGGGGGGAGGCCGAGCCGGGAAAGGAGCCGGGCGTGGGGGGAGGCCAAGCCGGGGAAGGAGCCGGGCGTGGGGGAAGGCCGAGCCGGGGAGGGAGCCGGGCGTGGGGGAAGGCCGAGCCGGGGAAGGAGCCGGGCGTGGGGGAAGGCCGAGCCGGGGAAGGAGCCGGGCGTGGGGGGAGGCCGAGCCGGGGAGGGAGCCGGGCGTGGGGGGCGGCCGAGCCGGGGAAGGAGCCGGTCCCCAGTCCTGCCACCCGCCTACCTACCTGCGGCCGCTGCCGGCCCTGCGGAAGGCGCGGGTGTCCCGGACGAGCCTGGCAGGTGGAGCGCTGCGACCTGGACGCCAGTCCGTAGCGCGGACTTGGGGGCCGGAGGCGGCCGCTGGGCGCCTCTCGCCACAGCCGAGCTGGCCTCGGTGAAGTGCAGGCCCGCCTCGAGGTCCGGCTGCCCCGACCGCTTGGCCGGCTGCCGGAGGGCGAGTCGGAGGCCGGGCCTGGGGCGGAGCGGAGCGGGAAGGAGGCAGCTTTGCGCCCGCCTGCTCCGGACCGCTCCTCTGTGTGCCTGCCAGAGGTGAGGCCGGCCTGGTCTGGAGCCAGCGGGCCCGCCGGTTCTGCGCATGTGCAGTTTGGCGCTTCACGCGCATGCATGGTTCGGGCCTGTCGCACACGCATGCGCAGATCGGCCGTCGCACGCGCATGCGCAGATCGGCATGTTGCAGTCCGCCATTTTTTTCGGGGGCTCCCAGGTCGGGGTCGCAGCGCGTATGGGCGGCGCAAAGTGGGGTCTCAACCTAAAAAAGGTTGAGAACCACTGCCCTATTGACTTTACTTGTCAGAAAGCCGCAAAAGTTGAACACATAACTCCAGGACGCTGCAACCGCCATAAATACAAGTCACTTTCCAAGCATCTGAATTTTGACCACACGACCATAAGGGTGCTGGAATGGTTGTAAGTGTGAGAAACAGTCACAAGTCATTAGTTTCAGTGCCGCTGTAATTTTGAACAGTCACAAAACAAGCTGTTGTAAGTCGAGGACTATTTATCAACTATGGATCAATGACCTTGGGACACAGCAACAGTGATAAAGATGAACCAGTTGCCAAGCATCTGAATTTTGATCACATGATCCTGGGGATGCTGCAAAAGTTGTTAACTGTGAAAAACGGTCATAAGTCATTTTTTTCAGTGCTGTTGTAACTTTGAACCATCACTAAACTAACTGTTGTAAGTCAAGGACTATCTGTACTTGTTATTCTGAGATGCTTGGTATTCCTTCCATACAGTGGTGGGATTCAAATATGTGAACCACCAGTTCTCTGTGTGGGTGCCACTTCCGAAAGTCCATTCTGGGCCTGGGCAACAAAAAATTAGCTACCGGTTCTGGTGAAGTGGTGCGAACCGGCTGAATCCCACCACTGCTTCCATATCCTAAATAGTACCTGTATCTGATGGAGTGAGATGGTCCTCATGAAAGGTTCTACCAAATTCGATGTGCTTGAAGATGCCACCAACGCTGTGTCTACTTCATTGCCACAGACTAACATGACTCTTCCCTACTTTCTACATCCTATGAGTTTCATAAATTAGTTTTGCATTGTATGAAAAACAGATTGTTCTTTTTTTTTTTTTTCAAATTGGTCCTGAATTTCCTGGTAGGAGCCAGTTTCCCCGAATGGCTTCTCATTAGAGAAATCTGAAAATCTCTTTAGACATTTGGCAGATAACAATTATGGAGGCAAAATGGCTATGCTTCAAAAAAAAAAAAAGGAAAACGAAGAAAAACGCTTCAGGCGAATAAATTTGAGAAGTGTGCAATTATTTTATAGGTAGTCCTCGTTTAGTGACCACAGTTGCAACCCAAAACTTGGTTCTTAAGTAAAGTAGTTGCTAAGTAAAACATCATGATGTTACTCTCTTCAACTGTCTTTTGGTTTACAGGATTGGGAAGGTTGCAAACACGAGGATTGGTCGCAAAGTTACCTTTTCATCACGGTTGTAACTGTGAAGAGTTGCCAAATGAATCTGCCACACAATGAGGACTAGCTGTAGTTACATGTACCTGAGGTTTGTTAGAGTACTGTAAATGCTCTGTTTACAAAAAGTCTTTATGGATAAGTTGGTTTCTGTAAAAAGTTTGAATGAGAAGACATGGTAGACAACCTAAAAAGCAATTTCTTTCCAGATATAAAGGACAATAATGGGGAAAAATGGACTTCTTTTGAGCCCATAGAAAAAGTTCTGATGGGAATTGACTTGAGGAATATTGACTGAAAACTCCCAGCTTACAAGAGGGAATGAGTGGCTGCAGTATGGCTTTGACAACTAAGACATGTATGGCCAAATGTGTAGAACACAAGAGCAAAAAGTGTTTTAGAGGTCATAAGCAGCCCACAAACATCCTTTTGGTAATCCCCTAGAGCAGGAGTGTCAAACTGCCAGCCCGTGGACTGGATGCGTCATCCGGAAGCCATGCCCACCCCATTGCCGGCTATGGCAAAACCGTCCCGAAACGTTGCGCAACGTCACGTGATGTCGTGAGTTTGACATGTCTGCCCTAGAGCATGGGTGTCAAACTCGTGATGTCACATGACATGTCATGATGTATCACGACTTTTTCCCCATTGCCGGCAATGGGGTGGGAGCGGTTTTGGCATGACGCATCCGGCCCACGGGCCAGCAGTTTGACACCCCTGCCCTAGAGTATCAGCAGAATGGAAGAGGCCAAATCCTTCCTCTATTTGTTTCATTTTGGGGCGCTTCAGTGTCTGAAAGAGCAAAATATTTGCCCTAAATCTTGCAAGTTCTTAAGACCGAATCCACGTGTCCACTTCTGGAGGATGGCCCTTGACAAAGCCTCAAGCCAGCAGAAATCATGTAGACTTACCATCATGCCCAAGTACGGAATTCAGGCAATTGTAGAGTCTGATACATCCAGGAGGCACCAGTCTGAAGCAGGATGGTTTAATCATGGAAGTCAGGTTCCGTCTTTCCTTTTGGTTCAACCACAGCTTCCAGATGGAATTTTCAGAATCTGGTTTCTCCATGGATGACAGAACCCTGCTGTATTATTAACGTAGAGACTCAGTGACGGCAGCTGATGATAGCAGCAGACTTTGCTGCCAAATGCCATGTTATAGGCGCCTCTTATTAAGCACCTGGAGGTTTCTGATAAGCACTCAGGTTATGTCCAGCTCTTTCCAAGAAGACATTCCTGGAAAGCAGCTGACATGATAAATGATAACAGAGCCCTGACACATTCCAGGTAACTCCTCTCCTGGCAAGGATAGTTAGGGAAATCTGAATCTCACCAAACAGGAATGTGCAAATGACTTTGCAACATGTAGAGGAATTAAGGAGATGTACTGCTTTTCAGTGAAATGATCAGAGAGACTGTGGTATGCCTTTATAAAGCATTAGCAGGCGAAGAAAACGTGTATCAAACCGGGTTTGGGTGATTTCTTCTGATTGTCCCACATGTCCTTTACAAATCCATAGGCGATAGCCATCCATAATCTTTAGATATGGTATATGTATGAATCCCAGAAGTGTTGCAATTCAGAGTGATTTGAAGATGATTTGGAGATGCTAAGAGCCTTCTGATGTTTTTTTGCTTCAGCTGAATCTTACGCACTGCAGCTTTCTTTCCATATATGAACAAAGCTACAGTGAGGGAAAGATTGTACATGTGTGTGTGTTGGGCTCGGTGATACGAATGTGATACGGAAATGCTTGGGAGAATTCTGTTCCGACGAAGAATTTGTTCTGGAGTGGGAGAGAGAAAGAGAGATTCTGATTTTTACTCTGGTATATTAATACTCTGGTATAAACTCCACCAAAGCTGTTTTAAATTATGAGATAGATAGCATATCGGTTTAATAAAAAAATAAAAATAAATATTTGCTTTAAAAAAATAATCTTGCTTTTCCTTGCATGATTATGTAACTTTCTTCAAAGCCACCTTTCCCCAAATCCACATTGTTTTATCCTTATTCTTCTTTAACTTTCGACCTACTTTTCTGTAATTTTCAGACTTGTAATATTGGTCTCTGTGCACAGTCAGTCTGTAATTCCTCAACTTTTTCATCCCTCTTTTATTCCCTTTTACAGTATTCCACTTGCCCCTCCCTTTTATTTCCTCTTTTCTTTCTACCACTTGTCCATTTCTATTTTGCCTGAGTAATTTGCACTGAATCAATAGGTTGAGAACAGCATAGTTGTCCTTGAATGTCACATAAGACATACCATTTTTAATATACAGTATACTATACATGTAGTCTTCGATTTATGACAATTGGGACCTGAATTCCATTGTTTAAGCGAAGTAGTCATTAAACGAATTGCACCCAATTTTAGGACCTTTTTGGCTATGGTTGTTAAGCAAATCACTGCAGTTAAGTGAATCACACAGTCATTAAGCGAATCCAGTTTCCCCCATTGACTTTGCTTGTTGGAAGCCAGATGGGAAAGACACAAATGGTGATTACATAACCCCAGGATGCTGCAATTGTCACGTATATATGCTGATTGCCAAATGCCTGAATTTTAATCATGTGACCAATAGTAATCTCTCTTTCTCTCTCTCCCTCCCTCTCTCTCCCTCCTTCCCTCTCCCTCCCTCCTCTCTCTCTCCCTCCCACCCCCTCCTCTCTCTCCCTAACCCTCCCTTCCTCTCTCTCTCCCTCCCTCCCCTTCCTCCCTCCCTATCTGTCTCTGCCTCCCTCCCTCCCTCTCTGTCTCTCATACCTGTTCTGCTAAGATATTCTACTCTTCAACAAATTCCCACGCTGTGGTCAAATCCTAGAGAATTGCAAGAATCCAATTACAGAATGCCTTCAGATGTACTCACTCTTCCGAACTGCATCTACTCTGAAACAAGTATTCGAGATTTGCATTTGTGGGACAACTTCTCTCTGAGAGTATCTGCCCATCCTACCAGATCAGATGGGGTAGGTACACTCCAGATCCCTTCCCTCAAATCTTACACTTGGTGGGACCTCGGAAGCATGCTGTCATGGTTTCAACAGATGAAAATCTTCAAAGAACTTTGAGGTATTGTTTACTTTAAATAATCTTTATTTGAGAACATAGCATGGGCACTAACACAGTTGAAGCCAAAAATTGAATTCCCCTCCCCTGAGCACATAGTATCAAAGCACAGTTCCCTCCTCTAATTAACAGTCATAAATAACATTCTCCAATTAGTTTGAAATGCAGGCTTTCCCTCCAGTTCTCCAACCTGCCAATTCTTATCATCTCTTATTTCAATAATCTTGGTTCACACACTAAGCCCAGTATTGTTATGTCTAGCTAAACTCTCATGCACATTCCTCCCCCCAGCATCATCTAACTCTAATTCTAAAAGTAAAACATAAGACAAGGATAAGAAGAAGACGGCGGACAACGACGGGACAGGAGGGGGCAAAAAAACGCTCCGAGAGATTCCAACGGCAGAGGCCAGCAGCGGGAAGAGAACCCCCGGCAGGGCCCTCACAAAACCCCTCCCAGCCCCCGAAAGGAACCGGAGGAGGTAAGGAAGAGCTGGGTGGGCGGAGGAAGAAAGGACCGAACAGGCTGGCAGAGATGAAGAAGCAGCGAGGGAACAAAGAGGGGGGGGAAATCCTGCGGATGCGCTATCCCCCTTTCCCCCCCCCACAGAGGGCGGCAGGAGTGGGGAGAACAGTTCCATAGGCCTTGGAGGAGGACTAATCTTCCCGGGCCGAGACAAAGCTCCAAGATAAGGGAGTCGCGTTGGGGACGTGACTCAGGAAAGACTAGCCAAACGCCCGAAGCCTGTCTGTCTGGAAGTGTGGGTGTCTGAGAACTGGTGGTGCTGCCCAGTGAGAGGAGGAGACATCTGCATGGGCCCCAAGCCACAGATCCCTTAGCCTTTGTGTCACCCCTGCCAATAATACTGAGTTTACCTGAAGGCAGACCGCACCCCTAGTGGACTATGGTTTTGTTGTTGAAAAGTGAACTGTGAGATAGGGCTGACTTTTGGCAGAGGAATTTGAACCAATCCATCTCACTAGCTTGAAAACCTTGCACAGGAACAGCCCCCACACAACTCTCTACAGTAAGAGGTGGCATTAAGGGTAGACAGACCAACAGGAGGAGAAGCTTAAAATGGCAGCCAAACGGACAAAACAGACCAAACTGCCTCACACAAAGGGAGCGGCATCCTCCTTGGACCAGCTCTCTAATCTGTCTAGCAACACCCCACCCACCCCTACATCCCCCCATCCAACAGCAGGCCTTCAGACCCATACACCAACCCATGCCTCCACAACGGAACACATGATCCAAGAACTAAAAGAGACAATAGATACGCTGGTAAAAAGGATGGACGGCATGGATAGAAAATTAGAAGCAATGGACACAAGGATGGAGAAAAGATGCATAGAAGCGGAACAAAAGTTGGAGGAAAGATGGAGAGACATAAAACAGATGTTGGCGGACCACAGTAGAGACCTAGAGAGAAAGTGGGAAGAACAACGCAGGGCGATGACCGCAGACATGGACCAAATGAAGAAAGCGATGCAAGACCACTACAAGAAAATAGAAGAGGAAATGGAGAAGAACATTCAAGAAATCAGGGAGAATACAGAAAAGAGGATGAAAGAAGTGGAAAACAGCATCGAGGGACAAATAACAGAGATGAAAGGGGCGGCCCAAGACCAGACCACCATGATGCAATACTGGCAAATGGCGTCTGCAATCAGGTTCAGAGGGTGGAATGAGACCACAAATGAAACCCAAGGAGACCTGGTCAGGACCTTTGTAGGGGCCCTGGCAACATTTCTACGTAAGGGACCCGAAGAGATAGCGTGGCAATTCGACAGAATCTACAGAGTCGGCTCATGGAGGTCAGCAAACAGACACCAACCAAGAGATGTAGTCATCCACTTTGCAACGCAGGGGCTCCGGAACCTCATCTCCACCACTTCCTATAGAAAGAAATTTTGCATAGGGGAGCAGGAAGTGAAGGTACTGAAAGAGATCCCCCCGGCGATGTTGAGAGACAGAAGGGACTACAAATTCCTGACCAATGAACTGAGACCACGCGCTCTGCACTACAGATGGGAAATCCCAACTGGGATGTCACTTATCTATAGAAACAAGAGATACCACTTGAACTCGGTCCAGAAAGCCAAAGACTTCCTGGAAAAGGAACTGAGGTCGGACGGCCCCCACCACACTACGGGAGAAGACACAGATGGACCACTAGACAGCGGGAGGGATCGAGATCAATGAGCAAATCACGCAGAAGCACGGACCAGCACAGCAACAGGAGACAGGAATGGTCCACCTAGAGATACGAGGACACGGAGAACAGAAGGCAACAAAACCAACGAAGCAGAGCGGCCTATGGAGGGCAGGCCACATGGATCCACTACCGAACGCATTCACCAGCAAGACAAGACCCCCCACAGCTCAATATGTACACCATTCCGGATATCATGGGAACGAGACCAAAGAAGAAAGCAGAGGAAACAACAACAGAAGTGGTCTCGCAAGAGTATCCTGAAACTGACAATGGCAACTAAATATCTGACCTGGAATGTTAATGGACTAAACTCTCCCCAGAAAAGGAGGAAAATATTCCACTACCTGAACCAAGATAAAAGCGATTTAATCTGCCTACAAGAAACACACATCAGAGCGGCAGACCAGAAACACCTGATCAATTACAAACTAGGTGCACACTTTGTGGCAACAGCGCCAAGAAAAAAGAATGGGGTTGTTATATATGTAAAGAAACACGTAATAGCTAAGCTAATAGAGTCTGACCCCCAAGGTAGATACCTGGCAATCGAAATAACACAAGAAGATAGGAAGATTCTAATAATGGGCATATACGCACCAAATCAACAACAAGGCAAATTCTACAAACGGATACACAAGAAAATAATACAACTTAACTACAGATCCCACATTATACTGGGCGACTGGAACGGAATCATAGAGACCGCCCTAGACAAAAAAAGAACTGCACTCAACCCACAAAAGCACTCCAAGCTGCCCAAATCCTTCTTTGACATGAAGGAAGACCTCGAACTGACAGACGTATGGAGGGAAAGGCACGGCAAAGAACAAGACTTCACATTTTTCTCCGACAGACACCAATCATTCTCCAGAATTGACTTTATATTAACATCTAGCGACTTGCTGGTTTGTCTAAACGCGGTGAAAATCCTACCCAAAGTGCTAACAGATCACAATCCGGTGAGGATGGAACTAAGACACGGCGTGAGACAGAAGAGAACCTGGAGAATTAATGAAAACCTGTTTAGACATGGAGAAAAGGTGGCGGAATGCAAAAATGCTATGAAGGAATTCTTCAGCATAAATATGAACAACGAAACACCGATAGAAATGATTTGGGACGCCAGCAAGGCATACATGCGTGGGATTCTTATGGACATGAATAAAAGGCACCATCGCAAACAAGAACGAAAAAGAAAAGAGCTAGAAGAGGAGATAAGTAAGAAAGAGCGGCTATTAATAAAAAGACCAGAGGACAAAGTCACCAAAGAAGGAACTAAGATCTTAAGAAAGCAGTTCGACATGTTGATGGCAGACCAAGTTGCAAGGAACATACAATATGCAAAACACAAGACATTCTGCAAGGCCAACAAACCGGGTCGATGGCTGGCCTACATCCTAAGAAAGAAACAGAAATCCCGCATAATTGAAAAGATAGAATACAAAGGCAAGGAGGAATTTCGACAAGAAACCATTAAGAAAGCCTTCACAGAGTTCTACTTGAAGATATATGCTGAGGAGAAGACACAGGACAAAGAGACAGATACGTTTCTACAAAACGAAAAGATACAGGCAATCACCGATACACAAAGAGAGGCCCTGAATGCTGTAATCACAAAGGAGGAAATACACTCAGCGATCAAACAACTGAAAACAGGAAAATCGCCAGGGACGGATGGGATAACAGCGACTTACTACAAGTATCTCCAGGAAGAGATGTTAGAACCCCTTAGAAAGCTATTTGTCAATATACAAGAAGGAGGCCAAGTCCCACCATCCTGGAAAACAGCCTATATTTCGTTAATCCCTAAGGAGGGGAAAGATAACACACAACCCGCAAATTACAGACCCATCTCACTACTTAACACGGACTACAAAATATTCACAAAGATTCTGGCCAATAGATTAATGACTGTACTACAAAAAACAATACACCCGGACCAAAGGGGATTTATACAAGGACGCCAGATGAAAACCAATGTGAGACAGATGTTGAACATAATAGAGTACTTGGACAGGCACAAACAGGTACCTGCCACCCTTATGTTTGTGGATGCAGAAAAAGCCTTTGACAGACTGAACTGGCCATTCCTGACGAACCTGGTCCAGAAGATGAAAATGGGAGCACAGTTTCTCAACTCCATACGGGCAATTTACCAGAAACAAACAGGCCAGATCATTGTGAACAGAGACCTAACAGACCCATTCAACATAGAGAGAGGCACGAGACAGGGTTGCCCGCTGTCACCCCTGCTATTTGTCCTAACGCTGGAAATTTTACTGAACAGGATAAGAGCGGCAGAGGACATAAAGGGCATACAGATTAAACAGCAAGACTACAGACTATGTGCCTTTGGGGATGACTTGCTGGTGACAATGTCGCAACCAGCACAGTCAGCAAGGAGATTGATGGAGATAATGGAAGACTATGGTAGGGTGTCGGGCTTCAAAGTAAATATATCAAAAACGAAGATGCTAGTCAAAAATCTAGACAACAAAGCAAAACGGGACTTGGAAAGAATAACGGGTTGTGAAATAGTCAAGAAAGTCAAATACTTAGGAGTGGAGATAGAATCAACGAATGCAAATTTACACAAGAACAACTACGAGGTCCTGTGGAATAAGATACAAACAGACCTGGAAAGGTGGAAAACATTACGACTGTCCCTGCTGGGCAGGATAGCAGCAGTAAAGATGAACGTCTTACCCAGATTTCTATTTCTCTTTCAAATGCTACCCATACTCAAGAAGGATGTGGACTTGGACAACTGGCAGAAGGGCATCAACAGATTTATTTGGGACGGCAAGAGACCGAGAGTAAAACTAAAAATCATCCAAGACGCAAGGGAGAGAGGAGGGCTCAAAATGCCTAATCTAAAGCTATACTACTACGCAGCGACACTGGTGGCGTTGAGCGACTGGATCAACATGACGAATGATAGAATACTGAATGTTGAAGGGCAGGGTCTCCTATTCGGCTGGCACGCATATTTGGTATACGACAAAAAGGCTGACAAGAACTTCAGAGAGAACCCACTACGAATTCCATTGCTTTGGGTCTGGAAGTAATATAAACACCTTTTACACAACAAGATCCCCATCTGGACGATCCCCGGACACACAATAGGGGACACAAACATATCCCACGGGCAAGAAGTGGTGCCATACAGTGAACTCGTACTGGAAGAAAGAAATGGGTTCTCCTTGAAACCCCAAATAACGCTAGCAGGGGAAGGAATAGGAGGTACCTGGCTATCATATCTACAACTGCAATCACAGTGACACAAAGACAAGAAGAAGGGTTTATCCCAGACTGACGAGAACCTAATCAAACAGATTAGAGAGCAGGGGATCATGCACATCAAACGAGTGTACAGCATTCTGATAGAAATGGACTCTGAAACCGAGCTAGTCAAGAACTGTATGGTAAGGTGGGCACAAGACTTTGGACAGTCTATCACCATGGACACGTGGGAGAAAATCTGGGTGAGGAATGTAGAATTCACGAAATCGCAACACTTAAGGGAAAACTTCTACAAGATGTTCTATAGATGGCACCTAGACCCGAAAAAAATATCACTCATCTACCCGGACTCCCAGCCCAAATGCTGGAGGTGTGGGGACGAGGAGGCTACTTACTTCCACATATGGTGGACATGCAGAAAAATCAAAGCATTCTGGAGGAAGATATGGTGGACACTCCAAACCATTTTTAAAAAGCGAATCGAATTTCTACCTCAGGTTTTTCTGTTAGGGATCACAAAGGATTTCACTACCTCAGAGACAAACTTATTCCTGAACTTGATTACAGCAGCAAGATTGTTGGTGGGACAATACTGGAAGAATCCAGAAATACCGCCTATTGAAGAATGGACTGTGAAAGTAACAAATTTGGCGGAAATGGTGAAAATATCAGCATACTTGAAAGATCGCTCCAATGAACAATATTTGACAGACTGGAAACAGTGGATAGACTATATCCAAGAGAGACACCAATCAAACAGAATGCAGCTGGCGTTTAGCTGAGGCTCGACGGGAGGAGGGAAGAATGTTTAACAAATCAAATGTTTACAGAAACTAACACCCAATGTTGAATGTTTATGTTCTATGACTAATGCCTCTTAACATGATCTTATGACTAATGTTGTTTGCTTTAATATTGTTAAAGTGGACTGAATCTCTACCTCAGGCTATGAAACCTCTACCTCAGGATCTCTGGTTAGGGACTATAAAAGATTGCACTACTACTGGGACGAGGTCAATTCAGAAGCGCAAACGAACAATATGCGATAGACTAGATACAGTAGATAGACCATATATAAGAGAAACACCAATCAAACAAAATGTATTTGGAGTATACTTGAGGATGGAAGGGAGGAGTGAAGAATGTTTACCAAAACAGATGTTTACAAAGACTAATGCCTAATGTTGTATGCTATGTTCTAGGATGATTGCTTAGCAATAGGATCTTATGTTTAATGTTGATCACTTTAATATTGAAAAAGCGGATTGAATATCTATCTCAGGTTATTGAATTCTTACCTCAGGATCTTTGGTTAGGGATCATAAAAGATTGTACTAATACTGAGATGAATAGTATGCGATAGACTAGAAACAGTGGATAAACTAAGCAAATAAAGTGTAACGGACATATGGTTGAGGCTTGACGGGAGGAGTGATAAATGTGTACCAAATCAGACGTTTACAAAGACTAATACTTAGTGTTGTATATCAGGTGCTATGATGATTGCTGCATAATATGATTTTATGTTCAATGTTGATTGTTTTAATAAAAGAATTTATATTAAAAAAAAGTAAAACATAAGAAGAAAATGGTTGCATCTCCAACTGTTGTCAAAGCAAAACATCTGATGTTAGCAGCGTTGACACATGCCTTTTTCAGAGCAGGCCCTACCTAATGGAATATCCTCCCCTGGTGATTTGAAAGACTCCCCCCCCCCTTTAGTCTTTTAGAAGGTCATAAGAACTGGCTTTGTACCCAGGCACTGCAAGGCAATAAAGGTATCTGGCTGTGGGGCATCCCAAGGGGATGATTAAGCATAAGTTATTTATTCTTTGTTGCTTTATGGTTTATTATTTTATAGTTATTGTGTTTTATTGCTGCAAGCTAGGAAGGTAGAGGGCTATGAAATTTTAGGGAGCCCATAAGGCAGAGACTGCTGCGAAAAAGGCACATTTCCTAGTTCCCATCATATGCATATGTACACGTATAGCTATCTCTGGTATAGAATGAGGTTCAATTACTTGAATATACAAACTGGGACATAGAGAGATGCCATTTCAGTACTTCATGCATGGACTAGATCAGGGATAGGCACCTTGGGTCTTTTATGACTTGTGGACTTCAACTCCCAGAATTCCTGAGCCAGCTATGCTCTGCTGGCTCAGGAATTCTGGGAGTTGAAGTCCACGAGTCGTAAAAGACCAAAGGTTGCCTACACCTAGATTAGACCAAGGTCAACCCATTCAATAGGCAAAGGGAGACACTTGCCTTATATCTGATTATTGACTGTACTGGCTACATGGGATGGGGGAGTTAAGAATTCAGCAGTACTGTAGGATGGGATGTACAATTTTTACATTTCTTCACTAGAGTACTTTTTCCAGACAAAGCTCAGTAAATGTATGGCTTGCACTTTTTGTTTTACCTTATGGTCTTCCAAACAATACAGCTGGGCTGTCCTTTATAATTTTGTACAAAAAAAATAATTGCAACTGAAAAAAGTGCAAAGCCATTATTCTCTTGAAAAACCATTACTTACACTTATTTTTCTAGCTGGAACTACCAAGTTTCAATCTGGTAAATGAAGAACAAAAGATATCCTTTTTAAATGTAGGGTGTCATTGTTTAGAACAAAATATATGAGTAGTGCAATCAGAACTGGAACTGAAATTGGACATAAAGGGGTTGATTCTTCCATGCTTCCAGTGTCCTGCCAGCCTCTGCTGTCCATGCTTTATTGGAAACAAAAGACTAGATTTTTCTCTCTGGTTATTTTTTCCTAATTTATTGGGTTCCAGTGGCAAAGCAGACATCAGTTCAGACAAGAATAACTACTGCAGTAAAATGAATAAACTGATAAATAAGTAAGTGTCAGGCCCAACACCAGAGCCGAGACAGCAACATCTAATCAAGTTCAACCCCTTTATTAGCTTATACCTAACGGACAAAATCTTGCCAAATTAAGGCTATAACTAAGCTACTGGATATATCCTGAGAGATTCTAGGGGTCGCTACCTGGAAGCTTTTCCATCCTCCCTCTTCCAGTTTCAGACTGAACTGTCTCTTAATCTGAGTGTGTTTATGAGAAAACTCTGTATTGCCAAAAGTCTTCCTCACTGCTCCTGCAGATACATACCCCATCACAGTAAGCAAGCAAATTTAAGCAGCCATTAAGAAAATTGGAATAAGAGCTGGAATTTCACTTGTGAGGAGTGCAGGAAATCAGCTGTATCTATAGGCAGTTTCCAAGGCAGATTTCTCACAGAACACTTGAGTCACTATAAAGAAGGTCTTGAGATATCAAAAATCTCAATTTTTGAGCTGTTCTTGAGCTGTTTTTTAACTGTTGTTTGTCTAAATTTTAAATAGTTAACTTGTTTAATACCATTTTAAATTGATTTGTTAGATGCTGAATGATGTGGGGGGGGTTGAATGTTGTGGAATGAATCGGGTTGAATGGATGGTTAGCTTATTGTTTTAAATTGTTTGTTTAAAGGGTAGCTTTTTGTGGGTGGGATAAATTAATGATATGGATGGAGTTGTGGTTGAGTGGAATGAATGGGATGGACTGGCTAGCCTGCCTGGCGCGGCAGAGGGGGAGGGGAGCGCTGGCTCTGGGGTGATAGAGGGCCAAAGTATACTGGTCTTGCTGGGGAGAGGCAGATATGGCGGGGGCCACAGGGTAGGCCATTCCCGGGGAACAAGAGCTCGCTGTTTAAAAGCGATCCCTTGCTCCGACCCTGTGAGTTCAGCCCGAAGTACTGGTGATGAGGGAAATCCGGACCCTGGGCTCAGGCTGCTGCTGCTCAATGCCAGGTCGGTTATAAATAAAGCTCCCCTCATCCATGATCTTCTCCTGGATGAGGAGGCCAACCTCGCATGTATGACCGAGACCTGGCTGGGCCCGGAGGGAGGAGTTCCTCTCTCTGAGATGTGTCCAGCTGGGTTTCAGGTATGGCATCAGCCACGACCCCAGGGAAGGAGGGGGAGGAGTGGCTATTATAGCCAAGAAGACCTTTAGCCTACGCAGGCTTGCTGTTTCTGAGATTGCGGGTTGTGAGTTGCTCCTTGTGAAGTTGGACCTAGGGGTTCAGGTGGGCTTGTTGCTCGCGTACCTGCCTCCCAGCTGCGTGTCAACAGTCCTGCCTGTGCTACTTGAGGAGGTTGCTGGGCTGGCGGTTGAGTTCCCCAGGCTTATTGTCTTGGGGGACTTAAATCTTTCATCGCTCGGCGAATCCTCTGGGTTGGCGCAGGAGTTCATGGCCACCATGGCAACCATGAACCTGACTCAGGTAGTTCAGGGTCTGACTCACGAGAGGGGACACACTCCCGACATGGTATTCCTCTCAGAACAGTTGAGCAATGATCTGAATTTAAGGGGCTTAGATATTTTGCCTATGTCATGGTCAGATCATTTTCTGCTACGGCTTGTTTTTAAGGCTCCACTCCTCCCCTGCAGGGAGGCAGAACCGATTAGGTGGTTCCGCCCCAGACGTCTGATGGATCCAGAGAGTTTCAGAGGACACTTGGGGAAATACCGGATTCTCTCATTCACAGTTCGGCAGAGTCCCTGGTTACGGCCTGGAATATGGCTGCGAAGGGGGCTCTTGACCGGATTGCGCCGCTGCGACCTCTCTGTGGTAGCAGACCCAGGAGATCTCCTTGGTTTATTGAGGAACTCAGGGGGATGAAGCGCCAGAAGAGACGCCTAGAGAAGCGATGGAGGAAAAGTAAATCCATATCTGACCGAACACTTGTAAGATCTTATATCAAGACTTATCAGGTGGCGCTCAAGGCAGCAAGATGCGCGTATCATTCCGCCTTGATTGCATCTGCGGAATCCCGCCCAGCCGCCCTGTTCAGGGTAACTCGCTCCCTCCTTAATCAGGGGGGGTTGATGCACCCTTGCAGGATAGTGCTGAGGACTTTAATAAGTTTTTCGCGGATAAAATCACCCAGATTCGGATGGACCTTGACTCCAATTGGAATGCAGTATCGGCTGATAATGATTCAGTCGAGATGACAGGGACTCGTCTTGATCCCGTTGTGTGGGAGGAGTTTGACCCGGTAGCACCTGATGAAGTCGACAAGGCCATTGGAGCTGTGAGCTCCGCCACCTGTTTATTGGACCCGTGCCTCTCCTGGCTGGTTTTGGCCAGCAGGGAGGTGATGCGGGGCTGGGTTTAGGAGATTGTCAACGCTTCTTTGAGGGAGGGGTTCTTTCCGGCTCCCTGCCAGGAGGCAATTGTGCGCCCCCTCCTCAAGAAGCCTTCCCTGGACCCAGCTGTTTTAAACAACTACCGTCCTGTCTCCAATCTTCCCTTTATAGGGAAGGTTGTTGAGAAGGTGGTGTCACTCCAGCTCCAACGGTCCTTGGATGAGGCCGATTATCTGGGCCCTCAACAGTCAGGATTCAGGCTCGGCTACTCCACGGAAACTGCTTTGGTCGCGCTGACGGATGATCTCTGGCGGGCCCGGGATAAGGGATTATCCACTATCCTGGTGCTACTTGACCTCTCAGCAGCTTTCGATACCATTGACCATGGTATCCTTCTGCACCGACTGGAGGGGTTGGGGGTTGGGGGCACTGTTTTACAGTGGTTCACCTCCTACCTCACTGGTCGGTCGCAGTCGGTGTTGGCAGGGGGTCAGAGGTCGACCCCTAGGTTCCTCCCTTGTGGGGTCCCTCAGGGATCGTTCCTCTCCCCTCTGCTGTTTAATATCTACATGAAACCGCTGGGTGAGATCATCCGACAACAAGGGATGAGATATCATCAGTATGCTGATGATACCCAGCTTTACATCTCCACCCCGTGTCATTTCAGTGAAGCAGCAGAAGTGATGTGCCGATGTCTGGAGGCTGTTAGGGTTTGGATGGGTGCTAACAGGCTCAGACTCAACCCCGACAAGACGGAGTGGCCATGGGTTCTGCCTCCCAAAGATATTTCAATCTATCTGTCCATTAGCCTGGGGGGGAGCTTTTGACCCCCTCGGAGAAGGTCCGCAACTTGGGCGTCCTCCTCGATCCACAGCTAAATTTGGAACATCATCTTTCGGCTGTGGCGAGGAGGACATTTGCCCAGGTTCGCCTGGTGCACCAGTTGCAGCCCTATTTGGACCAGGAGTCTCTTCTCACAGTCACTCATACCCTTATCACCTCGAGGTTCGACTACTGCAATGCTCTCTACATGGGGCTACCTTTGAAAAATGTTCGGAGACTTCAGGTAATGCAGAATGCAGCCGCGCGAGCAGTGTTGGGCTTGCCTAGAAATGCCCACATTTCGGCATCACTCCGCGAGCTGCATTGGCTGCCAATTGGTCTCCGAACCCAATTCAAAGTGTTGGTTATGACCTATAAAGCCCTACATGGCATCGGACCAGGTTATTTACGGGACCGTCTGCTGCCTCATGAATCCCAGCGGCTAGTTAGGGCCCACAGAGTGGGCCTTCTCCAGGTCCCGTCAGCCAGACAGTGTTGCCTGGCGGGGCCTAGGGGAAGAGCCTTCTCTGTTGCGGCCCCGGCCCTCTGGAACCAACTTCCCCCGGAGATCCGTGTCGCCCCCACCCTCTCCGCCTTTCGTAAATTGCTTAAAACACACCTCTGCCGGCAGGCCTGGGGCAGCTAACACCTTGCCCCTAGCCAGTGTATGTTTGTGGAATGATTGGTTTCTTTTTTTAATTAAGGGTTTTTATATTTATGTATATAATGTAATTTCTATCATGTTGTGAGCCGCCCTGAGTTCTCCGGAATAGGGCGGCATAGAAATTAAATTAATAAATAAATAAATAAATAAAAATCACAATTGACTTGGCTGGGTGAGCTCTCTGTGTCTTAAAATAGCAAAGAGATGAGAGCTATATTAACCCACCTATCTGCACTGCTGCCAAAGGTGTATTATTGAAGGACCTTCAGTTAAATTCTGAATTAAAGATAAGAAAAGGGATGGAGAGACAAGAATCGATTTTTCACCTGCCCCTCAAATCACCTGCAACTAAATTCAACGCGTGCAAATGATCAGTTTTGTCCATATGCATACAACATAGTGAAAGAATGAATGTTGCATCTAGAGACAAAGCTAATACCAGTACAAATGATTCCTTGAATTAGAGCTCAGAATGTTTGCAAGACACAACTGATGTCTTCCAAGGTCTTAATGTGACATGGAATAAGGTCCGTTGTGCTAACAGAGTAAGTCTTGGAAACTCGGAAGAAGTGGGAACAACAGGGTGTGTGTGGTTCCTTCACTGCTTCTACTGGGATTTATGTGTAGAACTTGATACTCCAGTGCTGACTTAGCTTCCCAAGAGGCCATGTGATTTTTATATATCCCTAGAATGCTGAGAGGTATTGCACTTCTCTTTAAATTATAGTAATTATTTCAAAATTTGCATTCATGAATTATAGATAAGCATATGCAGATTTTATGCAAATGTATCCTTTTTTGACACTGCAATTCCCTTTTTTCAGACTTGTGTATAGGCAATTCATAAAGAACCATATTGCAGTTGTCCTTTGTTTTCCCTTGCTTTCCACTTTTTTCAAAAGCTTTCTAGTGCCCAGATGGAAACACATGATTACCTCGATTTGTGGTGTTGCTATTGGAGCAGGATGGAGTAGAGGAATTTATCTTGTTAGAGGTAACAAGAAGAAAAATGGTCAGGCCTCTCCACATCAAGTACTCATAAAGGGGTATTTGTTTTCCTATGTCAAAGCGGGTTATAACTTGACCTTGCGTGGACTTAGAAGGTGAGGATTAGACTGGGAAGTTGGAAAGAATAACAGAATAACAAAGTTGGAAGGGACCTCAGAGGTCTTCCAGCCCAACCCCCTGCTCAGGCAGGACACGGTATACCATTTCAGCTAAATGATTGTCCAATCTCTTCTTAAAAACCTCCAGTAATGAAGCACCCAAAACTTCTGACAGCAAGCTGTTCCACTGGTTAATTGTCCTCACTGTTAGGAACTTTCTCCTTAATTCTAGGTTTCTTCTCTCCTTGGTTAGTTTCCATCCGTTCCTTTTTGTCCTGCCTTCAGGCGCTTTGGAGAATAGCTTGACTCCCTCTTCTTTGTGGCAACCCCTGAGATATTGGAACACTGCTATCATGTCCACCCTTGCCCTTCTCTTCATTAAACTAGACATACCCAATTCCAGCAACCGTTTTTCATATGTTTTAGCCTTCAGTCCCCTAATAATCTTTGAGAATATTCTTTGTGGAAGGGATATTCTAGAAGAAGATGATGACAAACCACTTCTCTAAGCTGGTCAGGAAAATTGCAGGAATGGAGTCCAGATAACCAGCAAGAGTTAACTTGACTGGAGGGTATCTTGACTTTTTCTGAGCCATCTTCCTCCACCAGATCTCCAGTTGTTAGGTGCATAGATGTAGGCCATCAGGTGTTCCTTCCTTCCTTGTTTTAAACCTTTTTAATATACTCAACCAAACTGGGCGAGATTGTTCTACCTTTCTCCTCCTTTAGGGACTCTTTCTTTAAAACACCAAGCCTGTCTCCCTCCCACCTTTTCCAGGGCAAATGAACAGAATACTGCAGACCTGGTTGACGTTTCACTGCATTTTACAGCCTCTTGCTTGCTCTTTATTCTAAAAAGGCACCAATATATCTCCATTCATCTCCTTATCTGTTTGTAACCATAAACTAAGGGAGCTGTCATCTTCAGTATTTATGCTTCTGACTTACGATTACGTGTTTTTTTTAATTAAATAAGGAGAGTAAGGGGGGAAAACATTTCCCAACACTCCATTCATTTTTTAGAAACAAATCTTTGAGCTTTCTCATCTCCTCCCCCTCCCCCTTCACCAGCCCTGCTCTAGGTGTCTGCTCGCTCTATAAAATGTTGCTGGTAATTTACCGTTTCCCCCTGTAAATTGGAGGGGTTTTTATTTTATAACTTTCAGTAAATGTGTGTAGAGCTAGAGCTTTTTATATGTTTTATATTGCTCATCAAACATCCGAATGTCATCCACAAGGAGCTTAGCTCCCCGTTGCTTTGAATTTGCTTCCTTCCTGGGCTCGGCACTGATGGCTTAAGCTTCGTGCCATCCCTGTACCCAGGTTTCCTCTGCCTTTCCCTCTGGCCTGAAATCATGATGTGTTTCCAGCTCCTTTTTCCTGCTGTATTGCTCATGGAATGAGGCACACCGCATATATTTTTAATTGACCTTAACCAAGAAAATGTGATAGATGGACCCCATGCAGTTTGCCATAATAATAATAATATATTGTTTGAACTGAAAAAAATTTTATCAAGAAAACTGAAATATATTGGAGGGATGGGGAATTTCCAGCCCAAGGACAAGATTACTGCTGCACAATACTGAGGCCCTCCACCTACCACATATAACTGTGTGGCTTTTTTTTTTTTTTTTTTTTTTGCTGGTGTTGAAGGAAAAGTCTTCGTCATGGTTCAGTCCAAGCTGGGAATAAACAACATGGTGACTGCTTTAGAAAGAAGGTTGCAGTTTATTGAAGAGGAGAGCCAGACAGAAAGATGGCTCTGGAAGAAAAGAGAGAGAGAGCACATGTAGGGAGTGGGTTTTTATACCCTCTGGGGCTCTTGAGGTTGTTTCCTGTTCCTGTTTGAGGCTTTGTATTTCCTGTGTCATGTATTTTGACCTCTGTCCCTTTGGCATCTGTGGGTTAATCCTACTATGTCCTGTCTTAGAGTTTGGGTGGGATATGTAGATTTTAGGTGTCTTTGTCTTAATCCTCTAGCTGGGGGCCTCCAACCTTCCTGGATTATTTACATCTGCATTTCTACATAGCTGGTTTCTGTTTGGGGGAGGGAGACTTGGGACTATTAAGAAAACTGGACATGCTTTTCTGCCTCTTTAAGTTCCTTTGAGGAAATATATTTTTCTGCCCTTTTAATATTTCCTTCTCTGGGGAGCTGACTTCCCACACTGGCATAGAAGCTGCCTGGGCTAGGGAAGCAGGGACAGGGGTTGGCTTCACCAGTTCCATGTAATCATTTATGTTGGTGAAGCAGAACACTCCGCCTCCAGAAAGGTATTTATTATCTAATAGACAGGGAATCACAGGTCCAGAGTACCTAGAACTGGATGGACTCATCCACTATTTCTTTCCTAGAAACATATATTAAGATGTTGGGAGAGGCCTTCATTAATTACTCCCACCAGGCTTTAAAAGGGAACTTTGCATACTTCATTTGCTCACTGATCTATTCCCACCTCCCTCTACCCCACCCCTCTGCTTGACAGCTAAAAGGAGGAACCCCCCAGTCCCATTAATAGTACTTACAAAATTGTCCACACACACACACACACACACACACACACACATATATATTGCTGAATGGTGTCCAAAATATTCTATTTATTATAGTGCCCCTCTGGGCACTAACTGCTAAGAGATAAAGAACAAAGTTTATAGTGGAGAGTAAGTGACAAAGCTGCAAAGCTGAGCAAACTGTGTCTAAACCTAAATGGTCCTTTACATAGGCAATAAATGTTACATTGCACCCCTAAAAGGAAGAATAGTGAGGAGAGAAAGTGGAGGAGTCACTTGTTTTCTAAAGCAGTGCTTTTCAGACTTGGCAACTGCTTTGGCTAGAGAATTCTGGGAGTTGAAGTCCACATGCCTTAAAGTTGCCAAGTTTGAAAAAACACTGCTCTATGGTTTGACCAGCTCCTTATTTAAGCCAACATTAGTATAGAGTGTATTTGGGTGTTTGCTTAAGGGAAGGACTTATTTCCACAGCACACTGAATACTTAAAAATTTGGAATTGGCTACTATTGTATATGGTGATGATAGCCAGTACAGCCAGTCCTTGCTTAATGACTGTTCACTTAATGACGGAAGTCATGATGGACCCTAAAAGTTATTTACAACTAGTCCTTGAAGTTGTGACTGCTGCACTCCCCATACTGGGATTCATTTAATGACTGCGGTGACTCGCTTTACAGCCATCATAAAATAGTCATAAAATCAAGTCAGGTCACATGGTGACCCGCTTAACAACCACAACAACTTGTGATGGAAGCTCTGGGCTCAGTTTGATTGTTAAGTGAGGCCTACTTGTATTGATGATTTTAATCTGAGGCTGAGCAAATTCGTGGCATATCAGTTTATCAACGGCAACCAGTTCTGTCTCCTGTCTAGTATCTCCTGAAACAACAACACATGTAAACTATCCACTGCTAATGACCAACCAGGGATAAGAACCATCCCTTTCTAGCGACTGGTATATCATGTTTCCCCAAAAATAAGACCTAATTAGAAAATAAGCCCTCACTTGATTTTTCTGGACACTCGTAAACAAATCCCGCCCTCAAAATAAGCCCCAGTTAAGAACGTCAGCCAGAGGGATGCATTTCGTACCGTATTTCCCTGAAAATAAGACCTAACTGGAAAATAAGCCCTAATCCCCCTGTTGGATCAAAAATTAATATAAGACCTGGTCTTATTTTGGGGAAAACATGGTAAATGCAGGTAGTTTCACTTAATGATTGGTTGCCTAGTGACCCCATTTGAAGTTACAATGGACTCCCCAAAAGTACTTATGAGCTGGTTCCCGGGGGTCTGACAGCTGCAAAGCTCCTTCCCCCCATGACCACAGGATTTCATTAAGGGCACATGGCAACTGGCTTACATTTACGGCTGTTTCCATCATCCCACGGTCACCTGACCATGCTTTTTTTGCTAGTTTCCAGTGTTTACTTCTAGGTTTGTTTGGTTTTTTTTTTAAAAACCCACCCATTGGTTGAAATGGCTTTGCTTAGCAACCTTGGCATTCATTTAAAAACTGTAGCATTTGATTAGTGACCAAAACAAAAAAAAGGTCATAAAATCAGGCTCGGTCACATGGTAACACTTAACAACCATCACTTCCCATGTCACTTTCACTTTTGATAGAGCACAAATTCACCAAAAAAAAATCTTCTCTCCAGGATTCTCCATCCCCTACAATCAGGTTTCTCTTATTATTTTAGCAGTTGCTGCTATCCAGGGCGAGTGATATGGCTTTCTGTGGTGCTTCATGGGTTGTAACTTTATGAGATACTGGTTACATAGGACCTGTAGATCCAAATAAAAAAGTCTCACAGAAGACCAGAAGGCACGGAGTAGTCTTCTCTCACACTAGAAGCAGGGAAAGGGTATTCCCTGTAGGTCATACTTGGAAGACCAAATGTCTTGGTCAACATTGGAAATTCTGGACTCAATTAGAGTTGGAAGTCGAGGACTACCTGTGTCACAAGAGTGCACAACACTTTTTTTTTTAATGGTCCAAGATACCTCCAACCTGATTTAAAAGTTCCATTTTATTAGATCAGCTTCTTCTGAAGGGGTATAGCAAATTTCTAATATTAAGGTGGCCAACTTTTTTACAATGAAAAGGAGAACACAAATAAATTGAAGAAAAAAATATTGTAAATAAAAGAAACATTTTATTCATTGCAACAATAATACACTTTAATATGATAAATGCATAATAAAAAACATTGTAACAATAACATTTTATATTGTAATTATGCTTACATGCCGCACCCCTGCCCACAGCTGCCCTGCCAGCACTGCTGCCCCACCGTGTAGAGTGGGCCCCGCCGTGTAGAGTGGGCCCCGCGGCTCCCAAATCACCAGCTGTGCTGGCTCCGGCCCTCGGGGGCAGCCCGCCATTGACACGCCTCACCTGCAGCCGCCCCGCCAGCACCACCGCCCACCCTGCAAAGCCCTGTGTAGAGCAGGCCCCACGGCGCCCACAGCATGGGGGGAGCTGGCCACCGCCACCCCTCACACCCCCACCCGCAGCAGCCCCGCCACCCCTGCCTCTTGCACCTGCAGCCATTATTGCCCTAGCAGGGCAGAAGATCAAGAGAAAGTTACCATGGCGTCACCGTTCCAGTCTCCTCCAGGTATCTTCGGAACTAACTAGGAGATGGTGTAGTTGGGTAGCAGGAAGGGGTGCAAAGTTCCTGCCAATTCACCTTCTCTGCAGACAACTTACATGTGCAAAGTTTGCCGGCTGGGTGTTTTGGCGCGCTCAGCAGCAATTCCTATTGGCTTTTGAAAGCCAATAGGGGGAGTAGCACAGCTCATGTAAAAGTTGAAAAAAAACCATCAAAGAAAGGTGCCAGAACGCCGTTCTAAGCGTTCTATGAGGGGAAAAAAGCCCTGCAGATTAGTCTGCAAATATTGAAAAGGAGGACATGTAGGAGGACACTTTTCGAGGGAGGACAGAACTCACAAAAGGAGGACTGTCCTCCCTAAAGGAGGACGGTTGGTCACCTTACTAATGTACCTTTCCCTAATCTGGGGTTCACCCCATGTGTTGGAGAAGCTAGGTGGAGGTTTATGACCACGCAAACAATGGCTCCAGCTTTTCAGCAGGTGCTCCAACAACTTTGCCCCTTTCTTTCTGCTATTACTAACATGCTGCTCCATTTGTGTCTGCCTCTGTGTTATAAAACATCTTTTTTCATATCCAGATTCTCACATATATTCAGAGAGACAGTTCAATCCAGTCAGGAGGAGGCCCTAAGGAATTTATGCTCTTCTCACAGCTATAAATTGCTCAATTTTCTATCATTTGGATAAAAAACTGCAGGCACAACAGCTGGTTCATAGGAAATTCTTTGCAAACAGGATTTTCTCTGCAATCTTTGATAAAATTGGGTCCCTGATTAAGATCTTTTCTAGCCCTGGTCTATACAGAAAACAGAGGGAGTCCTTTTCTCCCTCCTCCCCCCCCCACCCCACTTTAAAATGGATTTTTCTTCTCTTTTTAACTATGTATGCCATTCAAAGTCATTTTGGAATGGGGAAGACTTCTAAATCGTTCATGGACTGTGTCATTTTATGAATAGAAAAGTGTACATTAGGGAGAAGGGTTTTCAGATTGTTTGTTTGTATCCCGCCTTTATTACTTTTATAAATAACTCAAGGCAGTGAACATATTCAACACATCTTCGTCCTCCTATTTTCCCCACGACAATAATCCTGTGAGGTGAGTTAGAGAGGGTGGGGGGATGGGGAGAAATGCTGTCACCTCCCCTCTGGCATGGATAGTTGCCATCTATCAAATCAGATCATTCTTCAACCCTGGCACTTTTTAGGTATATCAGACTACAGACTATAAACTTCCATAACCTGAAACCACCAAGGGGGGCTGTAAAAGGTAAAGGGAGTGGCAAATGGAGGACACCAAGGTGGTGAAGGCTGGACTATAGTGTTGCCTTGCAGTGGCCCTTGGGGCTTGGGATAGATGCATTCTGCATGCAGAGCAGGTGTTCTATCAGAGCTCAGTGATTCTAAACCAATACAGAAAAATGCCCCATTGCAGGCTTGACTCTCATCAGCAAAATCAAAGCCTGTTACTGTTTTTACATCTATTTCCTTAGGCCAGCGACCACAGCTTCAGAACTCTCCTCTGAGGCCACCTTCCCCTCAAAGCAATCTTTGCAGAGGAACTGTGAGCCTAGCGAGATCATTTAGAGCATTGCTGATCTCAGCACTTTCTGTCTGGCATGTTTATTCTGCACAGAATTGCTGATTCTGTCAAGCTGTCTGGGAACATCTGGGCTGGGGGGGGGAGAGAGAAATATGACGTTGTCAGGGCTTTTCCTGTCATGCGTTGGAAACAGGCCTTTGCCCTTATCTTCCTGGAGGCGTCTTTGCCTTTCTAGAGTTCATTTCTTTGTTGTTATTTATATAATGCAAGATTCTCTGTGAACCAGCTGAGTTGGGGAATTTGTTGTGTCAGCACTGTGCACACAGGGGGAGAAAGAAGCAAAAGGATTCTGGAGTGGCAATGGTCATTTGGGTGGGAAGAAGGTCTTGGTTTTTCCATAAAAGATTTGTGGAGTTTAAAAGATAGTTGAGGACCAGACTCCCCACCCAGCAGATGTCTCCCATCCATCACTTTCCATGTCACTTTCCCTTTTGATAGAAGATCAATTCACCAAAAAACTTCTCTCCAGGATTCTCCATCCCCTACAATCAGGTTTCTCTTATTAATTTAGCAGCTGCTCCTATCCAGCGTGAGAGATGTGGGCTTTCTGTGGTGCCTAGGACCTTTTCAAAAGTAGGTCCAAATAGCAAAGTTTCACAGAAGACTAGAAGGCATGGAGTAGTCTTCTCTCACATTAGATTTATGGAAAGGGTATTGCCCACAGGCCACAATTGGAAGACCAAAGGTCTTGGTCAACATTGGTGTAATAGTCAGGAAATGTTTAGCTGGAATTCAGGTTAGATCCCTAATAGTCTATTTTTCTCAGACAGTGTCTCATCCCTACTGAAGGGCTTCTGCTTGTTGGTAGAGTCTTTCTGACAACTAAACAAAAGAAATATTCACTTCATTCTCATCAAACTTCTAGATCAGAAAGGCTAAGGTTGATGCATTCATTCAAACTCTATTGCCATCATCCAAAAATCTGAATATTTTTACTTGAATGATATGTTATTTGTGCCTTTCAGTCTGTTGCTATGCCTACATGCTTCTTTAATTAAAAAAAAAAGATATTGCATGAATATCTAGATGTCTTCCCTTTTGTTGTGCTTTCCAGGGACAACTGAGCTATTGAAGCTTTGGTTTTCATATGCATCCTCTACATATGAAAAATGGTGGAAGCTTTGATAGTTGTGCCTGCCATTTTGATGTCATTGACCCTTCCTGCAGATGCCCTTGGTACCATTTGTTGATTCATTGGCTCCCCAGCTACCCACACTTTAATTCAATTCCAAGAAAATATGAAGCATGGTTGCAGGAATTGGGTTTGCCTAGTCTAGTGAAAAGAAGGATAAGGGTGACATGATAGCAGTGTTCTAATATCTGAGGCGCTGCCGCAAAGAAGAAGGGTCAGCCTATTTTCCAAAGCACCAGAAGACAAGACAAGACGCAACGGATGGACACTAATCAAGGAGAGAAGCAGCCTAGAACTAAGGAGAAGCTTCCTGACAGTGAGATCAATTAGCCAGTGGAACAACCTGCCTCCAGAAGTGGTGAATGCTCAATCACTGGAGGCTTTTTAGAGGATACTAGACAGCCACTTCTCTGGAATGGTGTAGGGATTTGGACTAGAAGACTTCCAAGGTCCTTTCCAACTCTGTTGTTCTGTTAAAAATCTCCTGTTAGGATTTTCAAGAAGTATGGGCAGCCAAGGAAGGGCTTTGGAGTGATAAAACAGTGTTACTAAAAACAGCACCACCGACATAAATATAAACAAAGCTCAACAATACCATGAAGAACATTGCAAAAGAAAGCCTCAATTAACCTGATAATAAACTAAAAACACACACAACCCTAACCTGGAATCATGTTAGCAGGAGAAAATGTTTGAGCAAGTTCAGAGTTGATTCTGGCCCAGCATTAACAAACACTCTACAATAGGAGGCCTAATTTTTCGTCAAGTTTCACTTTTTGGCAGATTTCTGCCATTTGATACTGGAGAAGGATTGAAGGCAGGTCTGGAGCTCCTAGAATTCCCAGCTTAAGTACTAAATTTTGTTGACTAGTAACCTAGAGAGTTTCTGTCCAAGCATATCTGGAGGGCACTTGGTTGGGAAAGGTTGCTCCATGGTATGCGTAGATGTTGGCAAACTGGTTAAAAGTGGTTGTCTGATACAGACAGTGCACAACTTCCAAAGGGAAAAAATTGAGACAGTCATTAATGGGAATCTGATAACCTTTTGATGGAAAAAATGTCTCAAGGCAGTGGTTCTCAACCTGTGGTCCACGGATCCCTGGAGGGCTGTGGTGTCATCACAGGAGGTCCACAAAGGCTTGAAGAAATTTTAAGTCTTGGGGTCTGTGGCTCTGGCCCGTGGCCACAAAAGGTATTTAATGGGGGTCTGTGTGAAAAAAAAGGTTGAGAACCACTGTCTCAAGACACTTTTTTTACACCTTGTTATCCTTCTTTTTCTAGATATTTTTTCATTTCTGTCTTGATTTGGTGTGGCTGTGAACTCACCATACAATATATTCACAGGTGAGATAAAACTAAATGTCGCAGAGGAAGTGGATAAAAACAACACAATCCTATTTGAGAAACTTTTCCAGTAATTTTTTATTTTATTGCAAAAAACAATGTTCACCTACTATTTACAAGGTCTTCAATCTCAATTGTCTGGTCATGCTCTTGTAAGCAGCTTCAAAAAGACAATCTGTCTGGTAAGTACATGGCTCTGTTACATCACTGGGTAGGATCCCCCCTCTGATTAATTCTGAAGGAGGAAGAAGCAGCTGTCAAAGTTAAACATTGGAACTATGGAATCAGCAGCCAAGTAAAACAATGAGACTGCAGGGATTTTTGGTAATGGGCTGTTTGTATGATTTAAGTGGTTTTTAAGACCAATTTTTCATTGCATCAAGATCATTAGGTCTGACTGACTTGAAAATTAAAGGCCATCTCATTAGCTTTTTCTTTTCCTGGTACAGAATGTATTTCTCTTGAGTCCGTATTTCTCTTACTTTCTCTGGAATCTAAACGCTTCTAGATTAAATCTGATTTACAACAAATTTCATACTGCAAGTACAATTAAAAATAACAGAATGTATACATCGGGTCTGTTGTGAATTCTACTTTGCTCTCAAAACTTAGAGAATGTATCAAAGGCTCCTGTCTTATACAGGTAGTCCTTGATTTACAACCATTCATTTAGTGACCATTTGAGCTTACAATGGAACTGAAAAAGTTATTTATGACTGATCCTCACACTTACGACTGTCATAGCATCCCCACCATCATGTGATCAAAGTTCAGGCACTTGGTAACCGGCATGTATTTATGATGGTTGCAGCATCCTGAGGTCATGAGATCATCATTTGCAACCTTCCCAGCTGACTTCTGATAAGCTAAGTCAATGGGAAAAGCAGGATTTGCTTGACAACCACATGATTCACCACAACTGCAGTGATTTGCTTAACCATTGTGGCAAAGAAGGTCATAAAATTAGACGCAACGTACTTAATAAATCACCTTGCTTAGCAATGGATATTCTGGCCTGAATTGTGGTGATAAGTCAAGGACTACCTATATGCAATGATTTAGCAGATGACCAGGCTGAGCCCAAGGGCAGGGTCAAACGTGTCATCAGCTTGGAGTCACTCCACTCCCACTCCAGACCTAAGTCCAGGTCCCCTTGAAGTCCGTTGACTCTTATCTAGTGCCAATTTGCTTTAACCATTAGTAGATCAGATTCTTGTGTATAATAGCATGTAATCAACTTGTAATACTTTGAACTAAATTCTTGTTCCTGGTTACTTGTTCCTGACATTTACTTATGATTAAGCCTGGACTAAGGAAGACTAACAATGGATTCCACTTGATAAAAAGATGCCTAAAATAAGATGGAGTAAAGACATCAGCAAGTATTGTAGATCCAATTGACAAAAGAAAGCTCAAGACCATATCAGTTGGAAACATGCAGAAGAGGCCTTCATCCTGCAGTGGATAGACTATGGCTAGAATGAAAGCTCCACTGAGTTCTGAGAATATGCAAGATCATATCTGTTGTTTGGGCTCATACTCATGTCCAGCTCACCATGGCGTGAAGATAACCCACTAACAGTTCATGGAAGATATGTCCTCCTGATACAGGCATTAATCTAATTGCCAGCCTGCTGCTAAGGCAGCCCAAGGCCAACTTTAGGTATTCTAGCACAAAACTGGTGTTTTCCCTCATACTGTGACACAAAGCTGCACATGAGGACATTTTACAGTTTATTTATTGACATTTATTGACCACCCACCTTCAGTGGACTCTGGGCAGGGTGCAAAACTAAAAAAAATAAAAATAGCAAGAAGCATTAAATCAACAGACAGCCCAGAGTAAAACATTCTACTAACAAAACCCACAAATCAAAACAAAGCATGGAAGCAGAGCCTTTGGAAATCAGCAATTCACTAGATCTAGTAAGACTGTTGTGCACTGACTTCTTTTATCCAGTTGCTGGACTCTTTGGTTCCACAGCTATTTGTACTGCTGTTACATATGTTGTTACATATCACTCTTGCACTGCTATATTCTTCTTTTCAGAATGGGAATACTGTATCAACCTCTTGTAAAACTGAAGTCAAGCATCTCAGACCACTGGGACTTCCGGTGGCTCCGCCGGCGTCGCTGGAGTCTCTAACGTGAGGCTCCGGTCTCTGAGTTAGTATAGCCGTCAACAACAGCGCTCAACAGCTGTTTGTTGCGGCGAAAAAACTCCTCTTCGGGCAAAGAAGGGGAGTAGAGCTTCAAGAGCCGGGTTGAGCCCTTCCAAGACCCCTGGAACAAGTTTTCAGGGGCAGAGAAGGTATGCTCCCCAGGCACTTGAAACGCTCCTGCTCAGAGACGCTTCTGTCGGCTGACAGAATTAGACGCCGCGACCGCCTCTGTTTTGAAGAGAGAACAATAAGGATTTTTAAACAGACGGAGTGAATACAAGAGTTCTTTGAGTATTGCAAGTATTTTGTTATTTTGTTTATGCCTTTTTACTTATAACTTTCTTGAATCAACATAATTCTTTCAAAATGGCGATTGCTTTAAGCTTTCACTTACTCAGTGAAAGTGAAGAAATCGAAAGTATTGAATCTGCTGGAAAGTGAAACTGAATTTTCTCTTCTCTTTCTGAAGTGATGTTTGAGAGACTATTTAGACTTGATGTATTTACTAAATTATAACGCAAATTGGATTTTAAAAGAAATTGAGAAGGGAGGAATTGGCAATTTTAAAAATCTTTTTTTCTACTTTTTCCTTTTTTCCTTTTTTTCTTCTTTCTACTATGACTATGAGATATAAGGCAGCAATGGCAAAGGTTTTTTTAGAATCTCAAGAGCTTATACAGTCTCCTTCGGAAATGCTTACAATGAAAGATTTACAGAATGCTTTAACTGTTGCATTATTTCCAGTAATGGTTACATTATCTTCAATAAATGATAAGCTGGATAAACTGGAGAACAAGCTGGATAAAAAGATGTCAGAACAGAAAAAAGATTTTAAAGCTATGACAGAAGTTTGTAACTTAGAGCTGAGAGAAGATATTATTGAAGTCAATAAAGGAGTATTTTTTTCAAATGAAACTGATCTTCAATTGGCTGCTGAACATTATATAATACAATTTAATCAAGAAGTAAAACAAGAACAATCAATTAGATCCCTTTTTTCAAATGGAATTGATTTACAATTGATTGCTGAACATCTTATAATACAATCTAAATCAAAAGGAGAGCAAGAAAAAGAAGAATACAGTACTGAGTATAAAGAGAATAAAGGATGGATTTTGTTTGATAAACAGTTTATTTATGGACTGGAGGAAGAAGACTTGTTTCAAGAAAGGAAGGGTTGGTTATTCCTTTTTGATAAGCAGCAAGAAGAGGATTTATTTGACAAAAAAGAGACATTGATTCAGTTCAAGATGCGAATTACTTATGGAGGTGAAGAAGTAAAGAAGAGAGATTTATTATTAACGAGGGAGGCCTCGTTACGGAGGTCTACTTGGCTGAAAAAAAAAACCTAGAGTTCGACTGAAATGAAATTTAAAATTGTATGCAAGGGTTTATGGGTAATTTAATATTATGGACTGAATTAAGGACTAAGATTATGAGTAAGATGTAAGAGAAGATGATTAATGGAAGACATAACTAAACTGATGAAGAATGTATTTGTTCTGAAATGATCTAGGTTTGATATTGAATTGATTGATTGAAGGGATAGATAAGCATTATGTGATTTGTTAAAGTTTTAGGAATGTAAATTAGAAATGGAATAAATTGATTGTCAGATGAGAAAGCCCAGAAGTCGATTGAAGAGATGAAATTTAATAAATGTAAGGTATTAAGGTTAATCTAAGATCATGGGGTGAATTTAAGACTAATTTTACAAGTAAGATGTAAGAAAGGATGTTTAATGGAAAAAGATTAAGATTATAAGTAAGTTGTAAGATAGGATGTTTAAATGATATATTAAGATATATTAAGATATATTAAGATATATTATTACAAATTAAATGTATTAGATTTGACTTAGATTGGTGGTTTAGATGTAAATGATAAATACTATTCTTAACAAGATGAGCTGATTGTTTAAAGGAATTAAGGTTAATTTAAGATTATGGATTGAATTAAAGATAAATATTATAAGTAAGGTTTAGGAGAGGATGTTTAAATGAAGATATATATTAAGATATATTATGGTAAATTGAATTGAATAAGAATATAATTATTATTATTTTTTCTTTTTTTATATAGTCTAAAATTCTTGTTAAGATTATATAATTATTTTGTTTGATGTAGTGGGGTTTTCTTTTGTTATACCTTGTATTCACTCTGGGAAGTCGGGGGGGGGGGTTAGGGAGGCTTGATAATCTTATACATGATGTTTTCTCAACTGCAATTGGGGTTGGAGGAAGAATAAATAATTACTGTTACTGTTATTAAGGGGTTGCTCGGGTGTCCTCTGGGCTCCACATCTGATGGGGAAAAAGGAAGGAGGAGTGAAGGTTGATGTAAGTGTAAGTTGATAAGAAGGGGGAAGAGGAGGATGGAGATAGAGAAGGAAGCAGAAAGAAGAGAAGGAGGGAGAAGGTAGGTAGTCAGTTGGTAAGTGAGGGGGAAGGATAGGGTTGGTGGGATGTGGTGGTGGGGGTGCCGAGCAGTGATGTTAATTGTTTGGGATGATTATTTTCAGTTGAGTTATTAGTACTAGATGTATTGAAATGTATTTATATTTTGTGTATGGATGATTGTTTACTTTTATATTATGATTTGATATGACTAGTTTCTTTTTTCTGTTAAAATTATAAAAAAATTAATAAAAAAAAAAAAGCATCTCAGACCACTAACTTTAATCAATCTAAGCCTTATGGCATGGAGCAAAATAAGAAGAATTTGAAGTACAATTGTGCATTGATGATGAACATGTAAATACTAAACTGCATAAAATGTTGAAATTTGAAACAGAAGAACAGGTTAAAAATGTATAATAAAGTGGGGTAGGAATTTTGATTACTATATAATATCAAGATGGGACAATGGGTGATATGTGGTTAAAAAGACTGAAAGTTATATTATGTTGTAATCCTAAACAGAATTTTGATAAGTTAATGTAGCAATGGTAGCTGATGCCAGAGAAATGTAGCTGTGCTACTCCCGCTGTTGGCTTTCGAAAGCCAATAGGAATTGCTGCTGAGCGCGCCAAAACACCCGGCCAGCCAACTTTGCACATGCAAGTTGTCTGTATTATTGTTGCAATGAATAAAATGTTTCTTTTATTTATGATATTTTTTCTTCAATTTATTTGTGTCCTCCTTTTCATTGTAAAAAAGTTGGTCACCTTATTATTATGGCAAGGGTATTATATGCATAAAGATGAAAAAATTCAACACTACCCACTATGGAGGAATGGCTGGTGCAGTTGACGGATTTTGCTGAGACAGATAACTTCTTTAATTAGAGAAAAGACAATTTATGCATTTATTGGTGACTAGAAACCCCTAATGGAAAACCCTTGTGTAAAAATGAAAAAAAAATGTGATTTATGATTAGATAGGATAGATTATATAAAGAAGAGAATCGTGATGTAACTAGAGATAGAGGTTAAAATATATTTATAACTGCTATAAAGAATATCAGGAGCCACTTCTTTGTATCTCTTTTCTTTCTTTTCTATTTTTCTTTTATTCTTTTTTTCTTTCCTTGCACTTTTAGCTTTCTCTTGGTTTCATTCTTTTTATTTTTTTCTTCCTTATCATATATGAGTTTGTACTAGTTTTCAATCTTTATAAAAGTTTTAACAAAATTGCATACACATACACACACATACACACATACACACACACACACTCAGATACAGATACACATACACACACAAAGAGAGAGAGGGAGAGTCTATCTGTAATGTAGAGTGTAATAACATCACATCACAACACAAATACTTTTAATTGATCCAGCATGAAATGTCACATACTGGATTCTACTATTCAAATAACTCATTATTACTCTGAAGAAAATTCTCACTTCCCTTGAAAGAAAATAGTTCTATGAATTTGCCATGAATGTGAAATTTGACATACTTTTGCGGTAACTGGAGCAGGCATCTATGGCTGATTTCCTTTCTTTCTTTTTTAAGTTGCTTGCTACACTTTTCCACAGGGGGCTGGAAATCACAAAACGGTTAAAAGTGATGTCCATAGGGATATGGGCAAGGCACTATTCCTAGGACTGGAACACTTCGAAAAACCAAATCCCTTCTCCCCCCCCCCTTGGCAAAAGACAAGTCTTGGCTGTTCTAGCTGGATTCTAAGTTGGATTAAAGTAGCCATAAATGTTCTTGCCCTTGGTCTGGTGCTGATTTGGTTTGCAAACAACAAACTGAGACTTTTGTCCATAAAAATGGAAGATCAATCATCTTGAGAAGCTCTTGTTATCAAAACGTTTCTTCCCAGTATGGTACTCTCTGAACTTTCAAAGGAGTCTTGAGCAGCTTGTTTTCCTATCAGAGGGTGGAAGCTGTGAGAATTTATTTATTTATTTATTTATTTGGAAAATTTATATTGCTGCCTACTCACTCACAGGCGGCTCAAGGCAGCTTACAGGAAATAAAAAATAAAGAAATGAAAATAATAAAATAATAACCCCCCCCCAACCACCCACTCCATCCGGCAATAACACACATTCATACCAGCCATTTAAAGGGCTCCATCCGTTCTCTGGGTTCCCTAGGTCCACCTGGTGGAACCACGTCTTCAGGGCCTTCCGAAAGACTGTCAGAGTGGGGGCCAGTCTAATTTCCTGAAGGATGATGTTCCAGAGGGAGGGAGCCACCACAGAGAAGGCCCTTCCTCTGGGTCCTGCCAGATGTATCTCCTTAGGGGACGGTACCCGCAACATTCCACCATGGCTGAGATTCCACCAGGACCTGCCCTGGAACCATGCCACATTATTGTGTGGAAAATGTCCAGTCCCATTGCTAAACACAAGAAGTGTATTACATGGTGCGGAGGGGTGTGTGTGTAACCATCATTATACTTCTCCCAACAAAAGGAAGGGAGAGAAGCACATCATTGTGGACGTGAGGAAAAGCTCCTTTATTAAACATTTCAGAACAACTGTGATTAAAACCAGATTTTGGATTGCAAGAGCCAATTAGCTTGGGCTTAACCATATACTTAATTCTGATCAAGTGTAAAGAGATTTCAAAAACTTACTAATTATTTTATGATGGTATTGCCTTTGGAGTTTATTTCTTAAGGATTGCTTCTTTGACCTCTGGATAGTTATTTCTCCAGTTCTGTACAATTTTTCCTCCTCTCTGATTGAGTTCACACATTGTGCTAAGTCAAAACCATCTATTCCCATCATAGCATGGATTAGTAATCGAGTTTTGTGGCTGATAAACCATGATTTATTCTTTGGCACCACGAGGCTTATTCAACAGACCATTGTTTAAAATCCCATTTTCTCTTTCTCTTTTTCCAGACAATGATTTAATGTTCCTGAATGATAACTAAATAAAGGAAGTTACATGTATAATTACCAGCGCAAAAAGAAATTTAAGGAAAGCAGCTGAGCAGAGCCACTGTGATGCAAGCTGTCTCAACAGGCTGAGATCTCTTGCCTGCACTTTGACTGCATGCTAATTTTTTCTCAATGGGACTTCTGTCTGATTTGCAATGCAGTGGTACTATATTAAGATTACACAGATTGCTGTAAATCTGGCACTTTATGACTCCCCAATACTTGGCTCTGCTATCTAGATAAGAGGCTTTTAATGTCACTTTCATGTACAATCATTTAAATATTTGCCTGTCTATTGACATAACATTTGTGCTATACAAAATATACTTCAGTCTTCTATCATCTCTGTCGAAAAGTATCAGTAAGGCACAAGACCGAGGGCTTCTCTTCAGTCTCATTAATGTGTGTTCCTCCCAATCTTGAATCAACAGAAAGGCATGTTGGTAGAGCTTCATTCTGCCTTAGTGCCAAGGATGAAAACTTGTATTGCTTTCACAGTTTAACATGGGATAACTTAGCACAGTGCTTGGTGATTTGCCTGGCTGTGTTTTTCCTCCTGTGGGACAAGCAATAATCAACTGCTGTCTTCAAGTGGGGTTGGAATGGCTATGTGGAACAAAGATTTTAGTCATCTTTTACATTGCATAAGTGACAGGTCACTGGTGAAGAGATTCTCCAGGCAAATGACTGTCATGATTTATAATCAGGGGTCTGGAGATCTGGTAGAGTTCAAAACTGGTATCCAAAAATAGCACAGGAGATAGATTGATGGAGTAGTAGAGGAAGAATGGTGGGTGAAGGAAATTGGAGCTATCTTAGCATACCGGGCAATCTTCCTCCTTCATTCCATGCCCACATCCACTCCACTAACTAGTCAAGTGGGTGTTAGCATGCTTTTAGGACAGAAATGGTGATGTTATGTGTCCTCATCAAACAATTAGTAAGCCATCTCTGTGCTTTGGTTAGCAGAATGTCAAGATCAAATATTGAAATCTGAATCCAGTTTCAGTTCCTGATCAAATCAATAAGTCACTGACATGCTAATGCCTAGTTCCCCACCCCCTTTCCACCTCTTGGCATGGTATATCATCTGAAATCAAAGTTTCGTAGAGGAGTTCCCATGATAAAATATTTAGTTAAGGATGTAGAAGCAACAGAACATGGGGGGGGGAATGTTATCTTGTAATGTTGAAGTTTTTATTTTAAGAAAAACTAAAGCTGAATGCAATCAACAGAAATCATAACACAGAAGTAGAATTTTATACAGAGAAGCTGAGTTCAAAATGAGTGAGGAGAGAGAGAGAGAGAGAGAGAGAGAGAGAGAGAGAGAGAGAGAGAGAGAGAGAGAGAGAGAGAGAGAGAGAGCGACAGAGACAGAGACAGAGACAGAGACAGAGACAGAGAGACAGAGAGACAGAGACAGAGAGACAGAGACTAAAAACAATTCCAGAAATAGCCAATAAATCAACACACACACAAAAAAATGAGCAAAGACCTGGAAAGAAGAATGGGCAGAGGTTGGAGAGAAGGACATTTCACCAAACAAACACCAAGAGATAGCCTAGGACTGTAGAGAGCATGTTCCAAAAGTGACAGTTCAAAATGAGTCAAAGTCAGCTAAGGATGTAAAAACAGCAGCAAAAAGGAGGTAAAAATAAAAGGAAAAGAATTCACACATCAGTAACGCAATGAAGATAGCAAAATATTAGCAAATACAAAGAAAGGACAGAGGTATTCAACTCTCTGAAATGAGGGTAAAGTATTCCACCAGCAATTTTGAAAAGGACTATTAAGGGGCAGTACTGAAGCTTGAGACAGACAGAAAGATGAGCAAGGAATTATCCATTCTGAATAAAAAGCTAAATTACTTACCTCTCAGAGTACAGAACTGATCTGGTAAACTTTATGTGGCATCTTTCAGAATCCTGGAAAATGAGTAAAATGCTAGATGGTTGAAGGAAGGCAAATGTCCACCTTATCTTCAAAAGAGGGGAAAAGCTTAATAGCAATATCTGATAAGCCTTTAGAACAAATCATAAAGTGTTCAGTCTAAAGTACTTGAGAACAAAGCACACAAAGACCAGATATTAGAAACTGTAGATTAATTGAGAACATATCTCACCATACATGGATGTGATGTCAAAAACAAGTAGCAGATAGTATCATCCTAGAATCAGGCTGACATAGGGATAAGCTGCTTCTGCTCTGGTTTTTTATCAGCCTTCATTATCTGCTGCCTTTATGCAGTGTACCACTCTAGAGTTGAAAACAACAGTTTTGTCCCAGAAGGCTACCAAAATTGTACAAGAGAGATAGACTATTCAACTGTCAGTATTGGAAGTGCTTTAACTTAACGGCCCTTACTGCTTTGGCACAAGGCTAATGGTGCAAGCGTGGAATAGTGTAATGGTGCAACGATGCAATAACAATATAACAAAATGCGGGAAAGCCTTGACTGAAATTATGAGTGTGATACCTTCTTCCTTTGGTTTCCAAACCAATCATGGAAGAACGTGAAAACTAGTGGTTGTTGCCTATATAAAGGAGAAATGGGAGAGAAATCTTTAGTAAAAGTTCTGTTTGTGAAACCGTTCCATTTGTAATTCCAATCTGCTGTTATGGTTGTGGTTGTGTTTAAATTTAGCTCAAGTTACAACAGAAGGAGGCGTAAATAAAAAGTACAGAAAAAAACCTAGAGGTAGTTGACAGTATTCTATATCCCTACCCATCCAATCCTAAGATGCTTTTCCTTCTGGCTATAGACAGCAGAAGAGGAAGAATTCAACCAATCACGTTACCTATGATGTTTTGCACCCACAAAATGAGGACAGCTCCGTTTAACAATTTGGCAGAACAGATGCAACACAGACAAGAAAGAGATAAACCATGGGGGCAACACATATCATTCTGGTAGTGTATAGTTTTCTGCCAACTCATGGATGGATGGAGAATGCTATAACTCTGCAGTGGGGAAAGAGTAAAGGAGGAAAATGGAGAGCAGCATTTCTATAAAGTGAAACAATAAACAACAGGAAATGAAGAGGAACTGAAAGCCAATTGCAAGTAATTTTCAGCGGAAGGTAATTACTTGGTCTGGAAGATGGCCAAACACTGGAGTTAATGGCTATAATATTGTAATGTTATTTCCTTTTTTTTTAAAGGGTAGTGTTGCTGCTTATATGCATAGTTCGCAGCTTTCCATAAAGGTAATTGTTGGATAAACCATCCCCCCCACTGTTTTTGTAGGCCTGATTTTGTGTTTTACACCCTTGACTTCATTTATCAATTGATTATTAAGATGTTCCTGGAGCACTCTACACCGGAAAACTTCTAGGCAGGGTGAAGTGCAGAAATATATGTGTGAAATTCTGTGCAAGTACAAACAAGTGTTTCTTCTCTGAGTTCTAGACTGCATATTTGCCTTCCAACTGAAAGTCTATGGAGATTCTCAGTTACCCAGGTCATGGCTGTCCCAAAGGTGCGTTTTCAAGAGGTGACATTTTTGTTTTTCTTTGAAGATGTTTCCCTTCTTGAAAAGAAACCTTTGGGATTCAAACTGAAAGATATTTTGGTCTTATATATTGCATATAAGCCCTGGTATATGTGGTACACCAGGGGTCTTCAAACTTGGCCCTTTTATGACTTGTGGACTTCAATTCCCAGAATTCCTCAGCCAGGCACGCTGGCTGAGGAATTCTGGGAGTTGAAGTCCACAAGTCATAAAAGGGCCAAGTCTGAAGACCCCTGTGGTACACTTACGATTAAGCAACACATATATTTTAGTTATTGGATTTCTATACTGCCAAACCAGTTAATAACAGTAAAGCAATACACAAAACACCATAATTACGTAAATAAAAATGTGATAATGCAGACAGCAGTTGTTGTATGCCCAGAACATCCATGTCATGGACCTTTTTCTTTCACCCCTTCCAAAATTATAACCAGGGTAGAACAAGATGGTTTTGGGGCAAACTATAATTCGATCTTGTTAAGATTTAATTTTAGATAGTTTCATCCCATCAGGTCCCTATATCCTCCAGGCCAAGAATTCCATTGCATTTCCATCTCAGCCCAAGGTAGCAACATCCAGTTGGATATCATCAGGGTACTGATGGCTTTTCACCACAAACCAACAAATAATCTTGTCAAGAAAGCTTAAGTAGTTTTGAAAAATGGGGAAAAGAGAACACATTTCTGAAAGGCTCCACCTGAAAGTGTCCACCATGTTGATTTCTCCTTTTTCACCAACAACGATTGGAACTGCCAAGTCAGGAAAGAGCAGAGATACTATAAAAGAGTACCTCTGACTGTCAACCATTCCAACAATCCAAACATACATCATAACTGATGATACTGAATGCAGTTGTGAGGTCACAAAGCACCAGAAGGGGTGTGCTCCCTCATCCACATCCCAGCAGATAATCTTTCACTATAAACCACTATATTTGCCTTCCTATCTTGCCTGCCTTCCCCTTAGAATCTTGATGTTGCAGTCACCAATCAAACTGCTCTCTCATTTTTTTCTTTGTGAAGCCTAGATCTAATATAGGGAGAATAAAACCAGCCAGAGGTTGGATGCTGAATCCCAGGTAGTTTTTCAGGATGCTAGGAAGTTCCCAGAATCCAGAGTAGGACCTGTGGTGGTCGCAGGACATCTTCTACTCCAGGGCTTTTCAACCCATAGTACGGGTACCACTGGTGGTACTTCGGCTAGGTGGTACGCGTAGGTGGTACGCGTAGGACTAGTTGAAAAGCACTGTAAAAAAATGTAGAAAAAAGTGTAAAAGTGGATGAGGTGAAGCGGAGGCAGCACCGCACAGGCCTGTGGGAGAGTCAGCTGGAGCTGCGTGAGGTATTGCTGGGACTTTGCTGAGAGCCCAGGATTGGTGCGCACTGTTCCAGCTGATCGGTGGCGGCCTTGGGGGTGGCAGGCAGCCACATGCAATCTTAGGGTGGAGATTCAGCTGGAGCTGCATGAGGTTTACCTGGGTTCTGCTTAGAGCCCAGGAACAGCACATGCAGTTAGAGTGTCGACTGTCCTCTGCCAGCTGCTGATAAAGTCCAGACACAAAAGGAAACACGGTAAAGCTGATTGGCGGCAGGTCTAGGATCTTTTGCCTCCTACCCTTGGCCACGCCCCCTTCTCCTTGAGCCTCCCACCTCCGCCCATTTGCCTCCAGTGTTCCTCCTCAGAGCAGCATGTGATTGCCGATAGGTTATTGCAGGGGCTTTGGGGGGCTGCGGCTTCTGCTGTTGAAGTGGGGGCATGGGAGGCATGTCAGGGTGCTAGTTGGCTATCCCCCAAAGATTCCTTAACCTTAAAACAGCTCTTGGGTGGCAACAGTTACCCAGCATGATGGGCTCAGGAGAAAGATATGCCGGCAATGCTAACTCCCAAGAATGAGGGGCTCAGAAGCAGCTACAAGCAGGAGAGACAGGAAGGGAGGGGAGGCAAAGAAAGGAAATCAAACCTGATTGACAGGGAGCATAGTAACCCTGCCCCTACTCTGAAGAGGGCAGATCCCCATCATCCCTGGCCCGACAGGGATCTTCCTGCCGCACCGTTGCAGACAAAGGGGGGCTCCAGTGAGAAGGAAGAAGAGGGTTTAAGCAAGCTTAGCAACCGGAGTGGGGATCCCTCCAAAAAAACAAACGTGCTTCGTGGGTAATCTCCCAGCATGACAGAAGTGACTAAAACCTGCTGCAACCACCCAGCAGCGGGGGGGGGGGGAGGAAATACAAACCAAACAACCCCTCCTTCCTCTGCCAATCCTCAACAGAAATGCTAACGACAACAAAAACCTTGGACAGGAGGAAGAGCAAGGCAGGCAGGTGTCTTGCTTGGCTGTGGCTTGGGGAGGGGAAAGGGGGCGGCTTTACCCCCCCCCAAATGCTGCCCTCTCATGAAAGTAGGATGAAAACTCTGAAAAACAACAAGGAAAAAAGGTTAAAACAGTCTTTCTGTCTGTAAAGGCAAGAGAGGCAGAGATGTACTTTCAGACTGGCAAGATTCTGTTATTGCTTCATTTTAATTTAATTTAATTTTAATTTAATTTGTTTTGTTTTTATATTTTGCTCTTCTGGTCTACTGTATATATATATATATATCCACCAAAGCGTAGCCGAAGAGGATGGAACTCTCCGAGTGGCGGCCTGCAAGGCCTCGGCCTCGTGTGATTCTCCTGGCCCGGAGAGGCGCGTGCTCGCCCGGCCGCTTAGGAAAGCGTGCTGCTTCGAGGCCTACTTCCCCAACTGACTCGGGCCTTCGCGAAGGCTACGGAGGGTGAAAAAATAGGGGAATTACGGGCCGGAACAGAAGCAGAAGCTGAAAGCACCAGCCTGAAGATGACGAATGAGACTTCGTCGAAATGTCGCCAAGACACTTCAAATTCTACGTGGGAGAAAACCTGAAGAACCAAAGACCTACATACAAACACCCGCAAAAACCTCAGAAAACATATATATTAGTTATATGCCACCCAGAGATGTTTGGCAGTCATAAATACAGTGCAACACAACACAACAGCTAACTTGCACATTCTACATCAAATCTCTGGAACTTTTGGTGGTAAAGCTTACTGCAAATCTTTTTTCCTCTATTCATTTCATTACATCTCTCTATTCTTCTCTTCTACCAACAATATGTCTAGCCTTAGTCACTCACTGATCATCTCTCTCTTCTCAGCAAAATGCCTTGCTGTCTCATTCTGCAGTTCCACTCACTCTCCGTTCTTCATTGCCAGCATGTGACCTTAATTACAGCCACTCCCAAAGCCAAAATATGGGAGAATGAGGGCACCCCCTTTGCAGGAACTTCCCCAAATTGATAACCAAAATGTCGACTTCCTGTGGAAATGTGGAAAGGGAGGAGGCTGAATAACTTTGCAAACTAATCACACAATTCCATTTCCTCATCCCCAGACTAAATGTTGAATCTATTTTCTTTCCTAAAATAGGAGCCCCAAATGAATTATCTAAATTCAGTCCCTCTCCATTTCTTTTTTCCTCCTTCCTTTCTAATCAAAATCGAATGGAATTGAGAAGCAAAAACAGAACTGATTTTTTTTCCTCAAGTGCTTCAATATTCCTAGAATGTGTGTTGATGCCCTGCTATGGGGAGGGAGGAAGAAATGTGTTTCCTCCTCACACACACATACAAAAGGCAAAAGCAGGCTATTTGCACAACACTTGCATGTTTCCATTTATATACATAGAGATATAAATTTAGCAACTTTTGCTTTAAATAAGAACACAACACAGCTCACCATAGTGGGAGCATCTGGGTGACTGGGGGTCTGCCCAAACTGATGTTCAAGGGAGCTGCTCATAGTGAATTGATTCAAAGCCATACTTGCTGGGCTATCTAATCATTTTTTATCACCAAACCAGACATTCCTTCCTTTGTAGGGAAGGTTCAAAATCAAGACTCAAAAACAGTTTGGTGTAGGGGTAAACGTGCAGGACTAGAAACCAGGAAATGGTTAGGTCTAGGCTTTCCTAGGGCATGAAAGCCATTTGGCAGATTTGGTGGCTATCTGCTTCTCTCAGTCTAACTCACTTCACAGGTTTGTTGTTTGGAGAAAATAGGCGGCAGGAGCACACCATCTTGCGTTACACAAAAAGGTGGGATATAAGTATAATAATAAGAAATTAAATACAGACTGTTCTTTGACAGCCCTTCAAATAAAGTTCTCCAGCACTCTATAAAGTGCAATGGTGGCAGTGATTAGAATGCAGTATTGCAGGCTAATTCAGCTCATTGCCCACTGCCAGGAGTTTGATCCTGACCAGCTCAAGGTTGACTCATCCTTCCATCCTTCTGAGGTCAGTAAAATGAGGACCCAGATTGTTGGGGGGCAATAGGCTGAGTCTGTAAACCACTTAGACAGGGTTATAATGCACTATGGAGTGGTATATAAATCTACATGCTATTGCTATTGCCATTGCTATTGTTATTGCTATAAAATCAAAATGCCTCTCACATGCTAAACCAGCGGTTCTCAACCTGTGGGTCGCGACCCCATTTGGGGTCGAACGACCGTTTCACGGGGGTCGCTAACCACCGCAGTCCGCCATTTTTTTCCCCCATTTTGCCTCGGCCGTCGCACGCGCGCTGCGCGTGCGCGGTTCAGCCCGTTGCGCCGCACATGCACGGTTTGGGTCATCGTGCGTGCACCACGCATGCGCGGTTCAGCTCATCGTGCTGCGCATGCGCGGTTCGGGTCGTCGCGCGCACACCGTGCATGCGTGGTTCGGGCCGTGGCGCTGCACATGCGTGATGCGGGCTGTCGCGCCACGCATGCACGCGCAGGCCGGGGTCGCGCCGCGCATGGGCGGTGCAGGTGGGGTCTCGGCCTGAAAAAGGTTGAGAACCGCTGTGCTAAACCAAAGTTGGCCAATTTGGACTACATCACCCAGCAGAAAACAAATACACTTCCTGATTACTAAGAAATTCAGAATTGCTGAATCTCATTTATTTTCTCCCACAGCCCCATTTTAAAAAATGTGTCTTTCTCTCAGATCCAATCGGACACCAGAATGTTTGGATTTCAAGAGCTGACTAGTTAATTTCTGTCATGATAGTCAATACAGGTAATCGTGCCTTGTTAAGCTGTATTAATTGTTCAGCCATGCTGCAATTTTTTCTGAGTTGTTATAAGCTAGCAATGCAGACTTCCTCTGACCACCGTTGCCTCTAGAAATCTGCCCCAAGGGTACAAAACTGGACCATCATCACAGGCCTGAGGTTCAACAGGATTGTGGGAGTTGCCACAACTTCTTTGCTTCCTCTTTAAAAATTTCTGATAAGGAGGACCAAGCTGCTTTTTGCCCATTTGATTTTTAGTGTGAGCTATTTTTAGCAATAGCACTTAGACTTATATATTGCTTCACAGTGCTTTACAGCCCTCTCTGAGTGGCTTACAGAGTCAGCATATTACCCCCCAACAATCTGGGTCCACATTTTACCCACCTCAGAAGGATGGAAGGCTGAGTCAACTTTGAACTGATGAGAATCGAACTGCTGGCAGTCAGCAGAATTAGCCTGCAATACTGCATTCTAATCACTGCGCCAACATGGCTTGAACCCTGTGAGAAAATGCAGATCTTTGTGAAGACCTTGTCCTGGAAGACTGTCACGCTGGAGGCAAAAAATATCAAGGCCAAGATCCTGGACAAGGAAGGAATTCCTTTGACCAGCAGAGCCTGGCCAGTATCTGGAAGATGGCTGCAATCTCACAGACTGTGATATCCAGAAGCAGTCTATTCTGTAGCTGGTTCAACCTTTGACCAATGGTTTTAAACTTGCTATTTACCTCTAACTACTGAAGCAAACTTCATTCCACTTTGTTTGGACTCCTCACATTCTGTTGTGACATATTTCCTACCATAAAACAAAGCTTGAAACTGCTGCACTGCTGTTTTCCTAAAATGCTGTAATTTATTAGAAATTGAGAAAGCAAACCAATAAATAAATAAATTCTGCTCTTCCTTTCAACCAATATTCTCTCTTCCTCCCTCCCTCCCTCCCTCCCTCCCTCCCTCCCTCCCTCCCTCTCTCTCTCTCTCTCTCTCTCTGTGTGTGTGTGTGTGTGTGTGTGTGTGTGTGAAAGAGAAGGAGAGAGAGAGAGAGAACAGGGAGCTTAGCAAAAAATGTAAATTGTAGGGGACACACAGGGAAGGAACTTATCTCTTGTCTTTTAAGTTGGAATGCAAACAGGACTATGCTCTCTATCTGTATTTCATGTGTGTGTGTGTGTGTGTGTATGTGAGAATGGGGACAGGAAGCAGTAATATTATGACCTCTTGGATGCAATTTGTCAGAAGTGGCTAAATTATGGCAATGGGGGTGTTTTCCTCTGTGGAGCCAACTCTTCCTTGATGTGGCAAAAAAAACTATACTACCATGAAGTGCAGCATCCCCATTATCAATCCGAATTTTGCCTTCGTTGTGTCTGTTCCCAAGGACAGCCAGTTAACTGAATCCCCCCTCCCCCCAAGGTAAAGGGTAGGAAACCCTGATGATATTGGCCTTGAGGTGGCTGCTGAACAGAGTTGGAATAAGGGAAATGCCACTTAGGGTTGCCTCACTCATGGACAGAGGACAAGGTACCACAGAGACATGGAAAAAAATATGGCCAGCTCAGGGCAATCATGGGTTATGTTCATTCCATGATTAGTCCCAAAGATGCTTTTTAAAATGGCAAACAGACTCTGTTTTTCCTTGAAGATGTTTCACTTCTGTCGGAACTGAAGAAACTTCTTGGATGAGAAGAGAAATGTCTTCAAGGAAAAGCAAAGTCCAGTTGCCTTTTGAAAAAGCATATTTGGGACAACCATGAGTTGGATGACTGAGAGTCTCCATAGAAAATGCCCTAATTAGGTACAATTAAGGCAAGGATCATGATTTCTTATTGGAACCAAAGGAAGAGATAGTCGTTTCTGTATATATGGGGTGAAAATATGCCTTATTTGTTTAGAAGGGGTTGATTGGACAATTGGACTATTTTATTTTTCTAGATTGTAAAATATTGTAGATTTGGCTTTGTGAGCTTAAAAGGTAGGTCATTACTTTGTAATTTAAGAAAAAAATACTTGTTTAGATTATGGATGTCATACTTCTGTACTTGTTTGTTATTATTTTTTTAAATTGTATTTTGTATGTGCGGTGAGAGGGCCAATTTGGTCTAGTGCAGGGGTAGGCAACCTTGGCCCTTTGATGACTTGTGGACTTCAACTCCCAGAATTCCAGAGTCGGCATAAATAGTTCAGGAATTCTGGGTATTGAAGTCCACAAGTCATCAAAGAGCCAAGGTTGCCTACCCCTGGTCTAGTGGCTAGGCATCAGAATAGAAAGTGGGAAACTGTGAGTTCTAGTCCCACCTTAGACAGGAATCTAGCTGGATGACCTTGGATCAATCACTTTCCCTCAGCCCAACCCACCTCACAGGTTTGTTGCTGTGGGGAAAATAGAAGGAGGAAGATATGTTAGATAAGTTTGCCACCTTGAGTTATTTATAAAAATAATAAAGGCAGGATACAAATAAATAAATAAATAAATGGCTTAAAGCACCCGACTAAAAAATAGAAAGGTTTCTAGTCTTGCTTTAGGCATGAAGCCAGCTGGTTGATCTTGGACCATTCTCTTTCATCCTAGGAAGAAGGCAAGGACAATCAAGAAGTCAAAAGTGTCTCAAAGATGCGTGCATGTGCGCACGCAAATGCATGTGCGTGCAAACACACACACATGATACAGACTGAGTGTCTGGGTATCTTAAATGTTGTACACATAGCTTATTCCCTGGAACCTGCCAGTCTAGAATGTCTAAAGATAAATAGTAAAGCAATTATTATTGATGTTAGAAACTCATCAATGCCTGTAGTATTTTGCAACCTCAGCAAAGAAAAACTGAAAAGGTCCATGCCCCAAAGACCTTGCAGTGTATTGTAAATGAAGGAAAGGAAGTGAGAAAAAAGTTAATGAAGGATGAGTAGACAGTGAAATGTAGTTGATATGATCTTGAACAGAAAAGCGGCTTTTGTAATGCAAATAAATGTTCTGGCAAATCTTCCCTTGAAGAAGTGCTTTAAGTAAGAGTCACGCAGCCAGCCAAATGAAGACTACTCGCCCAATGCAGCCCAACATTATAATAATAATAATAATAATAATAATAATAATAATAATAATAATAATATAAAGATGTAAGGGACCTTGGAGGTCATCTAGTCCAACCCCCTGCTCAGGCAGGAAACCCTATACCATTTCAGACAAATGGCTGTCCAGTCTCTTCTTAAAAACTTCCAGTGTTGGAGCATTCACCGCTTCTGGAGGCAGGTTGTTCCATAATCACCATCATTTAATACACTTTTGATGAGAGGGTTAAGCACATGGTTTCCCATGATAAATTCTTGAGTCTTCAGGTTGCTTCACTTTGATTTGTATCATATCTTTGTAAAGAAAATGTTTTCAAGTTTAAATCATATATCTACAGCAATGGGAAAATATAAAATATTACACTTCTCGACTTGTCACAGGCTCTCAGTATTTCTTATAAACTGGCCCTCAGCTAAATACAGCAACAAACGCTGTGAATGTTTACTACTATATACAAAAAAGTGCAAAGAAAAGCAGCTAAAATGATTAAGGACCTGGAGACAAAAACCTTTGAAAAATGGTTGCCAGTCTAGAGAAAAGAAGGACTAGGGGTGACATGATATTAGCATTCCAGTATTTGAGGGGCTGCCACAAAGAAGAGGGAGTCAAGCTATTCTCCAAGGCACCAGAGGGCAGGACAAGAAACAATGGATGGAACCTAACCAAGGAGAGAAGCAAACTGGAATTAAGGAGAAACTTCCTAATAGTGAGAACAATTAATCAGTGGAACAGCTTTGCCTTCAGAAGTTCTGGGTGATCCATCACTGGAGGTTTTAAAGAAGAGATTGGAAACCATTTATCTGAAATGGTACAGGGTCTCCTGCTTGAGCCGGGGGTTGGAGTAGAAGACCTCCAAGGTCCCTTCCAGCTCTGTTTTGATTGATTGATTGATTGATTGATTGATTGAATATAGATGTTTGTTGTCGTGTGCAAAAATTGGACATAGGTACAGCTAGAATGAAAACTATGTACTCCTGGGCAATTTAATTGCTTTGGCTTGGAAGGCTACTTGGCAAAGAAAGAAAGCGAGAGTTAGATTTAAAAAATAGAAGATTTGACCTATTAGAGGGGGCATTACATGTTTAAATACTTGTTTGAACATGATTAAAAGAATGAATGACCGTTAGATATATTTGGACTTTTATAATGAAAGATATGATTTAGAATTAAAATAGCATTTTTTTCTTCTTTCTTTGATATGGGAAATATGAAAATAAGATGAGGATTGGTATGAATAAAAATTTTAGCAATATAAATGTAATTAATATTGAGAAATCATAACTGACAAAGATATTTCAAATATTGATGGGAAATCAAACTTTAACAAGAGCACAAAAAACAGGAGATTGATTTAGGAATTGATATTATTTGTATAATATTAGTAAAATACGATGAAGATGTTTATATCTAACTTTGTATACATCAACAGTACCAAGAATTGTAACTGTGTAATGAGGGGGAAATGGAAAAAATATGGGGAAGAAAGGAGAAGCAGAGAAAAAATACCAGATTGCATGGTATCGAATAGATTTATATTGAAGAAGTCAATGTTAAATATGTGAACTCAGACAACATATTGTTCACTAAGCACTAGAGCAGTGGTGGTGAACCCATGGCACGGGTGCCAGAGGCAGCACTCAGAGCCCTCTCTGTGGGCACGCGCGCCGTTGCCCCGGTCCTAAGCCTTCAGCTGGGTTTTATAAATCCTTTTCGCTTTAGGCCTCCGCCGCTGTGTGCAAACAAAAAAAAAGTTTCACTCAATCAGTCAATTTCAACTTCTCGCGGGGAAAAAAAAGATCTTGCAAAGTCGGAGTTGATTGATTGAACTTTTTAATCCTACCCAGTCTGCCATTACCACCGCAGCCGTGCCCACCCAATGGACCACACCCACCCAATGGGCCACACCCACCCGGCACCTGACGATGCATAAGTAGGTTTTGGGTTGCAGTTTGGGCACTTCGTCTCTAAAAGGTTCGCCATCACTGCACTAGAGATTGTAATTCTTAAAAATTAATAACACATTAAAAAGAAAAAGAAAACTGTATATTGTTCTAGACTGGATGTTCAGTTCAACCTGCCCTCCTCTCCTTCTCCATGGCAGAGAAGAGAGGTACATGTTTTTTTTTATGATATTGTGATGAAGTCAACTGAATTACTAGTATTGCCATTTGAGAGCCCTAAATGAAGAAATTTGCAAAAAGACTTAGAGCCAGAGCTGATGTTTCAAAATATGTTGATGATTTAATAAAGTAAAGTCAAACAGGATGGAGTAGGCCATTTTGGAAATTCACAACTGTGGAACATCTGGCTGGAGAAATACACAAAGACGCTCTACACACACAAGTGCTGTTAATGGTCTCATTTCTTTACTGAAGAACAGATTTAACTTTTTTTTTTTAAGCAGCGCTTTCAAACGACAGGGAGATGTGCAGAATACCCATCAATTATCAGCTCTCCATTTTAGAATGGGGGATGGGGTCCTAGGGAGGGTGCCAGATGTCACACAAGGAGAGTGGGATTGATTAGGTGTGGGGGAAAATAACATAGTGCTTGGTTTTTAGAAGGAAGCAAGGCAGTTTTGAGGTGAAGGTTTTGCGGGTGACAGGTAGAAAGTGAAATACATGCAGCTTTTGAAAAAGAAGAAAAGGAAGGCTGAGGTACAGGCATACAGGTAGTCCTCGACTTACAACAGTTCATTTAGTGACCATTCAAAGTTACAATGGCACAGAAAAAAGTGACTTATGACCATTTTTCACACTTATGACCGTTGCAGCATCCCCATGGTCATGTGATCAAAATTCAGACACTCGGCAACTGACTCATATTTATGACGGTTGCAGTGCCCCTCGGTCAGGTGATCCTTTTGGTGACCTTCTGGCAGGCAAATTCAGTGGGGAAGTCAGATTCATTTAACAGCCATGCTACTAACTTAGCACCTGCAGTGATTCACTTAACAACTGAGGCAAGAAAGCTGGTAAAATGGAGCAAAACGTTCACTTATCGAGTTTCTCACCTAGAAATTTTGGGCTCAACTGTGATAGTTAAGTCGAGGACTACCTGTAAAAGCCTGGCTTTAGCCCATTTACCATTTCTAATTCACAGTCAATCCTTTGGCATGAGAAAGTGGCTAGAAACTTCATCCAACTGCTGGTTACTTTCCTTCCTTTCTTTAAAAAGAAAATTCTAGTTGCTTCAGTTGAAAAGCCTGCAATTCTGTTAAGATTATACGAGAGGTTCAAATTCAAAAACAATATGCCAAATGCACGTCTCAAGAGTGAACATTTTCCAAAACCAAATAAAGGGTTATAATTTCCTCAATAGCTTCTATCTTCCTAAGAGGTCTTTAGGTAGCATAAAAATGCTATACTAAGCAAAAACGAAATCCCATCTCTGTGAAATGAGAAAAGATAACACAGAACACAGAAAGCACATAGAGAAGGGAATGGAGAGAGGGAGACAGAAAAGAAAAAGTGCAGAGTTAAGAAAATAGCTGAAGTGTGAGCAGATTTGAATAAAAAGAGAGAGAGAGAAAGTTGAATGAGAAGAAGAGAGACTAAAATGTATGAAGAATGGTTGAAGGATTTGGGAATGGCCACTCTAAAGAAAAGAAGGACTAGGGGAGACATGATAGCAGTATTCCAGTATTTGAGAGGTTGCCACAAGGAGAGGATCAATTTATTCTCCAAAGCACCAGAGGGCAGGACAAAAAACAATGGATGGAAACTAATCAAGGAGAGAAGCATCCTGGAATTAAGGAGAAATTTCCTAACAGTGAGGACAATTAACCAGTGGAACAGCTTGCCTTCAGATGTTGTGGGTGCTTCATCATTCGAGGTTAAGAAGAGACTGGACAGCCACTTGTCTGAAATGATATAGGGTCTCCTGCTTGAGCAGGGAGCTGAACTAGAAGACCTCCAAAATCTCTTCCAGCTCTATTCTGATTATTATTATTATTAGAAAATGTTATTTTGAACTAAAGCAGGTGCCTTCAAACTTGGCTTGTGGACTTGAACTCCCAGTAAGAAAACCCATTGCTTTCCCTAATGTGACCAGCCAGACCATAATCAGGAATCATATTTTGCAAGTGGGGCAGAATCGATTCACTGGAAACAAGAGAGGGATTATCAATGGGGCCAGTGACTTTCCAGTTAATCTAATTTTCTAAAGGTGAAATGGTGAGTCCGTTTGCTCCACAGTGGTGAAAGCAGTGGTGGGATTCAGCTAGTTTGCATCATTTTGGCAGAACTGGTAGTGAATTTTTTGTTGCCCAGGCTAGAATGGATTTCCAGAAGCGGTGTCTACACAGAGAACTGGTTGTTCACATATTTGAATCCCACCACTGGGTGAAAAGCCCAAAGAGAGAGTTCTTATCAATCCTGTTTCCTCATATACTAATTTGGGACTAATTTTGAGTTCCGATCCTAGCAAACGGAGCTGGGTATACTAGCCATGAATCAGTGAGCCTTTTTATATCAATGCTGATCACTAGATATATATTTATTAGACATATAACCCAAAGTTCTCCCAGGCACTCAAAGCAGCAACTTTTTCAACTTTTCCCCACAAAAGCCCAATGTCAACGTTGCTAACATTGGATGTTCCCACTCTGACAACTGATGAAAATGCAGCCATTTTCTCTTCTCCTTTAACACGCTCTTTCTGGTATTTAGAAATCAGGTGCAGAAGGGGGAGGAGTTGGGATGAAAGCTCAGCTAGCCATAATAATCTGCTTTGTGGGAACCCAAGGACAAGCTGATAACGTTTTGGGGGACTGAGGAGCTGGGGAGAAAGCCCATGTTTTAAGCTAATTGGAGAATATAATTTATGACAGTTTATTGGGGATGGGAATTGCACTTTGTTACTTTGTATCCAGGGAAAGGGAATTTAGTTTTTGGGTTCAACTACATGGTGCCAATACTTTGTTTTCCAAATAAAATGTTCTTTAAGGAAGAATTTTGCCTTGAAGTTCTTTTTATGGGTTTCATCTATCAGAACCATGACACCCTATGTGATAGATTCGGCTCAGAGATATCCTGAGTCATCTCTAGAGAGCTTCTGTGGCTCAGGATGGATTTGAATGGATCTGGTCCGGTCCTAATCCAACATCCTTCCTGATGGATCACCTGCTGAGTTGACAGACCACAGTCTACAAGCAGGCAGAAGAGAATTACAGTACCTGCCATCTTAAATACTCACAATATCTGATAGAATGTCTTCTTTAGCTGATGAATACTTCTGGAGTTGAGAGCATGTTCTGGACACTCACACAAAATGGCTCCCCTATGAAGCCTACTTATTCATAAAATGGCAGCCATTTATCAGAAAGTTACCACAGATACCTTTCCCTATCCCACCTTATTTTTTTTTGTCTATATTTGGGGGGGGGGACATAAATACTGAGATACAATAATCCCCTGTTTTTATTTAAGAATGCCTAGAGATCCCGGGACCTTTTGACAATAAACAGGATGTTAAAGTTTGGCACTATTTAATTCTCACATTGTTTGCCATAGACATAGCAGGAAATTTAAAAAGCAGGCCACTGCTGTCAGAGAAAGGTTGAAGCACAAGAATCCTGTTAGAATCAATGTGTTATATATCAATACTAAATTATAATAAAAATATAGCAATGTGATGTAATATAATGTAATAATCTAATCTAATCTGATCCGATCCAATACAATACAATACAATACAATACAATACAATACAATACAATACAATACAATACAATACAATACAATACAATACAATACAATACAATACAATGCAATGCAATACAATACAATAACATGGAGCAAGAAAAGAGAGAAAAGGGCTAATTCTGGCTGCACAAGACCATTAAAACAAATGCATACAAAGCCAGAATTGAGAACACAGCAACAGACAGCCACCTCTGCAAAAAATGTCGAAGAAACAGTGGATGACCTGGTTAGCTGCTACAAGAAGATCTCACAAACTGGCTACAAACAACATCATGACAAAATAACAATTATGGTGCAGTGGAAGATCTGCAAGAAATACCATTTGCCTACAAGCAAGAACTGGTGGGACTCATCGAGAAACTCACAGAAATTGAAGAAGCTAATGTGTTCTTGGACTTTAGAATTGAGGCACCTGACACATAACATGCCAGACTTAACAATTGTCGATAAAAAAAAGACAGAAAAGTCTGGATAGTGGACATGGCAGTATCTGGAGACTGCAGAGTAAAAAAGAACTGGAGAAGATAATAAAAAATTGCAAATAAAAATCGAATGACTATGGCAAAAGAAAACAAAGGTAGTACCTATAGTACTACTTGGGTGCAGTCCCAAAACAACTGGAGCATCACTTGAACACCATTGGCATTGACAAAATCACTATCTATCAATTGCAAAAGACAGTTTTACTCAGAACAGCTTATGTCCTGGGATGATACCTCTAACATCGTCAAACATCAACATCTGCCTATCCCAGTTCATTGGGAAGGATTCAATACATGGATAAAAATTCCAAGTCCAGTCTGAACATCTGGCTGACTGTGTGACAAACCACAACAATATAATACAATAGCACACCAACATTCAATCCAATCACAGATCAATGGTATGGAAGCAATCTCTCGCCTTCTGCTTAATCTGCCTTAAAGAGCTTTTATGAAAATACAACCTATTCATAAAAATCTAGCTGGCTTAGAGAAAGAATAAGATAAATACAAATCAAATGGTTTTCAAGCTTTAAGGATTATTGATGTTGTGACAATAAAAAGCTTGCATTTGTCTACTGCTTGGCTGCGAACACACACAAGACATATTTACTGTTGCTTTCTTCACTCCTTTTATGGGCTAATGGAAGTCTGTGGAGGAGCTGGTGGCCAGATGAGTTATTTTGCAGCAACCCATTGAATGAGATGAATGGCTAGTCTCTTTTGTTTATGGTCTTTTATATTGTAAGATTTATAATTCCATAATCAAAATCAGAATAAAAGCCAGATTTCAAAGTAAACTGCCAACACGGGTTTATGGCCGGACATGTAGAGAGCAAACTAAACAGGTAAACAAGTCACCTGCTCAGTATCTCATGTTCTAGTCAAAATTAAAATCAAATATCCTTTGAGTGGAGCTGAGTTCCTGATGACTTTCAAAAATACTTCTGTATAGAATGATGTGGAAGTCATTTGCTATGACTCTCTCTTTGTGTGTGCATTTCTTCTCAGTTGTATTTCTATTTTAAATTTTTGGAATTCTTCCTATATTTGTATCCCTAGAAATACACATTCTATGCTAACCTGCTTCCCATTTGTGTTATTTTATGGAGGCAACCTGATAGATGGATGTATTGGATTTTTAACTCCAAAAAGGCTTAATCTTGGACCCAGTTTGATCCCAAAAGGATTGTCTGATTGATTGATTATGTGCCATCAACTCAGTGTTGATTCTTAACAGCAACATAGATTTTCTCCATGACAATCTGACCTTAACCTTGTCCTTCAGTTTTCCAACAGTGCACATATTCCTGATGAGGCTAATTGTCCTTGCCTTTTCCAGCATTAGGACATTCTTCAAATAGCAAGGTCTTCCTATAATATGTACAGGTGTGATAATTTCAGCCTGGTCATTTTTGTCTTGAGTGAGAACACTGGATTAATTTGTTTGATGATCCATTGATTTGTTTTCTTGGCTGTCCATGTACACTCAAGAGTTTTCTTCAATACCAAAGTTCAGAAGTATCAATTCTCTTTCTTTCCAGCTTCTTCTTTTACTTCCATAGAGTGTCACAGGGAATACCATGGCTTGCACTTATTCTGATCTTTCTGGTATAAAGGTATCACAGCATTTGAATATCTTTTCCAAAGCCTTCATGACTGCTCTAATAAAGATTAGTCTGTGGCGTATTTCTCAACTGCTTGCTCCTTTACTGTTGATGGTCGATCTTAAAAGGCAGAGGCAATCTATCGCTTTACTATCTATATTGTTGATTCTAACCAAATGGATAAAATCCTTCAGATAAAGCTCCCAAGGATGGCCTCCTATCCTCTATTTGAGAGCCAAATTAAATGAAATGTTGAAAGGTGTGGGCCAATGTTTCTGTTTGCTGTTTTTATTAGATATCTGCATGCATCTCAATTTATGAAATATGAGTGGCAGGTCTCTGCCTTGAAGCATTTGCTATCTACCATTTGACAAAGGGAAGACAACAGAGGAAGGTGAGGGAGAGCAGTGGAAGGGGGAAAAACAGGAGAAGAATATGTGTCTATTTCAATTATCATTCTTAGCCTTGGCTATAGGTGTGAAATAGATATTATGGGGCTAGGCAATTTTTTTCTTTGAAAAGCAGCATTATTCAAAAATCCTATAGGAAGAAAGAGAAGCAGCACTGATAAGAGGGGGCAATTTCCTGATCTAAATTGCCTCCCCATTGAAATATCTATTAGCCTAGTGAGGAGTAAAGCATTACAGCACCCTGAGTTAGTCAATAGCAGCTTAGAGGTGGGTGGAGAAGGGGCATGAAAGAAAGGCTTAAATGCCACTTCCCGCATTGTTTTCCAGGTCTAAGCTAGAGTCCAGCTGCTTTGAATTATAACAACAACAACAGCACACCAGTGAAAGATTATTTCTCAAAACTCATCTTGCCTACTGCAAGGGCCCAAAAAATTAGGGGGCACCTCTAGGTCATGAGTTGTGCACAGGTCCATGCATTTCTTTCCCTTTCTTTCTTTGCCCCCAAAGCAGATCCTATTGCTGAAGTTCAGTGGCAAACCAAATTGTGGTGGAAAGACTTTTACCAATCTTCAAAATAAAAGCAAAAAAAAAAAAGATGCATCACAAATCATGTTTAAAAAAAAACCATTCAAAATTCCCCACCCTATCCTTTGCACCATTCCCACTCTTGAGGTTGATTTAAAAAACAAAACAAAACTTCCCTGATACAGAAAAGTTATCTATTGTTCTGCTACGGTAGGTTAAACGATGCCCAGCCTCTAATCTGGAATCATTTATGAACATGCAGAGTTTATTTGAGAAGCTCTATCTAGTTAACTCCAGATTTTTTTCCCCCCGAGATTGATGGTGGTAGTAGGTTCATCCCACCCTTATATTTCTCTCTTGAAAACCATGGAACTTTAAAACCGTGACCTTTGGTAGCATTTGTGCTCGGTGTCCTAGCTTCCGAAAGGGCAAAAGCAATGAGATTTACCAAATTTATACATTTAAGAGCAAGAGAGAGATCACCGAAAAGGGAATAAGCCTCCCAAGCAAATGTTGGCAAAGCATTTATTTCTCCTCTATTTTTTACTTCTCTGTTAATTAGATAATTAATCTTTATTGGTTCTTTCTTTTTTTCATTACATGCCTCCCACATCATCCTGCTCATGTGCCCCCCCTTCCTTCACCACCGCTGTATGCATCCCAGCTGCTGAGGCAATATTTTTCTAATAGAGTATTTAAAAAGGAGATGTGAATACACAAAGAACACAGGGTGGGGAGAGAAGGGATATGTCTCGCAGAAATAATTTTGCTTCTGTTACTAGCTAAAATAAAGCTAGTAGCAGGTAATTAAAAGGGGAGAAAAGGGGAGAATAGCACGATTCAAGAGATGATAAGGTCATCTTTTATAATAAAAATCTCATTTGCTCACTTGCTCCCTCTTGCCTGCTTGAGTTGCTTCTACTTCGTCCAGGAAGAATAGAAAGAGAATATGGGGGCAAAGAAATACTGCCTTGCTTTCATTCCTCTTTCATTTTTTTTTTCAAATGTTCCCAAAATGAAACTACTGCTATTCTTGGCCACATAACCATTGCTAATTAGTAATCTCTACTTACTATGTGGTATTGAGGAAAGTGTATTTGAATATATCAGTGATATTTGTGTGGTTCGTCCTTGGCAACTCTCTGAGCTGTTTACTTTCCATGGAAGGATTAAAGACCTGTTAGAATGAGTAGAGCAGAAGAAGCTGGATATGGCCTGCCTCTCCCAGCCAGGGAAAACAATGCTGAGCTAGCATTATGGGTTGATAGAAACATGTTGCCAATCTGTCTCTTTTCCTATTGATCCTTGCCTTGCAACTTGCTGAGCCAAAGCACTTTCTGTCCAACCCCTTCCACAATTACCCATGAATATGTAGGGTCATTCTGTTGGAAGGACCTGTTGTGGGATACTTTTTCCACAACACTGGGGCAGACTGGAACGCTGTCTGAATATGCTGCAAGTCTCTTCCCCACTTTTAAAGCCAATTTTTCCTCTTAGCAGGAGATTTGACATCTATCATTCTCCAGAGTAAAATGTAACATACATAGTTTTATAAAAGGCAAAATATCCATTAGCTCAACTTCAAGAGACGTATATAGGCAGTCCACATGGTTCCAGGAAAGAATTTTTGGACCAACTTGTTAAAACCTGTCCTTGTGCAAAGTTTGCTCTTTCATTCTCTTACATTTTACTTGATATACGTGGAAGAACTTTACAAAATACTCCTGTCTTGCTAGGGCCACCGATATAGCTGCCCTTCAGAGTATAAACAGTAACATGGCTATTGAAGGGATTGGTTTCCCTCCTGCCCACTCACAATAGTAACAACTTTTGGGGTATCTTTTATGGGAGGTTGTAGTTCTTACCCGAAGGCTGAGATTTCTTGCACCAGAATCTTGGCATGCAGTTTTTGCAACTGTTCCTGTTTCAAGAGATTTAGTCATTCCTTTATATTGGACTCAACACTGCTCATCTTAATTATTACAGTAGGGTAGAGTGAAAGTAATGAATAAAGAAGATAAGACAGATGTATCATTATTTTTCAGTGGATTTTAGTATGAATTTAGCTAAGAATCCCCTTTTATTTTTTACTGTTCTGTGTAACAACCTTCTCCAGTGTGATGACCTATATATGCTGGATTTCAGTGTTCATCTAGGCTGGGAAGGATGGAGGTTGTAATCCAGCATATCTGAAGGGCATCAGATTAGAAGATGCTGCTCTAATCTTGTAGCGCAAATCTGAGAGCTCTTTTCTTACCACAGTCTAACCGGTCTTACTACAGTTTGCAATATTTCAGAATCAAAAATAGGGACATGGTTATGGCTATGCACTGTGCATACCACAATGCACAAAATCTCCTTCCCAAAATACATTTTCTTTCTCAAACCTTAAATGGTTAGGTCTAATAGCACTTAGACTTATATGCCACTTCACAGTACTTTACAGCCCTCTCTTAGCAGTTTACAGAGTCAGCCTATTTCCCCCCAACACACTGGGTCCTCATTTTATCGACCTTGGAAGGATGGAAGGCTGAGTCTACCTTGAGCCGGTCAGAATCGAACTCCTGGCAGTGAGCAGAGTCAGCCTGCCATTAACAATTGAATCTAAGGCAGCGGTTCTCAACCTATGGGTCGCGACCCCATTTGGGGTCGAATGACCGTTTCGCAGGGGTCGCCGGACACCGCGGTCCGCCATTTTTTTTGGTTTTTTTGTTTTTTTCCCATCGCGCGTGCACCGCGCATGCGCGGATCGGCCTGTCGCGGTCCACCATTTTGTTTTTGCTTTTTTTGTCATCGCGTGCACCGCGCATGCGCAGATTGGGCCATCGTGCGCGTGCCGCGCATGTGCGAATCGGCCCGTCACGGTCCGCCATTTTGTTTTTCCTTTTTTTGTCGTCACGTGCACCGTGCATGCGTGGATTGTGCCATCGTGCACGTGCCGCGCATGTGCGCATCGGCCCGTCACGGTCCGCCATTTTGTTTTTGCTTTTTTTCCGTTGCACGCGCACCGCGCATGCGCGGATCGGCCCGGCGCGCGTGCACGCCCACGCGCACGCACCGGGGTCGCACCACGTATGGGCGGGGTAAGTGGGGTCTCAACCTGAAAAAGGTTGAGAACCACTGATCTAAGGCAATATCTGATGGTGATAGTGTACTGTACTCTTTGGGATGAAGACTACATATTTTAGCAAATAAAAATGTTCTGAAAACTGGGGTTTTCCATTAGTTAGAACCTGTAATTCACATAGCTGATGCCAAAATTGACCGATCCTTCTTTACTCATGACATATGGAGTATATAGATCTGGGGAAGTTTGATACCACATGAACTCCACAAAAAGATCATTTTGTTTGCTCTGTGGTATGAAACCCTGAAATGATTCCAAAAAAAGTCTGTAACAGTAAACATTTCACAATTTCTGTCCCTATAGGTTCAAGCACAACTACCACTTCTGTGGAATTAGATTGTATGTATGTGGCTATATATACAGCAGGATATTTCAGTAACATCTCATTGCTTCAGCAAGGAATTTGGCAATCTTAAATGAGTCATCAAGACCCAACTTCTTGATCAACTGCAATGCAGCAAAGCCTGTCAATACAAGCTTTACGGTTACTGCATTTCATTCTTTCCTGTTTCATGACATTAACAGAATCCCAGGGATCATACACCATAGTTCTAAAAATTCTGATTCTCCTGTCCACCTTAAAAACAAGCTACGTTTCGATGCTTCTGGTATGAACAAAGCTTGCATTCCAGCAATGCTAAACTGTCTTTGGGGATGTTTTCTTTCTCCTTGAACAGACTGACATGCATGGACCCCCTCTTTCCCATTCCAGTTCTGTTTTACTGTTTCCAACTGGGGGGGCATCATCCTCAAATTCAGCTTGCTACACTGTTAGGATTTTTCAATAACACACAATACACGACTTGCTAGAATAGTGCCACGGTGAACCTTTTTCCTTTTTTTTTTTTCCCTGTCTCTCTTTGTTTCATGGAGCCACTTGGGGGGAAGTGAACTTGGCAACTCTTGAAGCTGAAAGTGAACAATAATTGGCTGGTGTTCTCAGACCTCAGCTGTTGGCTAGTTTGGACTGAGTAATGATTGGCTGAAGGTGCTTCCTATGAAGCTCAAAACAATGCTAAATGCAATTTGGATCTGTGGATGGTAAGGATAAAATGGGGGATGGGGTGGGGTAGTGGAGGAATTGCTAGTTGGGTTTAAAATGCATGGGGAATGATTAGCAAATGGAACAGATGGTGTTATGGCAGAATTCCAAGTCTTGGCCTGATATCTGAATATCTTCCTTGGTGATACCAACAAACATTATACATCATCTTTGTTCTCAAGTATGATCAATGGTTTAATAAAGCATCCTACATAGAGATTCATGGTAGGATACAATCTGTGGATCACTGGTTCTTCATGCTGAAGCAACACACTGAAGTTCTTGAAAATAAAGTATAATTGTAAGCAGAAACACAGCATGTCATTTAGCAACTGAACCTTGAATATATTTGTAAATCTCTTTTCACACATTCCAGATGTCTTATCTCTCCTGTTTTGGGCATTTTTATTATTGCCATGGTGAGTTATGAAATAACATTTTGTGACCTCTCAAATATCCAGGATTTTTTTCATAATAGATATGCCGAGCCATTGTAGCATGTTTGAGCACATTCTAAGGGTTACTTTATAAAATGAGATACCTATATCTTCTCTAACAAATTCTTTTTAAATGGCATTTTCTTTAAAATGTTAATAGAGGTCCACCAGATGATCCATGTAGATCAAAAAAACTCTGTGATCCAATTTTGGCTGTTAGATTTGGTAAATGATGTGTGCAGCCAGTTCAATACTTTCCTTGCCCTATTGTTTCTTCTGTAGAAGCCATGGAATGCCATTGGCTTTGACAATAATTATGGAGGCATTGCCTGAGACAAAAGCCACAGAATTCTCTAAAGGTGAGCCCCGAATCCAAAAGATATTTTTCAGTGGCCTTTGCAAGGTTTTAGCAACTGCATGGTTTGCTGGGGGCACAACCAGAAAATGAGTCCTAACTGAACCTTGAAACTCGTCATTTTCACACTGAGAAGAATTTTTCAACCTTGTCAAAAATGCCACCTCTAGTTAGTGAAGAGGGAGGATCGCTAAACCCTTATGACTCTTGTGTGGGGATTGAGGCAGCTGCATTTCAAGTTGGCAATATGCTTCCTGCAGTGGAGACAGTTTGCCTTCTCGCAGTACAGAGGCGATACAGTCTGCTTCACCAAGATGCTTTGCATTTGAACTTCATCCAGCAGTTTCACTAGCTGTCAGAGGGGTCTGCATCTATGTGGAGCTTGTACAGAACCCTCTTCGGACTAATAGAATTGCTGAAGCACAGCCCTAAGATGGGTGCTTTTGGATGGCACCCATTCTTTTTCTTCTTTCCTTCAGTGGAGTGAAGAAAATGACTGGCTTTCATGCATCCTCATACACATTTCTCAAAGATTTCACTGTCTGGAACAGTTATCCTACCTGTTTACTGTAACTGTCATTTATAGCAAATGGTAAATTAGGGCCGAGTAAAAAAGAGTTCTGCATTCATTGCTCTATCTCTGGTTGACAGAGCTCATCTTTGCTCAGGAAGATCTTAAACTGTTTTGCTTTTTCCCATTTGTCTTATATTTTACCTTACATATATACATGTTTACATCATGAATTTCCACTCAATCGTAAGTGTAGGTTTCACCAAAGAAACTGTTCCTTTTTCCTGGATTGTCCTATAAATTCTCTTCCTCCTGAAGAATACGAGAAGAGTGGTTTCACAATATTTTTACTGCATTTTATTATTATTATTATTATTTTGGCAGAGTGGAGCAATGAGGTTCTGGAATAAAACCCTTGATGGATAAACAAAGTCCTCCTGTTTCAGATGAGAGAATAGCTTATCCAGCTCTGAAACAGATCTTAGACAAAAACACTGTTTCAGACTAAGCAAGGGGAAATCAAACACTGCTTTGGATAAGAAAGGTGCTAAAGAAAGGTTTAAAATATTTTTTTTACAATGGATGCTTCTACAGAGAGAAGCCATTATTCATCAGCTGCGTCAAATCAAAGCCCTGTTTAAGAAAGATCTCCTTAGCTTGAAGGGGCTCTCCGCCTCTCCTCAAGGTTCTTCTTTGCTTGTAAGCTGCCTATTGAACCCCTGAGCCATCAACCTCTCCAATGTCCTGGCTATTTTAAAGCCTCTCTCACTGCCTTCCTGCTGAGGAGTCTTCAGAAGACAGGTGACAAGTCCTAAAAAGCCAGAAAGCCAGAGCAGTAGTTTGTGAGCCAATGGTTTCTGTTCTATCTTCCCAGGAATAGGGGAAGGAGCAGCCATTTGGCGATGCAGCTTCACTGCACGCTTCTATAATCAGTGGACCCCAAAGCTGCTCCCATTCTCTGCCACATCCTGACACAGAAGGGGGAGGAGAAACCCTTTTCTTTTGTTTTAAAAAGGATTGGATACGGCAGCAGGCAAGCTTGCTGCCATCACACCGACCATTTTAAAAATATTACTCCGTGTAACATGTAGGATGATCATTAATACTGAAAAACTATGCACAACAGCATGCACGCAAAATGGTCTATAGACCTGAAATGTAGCAAAAAATCATAATATTCCTCAAAACAGAAGGAAAGAGAGAGGTGCTGTAGAAGGAAGATTGGGTTCTACTGACAGAAATCCGTGTAATTTTCAGTAGATCAATAATCATTTCTGACTTAGCCCCATTGTTTAACATTAGTAAAGTGAAAGGCCTTTTCTGCTTCTTCTGGTTCTTTCTTCAGAGGCATTTCCACATGTCTGCTTGAGGCCACATTTTGTGCACAAAATCCAGAACGGTGTCTTTTGACTTAAATCAGAAAATGTGCATTTCTATTTAGATGCGTGGGTGAACACTAGGAAACCAACCCTAATTTCTGAGTAGAGAATTTTTCAGCCAGGTCTAGGTATGCCAGTGTTTAACTGAAAGATGTAAATAATGGTGGATTCACACATTAAGCTATTTTTTTAAATCATTTTTTTTCACTGAGTCATATTGGCCATGTTTACATAGAACACTAAAGCACAGTGAGTAGATTAAATATCACACTAAGCCACAAGCCAGGAAATTGTATCATGGCTCAAGAAGTAAATTAGGCAACCTTGTGTGATTCATGCCAATGCAGAAATATGGATGCCTTGCAATAGATCCAGTGGTGGGTTTCAGCCGGTTCGCACCACTTCGGCAAAACCAGTAGCTATTTTTTTGTTGCCCAGGCCCAGAATGGACTTCTGGAAGCAACATCCACACAGAGAACCGGTTGTTCACATATTTGAATCCCACCACTGAATAGATTCTGTGCAAGCAATACATTCTGAATTGGGTGCCTTTCTGCAGAGAACCTCTCCCCACCAACAGATGGCAGTGGAGAGGCTCCAATAGTTCTTTCTTGTCTCCTCAGCTTGAAATCAACAAGTTATTTACAACCAAAGTTGAGCTGAGTTAAAAAGCTGTTGGTCTGCAAGCATTCCTGTCAGTGAAAATGCCTATTCTGTGAAATAAGCCAGAAAAAAAATTAAGTGTGACACCTTTTTACAACACTTAATAACTCTTCGTTTCAAATATACAGCAAGAAAATGCACAACATAAATAGCAGCTAGTCACCACATTGATCTTCACTCCTTAAGAGAATATTCCTTTTCAGGGGTCTTCAAACATGGCCCTTTTATGACTTGTGGACTTTAACTTCCAGAATTCCTCAGCCAGGTGTGCCACAAGTCATAAAAGGGCCAAGCTTGAAAGCCCCTGCTTCAGGTTATTCTGGACTGTTCCCCAAACATGCACCTTCCATTCTCCCAAAGTCACAAAACCTAACAGTAACTTATCATCTAACTAATTTAGTCTGACCAGTAAGAAAACGTCTACTGTATCTGAAGGATCCATCTGTCCTTTCACTTTTTCTAACATTTACAAGACACAAACATGTAATGCCAGCAATATGCAAAAGAAAAAAAGAAAAAAAAGTCTTTTATGATCTTAGATTTAAGATATTGTTTGCTGACACCAGCCAGAGCATAGAACAGTGATGGCGAACCTTTTAGAGACCGAGTGCCCAAAAACTGGCCCCGCCCCCACTCCACCCCCCTGCCCTGCCCCTACTCTTTCCCCCATCCCCCACCCCGCCTGCCCACAGGACCACTCACTGCCTCCAGGGCCCACTGCAGATCACCCAGGCAGCCCAGCAGCACTATGGCGGCCACACCCTCTGCCCGCACCCTGCAGCATCAACTGCATGATGGGATGTGAGGGCAGAGTCTTGTCTACGCTGCCTGGCTGCCATGTCCTTGGCTGCACTTCTCCATGTGGGCCACGCTCAGGGGCAACTCTCCTTCAGGGGGGCTGCTAAAGAGGAGGGGGTCATGGGGGGAGGCAAGACTGGGGCAATGGCATATGTGCCCACAGAGAGGGCTCCAAGTGCCGCCTGTGGCACCCGTGCCATAGGTTTGCCACCACTGCCATAGAACAACTCAAAGAAGTAGTGCAAGATTGGAAGATGTGGAGAGACCTAACCCATAGAATCACCAAGGGACCTCCTCCTCCTCCTCCTCCTCCTCCTCCACCACCACCACCATTATCATCATCATGTTTTGACTCTGCCTTTCCTGTATGTGAAATCATTATCTGACTTTGCACTGAGCAAGGGCAGAACATGTTTCAAGCATTATGCTGAAATCATCTTTGCTCATATTTTGCTATCCATTGGCAATTACCTGATTGGTCATGTGAAACAGGAGGCTGGCATTTTATATGAAAATGAACAAACACAGCATTTACATTCACACTGAGAACCTTTAGTTTAGAAAGAAAATATATATTAAAGTTGAAGGCTGGATGAGATTTGAGCTTAGATCTTGCATTCATAATTAAATAAGTTTGTGTGGTGGATTTTCATAGTTGAAAGTAAGGAGATTAAACATGGATTTATTGTTTGCAAGTGAACATTTTAGGCTCTGATAAACAATCTCTTTGAGGGGAGAGAGATCTCAACTTGATATGAAATAATTCAGGGAACTAGTTCTGAATTAGAAACAAACAAACCCTCAAACCCTTCTGAATTTTTGTAACAATTATACATCATCAGCGTCAGCCGCAATCTAGGGTGAAAGTTTAATACATACAATAGTATGCACAAAATGGACACCTGTTGTGAGACCTGATATTCCCTTTGGAATAGTTGTTGTCCTTCTTGGGAAAACTAGCTAGCAATCTATAATAGAACTGAAGACAAGGTTAAGTGGTGATGGAAATAGTGGGAAAGTTCATATAAAACCTTATACAAATTCAACAGTCAGAAAAGTTTCAAAAATTCAAATAATTTCTCAGATGTAGATAAGACTGGAGGAGACTTGTTGATTTAGCCCAGCGGTTCTCAACCTATGGGTTGCGACCCCATTTGGGGTTGAACGACCATTTTGCGGGGGTCGCCGAACAACGCGGTCCGCCATTTTGTTTTTGTTTTTGTTTTGTTTTTTTCGTCGCGCGCGCGCCGCGCATGCACAGATCGGGCCGTCGCGGTCCGCCATTTTATTTTTGTTTTTTTTTCGTCGCGTGCGCCGCGCATGCGCGGATCGGCCGGCGCATGCGCACGTGCGTGCCGGGGTCGCACCGCGCATGGGCGGGGCAAGTGGGGTCTCAACCTGAAAAAGGTTGAGAACCACTGATTTAGCCCTTCTATACAAGCAGTGCTGGGGTACAAAAAGTGAAAAGCTGCAAGGGACTTCATCTGCTTTTCCTGCCAAAAAGTTGATCAACTTGATGAACTGGCTGGAGGAAAACCTATCCTTAGTTATTTGTACCAGCAGCAACAAAAGGAAAAAGCTGATTCAGCCATGCTCCTTCCTCCCATAAACCACTGCTCTAGGATCCCTGTTCAAAATAACTGATTTTCTACTGTAGGAAACAGGTCCACAAGATCACTAGGAGGGAAGGATAAATCTATCCAGTGCAGTATTTCTCAGCCATGGCAACTTTAAAATATGTGGACTTCACACTGCCTGGAGAATTCTGGGAGTTGGTCCATACATCTTAAAGTTACCAAGATTGAGAAACATTGCTCTAGAAAGGGTGTCAAACTGCCGGCCCACAGGCCTGACGTGTCATCTGGAAGCCGTGCCCACCCCATTGCTGACAATGGCAAAACTGTCCCAATACGTTGTGCGACGTCATGTGACATCACGAGTTTGACATGTCTGGTCTAGAGTATGCAATATGTGTTACGCTGTATGTATCAAGTTCCTTGAATGATAAAACTAATTCTGGCAAGCTCATTCAATTTAGGATAATTGATTTCAACTCCAGTGGATGAATGAATATTTGTACATGTTTGCAGATCCATGCAAGTCTGGCAATGGCTCCACTTGTTAATTTCTTTGAATTAATTGGCTGATCACTGTCACTAGACATAATTATGAATTAGATAGATGTTTTTTCTGATCCATCCTAGCACTTTTTACATTCTTGCCTGGGATTTGAATTCTCTAGTTTTGTCTGTAGACACCATCAGCAGATTACATGATGAAACTGTTTCTAGGTATATTGTTCAAATTGCTGGTGCTCGATTGCATGATTAAATGTTTTATCCAGTTGCAAAGTACCAAGGAAATCTATCTTTAACTAGAATTTCCAACAAGCCAGACTATGGTATCTGTTTCCTCCTCTGCCAGCCTTTTGCATCCACAAGCTTGGCAGCATGAGTTCATACTTTAAAGATAAATATGGATGAGAAGGGTATCTTTGTCACCTGAGTACTCCATCATATAATTTACCAGGACTAATATTATCAGTAGGCCCTATAAAACCTAAACCTCAAATGATCTTGCATCTTAATCAGATTGGTTTCTTTTTTGAAACTTGATCCCTTCTAGTTGCCTTCAGGAATGGTTGTTGGATCTAGCACCCATGATGCTAAATCATAAATGACAACCACAACCACTGGGTTGACTCAGTGCCAGTCAAAACTAGTCAAACCACATTATGTCTTCACATAATTGGAAATCTGTAAGTGGCACATCTGAGATGGTATCTGTGCTCCTGTCAAATTAATTTTGCTTTAATAAAAAAAAAAAGTCCTCATAGGATTGCCAGATTTTGCAAGCTTTCTGCCTTCTCACATGGTAGGTAGCTCATAAAGTGTTAGTGTTCTTTCACAAAATTGCTGGAATCTCCATTCTGTTTTGGTAGTAACAGAATAACAGACTTGGAAGGAACCTTGGAGGTCATCTAGTCCAACCCCCTGCTCAGGCAGGAGATCTTATACCATTTCAGACAAACGGCTGTCCAGTTTCTTCTTAAAAACCTCCAGTGTTGGAGCACCCACAGCTTCTGGAGGCAAGCCATTCCACTGATTAATTGTTCTTACTGTCAGGAAATGTCTCCTTAGTTCTAACACAATCTAATACAATCCTGGGTTGTATAAACAGAGGCGTAGAATCAAGTATTAATTACCACTTTATAAAACCCTAGTAAGACCACATCTGGAATACTGCAGTCAGTTTTGGTCACCATATCACAAAAAAGATGTTGAGAGTTTGGAAAAAATTCCGAGAAGAGCAACTAAGATGATCAAAGTCCTGGAGACTGAAACATACGAAGAACGGCTGTGGGACCTGAGTTTGGCTAGTCTAAAGAAAAGAAGAAATAGGGGAGACATGATAGCAGTATTCCAGTATCTGAGGGGCTGCCACAAGTCAGAGGGGGCCAGGTTGTTCACCAAAGCACCAGAGGGAAGGATGAGAAACAATGGTTGGAAATTGATCAAAGAGAAAAGTAACCTGGAATTAAGGAGAAACTTCCTGATGGTGAGGACAATCAACCAGTGGAACAGCTTACCCGCAGAAATTGTGGGCGCTCCATCACTGGAGATTTTTAAGAAGAGACTAGACATTCACCTGTCTGAGATGGTGTAGGTTCTCCTGCTTGAGCAGGGGGCTGGACTAGAAGACCTCCAAGGTCTCTTCCAGTTTTCTATTCTATTTTGTTCTGTTCTGTTCTATTATATTCTATTCTAGGTTGCTTCTCTCCTTCATTATTTTCCATCCATTGCTTCTGGTCCTTCCTTTAGGTGCTTTGGAGAATAGGTTGACTCCCTCTACTTTGTGGCAACCCCTGAGATATTGGAACACTGCTGTCATGTCATCCTTAGTCTCATAGGTTTTTTTTTTAATTTGGGGCAAGGGCCACCTACAACTTTGTACACAGATCCCTGGCACCTGGGATGCCTGGTGTAATTCACCCCAACCCTCTGATGTTCAGCTGCTACCTCTGGAATGTAACCTCTCCTTCCCTGTTACGTGCTTCTGGGCCTTCTGATTGCTGCCTTGAGCACTTAACCTATATTTACCCTGGACAGGTATCTGGCCTCTGGCCTCTTCGAACTAGGAAACTTTACTACTCATGGAGAAGGCTTGGTTGAGAATTATGGCTTAATGTTAGACGGGATCTTGAAGATTACTTAGTCCAGCCCCTTGCTAAATATGAAACAGGAATATAAGAACAACAATATGTATGTTGACAGCAGTTGTTTATCTGGTAAGGGAAATTCCACAACCCATTCTACCTAATATCTTAACTTAATACCTTAATAATCTGATATTCTTTGGGCTGAACTTTGCTCTGATTTTTTTCCATAGAAGAAATATACCTATTTGTTTTGATAATTCCTCACAGCAAACTTTATACCAATTTCTCTTCCTGCAAACTATTCTAAATTCTGCCCACTTTCAGGTTCTTTCACATCCTTAAGGATACCTGCAAAAGAATAACAATAATTGTACGAAATCCATGTGCATTTTAAAGTGTAATATAAATGATTAGTAATCGTCCTTTTTAGAAATCAGTTGAAAGTATGCCTGTTCGCTTAACATTTATGGGATAAGAATTACTATGCATACGAGCTGTTTTTACATTTGGTATATTTTTATTCTGTTTTCTGCTTTTTTTTCTTTTTAACAAGAGGACTTTTTTGTTCTTGCGTTTATTGTTTTGAAGCATTATGTGATGGCTTTATCTACATCCTTTTCCTCCTTTCTTTTGTAAGCCATTCTGGGCTCCTCTGGGAGACAGAACAGTGTAGAAATAAACTAAAATAAAACAGAATAGCAATATGCTCGGGCACTTGAAGAAGCTGAGTGCTCTAAAGCTCAAAGTGATTGTGTGACAGTCAGATTTTGCAGCCAATATTCTACTGCTTTGAGCAGCAAGTTTATTTATTGCAAGCTTGGTCCACAGCAGCTGTGAATAGGTAGGCAGTCTCACTTTATTTATCCTTTCAATAACATTGTGAAGTGAGCTATCAACAGCTTCTCATTTGCCAGAGACAATTATGTTTCACTGATTGACAAGTGATTCCAATAGTTCTTTAGTCTTTATCGAAATACTGATCCTGACAAATACTTTTTAAACTGTGTTACTATGAACGAAACCTAGCCTTCAAGGTTTAAAGCTGAAACCCTGCCAGAGATTTTGCAACCAGGAACCCCGCCCAACCCCAATGTCTGAAATGCTATCTATGAACAATTTTACAATGCACAATTCTAGTAGGAGGAATTCACTCATCATAGCTGACTTCTAGATAAACTAAATTATAGAAGAAATTTTAAAAAACGATATCCATCTCTGGGCCTATACAGAGATTATATAGCTCTCAAAACATTTTAGTCAGGCTGCTACCGGTATTATGATTTAATTAAAGGAAGTCAATATATATCCTTACAGCTGACAAACCTGCCTATGGTAAGATTCTCTCCTTATCCCATCCTCTTCTCTTCTCTGCTATCTGAGTTAAGAACATCCTCAGAACTAAAACCATGGTTGCCGTTTTTCTTTTCCATAACCCAAAATATGTTACCAGTCCACCTACATCTGAAAACCAGACAGACAGTGTCCAGATGATTACATAACTTTTATGGCAGCCACAAAATTGTAGTTGACAATCTACATTTTCAACAAGAGTGCAGAACTACCCCCTCCCTGATATCAATAATATTGGATGAACTCAGGTAGCTAAAGAATTTGCTGCATTGGGTTATGTTCTTCCTTTCCCCTCCCCCCTTCCCCTCACTTGTAGTGCTCTGTTAAAACTAATAAAACAAGGTTAGGGACATTTCCTTCAATGACCTCTTTGCTTCTTTCATACAAATGTCTGTTCCTTGGATACTTACTATGTGTTGGGGGGTTTTCTTTTGCCAGTTAGCTGCCCATCTTGGGAACTTAGCTCAATTTTGTAGCTCAATATTGGCTAGCGTTTTTCTCTGCTGCAATTTAATGTATTAGCTTCGGAGATGCTCTGGGGAAGATACATAGCCTTGTTTTTTCTTTATGAGTTTGTCTACGCAATAACTATGAGGAGAAACAGCAGGCTATGCTCTCTTGTTTCTTAAATTTTTATCCCAGGATAATTGAGGAAAAGATACTCATGCTACTAATTATGTTACCAGAAAGTTCTGTTAAATGTTACATTAACCTTTGATAATAATCCAGGATTGTCATTATTAGTATTTTATATATATATTTCTCAGTGGTATGAGAATAAGAATTCTTGCTGTGTTAATGTTATCTTTATTTCTGCATTATTTGCATAGTAACTGAGTTTTGCTTGTAACCAGGATGTAGCATTTTGACAGCATTTATTTCTGGTCTAATGGCTTCAATAAATAAGTAAACAAACCATATTGTTCAGCTACAATGACCTGATATGGGTGCCTTATGCATGACTAGTGTGGTTAGGGTAGTGGGCTGTCATTTGGCCAACTTTACAGAGTACAGCTTCACATCTGAAAAGCAATCTGCTATTTGAAGGCACCCTGTCTCCGAACAACTATTCAGTCTGACTTCATTTTAAAAAGAAAGACTCCCAAAAGGAGAAAAGTAGGACATTCAGTGTGAGTTATCCATTCAGAATTGGTAACTGGCCAGCAGTCTATAGTTTTTATCTATTGTTTTCTTATTTACACTAAAACAATTATTTATAAAATGTGCATGTATGCATGCATTAATAGTATATATGAACAAATCACGTTAATTCTTCTTCTGCCGTTTCATTTTTGACAACGCACACTTAGCCATCCTAACTGTCTATCTCGGTCAATGACATGTGCAAATCTCCCTTCCCTGTGCAAGCTTCCAGACACACTTGAGTTCCTTTCATCACACAGTTCCCTCCCTCCCTTCCAATCTTCCTGAGTTTTTTTTCACACATCATAGCTGGCGATGGCAGCAAAATGGAGGGGTTTTTTTCCATACATACTTTCAATAGGAATCTGCTATCAATCACAACTTCCTGATGCACAACGCATCATGGTGTACATATTTTGTCATTTTCTCTAAAAAAGAAGGTTGTTCTTTTCTGTCTTCTTCTTTAACCTCTGTCAAATGATTATTGTGAGTTAAGGAAACAATCATTTCCTATAGAACTTTTCATACAGTTTGTCTTTATGAATTTCATAAATTCTCTGCATCCTGCCTTTGAAGCTTGAATTTGAATAAATATAAATATACTATACACACATACACACACACCCTGAAGAGCCATAGAAAAACTATCAAAAGCTACTGGTCAGATGAAGCAAAGTCAGTAATATTAAATGTCTGGGATTCACCCATCCCTCCATAGCTTTTTCGTAAATCAATGAGAAGAAGACAAATAATCCAGGTTCTTGGTCCCCATCAAGACAGATGGGGAGCATTGTCTCCAGTGAGTGCAGGATTGGAAATTCTTATGTTGGAGTGAGGCTGCTTTGCAAACAGCTTGGCTCTGAATCACATAATATTCTATTTGTTTCAAAGCTTACGCAAATACATTACCCAGTGTGTCTCATGCATTTTAGGTATTCAGTAGAAATATTAATGAATAGCATTCATGTTCTGCTTTTGCTTCAGGAAGCTTAACATTGTAGCCACACCTCCAGGATCTCATCCCTAAGCAAGTTAGGGATGTGGTGTTTCCAAAATGTTTTTCTGGAGTAACCGCTTGGGCACTGCCATCCAATAGCTTTTCCAACACTTCTCCCTTCTTTTGTCAGATGCACAAAACAAAGTGATGGCGATACTGATGCAGAAGAAAGCCTGCCTTTTGTATTCTGTTTTTTCTCTGGGAATGCAAAGCACTGAATCTGGAGGTGTCCTCTCCCTTCATTATATCAGCACAATAACAAACTTTTGATGTAGGTTAGGTTGAAAGGGAATTAGAATCTCTAAGCACTGCACTTATACTGAGATAGATAGATAGATAGATAGATAGATAGATAGATAGATAGATAGATAGATAGATAGATAGATAGATAGATAGATAGATAGACAGATAGACAGACAGACAGACAGACAGACAGACAGACAGACAGACAGACAGACAGACACACATACCTTTGGGTTCTCAACTAAGCTGTTGTTGTTTTTTTCCTTATTCTTTTGTCTGAACCTGGCATGCACCTACAACTTCAATGTAATGGGAGATGAATATACAGGTAAGTCCTTGACTTACAATCACAACTGAACCCAAAATTTCTGTTGCTAAGCAAGACAGTTGTTACGTTAGTTTTGCCACATTTTATGACCTTTCCTGCCACATTTGTTAAGTAAATCACTGCAGTCGTTAAGTTAGTAACACAGTTATTAAAGTGAGTCTGGCTTCCCTATTGACTTTGCTTGTCAGAAGGTCCCAAAAGGTGATCACATGACCCGGGGACACTGCAGCCATCATAAATATGAGTCAGGTGTCAAGCGTCTGAATTTTGATCACGTCACCCTGGAGATGCTCCAACTATCCCAAGTGTGAAAAGGGTCATAAGCCACTTTTTCATGCTGTTATAACTTCGAACAGTCACTAAAAGAACTGCTGTAAGGCGGGGACTACCTTTTATTCCGTACAGTCGGGGACAGAAGTTTGCATTTGTTGATTTTAACTTCACCCCAGCTTTCAAGGAAAAGGACTCTGTTGTTTTTCCCATTGCCTTGAAAAGAGATTTCCCCAACTCTCCCAATACGGCTAAATATCTTGCCAAGAGTCAAACCTGCAGTTCTGCCAAATGCTTTGCCAAACTGATACCAGTCTTGATATGCAGTTTTATTCATCCTGATTTATGACTGTGTTTCTACATTTCCTGGTAAGTGTAGTTTTTTTAGGAAAACCCTCAAATATTTTAAAGCCAATTTTAAAGGCAACGGGGACTTTTTTTAAAAAAAGAAAAGCATGAAAATCAGCTCAATCACTGAGATAAAATCAGGTTATCAACAATAATATTATGTCTGCTAACAAAAGAAGAAGAATAAATCTTCTGGATATAAAATTGCAACAGTTAAACTGGCAGGAAAATAGGGTTATTAAATGCTGAGGAGGATAAAAAGGATTTTCCTTGGAACTGAAGGGAACATGATGCAAGGAAGGCCCTTTTGTAAACTGGGTATCACCGCTGAAAATCCCGAAATATATGAAAGGACAGGTGCCTTTCTGTATCTTCTCACAAGCTCTTTAAAGATTAATTCAGCTCAGAAGAGCCAGTGCAGTTGGCCAAGCAAGGGCATTACATGTCTGGATCTACAGTAGTGGCCAAAATTGTGGAAACCTTTTGGGAAAAGTATATTTTTGAGGTTTGAGGGCTAATAATTGGTGGAAACTTAACCAAAGGTGGCATTTCTACTGTACACTTTTCCCAAAAGGTTTCCACAATTTTGGCCACTACTGTATCTCAGTACTGTTAATTTGCAGTAACTAAAGGCTTTTTCTCCCCTTGTTGAAGAAGCTTAATCAAAATGTTTGGACCGCAGTGTTTTAATTCAAAGCATGGAAATCAGCTTTAATTCAAAGCATGGAAAGTGTTTGGTGCATATAAAAAAACTGATTTAAAAACCAAAGCAAAAAAAAAGGCCTGTGATTTCTGACATCCGACTGAAGTGTCAAAGTGATAGTCACTACTTCCTGGCAAGTTTAGAGTAATGTTGCATATTTGGGTAGATAGATCAATTATATGTGTATTGCCCATTATTAAAGATCATATGGAGCTTATTTCATGACATGTCAGGGGTTTAGGAGAAAGACAAGGTAATCCGTACAAGATGGAATCTTTGCAGTGACAACAGAGAAATGCCTAGTGCTTGTGAGAGGTTTGGAAGCGACAAGGAAGTATTTGCTTCCATGCTTTGCACTCTAATTGGTGTGTTCTTATTGCTACATTTTGTGAGGCTCAGGCCTCCACTCCCAAGTCCTTAAAAAAAAAACTAATAAAACTCCAGGCCTAAGAATAGGCATGGGAACAAACCAAGCTGGAGGAGGGAAAAGACAATTGTTTCCTCCCATTAAAACACCCAAACTTGATAGATATGGGCAGGCCTGGCTAATCGATTCTAGTCTTCAAATTCAAGGATCACTAGGGCAAACTCCCTGATGTCCTGCAAATAAGTACAAAAGGGACAGGTAGGTAGATAGTAGGCAGATGATGGATGGATGAAGAGAGAAAAATAAAGATTAGCTTTCAATTTTGCATGGGCAGTGGTGATAATGACTATTAATGGGTGTCACTTAGTGGCTATTGCAACTTCCTCTCTTTCTCCCTGATACAGGCATGCAGGCAGCACTGTTGTTTGCCTCTTTTGTCTTGAAAATGCCAACTGCATTTTTTCCCTGCTTGCTTAAGTTAAAGATAATCAGATGCAGGTGTTTAGAGTTCTACCAAAGTAAAAATGGGCATGGGAGGGAGAGACCCAGGCTGATTTATGGAGAGAGCTCTCCTTCATAAATCTGCAGATGGTCTGTGTTTTTCAAGGGTGTGCTGGAGCAGCACTTGGTGTAAGTAAGCTTTCCTCTCCACCTCCATCCCTTCTTTCTGTTGGAAATAGTAAAATACTACAAAGGCTTTGAGGCTCTCAGCTGTAATCCTGAACCACACCAGAAGAGTTCTCACTTTCGTTGGCTGTAGGACAAGATCATGGTAAAGGGAGTAATAGTTGAATTATCATACTATGTTTAATATAAAACTCCCTCAACTGAGCTTAGCTTCTGCTGTCTTCATGGACATTTGGGTCTTTGGGGACATTTCTTGATAAAAATGTGGAAATTATCTGCCACAGCCTTTTTCTGCACTATTGGTACAGCTTCCCAGTTTGGCCCTGAAGGCTGAGATTTCCTGCTGGTCTCCTGTCCACGTTCTAGCCGACTCTCAGCTTTCTGAAATTGACGAAGGTCAAGCAAACAGCTTCACAAATGCAGGAAAACTGTTGTGTACTTCGTTCGCATGCGAATGATGAAGACACATGGCGATGCTGAACAAACACTTTATTCTTCTTCTACAAAAACCAAGCGAAAGCAAAAGGCTCGCAGGCCTTTTTATATGGCCAGAAGCCCGGACAGCGACAACCAATAGGAACTGAGCGTTTTTGCGCGTTGCGCATGCACTCAAGGCAAGCGCCACTCTGCCTGGTCCCGGGCAACTTTTGGAATGCACGGAACCAATGCTTTTGCAGGCTCAGGACACAACAGAAACAGTCTTATTTATTTCTACTCCGTCACTCCTATAAATTATAAATATACAGGTAGTCCTCAACTTATGACCACAGCTGAGCCCAAAAGGTATGTTGCTAAGCGAGAAATTTGTGAAGTGAATTTTACCCCATTTTATGACTTTTCTCGCCACATTTGTTAAGGGGATCAGTGCAGTTCTTAAATTAGTAACACGTTTGTTAAGTCAATCTGGTTTCCCCATTGACTTTTCTTGTCAGAAGGTCATCAAATGAGGATCACATGATTCTGGGACACTGCAGCCATGGTAAATGTGAGTCAGTTGTCAAGCATCCAAAGGTAAATCACATGACCATGGGGATGCTGCAACGGTCATAAGTGTGAGAAATGGTCATAAGTCACTTTTTTTCAGTGCCATTGTAACTTTGAATGATCACTAAATGAACTGCTGTAAGTCGAGGATTACCTGTACTAGTTTATAAAATATCTTCTGTGTCCACCTATATCTTCATTAGAATTGTATGCCACTTTTCTTTCTTTTTTTTTATGTTAAGAGATTATTTTTATTAGTGCAATGGAAGGTTTAAATGTTAATGTGCAAGTTTTTTTTCCCAAATATATTTTATTAATTTTATAATTTTAACAGTAAATACATAAAATCCCAGAATAACCTATTTAAAAAAAAGAAAAGAAAAGAAAAAACCTAGATATACAACTCAACATAATAAATCCTCTTCCATCTTTCAACATACATAAGTTTAACTTTTCTTTCAAGAGATCAATGATGCAAAGGGAGCTCTCCCTCCTCCTCCTATTCTTCCCCACAATAACAAGGGTAGGTTGGGAGGAGAGAGAGCGACTGGCCCAAGGCTTCCATGGATGGAGCAGAACCTGCTCTTAGTCCAACATCTTCCCCACTGCACCACAAGGGGCTGGTTAGTTTGCATCTCTAGGGATAGGTTGCCCTTTTTATAAAAGAGAAGTAAAAAAAAAAAAAAACGGGGATAGGATGAGGAGAAAGGTTGACTCCTTCCAGTCCTTGGGCACTGTCGTCGATGGCCATTTGGAAGTGGACTGATAGACACACTGGGCATCTGACTTCCATGCGGACATTTCCTGTGCCCAACATGCTCTCTATAAAGTACCATTCAGATATTACACAGCTCTTTATATTTCTAGGTCTAGCATTCTTCTGAAAAACCAGAAATAGCCTGGGAATAGCTTATTGGCCCGAGGACTACCAGGTTTATCCCTCAGGCAACTGGAAGGTCAGCAAAAGCCCCTCTGGATGGTGACACTGCATATCATGGGGGGGGGAGAGAATGGAGCTGAAGATCAGGAATCCTCGCACTGCAACCCTTAAAATGATCCTGCGATAAAGCTGTATGGACTGGACCACTGACAAGCCTTGTTACTGAAGCAGATTTGAGCTTGTCTGACAGGGCAGCACAAATTATTATTATAGGAACTACTTGTTTAAGGACCACTCATTTAGTGACTGTTCAAACTGTCCTGGAGAAAAATGCTACCCTTATGGCCAATGGTGAAATAACGTTTAGCTTGCTTTTCAACTTCTATATGTTAATTTGGAGAAAGTGGGAGCAAATTTCCCATACTTTACCTTGAGCAGCCAAATCTGTAGGATGCACCACATCTGCAGTCACCGTGCGATTGCAGGAGAAATGCTCTTCTTTCAGCAATCTGAACAAAGATATTCTTTATCTTTATTCTTTATCTTTATTTCGACTTATATGCCCCCCTTCTCCCCAGACTCAGGGCGGCTCACAACATTCTCTAACAAAATTTGTCAGCATTGGGGGACCTGTTCCTCTATGAATCCTGGGTGCGAGAGGAAGAGTATGCCTGAAATAGCATCATCTCATGAAGAAAAGTAATGTCTTCCTACCCAAGACACAGTCACCCTTGACCCTGTCTCATGTCACCCCTATCTGGCCTATCGTTTGATCAAAGATTGATTGGTCAACCTGGCTATCTAAGCTCTCCCAAATGTCCAAGTGGAATAAGGCTGAGCCAAGCCTCCCTACCTTTTGTTCTAGAATGAAAACTGTTAACCCTTCACTGGAGGCAAAGATGGTGGAGAGAAGGAAGAGAAACCACCACAACCCCAAGAACAATAAATGTCTTCACCAACTCTCCCTCCCTTTTGTTCCATAGGGAATAAAAATTGGGGAGGGGGCAGGAGGAGAAGAAAAATAAGAAATAATAAAAATAATAATACGACTAATAATTTATAAAGAAATAGGGAAAAAAAAGGCTGGGTGGGAAGAAGAATATTAAAATTAGAGATGATAAATAGGGCGGAGGCAAGGCAGCAGGCGAAAGAGACACAAAGATGAAGGCTAGGAAGGAAGGACAAAAAGCAAGAGAGGAGAAGGAAGAATGACAAAGACAAAGAAAAATGAGAGAAGTGGGGATGAAAAGAATGAGCAGACAAAGGAGTGGAGATTGAGAGCTGGAGGGAGAGAAGATGATGGTCCCAGTCGAGGAGGCATGCCCCCCCCTCCACTCCTGGCACAAGGATCATATCCTGCTTGGCGAATAAGCCTTCTTCCTTAAATTTCTGCAGAAAATGGGGCGGGGGGTTCCCCCCACTCTCCCATTCTCTTGCTCATTTTTGCGCTTTTATATCTGAATAATTAAGTCATCTGAATTCTTATGATTTACCATTTCCAATGATAAATAGTCATTACAGGAGTTAGCCAGTTGGCAGATCTTTAGCTTGAAGTTATAATTTGTCAAACTGCCATTAGATTCATGTTTTATGCTAATGAAGGTAGACTTATTGACTCAGGGTTAGGCAGTGACCGGGTCATCAGTGCCCTGAGGCAAGGCAGAGGTCAAAAGGTCAGAGGTGAAAGGAAGAGTGGGCCCTATGGATTTTCTCCAGGGTGTTTGTGATTTAGCCTTTCTAAATGATATTAAAGAAAAGTGGAATCTTCTAAGGGCACCATGTTCTGTGTCTTTTAACAAGTCAGCCACAATATTGCAATGGTGAAGGGATAAATGTGGTATGTTGCTTTTTTTTTATTGACTTCCTCAAGAAGCAGCAGCCTATTCATAGTGTCGAATTATAAAGATGGAATCTTGCTCTTGAATTCTTGCTCAGGAAATGAAGTGACTACATGTGAAAATCGCAGTGTTTGAGTGTAAAATGACTCAGAAGCCATAAGGAGAGTGGTTCAAAGGCCGGAGGTGGTAGCTTCTAGTTTCCTGAACAGTTTCCCACCATCTCTTCAAACCTATTCTTCCCCTTCTTTCCCAGACTGAGCAGTTAAAATGTCTTTCATGTTAATAGTGAATATAGGCCAACATGGTCACTTAATGGCTGTTGTCAAACTGCTATATACGCCACTGATCTAGAATCCCACTGTCGTATTATGGCCCCTTCAGAAGGTAATATTTTTTTTCCTCCTTTATTTATCCATTGCTAGTTGTGCCTCTTATCAACCCCAAATGCAAATTCTCTGAAAGATTGCACTTTCAAACCATGTGGTTTAATTTGCAACATTCATTCCTAATTCAAGGTGTCAGAATTTTTTCATTCATTCATTCATTCGTTTGTTTGTAGGTCAGTGGCTGCATGTTTTGTAGTTGCTGAGAGGAGAAGCAAAGAATACATCTTTAAAGGTGTGACAGGTTTTTTTTTCCCTCAAATGACATTCTTTTTTCCAGACAAAAGAGTAAATTGAATATTTCTTAGGAAATAATGTCTGAAATATGCCAGAGTCATTCAAGAGTCCTTCCAGTTTTTTTTTATCACATTTCTGTACTTTGATTTGTATTTTGCCAATTGATGACTATGGGTAATTTTAAAAGTATACCTGCATTACAATCACATTTTTCTAAAATTGTTTATTTCGCTCCCTCTGTTTTTCTGATAGTGATTCAGTTTTCCTGTGAGGGGTGGGGGGAAATTACCCATTCTATTGATAGGTGCACATAGACAAGGAACTGCAATGTATGTACAAGGCTCTGGATTGAAGCAAAAATAAATAGCCCACGAAGAGCCTTATATGTGGAGTTAGACATGAATGGGCTTATCAGCCCAACAAAATTGTTTGGATCAAAGTCCAGTTTAATACAGGCACGGACAGGCACTTCTTCAATATTCAGTAAATATTCTTTGTTAAGGTACCACAGATTTGAATAAATGAATGAAAAAGATCCTCGGCTGATTTTTCTAGTAGACACTAACATGGTTGTTCCTGTGGAAATAAATTGTAGAATAAGAGTTTGTGTTTATGTATCTGTATTTTTGTATGCATATATTGTAGCTCTCCAGTGACAGTCAACCATACGCATGTTTGTGTTTAAAATGTGTGTCAGTCAAACAAAATGAATGGGGGTTGGCGTTAGTAACCTAGTCTCACTTTTAGTAGGAATATCTGGAAAATTGTTCCATGGCATTCTGTTAGTGTATCTTCTTCCAGTCTCCAGAGGCCTTATCAGCCCTTGTGTTGGTTGATTCTGATATTTATTTATCCTAATCAGCAAGTGAGATAGTGAGCCTTTCACATCTGACTCTGCATTCTTGCAGTGGCCAGCCCAATGCTTAAAGGGACATTCATAGGAACATGAATGCAATAATGTCACTTCCTAATTAATGTACCTCCAAATAGTATAATGTTAATAGGACCCTGCAAACTTTAACAGAGTGTAAAGAAACGAATAACAAAATGTAGAATGCATAAAATGTTATTAGCTGTGATAAACTATCTGGATTCATTTATTTATTTGTTTCATTTCATTTCACTTCTACCGGTATGAAATCTAACAACACTTGGCATTTTACATGGTATAAAAGAAATCAATTAAAATATCCAAGATACATTAAAAACAGCAACAGAATGCAGTAATCAAATCATAGCATGACAAAACATGTACAGAGTGTTTGTACATGAAGTAACAATAATAGTGAAAAAATAAAAATAATAAACTCTGGCACAGGGGATAAACTTCACAGAACATTCTCTGAAATCATTTGGTTTTTAACATCCTCCTAAATGCCGTCAGGGAGAGTGCTAATCTCCATCATGAGATTATTCTAAATAAGCATCAGCATTGCCTCTTGAAAAGGAGGGCTTCTTAATTTTAGCTCCCCTCCCCTCCTGGGAGTGTGGGACTTTTAAGTTTCTCCCTCTTGATGATCTAAAGCTGGGCTGATTTAAATTGGCCTTGTAGGCACTCAAACTATAAAGGGTTTTATAAAACAAAACCAGCCCTTTAAATTGTACCTGGAAACCATCTGATAACCCTTGCAGGACCTGCGGTATCAGTGTTTGTATGCACCCAGTGTCAAGTGCTAGTTAACATACCGGCTGCTGGATTCTCTACCAGCTGTAGTTTCTGAGTACTCTTTGCATACTGTAAAGTTAAACTGTAAAATGTACAGCTCTTTATAGTAATATTCCTAGGTTGTATTGAGGGTATGAGTTACTATAGCCACTCCTCATACACCTGGTAAAGCTGCAATTTATGCTCCTGCCAAAGATGAACAAAGGAACCTCTTGCCACAGCTTCCACTTGCAGTCCAAGCACTGGCTATGAGAGGGACATCACCACCACCACCACCCCCCAAAAATCATGGACCTGCTCCTTCAAGAGTACTGTTTACTTGTTCAGCGACAACATTGATGTTTATAGAGAACTGCAACGGACAAACACTACCTCCACCTTTTTGGATTCATCTTTAGTCTGTTCTCTCCTATCCAACTTCATGCAGCTTCCAAGCACCAGGATACGACCTTGACAACATCATCCCTACAGCTCAGAGTGGCAATCTATAATTGGGTATCTTCAACATACCGATGACATCATATCCCAGACTTCCAAATGACCTCTCTCAGTGGTTTCATATAGCTTTTAAAGAGCAGGGGAGAAAGGGCCATCTACCCCACACAACAGACTAAAACCACCCAATAAAGAAGGAGCAGCACCCCTGCAAAAACAGTGCTTCCAAATCCTGTAGATGGTACAGCATGTTGTCTCAATTGATGGCATTGAAATCTATCAAGCAGTCTAAAGGGCCAGAGGAGACATCCTCTCCCCATCCAGGAGAATGACCAATGCTGTCTCAGTTCCATGCCCGGGCTTGAAGCCTGAGTGAAAAAGGACTAAGCAAGGGCCGTCCAACTTTGGCAACTTTAAGACTTGTGGACGTCAAATCCTAGAATTCTCCAGTCAGCCATGCCGTCTGGGGAATTCTAGGAATTAAAATCCACAAGTCTTAAAGATGCCAGGAAGTTGGACATCCCTGGTAGATGCAATCTACTTCTTCTAGGATTGATATAGTCTCAAAAATCTTTACTCCAAAAAGAAAGAGACTGGGCAATAGTTGTTAAGACCATTGGATCCAGGCAATCCTCAGGAGGGGCATATCATATTCTCCTCCAAAACTACTGGCAAACCCACCCACCATTGCAAAGAGATGTTGACAATCACCCAGATCCAGGTGATTACATCATATCTACCAACTCCTTACAATAACCTAGAATAGACAGGCAGAAACTTAAGTTACAAGTGCCCTCTGAAAGCAATTTAATACCATTATTTTGTTCCAAGTATCTATCTAGATATTTAAAATACCAGTTTCATTGGGATTCCATTATTTTTCTTGAAGACTTACAATGCAATCATATTCATATTTATTCAGAAGTTAAACTTACAACCAGATGCATTAAATTCAAACCTATGTCTCAGGGAATTTATTTATGAGCAAACTTACATCAGGGTCCTCTATTCAAAAAATTAAATGTGAATAACAACAACTTGACAGGAAGAAGTCAGAAAAGAGAAGGAGACGGAATACAGGACCTTCTAGTATACATTTCTTATTATTGGATATTGGGATTTTTGCATGCTGGTGTAAAGAAACTTTTGGAAAAGTTCAGGCGGTATTACATTGCCTATCTATCCTTTATCTGGACATTAGTAGTGTAGGGCAGTGGTGGCAAACCTATGGCATGGGTGCCAGAGGCGGCACTCAGAGCCCTCTTTGTGTGCACACATGCTGTTGCCCCCAGCTTTGCTTCCGCCCATGACCCCCTCCTCACCAGCAGCTTCCCTGGAGGAGAGTCGCCCCTGAGCGTGGCCCACGCAGAGCAGTGCAGTGAAGAACATGGCAGCCAGGAAGCATAGACAAGACTCTGCCCTCATGCCCCAATGCACAGTTGATGCTGCAGGGCGTGGGCAAAGGACGTGGCCGCCATGGCGCTGCTGGGCTGCCTGGATGATCTGCGGCGGGCCCTGGAGGTGGTGAGTGGCCCTGCGGGCAGGCAGTGTGGGGCGGAGCAAGGATGGAGTGGGGGCAGGGCAGGGGGTGAAGCAGAGGCAGGGCCAGTTTTTGGGCACTCGGTCTCTAAAAGGTTCGCCATCACTGGTGTAGGGCAATGAGGAGATAAGATGGTATGGAGGAACAGTTAAAGTAATATAAGAGTTAACTCACTTATGAGAAAGAAGAAGACATGAGGCGAAAAAAAAATAACTTTGCCTTGAGTTTGTCTAAGAGGGAAGAGGGAAACCATGTTGGATAAGTAGCATTCCTGTATTCTTTGTGTAATCTATTTCCTGATCCTGTCCTCCCTTAAAAGACTGATAATGTCACATCAGCACTTTGGATTTTTACCAGGCTGTTAAATTGACTGCCTAACTAAATAACTAGCTAACATAAATACACATACCACACTGAATTCCAGGAGAAAGTTGATATTTGCTGTTTTCTGGAACAAAGTTGGAAGTAAAAGAGAAATCGCATGATCCCATTCCCATAGGGAAGATTTCTGTATATTCTTTCTAGGAACTACAAGAGTTTTGCAAGACTGCAAATAGACTGTGAGTCCCAGTCACAGCAGCGTACAGTAGTGGTCTTGTCCATGTTGCCCCTGCCAGGGGCCGGTGAAAGGAAACCCAAGATAAAATTTCTCTGAAGAAGGGGAATCCCCACATTGCAGCCACCATAGCATTCTCTCCCTCTCCTGCATTTCTTCTGCTCAGTTCTGTGATTCTGGAAACAGATCTTCAATTGTGCTTCACTAAGATGTAAGACTGAGGCAATCTCCATTCAGCATGTCCTGCTCAGTTATTTGCTAAAATGGAATTCTTCTCCACTTCATTTAGCTGCTGAGTCTAGTCGCCCATGATCCTAGACAATCACACTACAGATAAGGAAGAGAACAGAACATCGTTCAGAATATGGTTTTGGCTCCAATTCTTCCTGTCCCTTTTTTTTCTTTCCCCTTCCTTCCTTCTTCTAATATTTTCTTGGAAATCAATTTTCAAATCCCCAAATAAAGACTTTCTATAATCTTATGGTTGTAATTTGTTTTAGAAATACTTTTGGAATCATTTGTGAAATACAGAGCCATTCCTGCAAATAAATAACATAAAAATACATGAAGGGCATGATGGTGTACAATAATGTGGGCACCAAAAATAAATATTTCAATTCTTTTTTAAAATAATTCTGGAATTTTCTGACATCATTAAATCTCATAAAATATTGGCATTCTCACTCAAAACATGAGAGGGTTTGACGATCTTCCTTGAAATCTTATGAGATTTGGTGTACTTGGAACATTTTGGTCATTACTAAAATATTTTTACGCAGGCCTTTGGACAACCACCTAAGAATGTCACATTATCACAGTGCTTGCAGATGTCCCATTACCAGCCATTGGAGTAGAATGTGGATCTTTACAACTCAGCTATTTTCCTCTTTAACAAATTAATTCACATGAGGGTAGAGCACCTGATGAATATTTTACTAGCATATCATCTCCATGGGTACCATTCTGTTTATCCCCAGCCTGGATGTATAACAAGAATAGCTTGCAACATTCCCAATGACTCATAAGTAGGACAATTTGCTGTGTGTGCAAACCTGTACTGGCTGCGCCTTAAGGACATAACTGGAGGTGCTGAAAACAGTAGCAAGGAAAAGAAAATACTCACCAGCTCCTCAAGCAATTTCAGAGCTAATAAGAAAGCTAGTGTGAATTATGCAAACTCATAATACTCAGCCACATTTCCTCTCTTGGGCAAGATGGCAGCTGAAACCATACATCCTGGTTTGGTTCAAGCTGTATGTGCAGTACAAGCTGTATGTGCACGTGGGTGTAACTCCGGGTATTTCGACAGAGGCGTTCCGTCAAAACCATCTACATCCAGGCTTGGTCACGAAGTTGTGCCTTTCTCTTGTCCCCTCTCAATGATAACTTTTTGTTCAACTGAAATGAGATAAAATTGATTAAAATCTATCTGCTGCTTCCTGCATATTCAAAAGCTTCCAGCAGGGATCTGCCTGCCTGAATGAGCCATCACAGAACAAGCTGACCGGGCAAAAGCTTCACATCCTTCTGAGCATCTTCAGGGAGTCAATAGATGCCATTCAGAGAAGGATTGACTAGAATAATCAAGCAGGAAGAATCCAAGCAGTTCACCCAAAGCAAAGCTTCAATTGATGGAAATTAGGAATCAGGAAGCAAGCTTCCTTTCCAAGCCTAACACTGGCACGTACCTACCCACCCACATCTACACATAAGTTCTGGTGACAATTTTGCTCTCTGCTCCTGATGTTTTTGTGGCTCATTTGACACATTCCCACCAAGGCAAATTTCAGTTTTCCTTGTATTACTCCACTGGGACATGCTCCCAGTGACAGTCCTTTGAGATTGTGGCAAGTTGTTGCTGCTGCTATTGCTATTCTACATATATTATCTTACCTTTTCTCAGATATTCATGAAGCATCCTGGATTTTGGTTTGTTTGTTTATTCATACAATTTAGAGGACATCTGGCCTCAAATGACTCTGGGTGGCTCATGCTTTAAAGTAAGAAACACAGAAGAAAAATAATTCATAATGAATAAAAAAAAATCCTGCAGGGACTTGACAACCATTCCAACCCAAGGTCTAGGAGAATAGCCCAGTTTTCAGTGACTCTCTCAACATTATCAGGGTGGAAATCTGAAGGTAGGGTACCCCAACAAATGTAGAGTTCAGAAGCATGGTGTAGCTCTCATTCTTCCTCAGGTTCAGTATCCAGAGTCCCATCATTCACAAAGAATTTCTCAGAAGATGATTGGTATACATACTGTAGAATTGGAGGAAGGGACCCACAAATTGGATCCTTTATGCTAATAAGTTCCATCCTAAAGTAAAATAATAATCACAGTGGTAAGCAGAAATATTATTCTGAAGAACACAACAACATTTATCCTAAATCCAAGACAAACATACATTTTGTGATAAACTAATAACCAACCTCCAGTTATATTAGAACATAGGGACCATTCAACATTGTCTCTCCTCTGGCTTGTATGGCCTATGACCTGAGCAGTTGGGAACGACTCCATTTAGGGGCTCTGTGACCCCTTCTGTGAAGTGGGTTCCTCAACATCTGCCCCTAAATCCTGTCTTAAAGCAGCCACTCTTGCATGAAGGAGATTCATCTGATGAACTAAACTCCACGCTATGGGAACTTGTGTCATAACACTGTTCTTTAAATTGTGAAAAGTTTCCTTTTGTGCTAGAAACTTCATATGGTGATTATTTTGAAAATTACTGCATTATAGCTTATATGTGTATTTGAAAAATGGAACTGAAGGTTGTTGGGTTTTTGTTTTTTTTTCCTTTTTGGCTACCGTCATTAAATCTTACATACTGGAATCACAGTGTTTACTATTGCATATGGACACAGACAAGTAGCTCATCCCTTTTGTCTTCCTGTAGTTTTCTCCAATTCAAGAAATCTTCTGCATCAATCAACCTGGAGCGTATAAGGTGTGCTGACAATTCTATCTTCAACCAAGATGCAGAATGAGTGGAGGAAAGACATGATCATGTTCAATTATGGAAGGCACCAAGATAAAAAAGACAGCTTTAAATGTGGTTTCCCTCCTTCCTCCTTCCCCTGCCTTTTCTTCTCTAAAATAGAGAAGAAAAAGTTGAGAGTCCGGTATGTTTCAAGGCTGTGGATTTTTTAGTTTTTTAGTGGTTGCTGGTTTTTTTGGTCCATAGAAGTCAATGTAGCATGAAGATTTGAAAGGAGACAGATGTGGTAGGTCAAAACAGAAGTTGCATAAAGAATAGATTTCTTAAAATTTCCTTCACTTCCAAATAATACTAATACTAATATTCATAATAGCAGCTGGGCCTATTCCCACCACAACCTCATTCTGTCTCAGATAATTTTGTAAATTGCAGTAGATGGGCCACACTTTTATTCTTTCCATATGTTTCTTTATCTCTCCCATCTTTAATTTCCCCCTGGCCTGTTGCAGACGTTTCTCAGACCATCTTGCTGATCAACAACAATTGTTGAATTGTTGCAAACACCAAGCCTGTCAAAATCATAACCAACCCCTCCCCCTCTCTCCCCAGGTATTTTTTTACTGTTCACTGTTGCCTTTGGCTGCCTGGAAAATCACTGTGGCTTGCCTCACCTTGCCTTGCCTTCCCCCCCCCCTTCCTTGTCCCAACCTTGATCACTAACCGAATGTCCCAGTGAGTTCTTTCTCATATTCAACCAGCTGAAGAGGCTTTTGCTGGAAAGGTACACCTGGATCTCCTTTACTTTACTTTACTTTATTTTGACTTATATGCCGCCCTTCTCCTCAGACTCAGGGCGGCTCACAGCAAATACTGGTAATACAAGTACAAAATATGAGGAGGCAGTGTGTTATTCCCTGCTTTTTGAAGCACAGAGGCAGCGAAGTTATTCTATGACTAATTAAATCAGATTTATTTATTTGTTTTTAAAAAAACCTGGATTTTAAGAATTTAAAAAAAACAACACCTTGTTATTTTGCTCCTACGTGCCCCAGGCACGTTTCGCTGAGTTGGAAAGCAAAGTTTGGTGATGTTTTGTTTTGTTTTTCGAAAATCAGGAAAAGAACAAACATTTCCAAGAGCAAGATAATATTCTATAAATAGCTACCCACTTCCTGCTCCCTCCGGAGAAAATGCATCTCTGCCGTTGGTTTAGATCTGAAAATGCAGATAATTGTGGCTTCCCTTTTCCCCCCCAAACTTTGGGGAAGGGTTTTGGCCTGGGAAGTCTAACTCTACTCCCTTTGGTGAAAGGCTCATTGAACTCAGTGGGGCTTCCTCCCAGTTAATGGACAACCGATATAGGATTGCAGGTTTAAACACTTCTGCTGCAAACCTACTGCTCTTGTTAAAAATATCTGCATTTAACAAAAGTTGCCAGTAAATAAAGCAGTCGGTCTTCTCGTTTTTTTCTCGTCTTTCTTCTTATTCTTCGGGGGGGGGGAATGAAACCGACCTTAAACTTTGGAATTTTTCTCCCACCCAAACAACCAACACCCAGGGCAGGTCTTGAAAGCGGCCATAATTAATTACACTTCCCCTCCCCCTCCCAGTGGTTTGAAAAAGATCTAAACGAATAAAATATCTCCAAGTCAGAAATCTGTTTCAGAACCCAACAACAACAACAACAACAAAAAAAGGCCGCGCACAAAATTCTTCGGCCTCAGAACAACTACATGAAACGACGGGCCATACGCCAGATCTTACCGGATCGCTTCATTAGATTGTTTTATCTATTTATTTTTAATCGGAAAATAATCAAATGCTGAAGTGGAAGAAAATACAGGTTTTTTTGGGGGTGGGGAAGGGGGAGGCGAGAAAGGCTTTTGATATTTGATATGCGTCCCGTGTAAGCCCCAGATAATGTGTCTGGTTTGCAAAACGCACACCAAAATGTTTTTCGGGTATTTGGGAGGGCCGTGGCATGGAAAAGCGCCGCTCCGCAGTTCCCAAGGGTCTCTAGAGCTGAGCTTTCCCCCCACCCACCCACCCCTGCATATACAGCGATGGGGATCCGGAGAGGAGCGAAGGAGAGAAAAGTCCATCTATCAAAAGATCTTCCAGCGCTCTCCGACCTGAAGCTGGGAAACTTTCGTTTTTGCGCTTGAAAAAAAATCGAAACCGGCAGCGTTCGGACTTCCGCGGCGATTTCGTCCTTCGTTCTCCAGCGCCGGGTTGAACGAATCTTTAATCTTGCAATTTTTGCAGTTCGAGTGGCCCACGATTGTTGATTTCGACGGGAAGATTTTTCTTAAAGAGGCACCTTAAAGCAGCCAGTAAGTCTCTAACAACGTCTTTCTTTCCGATCTCTGCCGGCCGGGTCGGGGGCAAGGGGAAGGTTGGTCTAGCTTCCTTCCCAAAGCCAACATTGCTGAAGAAGAAAATAAACTAAGGCAAGCAAGGAAGGAAAGAAAGAAGGGATCCCAGACCATTTTCACCCCACTCCCCGGCTAAATAAATATCCCTTTCTCATCCCATTTAAAGAATAATCGCTGTTTTGTAAAGAATTTGTAAATAAATACTCCTAACGCAGAGACATACGAATCACCCACTGCCTCCCTCCCCCTCCGCTTTTTCCTTAATTTAGTCTGCTTTTTCAAAGTTTCAGAAATACAAAGAACGAAGCTGATCTGTAGCACTCATCTTGTTTGTTTTTTTTATGACATTCAACAAACTTCGAAGCGTTTCTGCCGGTAAATCAGAAAGGAGAAACAATTGCAGGCAGTTATTTAAAACGTCGGCATAACAGCTCAGTATCTTGTCAATTCTTTTTCTCCCCCACACAACTTTGGAAGTGTAAAATGTTTAATAGCATCAAAAGTCCCAGAACTGAGGATTGTACTGTTCGTTGAAAAGTAGGTTTAAAAAAGCGAGGGAGAGAAATGTGTAATTTCTGATCGTGACTAAATGATATATTCGCTCCCTAATTAGGGTACTTGATCGAAGTTTGATCTAAAATAAACGCAAGCCCCCCCTACACACACAAACACACACACACACACACACACACACACTCCTCGAACAACCTTTTGGAAATGTCAGGATATTTCGGAAGATGCTTGCTTAGTTCTCCCCCATCCATCACACATATGTTCACGGAGGATGCGTGTGTGGTTGCTGCTTTCATTTTAATTTTAATTTTTTTTTTAAAAAAAGCACGTCCCTCAGAACCAAGTTTGGAGCTAAAACATACCGAAGGCATAAAAAAATAATTGTGAAGCCTTTGTTTTCAATATCTCTACGCAACCGTAACTTGTGTTGGGAACCCATCCCGGAAAAAGAGCTTTGGGAAATTCTTCTTGAGAGTCTTATTTCTTTCTTTTTTAAAAAAAAAAAAAGATATCATATCCTGCCTATCATGAAGAGTTTCAACAAAAGCTCCTGATATGGAGAAAAAAAAGCCACAACAACAACCGATGATGGGATGCCATTGGTTTTTAAAGATTTCTCCCTTTCCCTCTTTCACCAAAAGCCTTGTCCTCTAATGATGCTCAGCGGTCCCAGTGAGGCCAAGGAGTTGGGGGATTCTCACGTGAGCTGCTTGGCAATGAGACCCCCCCGGGATTTCACCCTCTCGCGTGATGGATGACCTTCGCCTACCTACCGGGATACCTCCAGTATCCGGTGATGCGGCAGGCGGGTCAGCCCGGCGTCCAATTGGAGCCTCCTAGCACTCACCTGTTCTGCGCGGCCGGTTGCGCTCAACTTTCAGCCATTCAGAAGTTGCCTCGGCAGCCGGGCCCTTCGCTGCCGGCGGACGAACCCCGGGCTCCCTCCTGCGGGCTCGGGTTGCGCGTGGAGGTCTTCTCGCTAGGGAGCCTAGAGGTCCATCAGCCGAGCCCCGAAGAGAGGTCCAGGTGGGCACCCAAGCTGGAGATGCGGAGAGGAGGTGGCGCCGGCTGGGAGGAAAGTCGGTGCCATCCGCACAGAGGCAGAGGTGAACAGAGGCCGAGGTAGGTCGAGTAACCGGCCAGCCTCAGCGGCGGCTGGGCCCGCAGAAAGACAAGGAGGCGGGGGAAGGCCGGCGGAGATCTCCCGGGCGGGTGGGGGTGCTGCAGTTTCGACGGCGCTGCCTCTCCAGCCGTGCTGGAGGGTCCCTACCAACTGGGCACTGGCCCTTGTCCCACCTACGCCGGCAGCTCTAAATGGGGACGATCCGTCATTGTGTCCTGATGGATCTTCTCTTCTCTTCCCCCCCCCCCTACCTTGGCCCTGATTCCTCCTGGTCAAATTGGACATTTCCCCGCTTCCCAAGGAGGAGGGGGAGGAGGAGGGGGGGGAGAGAAAGAATCGAAAAAGAAAGCCAGCTGACATTCGATACAGTGGCAAGGGGAGAAAGCACGTGATGGGCGTTTGGCCAATGGCCAAGGTTCACCGAGGGGGAAAAGGCACTGTTTGATGAGCTCATGGCAGCAATTTGTAACTTTCAGTCTCTCTCTGGACAAACACACAAGAGGGATGGGAAAGAAGAGGCTCCTTTCTCTCTCCCTCTCTCCCCGGGCTGCCAGAAATAGACACAGCCGCCCGCTTCCTCCCCTGCTGGAATCTCTCTTGGGAAGTTGGAAGGTGAGTGGATCGATTTTTATTCTGTCCGCTGCTGCATCTCCGGCTCGGCTTTTCTCCAAAGGAGCAGCTGCTCCTTCTTTTCCCCCCTGCCTTCTCCCTCCACGAAAGTAGACCTCAGTGATGCTAAACGTCTGACCATAAGAGCTGTTTCATCTTAATTTAGTTGATTAAATTTACAATTACTTCTGCGGGGAAAATGGATGGCTCCCCAACCCCCACCCCTGCTGCTCAGCGGGGGATGTATTACAGTATTTAGGTCAGGAACTACAACTTTATGCTATTCCTGAAAAGTGTGTACACTGTATGTGCATTGTGGCAGCACACCACAGAACATATTTCTTTCTTTCTATCTATCTATCTATCTATCTATCTATCTATCTATCTATCTATCTATCTATCTATCTATCTACCTATCTATCTCGATCTATCTATCTATCTATCTATCTCTATCTATCTCTATCTATCTATATCTATCTATCTATCTATCTATCTACCGGTATCTATCTATCTATCTATCTATCTATCTATCTATCTATCTATCTATCTATCTATCTATCTATCTATCTATCTATCTATCTATCTATCTCATCCCTATCCCTATCCATCTATCTATCTAATCTATTTTACCTACCGGTACCTATCTACCTATCTGATCTTAGTGGTTAACTTGTTAAAGTAGGACTGAGCAATCTAGGTTGTATTTTGCCTCCAGTCATGGACTTTGATTCATCACCGCCTCTCTGCTCAACCAACTTTGGGGGGAGGGGAGGGAAATGAAAGCCGATCTCTATGTAAGCTCCTAAGGGGGGGGGGAAGTGAAGTACAATTGAAACAAACAACAAATAGCATACCTAATAAAATAGCCCCACAAAGAGCCATTATAAAGAGAAAAATCAGGTTGTTGCTGCTATTAGTGATAGTGTTTTCATTCTTGAGAGTAGTAATTTATAAGTTGCAAGGAAAACCTCCTGCTTGGGGATATGGGTTAGTGTCTTGGCTGGTCTCACAGAGAGATCTAATAGGTATCTGCGAGGATATTTTTAATTGAAGTCAAGAGATATTTTGAATGTTTCCCCATGCTCTGAATTACTCTCCTCAGAGCACAATAAGTGCAAAGGGGATTGTGTGTGTATATAGAAGAGAAAGGAGGGAGGGAGATTTATGTTCCTTCTTTGAATGACTGTGGGTGTGTGTGTGTGTGTGTGTGTGTGTAAAAGTCTCTTGAATGTAATTGAGAAATCTTCAGAGCAAGAGACCCACTGTAACCTTTCAGTAACAAATAGGTGAAACACCCTAGTGATGCCATGATGAGTATATTATTAATAAGAATAAGGACATCAATAATTGTCACTCAGAAACCAAAGACAGTCTTCACTTTTTTTATTCCAGGTATATTTCCCAGAGACTATCGTTCCTACTGAAAAGGAATTAATCTAAATTACTATTAATAAAGGACAGTTAAAAATTAATTGATCTTCCAATCAATCATTTCAACTTGTTAACATTAAATGAACACAGCACCTTTGCTTAAGACCAAGTCAAGTTCAGTTATTTTTCATTGGCAAGGTTGATGGGAGAGGGAGGAGAGAAAGAAATGTTTAAAGTTTTGAAAGAACATGCAGCGAAGTCTCTTAGGGGAGAAGGGACCCTGATTATACATGTTCTTCAGTTGTTAGATGAAAACAACACTAAGTGATAACTTGCATGTGTGGATGCTTTAAAAAAGATTTCAGATTAAACAGAAAAGTCAGAAGGTGTCAGAGGTATTTAATTTAAGCAGGTCACAAACTTCAGCTTCAAGGTTTGTGGCACACACACTTAAAGGCCTTCTGTTTCTCCAGTTAGAATAAAGTTCAACATTAAAATGATTTTTCAAATACACCAATGCTTTGTTTTTTTTTAAAGGACAAATGCTCCGTCATTCATTGGTGAATGTTCAACCCACTGAGGAATTAGTTCTGCCTCAGACATTCCTGGCAATCTGTAGATGACATCACTTGATGACTCACTGCTCCAGGTGGGTCTGTCTTCCAATCAAAAGGATACGCCCTGAAGGTGATGTGGAATCTCTTTCTGCATGTTTTGAACAGTGCTGGTGATTTCACAAATGTAAACTATTGCCTCATGTTGAAGAAAACGCTGGCATAAAATTAAGACAGAGTCATTATATGGAAGTTGTTGCAAGTAGCTTTTCAGGACTGTACCCAGGTAGTCCTTACAATAGTTCATTTAGTGGCCATTCAAAATTACAACGTCACTGTAAAACAGGGGTTCTCAACCTTGGCAACTTTAAGACTTGTGGACTTCAACTTCCAGAATTCCTCAGCCAGCAAAGCTGGCTGAGGAATTCTGGGAGTTGAAGTCCACAAATCTTAAAATGGTCAAGGTTGAGAATCACTGCTATAAAAGAAGTGAGTTATGAACGTTTTTCATACTTATAACCATTGCAGCATCCCCATGGTTTACGTGACCATGATATGGATGCTTGGCAAGTGGTTCATACTCATGCAGTGTCCCCAAATCATGGGAAACCTTTGGTGACCTTCTGACAAGCAAAGTCAATGGGGAAGGCAGATTCAATTAACAACCAGGTTATTAACAACTGGAATGATTCACTTAACCAGGGGTAGGCCACCTTGGCTCTTTTATGACTCGTGGACTTCAACTCCCAGAATTCCTGAGCCAGCATGGCTCAGCTTGGAAACTCTCCCTTTCCCCTCAGCATGGCTGGCTCAGGAATTCTGGGAGTTGAAGTCCACGAGTCATAAAAGAGCCAAGGTTGCCTACCCCTGCACTTAACAATAGTAGCAAGAAAAGTAATAAAATGGGGCAAAAGACATTGAATATATATCTCACTTAGCAACGTAAATTTTGGGCTCAATTATGGTCATGTCGAGGACTACCTGTATCTTTAGGCTTGGTTCCAAAAAGGGTTACAGTGCAGTGTGAACATAGAACTATGCTATTCATTAAACAGCTTGCATCTTTGCCTGTGACTGGGGGTGCCTTCTACAGCTGCCCAGCAATTCCAGGAAAAGGCCCAATTTGCTTTAAAGACTTTCAGACAGGTGTTCTATTTGCATCCTGCATGCTCCAAAGCACCTTTTTGGAACTGAACTTGAAGCACTGTATAATCCTATTATCGATCTAGCTCAGCTTTAACTTTGTTGAAGTTCATTACAGTCTCCACGGCCTCTTTAAAATGAACCATATGAATGATTCAAAGATAAACTTCCAATTTAACTTCAGCTCAGCTTTTTTTCAGAGGAATCAGTTTGAATATTTGGGTTTTCGAGAAATAAACAATACAAACCTGTGTATGTTGGCTGTTCCACAGAGCAAATCCATTTTCTGCATCTGCTCAGGATGGCTTGGCTTCCATGATATTCTGTGCAAGTCACAGGTGAAGTTATATCTATAAAATGGCCCATAGCTCTGCACATGGAACAGGTGGCATACACCTGTCCAAGTACCATTTGTGGGAAGACCATGTTATGAGAACAGAGTTTGAAAGAAACAATGTCCACCTAGGCTCATTGTAGGACAATAATGATCTTGGTGGTAGATTATGTAATTGATTGCAATTCTTATTATGTGGATAATAAAACTTGGCAAGGCAAGAGTCTGGACTTCTCTGTAATTTCTCTTCTCTCTGCCTCATAGAAGCAGGAATAAAAAAAACTTGTCTCTCTCCACATTGTTGGATTCCAATATAGCATAGCAGTCAGAGATGAATAGTGTGGTAAGCCATCAATTTCTGAATAACCACAGATTCCTGTGTCCTCTCTCTAGAAGAAGAAATTAAATGGCCTTTACTTTTGCAGTATTCCATTATCTTAAAGATTTATATGGCATTTTAAAGATAAACCTCCATAAAAGTTATATTCATATATAATATTACAATGACTTTATTACTCCATTGTAAGTTACCATTTGAGGTCGCTATTACTGAATTGCAAAGATGTATTTGAGAATGAACTTAATAGGATACATGATCACAAAATGCTCCTTCCTGATCCAAACTTATGACCTGTTGTTTCCATAAAACGTTTGGTGCTACTGTAGTAAATTACACATTAAATTTAAACTTGTTACTTAGCCTTAATTTGTCTGCCTCAGAAACGGAAATGATAGTAATGAGATTGACTATCCTACACTAACAAATGTTTCAGCCAGTCTAGTACAGTGGAATTGCTAATATTTATAGGGTTTCCTTGAGTAAGAGTTGGAGCATTTTCTTGAGTCTTAAAACTGTTCACATTTAAAGAAATCTAGCCCACTGGGAAATCTAATAAAATGCTGAAACGTAGTATTGATTTTATGTTTTTGAAAAACAATCTTCTGTTGGTAGAAGCCATTAGGTTTAAAATGGGCTGGTGAGGTTATTTCCCATCTGTTTACTTCCTGCAGAGCTACATTGTACAAATGTGTGTGTGTGTGTGTGTGTGTGTGTGTGTGTGTGTGTGTGTGTGTGTAGGGGGAGGAAGGAAGCAATAGTGGTATTGATTAATTCTTACAGAATTCTGTCTTTTTAATTTGTACAGCAGCTCTTTGTCAACTCCAAATTTGATGCAGATGGATCTGGAATGTCGTAAGCTGGGTGTGAGCAGAAGAGCAGCTAGTGACGAAAAAAATGAGTCAGGAAAACTACACAATACTCATGCAGCCTCTCTATTATGATGCTAGGCCAAAGAAGGAACTGAGAGTTACCTTTTTCCCTGTCTAAAGAGCAAACTTGCTATATTTCCTGGCCTATGGCTTTTCTCCACTATTCTAAATATGAAAAGACCTGGCTCTTCCCCCTGAGCATTGGGCTAGGCTGGGAGCGAGCCCAGCAAATGTCGAGTTGATGTGGTGAGATCATGGTGGGAAGTGCATTTCTTCTGCACAGATAGTCGTCGGTTAAAAATGGTAATTGAGGACGGACGTTCGGTCCCTAAGCAATATGGTTATAAAGCATGATGTCATGTGACTGCATCGCTTAGCAACAGTAATCCCAGGAGCCCCTATTGCTGAGGTTAATTGAACCCCACTGGATATTAGACGAGGACTCACCCCATCCCAGTCCAAACCATTCCTGACTTAGTCTCTCCCAACTCCAAGCTCCAGTTAGGTAAGAGGCTGCCTCTTTTCCTCCTGTTGAACTCCACCGCGTCACCTGCCTATCTTCCACACCATGTTCGCCTATTAGGTCACCCACCGACCCGCTACTGCCAGCTGCCCCATTGCCTAGCTCTCTCGCTGTGCCTACTGCATTGCCTGCCACTACTGTACTTTCTGGAACCTTCTTTCACACCATTGCCTTTTGCATTCAGGACAGTCAGGGCTTATCTCGCACCCTGTTCAAAGCCTCCATTTATGCTGTAGCCGGGGCCTCCATTGCTGCCTCACCCAGGGCTAGAAAGGGTCTTCTTCAGTGCTGGCCCACAGGGCTTTTGTGAAAGGAGGCCTGAGTGGAGCTTGAATTGGAGGCCCTGGCTGGCTGGTATGCAAATGCCATGGTGGGTGGGGCCAGGCAGTGGGGGCGCTTGGCAGCCCTGGGTAGGTGAGTAGCCAAAAGGTGGTCCTAAGTGAAGGTGGGCACAAGTGTGCCTGCATTTTAGTCATATGACAGTAGGGGGCGGGTTGCTGAAAATTCAGGGCCCAATCTTAAGTCCCTTCATTGAGTGCCTTTGTAACTTCAAATGGATACTGAATGAGCATTAAGAGAGCATTATCTGTATGTATAGTATGAGTCTGTCGTGGCATGTTTTTGTCTTTATTGGTTGCATTGTGACCCACCCAGGGTCTTTTTTTAATCGGATGGGTAGCCATATAAATCTTTGACATGAATGAAAGGATAAGTAAATGCTGTGTATGAGGGCTACTGAGCAGTGGTGGGATTCAGATATGTGAACAAACCGGTTCTCTGTGTGGATGCTGCTTCCGGAAGTCCATTTGGTCCTGGGCACCAAAAAATAACTACCGGTTCTGCCATATTGGTGCGAACTGGCTGAATCCCACCACTGCTAATACATGTTAATACATGCATTTTAACATCCTATTCTAAAAATGCAGGATGTGAGTGTGTTCATACACATTTAGCCTGAATTGTTATGTTCAGTGGGCTTACTCCCACAGGTTGATAAAATTACAACTGAAATAAACCTGTTTTTACAACAAACTAGAATGTGGTGCTTTCTCTGGGATACTGCATGTGATGGAAATGAAACAAGAAATGTGGAAGAGAAGAGATGCAGTTTAGATAGAAACCTAGCAAAATAAAAAATAATAATACTTATATCTTAATTGTCAGAGCTAATATTAATGCCTTATTTAAACATGTGCATAGATACCAGTAATATACCTCCTTTGTCCTGCTGTTTTAAACTATAATTATCATCATCCCCAGTCAGTATGACAGAGTGGTTGGTAGAGTCAGAACATGGAGTTGCATGCAATAAAAATGACTTTTAATTAACCAGTGTCCATACATTGTGTGTCTTCTTACCTCCTTGACTTGAGCCTCAACCATTTGTCCTCTGTGATATTTTGTTGTGCTTTGAGAGCAGAAATATACAGTTTGACATGGGTGAGGTAAAGCTACATATCCACTTAAGTTCTGTGGCAAGTTTTAGTTTCAGCAGTTTGATTTCTATAACTGATTATGAACACTATGGCTGCCATTTTGTAAATGGTCAAGTTCTTCCACAAGAGACCTTTTGGGAAGCATTTCCACAACATATTTTCAAAACCCTCAATATGCAACTGCCTTCAGAAGTTTTTGGATTCCTGAAATTTCTTCATCAAGTTTGTACAAAAGAATGGCTTCTTCAAAATATAGAGAAAATGTTTCTACCTGTTGAGGATTGTAATCCTCCAGCCAAAAATTATAAGGATAAGACACCACCAGACTGGCCAGATTTTTGTAGATGAAAGTTGTTTGCATCTATCTGCTCTGGGCTACATGGCAAAGCTTGACAGAATTCACTATAAAAAGTAAACCAGGGCCTTGTGTTCTCTCATCTTATCCAGCCCAAGGGGGTGTCTCAGATACTGTGTGGTATGAGCTCTGCCACCTGTGGGCCTGACCCCTGACCTCCACATCCTCCAGCTGAGGCAGTGCTTCACTTGGTCCAGCAATAAGTCAATATGTGCATATGTGGGTGTTGGGTAAGACCTTCCCACTGTTGCTTTCAAATTGCAATAGCTTCAGATAGAATTAGATCCATTGCTATAAAGGTCACAGAGCAGTAACCAAGGACATACCATTTAGCATCTCCATAACATGGGGGGGGGGGAAGTCACTGTGTCTTCTTCCTTCTCTACTCTTCAAAATCATATTTAAAAGTAGCAAAAGCCCTGACCAAATTTTTGGAGGAGTCTTTAATTGGAGATACATAGGCAGGTACAGATTTGCTTTGTTTTTTTTAGGACAATTATCTTCTGTGTTTCTTGTGCCCAAACAGGCAAAAGAGAAAAGAAAGGAAAATATGTGCTTCCAACCGAATGGAATATCCCTTTTCCAATTATCATGCATTTTAAACCTGGAGTTCATTATGTGGTAGGTTTGGGCTGCCTATAGGAAAACGTTATACAAAATTAGTGATTATGATACTTTGCATGTCTATCTGCACAGAATAACTGTCAGACTTGATGTCCCCAAGCAATGTGCCCATAAAGTCCAATGTCAGTCCCAGTTGCCATTGTTAAATGAGGATTGGTTGGGTTGTTAAGCAAGGACCTAATGTGTTTGTGACTTGCAACTTCCTGTCAGCTTCTCCATTTTCTTTAATTGCGGGAAGCCAACGGGGAATGTCTGAAATTGCAATTACAAGGCCACAGCTTGCTAAATTGTCATCATCACATGACTGCAGGGATGCTGTGAGGACCCATTGTTAGTCCTCTCACTAAGTGCCATTGCAACTTTGAACAGTTGTTGGACTCAATCTTTCTCTCCTCTTCTAAAAATAGTTCTGAATTAAAAACAACACCCTGATCCACTAGGAAACACTTTTAGTCAAAATATCACCTTTTCCTTTCAGTGCTCTTCCACGCCAGAGTTATTTAAAGTTAATACTTGCAAACAAGATATTGTAGTCCTCTGGGGTGTCTGCAATTCTTTCCAACTTTTGATAAGCAGAGATTGGAGTGCAAAGACAATTTAAACAACCTATTCACACATGGGAAGATATTTATTTCTGACAGGCCTTTTGAGCATTTGGAGGGGGATTATTTATGTATTCCCCCTAAATTGAGCAAGATTTATTTTCAAATGAATGCATTTCTGCTTCAGTTTATATTGGTTTATACCATACTGTGTTATTCTCTTCACCTTTAAGCCAGGAGCCAACATGCTTAGAATGTGTTTCAAGCTGTACTGGCACCTGATCACTCCAAGAGAGAATTGTAGAAGGCTTTCTAATGGGGTGGCTGATTTTCCTGGCTTTGTCACATTGCTTTGCAACCTGGCACATTTCCTAAGTCCTCCTTGAATCAAAGAACTCTGGGAATTGTAGTTCCATGGTGATGGAAAACTCTTTGCGATCTCATGAGCTCATTATTTCATTGCCTATTAATGTTTAGTTATATCTCCATTGTAAGAAACCATATTTTTGTGTACATGCATTTTTTCATATTTATCTATTTTAATTCTCTTTTTTGTCCTCCACAATTGTTGGATTATAGAATTGTTCTTGAGTGGAAAAAAAATCTATACTGTTAATTCATATTTTGTTTACTAGGCATATAAATACTTGGCTGTCCATTGCCTGGATGACTCAGGAATTGCTATCAGATTCCTGACAAATCAGAACTGATCTTTTCACAAGGACAGTGAACTGTTCAAGAGCCCTCCTGAGGTCAGTAAAACACAGACCTCAACATCTATCATTTTTGACCAGTCTGGCTGTGATGCTGGAAATTGTAGAACAGCAACATCTGGAGACTACAGATCTCCCACTCCTGGTCTGTCAGATATTAAAGTGTAGTTAAAGCTTTCCCACAGTTTTAATTTTAAAGACAAAAGAAAAACAGATACCAACTCTCCTTTAGATTTGGTATGAATTGTGGAAAAACTGACCTCTGGCCTATAAGTGAATATGTATGAAATCCTGATGCTTAAAACACTTTAGAAGTCACTATGTAGCCTGCAATTGGTACAGCAAAGTATATCTTATTTGAACACTATGGCTGAGAAATTAAAGTGACCCTTGATTATGTAGAATAGCTATGCAAATACAGCTCAAGGCTGCATCAAAATCCAATAATTCCCTTTGGCTCCTTATTCCATTTTACCCTGACACTTGTAATAAAAATGTAATATCCAATGATATTTTTGTTCAATGGCAGATACATTTACACAGGTCATGGGCAAAAAATTTTGGCAAGTCAAAAAGGAACAAGAGCCTTCTCTTCTTCATTAGTTAATGTATCCAGTTCTGAATGCCACGTTTGAGGAAGACAGCAATCAAGATGATCATGAAGCAAAAAGTTAGGGGATATGGAGGCACTGGATGTGAGGAGAAAGATGGTATTTCTCTTCAAAGACATGAAGGGGTGTTATATAAAAGGCAGGGCAGGATTGTTTAGACCTGCTCCAGAAGGCAGATCAAGAAACAATGGGTATAAATCACAGAGATTTCAGCTGGGTATTGAAAAAATATCCTAATAGCTGTTTGGTAGTGGAATAGCTTGCCCAGTGAAGTTGTGGATTCTCTTTCATTGGGAAGATTTAAATAGAATAGAGTAGAGTAGAATAGAATAGAATAGAATAGAATAGAATAGAATAGAATAGAATAGAATAGAATAGAATAGAATAGAATAGAATAGAATAGAATAGAATAGAATAGAATCAGAGTTGGAAGGGACCTAGAAGATCTTCTAGTCCAACCCCCTGCTCAGGCAGGAAACCCTATACCATTTCAGACAAATGATTGTCCAGTCTCTTAAAAACTTCCAGTGTTGGAGCATTCACAACTTCTGGAGGCAGGTTGTTCTACTGATTAATTGTTCTGTCAGGAAATTTCTCCTTAGTTCTAGGTTGCTTCTCTCTTTGATTAGTTTCCATCCGTTGCTTCTTGTCCTGCCTTCAGGTGCTCTGGAGAATAGCTTGACTCTTTCTTCTTTGTGGCAGCCCCTGAGATATTGGAACACTGCTGTCATGTCACCCCTAGTCCTTCTCTTCATTAAACTAGACATACCCAATTCCAGCAACCGTTCTTTATATGATCAGTCCTCTGATCATCTTGGCTGGATGGTGATCTGTCAAGATGCTGCAACAATGGATTCCTATCCGGCCATGGGTTAGATTATATGATCAGCAATGTCTCTTCCAACGGTTACATATTCTGATTCCATTGTATCATTGTATGTTGTTGTAACTGTGATTATTCATCATCATCGTTCTAACCATTGGCTATTCACTGCAGGCTGAAGACCTTTTCTGCATGTTTCCAACCAATACAGTCCTGAGCTTTGCTTTGCCAGTTGGGCCCACAATAGTTGCTGATGTTGTCAATCCATCTTGTTTTAGTCTTTTTTGTGGATGCTTTTTATCAAGTGGAATCCATTCTATGACTGCCTTGGTCCATCTGCCATCAGTTCTTCTTGTTCTGTGACCAGCCCATTTCCATTTCAATTCTTTTACTCTTTTGATGGCATTGTATATTTTGGATGATGATAATCTTAATAATAATAATGATTATTATTGATCTTATATTTTATTAGTGGTTACATTATTATTATTATTATTATTATTATTATTATTATTATTTATTTATTTATTTAATTTCTATGCCGCCCTATTCCGGAAAACTCAGGGCGGCTCACAACATGATAGAAATTACAATAAAATACATAAATATAAAAACCCTTAAGTTAAAAAAGAAACAAATCATTCCACAAACATACACACAAACATACACTGGCTAGGGGCAAGGTGTTAGCTGCCCCAGGCCTGCTGGCAGAGGTATGTTTTAAGCAATTTACGAAAGGCGGAGAGGGTGGGGGCGACACGGATCTCCGGGGGAAGTTGGTTCCAGAGGGCCGGGGCCACAACAGAGAAGGCTCTTCCCCTAGGCCCCGCCAGGCGACACTGTCTGGCTGATGGGACCTGGAGAAGGCCGACTCTGTGGGCCCTAACCGGCCACTGGGATTCATGAGGCAGCAGACGGTCCCTACTATTATTTTAGCAGTATTATTATTTTCAGTGACAACAAATTTTTCAGAATTTGGTCTTAATTCCATTGATTAAGATGACCAATCAAACACATCTTACAAGAAGAACAAGAAAAAAAGAGGCTAATCATTTAAAAAGACAGATGTTTAAATATACCAAGAAATTTATTAAGTCCTATTAGCCCCTTTTGCAGTTCTCTTATATCTGTGTATGCATAGAATAATGTAATTGTACAATATGGTATTAAAAACTATACAGTATTAAAAACACATACATTAATATTTTGAATCTGCTTTCATTAAACTTCTTAAAACCCCACATCAGTTCTTAAGATTCTTCAGGGAAAGCTTTAACCATTAAAATCAACAGCAATGGAGGTTTAGTGAAAATATATCCCAAGGGTCAAACTGGAGCTACATTGTACTGTATTAACTGTTCATTTAAATGTCATCTAGGAGAAAACTTCCTGCTGCAGGGCTGCATTAAGAGGCCTGCTGAGGAGCTGTATAGAAAGAAGCTCATCCCAAACCCTATAAATATATCCAATTATGTTACCATGGCTAGAGATGCTTCTGTGTTGTGTGGAATTTGGATCATTTTTGTGGAAAGAACCGGCTTTTGGCCTTTTCAGCAAAGATTGTCCAGCTGCTTTAGAGAGCAATATGTGTCGGCTCTATTATCAACCCTTTAGCCAATTTCTTTTTCTGCTGACTTCCATCACTTTGCTTAAGTTCCCTGCCAAGTATCCATCGTTACCACGGTTCTTGCTGCTTCTTTGCATGTCAGCATTGACAGCTACCGGTATGTATTGAAGGGTAAGCAGCTGGTTGAAAAGCCTTTGTAAGGCCTACTATGTCTGGGCTGTAAAAAGCTGGACAATCTGTACATGGCAGGGAAAAGATATAGAAAATGAACTCTTCGCTACTGTCTCTAAGGAGACATCAAAATGTTTTCTTGGTGTCTTTTGAGCAGTAGAGCAGGGATCAAAGGTGGCCATAAAATACAGGTAGTCCTCAACTTACCATCACAATTTGAGCTCAAAATTTATGTTGCTAAGTGAGAAATTTGTTAAATCAGTTTTAGCAATAGCAATATAGCACTTAAACTTATAGAATCGCTTCACAGTGCTTTACAGACCTCTCTAAGCAGACTCTTACAGAGCCAGCATATTGCCCCCAACAATCTGAGTCCTCATTTTACCAACCTCGGAAGGATGGAAGGCTGAGTCAACTCTGAGCCACTCAGGACCGAACTGCTGGCAGCCGGCAAAATTAGCCCACAATACCGCATTCTTACTACTGCGCCATGGAGTTTTGTTCCATTTCATGACTTTTCTCACCACATTTGTTAAGTGAATCACTGCAATTGTTAAATTGGTAACCCGGTTGTTAAGTGAATCTGGTGCCCCCATTGACTTTGCTTGTCAGAAGGGCACAAAAGGGGATCACATGACTTTGGGAGACTGCAACCGTCATAAATGGGAGTCAGTTGTCAAGTATCCGAATGTAAATCAACTGACCATGGGGATGCTGCAATGGTGATAAGTGTGAATAATGGTCATAAGTGTGAAAAATGGTCATAAGTCACTTTTTTCAGGCCATTGTAACTTGGGATGGACCCTAGATTAACTGTTCTAAGTCGAGGACTATCCGTACAGCCAAGATGCTGGCTGGGACTGTAGAGTTGAAGCCCCACCCCTTTTATATATATTGCATATGCAACATGTGTGAAAAGGAGGAGGGGCTTTGGCCGCACATTCACGTTCACCATCTTGACTATTTATTTATTTATTTGTTTGTTTGTTTATTTATTAGATTTTTATCTCGCCTTTATTACTTTCTAAATAACTCCAGGCAGAAAACATACATAAACTCCTGTGAAGTGGGTTGGGATGAGAGAGTGACTGTCCCAAAGTCACCCAGCTGCTTTCATGCCTAAAGCTGGATTAGAACTCTTCGTTTCCTGGTTCCTAGACCAGAACCTTAACCACCAAGGAATTTTCTCCTGGTTTGAGTGCCACAATTTGCCTTTGAATACTGGGAATATATCCAAAAAGCAGTGGGAGATACCAGGCTATTATTTATTTATTTATTTATTTATTTATTTATTTATTTATTTATTTATTTATTTATTTATTTCTTTATTTATTTATTTATTTATTTATTTAGCAGACTTATATGCCGCCCTTCTCCGAAGACCCAGGGCGGCTCACAACAAGAATACAATAAAAAAACTTTAAAAATTAAAGTTTTTAGGTTTTTATATATATACTAGCTGTTCCCGGCCACGCATTGCTGTGGCTCAGTCTGGTTAAATGGAAAAGAAAGAAAAGAGAAAGTGCACGTTTGTAATATGTTTGATTTCACAATGCTTGTGGGTATACAATATTTTTTGTTGTTCCATTGTCTGTGCAGATATAGAGATTGTCTGAAATCGTAGCGTGTGTTGCTTTTACGTCCAACAGATGGCGCTGTATTTCACAAAAAGCCTGTTTTTACCTGTCACAGGTGTGACATTTATATAATATAGGTATATAAAAACATGCGCGTATTCAAAGGCAACATTGTGTCAAAATTTGAAAGCAATCGGTGAAGAACTTTCAGAGATTTAAGATTTTGAACAAACGAACATTTACATTTTTCTTTATATAGATATATATCTAGTGATTTATTTAATTTATACCCTGCCATTCTACTCTAGCAAGACACTCCTGGTAACTAATAATATTTTTTAAAATGTGAGAAGCAAAATCAAAACAGGATCTTAAAAAATAAAAATAGTCCTAAATTAAATCCTAAATTTAACGAACAGATGACTGTCTGACAAAAGAAATGCATCACAGAGGAACAGTTTTCACAGCTATTTATTGATGAGTTGATCTCTGGGTCTCACAGAAGACTCACCCAAAAATAACTTCTGGGTCTTACACAAGTCCCAGAAGTCATTTTGCCAATTAAAACAGCTGTTCTCAATGCTGAGAGAATAGAGGGCAAACAGAACTTCCTCTTTTGATATATTCAAATTAGAATTTGCTAACTTGTAAATGGTCTCTGATGGTTACATTCAAGGCATTCAAGGATATAAATGCCCATAAGGGCTTAGCTTCTGTAATAGGTAAAAATATTTACATTTTTTTCCTAATCCCCCCCCCCCCCCGAAAAAAACTTTGATATGATTATTTAAAATTTATACTGGGGTTGTTTTATAGGGCCTTTTACAATTTTATATATTATTGCTGCTTTACTGTGTTTTATGAGCTACTGTAAAACATACTGGACATTTTTATTTTTGGAGTCAAAATATATTACAGCATGGTCATAAGAACACTGTATTCTACAGTAAAACTTAATCAGTAGGACTTATGCCCTGATAAAAATACAGGACTGCAGACTCAGATGTTCAGTATGAATATAGGGACACATATACACATGTTCCTTGAGCTTCCTGGAGGAAGCCCAAATGAAAAACTATTAATCTAAAATGCATATTTCCACTATGACTGTTGTCAAAATTATTTGGCCCTACACAAAAGAGCGCTTAGGAAGTAGTGCATCCACTGATTTGTCAATATTGTGTGAGAATGACCCCCTTGTTTGCAGAACAAAAAAAATCCAACGCTTGTCTGTCTCTTACACAAGCCAGTATGAAAGGCGTGGGCAGGTGTGGCTACACACAGTCTTCCAAATTCATGAGACGTGTTTTTTCCTGAGATCCATTTGAGCAGAGCCAGCTGTTTCCCAATGCTTTTAGCTCCAAGAGAAGGAGGAGGGGGGGAAAAAGAGAAACCCTTTGGGCAGAAACTTTCTGCACGTCAGCTCAGGCTGATGATGGATTGCCCTGTGAGCTGGAGGGAAGTGGTTCAGTGTGGGAAGAATCTCTATAGGAAGGTGTAACAAAATCCTCTTTTGCGGCAAAGTGGCCACTTTAAAATTGCTACAGGATGGTGGGAATCTGTGGCTGGGGAGATAAAGCCAGCTCATGCAGACGATGCACTGAAGGGTGGGGAAAGAAAAGAAACCAGAGCAGAGAAGGGGTCCTGGTGCAAAGAAAGAATGGCATATATATTATAATATATACATAACCAGGGCTTTTTTTCTCATAAGAACGCCCAGAACGGAGTTCCGGAACCTTTTTGGGATGGAACCTTGTAGGGTAGGCAAGGCGGGTTGTATGACATATGTGAGTTCCGGCACCTTTTTTTTTTTTTTAGAAAAAAAGCACTGTACGTAATGTACACCCACACATATAATACCTGTATTATAGGAATGCAAAATAACTGTCATGTGAAATACATTCATTCCAATTCTCGCAAAACAGTATCTATCTTACTTGTCTTTATCCTTTAATATATTTGTGATTCTATGTCATTGTCATCTTCGTGATCATCACTATTTATATCTTCTTATCTAATAGAAACTGGTGGAAGAGATGGGAGATTTGGATAACGGGATGTTAGTGGAATCAGAACCAAAGCTTGATGGGTTAGGGGAGGCTATTGGGAGAGGAAAGTCTGGTGTATTCAATGGTGAAGCAAATAAGGAAGGTTGTTTTCGTCTTTGAGCTTTCTTTCTTTTTCTGTCTGTCTTTTTTTCTTTCTTTCTTTCTTTCTTTCTTTTTTTCTTTCTTCTCCTAAGGTCGCTCCTCTCATCAAATTCTTGCTGTGATCTGCTTAGTTGGAAGAATTTTTATTTGTTTGTTTGTTTGTTTCCTGCCTTTATTATCACAAATAACTCAAGGCAGCAAACATATTCAACATATCTTCTTCCTATTTTCCCCACAATAACTCTCTGAGGTGAGTTGGGCTGAAAGAGAGGGACTGGCCCTAGGTCACTCAGCCAGTATTCCTGGCTAAGGCAGGACTCACTGTCTCTTGCTTTCTAGTCCGGTGCCTTAGACCAAAGTTACTGAGAGACTAATTTTTGTCTGCAGGACTTGATTCAATGGCTTCTGGCAGCCTTGAGCTGGGTCCCTTGGTATGCTTACTTCACACATTTGTTCGGGAGAATTCAGAAGAGATCCTCCTTCTACAGAACTGCATTCCTGGTTTTAAGATCTGTGTCAATGCACAAAGACTGATTTAACTTTCAGCGCCTCCTATTTTAACTGATATAGCAATATTGCCCCTTCTGCTGGGGTCAAGAGACTGGTGATGGAAACACAAGACTCACTTACCCTTTTCCGCTTTTTATATTTTGACACTTACCAGCAGTGGGCATAAATAGCATATTTTACACTTTCTCTTCTGTGGCAGATGCATTGCACTGCACCAACTGCCAAACAGTTGATTGATGTTTCAGGCACAAGTGACCCAATTCCATACCCACCACCAAACTTCCAGATGCCCTTCTTTTTTATCCTCAAATCACCAGAAACTGCACCCCCTTGTTGCCTCCCCCTGGGCAAACTACTCCCATCATACCACCCTTTGTACACAACCGATGACCAAGATGGGGAGTGGTGGGAAAGCTTTTTTTCCCAATTACACTGCTGCCTTGGTGAACAACCTCATTGAAAAGTACTGTGGCGTCCAGCACTGCTGTGCAAGTGACATGCACTTTGTATGAAAAAACAGCATCAGATCAAAGATTTTCTTTTCCTCTCCTTAGAATGCATTAGATGTAGCCTGGGAAAAGGGCAGATGTACAAAATATTTCCAGCCTGTTACTAATGCCACAAACTGGGGCTGTGAAAGTTGCTCTTAGTTCCGACTGTTTATTAAGGAGTTCATCACTGTGAGAAATAAAGGAGTGGAGGCGGTAGAGCTGTTTCCAGCATCCTGTGGGGGAAGAAGAGGAACTGTTCTCCATGGCTCAGTTACAATCGGTTGTCTACTGGTCCTTAAGATGTCAGAAAAATAACTTGTAGTCCCTCTGCGGATCCCTACTCTCCCATAAGAGCCACCAAATTAAGGACAGAGATGGGGGGGGGATCAGTCCCCTTTGTTTTGTTTCCTTTCCTCCTACCAAGCATCACCAGGTGTTTTAATAAGGGATGGTGGTGGAGAGGAGGCATGTTTTGACAGATGGTTAGGCTGATGGGTCTGTGAAAAGCGGTTCAGGTTTTGCCTCACCTCCATCAGTACCAGGTCTTCAGTTCTATGGAGCAGCCATGCCTGCATAACTAGCATATGTTCCTTTCTCCTGCCATTTGTCCCTACCGTTACTATCTGAATTCATCTGACTACATGTGCAATTGCTATAGGACAAATGTGCTGATGGCACTGCACAACATACAGCCAGCGTCACCCAAAGTCACCCATTGCATACAAGATCTGTATTCTGCTGCTGATCAAAATAGCTCCTTGGCTCTCCTGAATTAGTCAGGTTTATTTGTTCCAGAACTCCATGACTCTGATTCCAGGGTTGAGCCTAAACAATACTTAGCACCTGGGGGTTCCATGACCAGTGTCAATAGACAGGAGTATTGGCAGTCATCTTACATCGAGATCAGTCATTGCCCTACTTCACCGTGCTTTTTCATTCTTGATCTGCCCTTGGCATGATGCAGTTCAGCCAACGTACAGCATTTCATAATCATGTATGATACCCTAATCTTCACTGCATCTTTTGGTCCCCACCTTAATCTGCAACTGTTGGAAGCTGGAGTTGAGCAACATTGAAAGGTTCCTCAACCCTCCTCTCTGGCCCATGCAGAGAAGAAGCCGAAGCTTCACAAGTGTGCAATCCTTCTGCAAACCTTCCCAAAGCCTGAGTTGATAGTCTTGGCCTTTGATCATTGAACATTGCGATTCTCTTTCCATCTCAACAATGCCCTTCTGCCCCCTCTATCCCTCCTTTTTTCCCCATAATGTTTAATTAATCTGGTGATGGGTCCTTTAAGGAAAGAATTATATAGCCAAGAACAATAAAAAAGAGACACTGGAAACTCTCTGACAAGCTGCTTAAATCCATTTTATGAGGTGATTAGACTGAGAGACATCAGCATTTTGAGTGCTTTATTTTCATCCTTTCTTTGCTCCTACAAACATGTTCCAATGCCTTTCTGTCCTCATTAACAACCATGCGAGCATTAGATAGAGTTACAGTTTTAATAGTCCACTTTGCCTCCCCACACACAATGTACATGCTCTTCAAAGCCCCTAACTCTTTTGCTTCCCATATTATGAGTGTCTACTGAGCCAGTTGTTTATCTTTTGGTCACTCAAGTGTGATAGCACTTTGGACACCCTGCAAATCAAATGGAAATGGGTCGTAGCAACATCTACAACTCATCTCTCTCTCTCTCTCTCTCTCTCTCTCTCTCTCTCTCTCTCTCTCTCTCTCTCTCTCTCTCTCTCTCTCTCTCTCTCTCTCTCTCTCTCTCTCTCTCTCTCTCTCTCTCTCTCTCTCTCTCTCTCTCTCTCTCTCTCTCTCTGTTGTACTACAGTCAAACAGAAGTTTTCTCCTACTACTTTGTTGGCCTCTGGCAAAAATACCAGAAAGGTTATGTTTTCAGAAGGGAGTACAAGAGCCCCGCATTTATCCTTCAATTGATTTTTATTGTTAAAAATTCCAATTCTAATTTAATTTAAATAGGTGAACTTATCTTCCTGCCTCAATTCTTGTTCCAATCTAGATGATTTTAATGGGTGGTCGCCATTTGGGAATTCTCAAATATGCAGAAGAGCATACTAGTAAAGTAAAATGGCAGCCGCCTTGAGATGGCCACCAGATAACTTCATAACTGCTACCAGTGAAAAGTAATCTCTCTCACACATCCCAAAGGAACAGTGAATGACTGCCAATAGGATAATGTAAGCAAACTCATTTGTTTATTGGGGTTAATAACAAATCAATGAAAGTTGATTGACTGCATTTGGCCCCAATTTTAATTCGTTACAAATCTAAGTGAAGCTTTTAGAAAAATATATAATAGCTTTATGCGCTCATTATTATTATTTATTATTATTTATTTGGGTTTGTATGCCACTCCTCTCCGGGGACTCGGAGCGGCTAACAACATATATATAACAATAAAATTACAATAAAAAAACCCAAACAACGATATCTAAAAAAAAACAATAAAACACACATTCAATTCAACAATCAACCACAATCATCCCCAGGCCTGCCAGCAAAGATGAGTTTTTTTATTTTTCCTGAAGGCTGGGAGAGTCGGAGAAACGCGGACTTCAGGAGGCAGTTGGTTCCAGAGGGTGGGCGCCACAACAGAGAAAGCCCTCCCCCTAGGGCCCACCAGACAACATTGTTTCGCTGACGGGACCCGGAGGAGGCCAACCCTGTGCGCTCTCACCGGTCGTAGAGAAGTATGTGGCATTATCCTCCCAAGCACTGGTCTTCCTTGAGGATTGCACATTCTGGTCAGTAGTGGAAGCTCCATAGACCAAGGAAAACCTTCCATTTTGTTTTATGCATGGAAGGTTTTCAGTTGAGACAGTCACCTGCCAATCAACAAGGTCAAACTCCTGCAAAAATGATCAAAATAAACATCACCAATATAATGGCCACATCATGCAGAATTGGATTGCATATTGAGTTGGTGAGGAGGGGGTAGGTGGTGGGAGGGTCATTTAGCCTGGGCTCCAAGCTTAAAAGTAAAGACACCCTCTAGCTGAGTGGTGAAAGATGGTTTTTGACTACCTATCCTAGCCAACATCCCTGGAATTCTCATGTGAAGTAAGTATCTTTTAGCTTTCAGCCACTCACTCAAGAGATGCTTGCTCAATGCCAGAACAAATCAAGAACCACTGGGATGATTGGGTATGTGTTTGTATGTGTGTTTATGCACTCAACAATCCGTTAATGATCAGCTTGGAATCACTGGGAAGGGTTTGCTTGTGGCAGGAGTAACTTCATCATTAACTAACCATCCTTGACAGATGGGTCTCTAGCCTTGAGTATCTCCATTCAAGGGAACCACACAACCTCTTTTGGCAGGCAGTTCCATTGTCCAAACTGTTTCTTGGAGTGATAAAATTCCTCCTGATGTTTCGTTTAATGTATCCCGGCAGCAGCATAAGCCTCGCTCCTCGCCCTCCTCTCATTTACTAATGAAAGTAATTGGTCCTCATTTTTCTTTTTACAACATCCCTTTACATATTTCCAGTTTGCAATCATGTCTCCCGTATGTCATCTTTGCTCCAGTCTGAACATGCTGGGCTCTCTTGCCCTCTCTCTCAGAGGTCCTGTTTTGCAAACCTTTCAGCATTTTTGTTTCTCTCTACTGAAGTCCCTCCAGGATGCCTAGGGGAAAAAAGGGGGGGGGACTGGCACCAGCATGGCATATCTTATATGAAAATATGGGGGAGGGCAAGGCAGAGAAAGAAGGGGAGGACAAACTGAACTCTTAGGTATATATAACCTCTCTTACTATCATTCTTCAACATTTTCTCATTGAATTTAGCTCCAATAGTAATCACTCGATTTCCAGAACGGTAAATTTTAAAAAACAAAAACCTCTTCTCTCTCCCCCAAAGCTCAATTAGAACAATATTATGCATATTATATCTCTTCATCTATTCCTCTGGTGTTAATTTGGTTTTCTTATTTTTCAGTATTTGGAATTGCTAATTATTTTTATTTTATGGAGATTTTATTTTGGTTGCGAAGAATAACTTCAGCAGTACGGAATACTGAACAGGCTAAATACCTTTGGCTGAAAATGTTTGTGTTCCAAGTTGTTTTAAAGTATTGAATTTATATTCCTCAGTTCTGAATATTTATATTATTCTGATTTTCTGTTCTCTCTGTCATTTACCTCTCCCGTCCATTTTTAGTTAATTGTGTGTAATATCTGTAAATGTGTGAATTGTGGGTCAATGTCAATATGTATTTATATGGGCTGTAGACGGTGTGTGCCTTTTTCCCCAATCCAGTTGTGAAGAATTTCACAAGGTTTAGCTACCTACTAATCTTATAACAACTTTTATTCTTTATTTGTGATCAAACTTGGTAGTATATTACTTTGTACCTAAACCTGAAAGAATTAAAAGGCATCCACAGAATAAATGAACAATAATAATCTCCAATCTTCTAGTTGAGATGTTCTAGTTGCAAGTCTTAAGAGTTCCAGTTTCTTAGAACTATAAGAAAAAGAACAAGCATCAGGAATTAGAGTTTTGCTGTTAGTAAGTCGATATTGTCTATACACAAGCTTTAGTCTTGGAATTCATGTATGATACATTGCTTTTTAAAAGATCAATATGGCATAGGCCAATGGTGGCGAACCTATGGCACGTGTGCCAGAGGCGGCACTCAGAGCCCTCTCTGTGGACACACGTGCCATGCCCCGGAGATGGCAACCATCCCTCTTCAACCATCCGCCCGCTAACTCGCCGAGGTCCCACGTGGCCGGATGCATCCCAGCACCCATGTGCTCGCTGGCCTCTGTGTGCAGGGCCCAATGGTGTCAGGCAGCAGCCGCCCCGGCCCCTGCCTCACCTTGCCCTGTGACAATGGCACCCCCACCCTGCCTCACCTTGCCTCACCTCACCCTGCAGGACGAGTCTCCTGTCCACTGCCCCACCTGCCAGAGACCCCCTGTATCTCCCCCAACCCTGCCTGGCCCCCACAGGCATCCCTCCCCACAAGCAACATCGAGGTGATCACACCGACCTTGGCCACACCCACCCAATCTGCCATGACCACCACAGCCACGCCCATCCAGTGGCCCATGCCCACCTGGCACCCAGCGATAAATAGGTTGCAGTTTGGGCACTTGGTCTCTAAAAGGTTTGCCATCACTGGCATAGGCTGACCTACCAAACTGAAGAAAAGGCAGCCAGGATCAGGCAACCATAATGTTGATTTCCAGAAATCTGACAGAGCCCTATGATATATTGGTAAAGCACAGATGAGTCTCACAGTTAACACCAGCCAATCTCTATCATATTTTATGATTCCTGGGGTACTTTTATCTTGAAGCCAAGAGATAGAAATCAACATCAAGGGTGTCATTTTCTGCCTTCTGTCTCCATTTTCTTGTGTTTACAAAAAAAAAAAAAAAAGCGTAGCCACATACCAATTTTTGGTTTTTTTTATTTTATTTTCAGTTCAGATGCCAAAACGCATGAAACTATCACCACCATACGGGCTCTCCTTGAAATGCCTCTCACCTGGGCAAATACATCACGATGCCATTCAGTTTTGTGAAGTGTGGAATAAGTGCTTATGATCAATAGGTGAACTGAATGTTTGGGACACAAGTCAACCAGCCATTTGTAAGAATGAAATATATGAAGCTATGGACAGAACATTATATGCAGGACTGTAGATAACTTAGACATTAAGGGGAAAAATGTGTCTTTTATTTGAAGGATTATCCCATCTAAGCCCAACATAAAGATGACAAACATAAAAAAAGAGAGAGAAGAAATAACCTGGAAGTTGCCCTCCAACATGAAAACCTGAACAGCAAATGAGCAGGTACAGATGTCACATCTTCTCCCCATAATGAGACTGATGTTTGTTTGAATTACATTAAAATTACTTCTCAATACGTGTCTATACATATTAGTTAATATATGCAAGCTTTATATACAGATAGGACAATATGGATCTCTTCCATTTCTCCCACTTTCCATATTCACATACAGTTCATCCCATGTCCACGCTAGCTTTCATGTTCAGGCATTCTGAATGAATATTAGAAAATATACAAAACATTGCCTAGGTACAGAAGCAAAACAACATTTTTGGCATTTTTTATGGGACAGAGGGAGGCATTTGTTTATTTTTTGGCACATTTACAACTCATGTTTACCTGCACTGGTTGCTCAATGTGATATTAAACAACAACAACAAAAAATCCAGCTAGAAATAGCTTCCCATAATGATGGAAAAATAATTGAATTCTCTTGAGTATGGCTTGAGCATTATATGTACTTCTTCTTTGCTGCAGTTTTTGGTTTAGTCTATGGGTTTAAATCCTAGCTTGCCTCTTTCTTTGACAATACTGTAGTCCTTAAGGGTTTCTCACTACTGGAACAGATGTTCTGATGGTGCAAGAAGCAGCAGGAGATAACCCATTTGGTAAAAGTGTGCTCTGCTTTATTCAAGGAAGGAAATCAGAATCTATTGCACCCACTTCTTTATAAATAACATGTCTCTATTGCTCTTTTCAGATGTGTTTCAGCTATGTAAATATTGGTAATTTATTAATGGAGGCAATTTGCTGCTTTTATTTCATCCAATAAAGAGTGCAATTGAAGAGGACTTCCGGTTCCGGTCATGAGGACCGTAGCCTTTCTTGGAGAGCTCCGGGACGGGGCTCGCGCGAAATTTAAAATACAAAGTCACCGAGAAAGTGAGCTGCTGAGAGAGAGGACCAGATCAAAGAGGACCCTCGGATCTCTCCCAAAAAGTAAGATTTGCTGCCGGAAGGGTCCGGGGAGCCGCAGACGGAGCCGCGGAAGCCGGCGGCGACCGGGCGGCCGGCAGGCCCGAAGAAGACGCCGCGTTGCGAGTGAAAGGGAGCTGGCACGAGAGGAGCGATGGAGAAGGAAGAGGACACCGGCTCGCTGCTGGGGGGTCTGCCAGCCTGAAGATGACCCCCGGATGAGCTGAATAGAGGGAGGAACAGCGAGAGAACAGCGGAGGAGGCCTGGCGCGGCAAACAGAGGCGGGGGAGAACGGAGCCGGAAAGAAGCCGACACGAGCGGAGGCGAGCGGTGCGAGGAACAGCAGCGAAGAATACCTGCGGGAGGTGAGCGGGCTGCTGGGAGGGTCTACCGGACGGTAGAGGACCCTCTGAAGAAGTGTCTAAGGCGAAGAGGGCAGCGGGAAGGCCAGAGGGGGCCTGGAGGGAACTACAGAGAAGCAAGCGGAAGACACAGAGGGAGACAGGGACAAAGAAACAAAAAGGAGGGAGGAGGAAGTGAAAGGCCTGGAAGAACCAGGAGAGAGATGGGAGGAAAGAAGCCCCCCAGCTGAGCCCCTGAACTGGAGGAGGTAAGGAAGAGCTGGGCGGGCGGAGGAAGAAAGGACTGAAAGGGCGAGCGGAGACGAAGCAGCGAGGAAACAAAGAGGGGGGGAAACCTTGCGGATGCGCTGTCCTCTTCCCCCCCCCGGCGGGCGGCAGGCATGGGGAGACCAGACCCATAGGCATTGGAGGAGGGCTAATCTTCCCGGGCTGAGACGAAGCTTCAGGACAAGGGAGTCGCGTTTGGAACGTGACTCCGGAAAGACTAGCCAGATGCCTGAAGCCTGACTGTTTGGGGGTCAGGGGTCTTAGAACTGGTGGTGCTGCTCCATGAGAGGAAGGGACATCCGCACGGGCCCCAAGCCACAGATCCCTTAGCCTTTGTGTCACCCCTGCCAATACTGCAGAGTCTACCTGAAGGCAGATGGCACCCCCTAGTGGACTATGGTTTTGCTGTTAAAAAGTGAACTGTGAGACATATACACGGGCTGACTTCTGGCAGAGGAATTTGAACCAATCTATCTCACCAGCTCGATAACCTTGCACAGGAACAGTTCTCTCACAACTCTCTACAGTAAGGGGTGGCTTTAAGGGTAGACAGACCAACAGGAGGAGAAGCTTAAAATGGCAGCCAAACGGACGAAACAGACCAAACTGCCTCACACAAAGGGAGCGGCATCCTCCTCGGACCAGCCCTCTAATCTATCAGGCAACACCCCACCCACCCCCACATCCCCCCGTCCAACAGCAGGCTCTCAGATCCATACACCAACCCACGCCTTCCCAACGGTACACATGATCCAAGAACTAAAAGACACAATAGATATGCTGGTAAAAAGGATGGATGGCATGGACAGAAAATTAGAAGCAATGGACACAAGGATGGAGAAAAGATGCATAGAAGCAGAACAGAAGATGGAGGAAAGATGCAGAGACATAAAACAGATGTTGGCGGATCAAGGTAGAGACCTAGAGAGAAAGTGGGAAGAACAACGCAGGGTGATGACCGCGGACCTGGACCAAATGAAAAAAGTGATGCAAGGTCACTACAAGAAAATAGAGGAGGAAATGGAGAAGAACCTTCAAGAAATCAGGGAGAATACAGACAAGAGGATGAAAGAAGTGGAAAACTGCATCGAGAGACAGATAACAGAGATGAAAGGGGCGGCCCAAGACCAGACCACCATGATGCAATACTGGCAAACGGCATCTGCAATCAGGTTCAGAGGGTGGAATGAGACCACAAATGAAACCCAAGGAGACCTGCTCAGGACCTTTGTAGGGGCCCTGGCAACATTTCTGGGTAAGAGACCCGAAGACATTGCATGGCAATTTGATAGAATCTACAGAGTTGGCTCATGGAGGTCAGTAAACAGGCACCAACCAAGAGACGTGGTCATCCACTTTGCAACGCAGGGGCTTCGGAACTTTATCTCCAGCACTTCATATAGAAAGAAATTTTACATAGAGGAACAGGAAGTGAAGGTACTGAAAGAGATTCCCCCCGGCGATGTTGAGAGACAGAAGGGACTACAAATTCCTGATCAACGAACTGAGACCACGAGCTCTGCACTATAGATGGGAAATCCCAACAGGGATGTCATTTATCTATAGAAACAAAAGATACTACTTGAACTCGGTCCAGAAAGCCAAAGAATTCCTGGAAAAGGAACTGAGGTCGGACGGCCCTCAATACACTACGGGAGAAGGCACAGATGGACCACTGGAAAGCGGGAGGGATCGAGATCGACGAGCTAACCACGCAGAAACACGGACCGGCACAGCAGCAGAAGACAGGAATGGACCGCCTAGAGATACGATGACACGGAGAACAGAGGGCAACAAAACCAACGAAGTAGAGCGGCCTATGGAGAGCAGGCCACATAGACCCACTACCGAATGCACATACCAGCAAGACAAGACTCCACAACTCAATATGTACACCATTCCGGATATCATGGGAACGAGACCAAAGAAGACAGCAGAAGAAACAACAGAAGGGGTCTTGCAAGAGTATCCTGAAACTGACAATGGCAACTAAATATCTGACTTGGAATGTAAATGGACTAAACTCTCCCCAGAAAAGGAGGAAAATACTCCACTACCTGAACCAAGGTAAAAGCGATATAATCTGCCTACAAGAAACACACATCAGAGCGGCAGACCAGAAATACCTGATCAACTACAAACTAGGCGCACACTTTGTGGCAGCGGCGCCAAGAAAAAAGAATGGGATTGTTATATATGTAAAGAAACACGTAATAGCTAAGCTAATAGAGTCTGACCCCCAGGGTAGATACCTGGCAATTGAAATAACACAAGAAGATAGGAAGATTCTAGTAATGGGCATATACGCACCAAATCAACAACAAGGCAAATTCTACAAACGGATACACAAGAAAATAATACAACTTAACTACAGATCCTACATTATACTGGGCGACTGGAACGGGGTCATAGAGACCGCCCTAGACAAAAAAAGAACTGCACCTAACCCGCAAAAGCACTCCAAGTTGCCTAAATCCTTCTTTGACATGAAGGAAGACCTCGAACTGACGGACGTATGGAGGGAAAGGCACGGCAACGAACAAGAATTCACTTTTTTCTCCGACAGACACCAATCATTCTCCAGAATTGACTTTATATTAACATCTAGCGACCTGTTAGTTTGTCTAAACGCGGTGAAAATCCTACCCAAGGTGCTAACAGATCATAACCCTGTGAGGATGGAACTAAGACACGGCTTGAGACAGAAGAGATCCTGGAGAATTAACGAAAACCTGTTTAGACATGAAGAAAAGGTGGCTGAATGCAAAAATGCTATGAAGGAATTCTTCAACATAAATATGAACAATGAAACACCGATAGAAATGATCTGGGACGCCAGCAAGGCGTACATGCATGGGATTCTTATGGACATGAATAAAAGGCACCGTCGCAAACAAGAACAAAAAAGAAAAGAGTTAGAAAATGAGATAAGTAAGAGGGAGCGGCTATTAATAAAAAGACCAGAGGACAAAGTCACCAAAGAAGGAATCAAGATCTTAAGAAAGCAGTTTGACATGTTGATGGCAGACCAAGTTGCAAGGAACATACAATATGCAAAACATAAGACATTCTGCAAGGCCAACAAACCGGGTCGATGGCTGGCCTACACCCTAAGAAAGAAACAGAAATCCCGCATAATTGAAAAGATAGAATACAAAGGCAAGGAGGAATTTCGACAAGAAACCATTAAGAAAGCCTTCACAGAGTTCTACTCGAAGCTATATGCTAAGGAGAAGACACAGGACAAAGAGACAGATAAGTTTTTACAAAACAAAAAGATGCAGGCAATCACCGATACACAAAGAGAGGCCCTGAATGCCTTAATCACAAAGGAGGAAATACACTCAGCGATCAAACAACTGAAAACAGGAAAATCGCCAGGGACGGATGGGATAACAGCGACTTACTACAAGTATCTCCAGGAAGAGATGTTAGAACCCCTTAGAAAGCTATTTGTCAATATACAAGAAGGAGGCCAAGTCCCACCATCCTGGAAAACAGCCTACATTTCGTTAATCCCCAAGGAGGGGAAAGATAACACACAACCCGAAAATTACAGACCCATCTCACTACTTAACACGGACTACAAAATATTCACAAAAATCTTGGCTAATAGATTAATGACTGTGCTACAAAAAACAATACACCCGGACCAAAGGGGATTTATACAAGGACGCCAGATGAAAACCAATGTGCGACAGCTGTTGAACATAATAGAGTACTTGGACAGGCACAAACAGGTACCTGCCACCCTTATGTTTGTGGATGCAGAAAAAGCCTTCGACAGACTGAATTGGCCATTCCTGACGAACTTGGTCCGGAAGATGAAAATGGGAGAACAGTTTCTCAACTCCATACTGGCAATTTACCAGAAACAAACAGGCCAGATCATTGTTAATGGAGACCTAACAGACTCATTCAACATAGAGAGAGGCACGAGACAGGGCTGCCCGCTGTCACCCCTGCTATTTGTCCTAACACTGGAAATTTTACTGAACAGGATAAGAGCGGCAAAGGACATAAAGGGCATACAGATTAAACAGCAAGACTACAGACTATGTGCCTTTGCAGATGACTTGCTGGTGACAATGTCGCAACCAGCACAGTCAGCAAGGAGATTGATGGAGATAATGGAAGACTATGGTAGGGTGTCGGGCTTCAAAGTAAATATATCAAAAACAAAGATGCTAGTCAAAAATCTAGACAACAAAGCAAAACAGGACTTGGAAAGAATAACGGGTTGTGAAATAGTCAAGAAAGTTAAATACTTAGGAGTGGAGATAGAATCAACGAATGCGAAATTATACAAGAATAATTACGAGGTGCTGTGGAATAAGATACAAACGGACCTGGAAAGGTGGAAAACACTACGGCTGTCCCTGCTGGGCAGGATAGCAGCAGTAAAGATGAATGTCTTACCAAGATTTCTATTTCTCTTCCAAATGCTACCCATACTCAAAAAGGATGTGGACTTGGACAATTGGCAGAAGGGCATCAACAGATTTATTTGGGACGGCAAGAGACCGAGGGTGAAACTAAAAACCATCCAAGACGCAAGGGAGAGAGGGGGACTCAAAATGCCTAATCTAAAGCTATATTACTACGCAGCAACACTGGTGGCGTTGAGCGACTGGATCAACATGACGAATGATAGAATATTGAATGTTGAAGGGCAGGGTCTCCTATTCGGCTGGCACATACTTGGTATACGACATATACATACTTGGTATACGACATACGCATACTTGGTATACGACAAAAAGGCAGACAAGAACTTCAGAGAGAACCCGCTACGAATCCCATTGCTTTGGGTCTGGAAGAAATATAAACACCTTCTACACAACAAGATCCCCATCTGGACGATCCCCAGACACACAATAGGGGACACAAACATATCCCAAGGGCAAGAAGTGGTGCCATACAGTAAACTTGTACTGGAAGAAAGAAATGGGTTCTCCTTGAAACCCCAAACAACGCTAGCAGGGGAAGGAATAGGAGGTACCTGGCTATCATATCTACAACTGCAATCACGGTGGCATAAGGACAAGAAGAAGGGTTTATCCCAGACTGACGAGAACCTAATTAAACAGATTAGAGAGCAGGGGATCATGCACATCAAACGAGTGTACAGCATTCTGATAGAAATGGACTCTGAAACCGAGCTAGTCAAGAGCTGTATGGTAAGGTGGGAACAAGACTTTGGGCACTCTATCACCATGGACACGTGGGAGAAAATCTGGGTGAGGAATGTAGAATTCACGAAATCGCAACACTTAAGGGAAAATTTCTACAAGATGTTCTATAGATGGCACCTAGACCCGAAAAAAATATCACTCATCTACCCAGACTCCCAGCCCAAATGCTGGAGGTGTGGGGACGGGGAGGCTACCTACTTTCATATATGGTGGACATGCAGAAAAATCAAAGCCTTCTGGAGGAAGATATGGTGGACACTCCAAACCATCTTCAAAAAGCGTATAGAATTTTTACCTCAGGTTTTTTTGTTAGGGATCACAAAGGATTGCACTACCTCAGAGACGAACTTATTTCTGAACTTGATTACAGCAGCAAGATTGTTGGTGGGACAATACTGGAAGAATCCAGAAATACCGCCTATGGAAGAATGGACTTTGAAAGTAACAAATTTGGCGGAAATGGCGAAAATATCAGCATACTTGAAAGATTGCTCCAATGAACAATATTTGACAGACTGGAAACAATGGATAGACTATATCCAAGAGAAACACCAATCAAACAAAATGCATCTGGCGTTTAGCTGAGGCTCGACGTGAGGAGGGAAGAATGCTTACCAAATCAAATGTTTACAAAAACTAACACCTAATGTTGTATGTTTCTGTTCTATGACAAATGCCTCTTAACATGGTCTTATGTCTAATGTTGTTTGCTTTAATATTGATAAAGTGGATTGAATTTCTACCTCAGGTTAGGAAACTTCTACCTCAGGATCTTTGGTTAAGGACTTTAAAAGATTGCACTAGTACTGAGACGAAGTTAATTCAGAAGCGCGAATGGACAATAGGTGATAGACCAGAAATAGTAGATAGACCATATATAAGACTTAGCTCAGGTTATTAAACTTTTACCTCAGGATTTTTGGTTAGGGACCATAAAAGGTTGTACTAATACTGAGATGAATAATATGTGATAGACTAGAAACTGTGGATAGACTATAGAAAAGAGAAACACCAATCAAATAAAGTGTAACAGGCGTATAGTTGAGGCTTGATGTGAGGAGTGAAAAATGTTTACCAAACCAGACGTTTACAAAGATTAATACTTAGTGTTGTATATCAGGTGCTATGACGATTGATGCATACTAAGATTTTATGTTTAATGCTGATTGTTTTAATAAAAGAATTTTTATATTTAAAAAAAAAGAGTGCAATTGAAGTGATATATATGTTTGGAATTTGTGGACAAATTAGTAGAAAACATTTCATTAAAATGGTGTATGAGTATAATTTGGAAATGAAAAGACTTTTTGGAACAACTGATTAGCAGATTTTGCCCTTCCTTTCCAATTCTTCAGTTTGATGGCTGCATACCATATATAGTCCTCACATAACAATAAAGTCCATTCCTTTTTATCACAAACAATTGTTACACCATGAGCTTTAATTTCCTATGACAGATTGACTTTTTAGATAGCAGGCATGTTTCCATGATTGGATACAAGCCATCACTTATTCAAAACTATGTGAGATCCCCAATTTTGAAAATGAAAAAAAAAATGATCCTGAGATGTCATGCTATGTGGGGGAAAATGCACGCGCAGAAAACTGCCGTGCTTCCCCCCCCCACAAACCTCATAACCTTTTGATACCCTTTGTCCTAATGAAGCAGCCAGAAGGTCATACACTTTTGACTTAATGCCTCACCTACCTAAACAGATAATATGCTTAAGTTACTTCCTATCTCTTCCTGTAGATAATATGCTTAAGTTCCTTCCTATCGCTTCCTGCCTTTGTTAGTTCCTTCTCCTGTTTGCTCTTTACCTGGTCTTTGATCAGGTAATGTGTTACTAGAAAACTTTATGTCAGCATCTAATGGTAAAGCCTATGTATGTAACAAGTATATAAGAAGCAATATACTCAGAGCTGTCAAGCTGTGTCCTGCAGCTTCAAACCTCTGCTCAAGACATGCCTGCGTCTTTTTCTTAGCATCTTACATCTGGTGCCTAAACAGGGACAGCCCCCCCATGGAGCAACTGGGACATCCCCCCCCCCTTCCAAGGAAGCAACAGCCAACTTACTTACCAGCGTCTGGAATAGACCTCTAAGTGCACTTTCATCCTATGGGACCCCTCAGTGGTAAGTAAGGGTTGCAATCTATCTCAGCACCAGCAGAAACATGTACAGGAACTCAGATTCCTGTTACACAAATCAGGCGTGAAAGAGCCTGAGGCAGACATAAGGAAGCTGGTGGATGAGGTAGGGAAACATTCCCCTTGTTATCCTAAACGCTGGACGCTTAGGTTACGAGATTGGGAAAAGATAGGGCATACTTTACATCTTGAATCTTGGGCTCCAGTACAGGTATTACATCAATGGCATCAGTGCCATCAAGCAGTAGAAAAATTTGGCTCAGATGCTTCAGCAGGGCAACAGTTAACTACAAGCCCCACACCTGATTAGGATCAAGTAAAAACTGTGCCTCCGAAAGCATCTTTAATTAGATTTTCAGCTCCTTCTGAAGAGGCTAATTCTTTTGCCTCCTTATGGCTATCATACACCCCCGTAAGGAAAATATTAGAGGAACAATCTTGAACTAGAAAAATTATATATGGGGAATCGTCAGAGGAATTTAAAGAAACAAATTAAATCAAAATGTACTCCTCTGCAATGTGTTTTGAACAATTGAGATGTTTTGAAACTTCAAGTAGCTGTTAAGTTTAACTCTGTCAGACAATGTCTGGTAGTGCTTTGTGTTGATGTGTAGAAGTATAAATAATATTTAACAAGACAACATTGAAAAACTTTGTAAACCTCCAGTTGGCTAGTTTATCTGATAACAACTAAAGCTACGGAAGAAAAAGAAAAGAAAATTCGAAGAACTGAAAGCAAGTTTTTTTTCTTCCTTTTTTCCCCTTTTAATCTGGCTCTATTCATTTCCCCTTTGTCAGAGGTGATGAGAGGAGGCTGCTACTTTTCCCTCACCCTTCACACCTTCAATATTCCTTTTAGTCTTTCCCCAATGTCTTTTGAAGTTGCTGGGATAAATTGGAAGTAACCATAAATATTCCCCTCCTTTTTAATTAAAAGGGGAGGCCTGTTTTAGCCTCAAACCCCAAATTGATGTGTGTGTGTTTTGTTTATGTATATGTGTGGCCACCCAGAACATTACACTTGGGCTTGGAATGGTGAGAAAAATAGAGATGGTTAAAAACCACATGTTTGGTTGGAATCATCTCATGATTTTTCTCGCTTCTTGCAGGACAAGCCATATGTCTAAATAAATGTTATTTTAATAGTATTTGTGTATATATGTTTGTCTGTGTTGTTTTGTGTTATTTCCAAGACTTGGAAGAGGGTCAAAACCCTCTCTGATAACATCACACAAAAATGCCTTATTTAAAAATAAATGGTTTGCCTGGAGAAACTATGAAATGAAATATTTGTATGTGGAATTGTTTATGCAAGCAGTTAGAATGAAAGTGAATGAATTAATTTGTTAATACCTAGTTAGCCTTCAAACCCTATCCTCCACCCACTCCCTCCCAGGCTGTGAAAGAAATAGTAAACTGCAGATTTTATTGTAAAAGTAAATTGAAAAGCAATAGTAAGTGTTTGCATGAGAAGAGTCCCATGGAGAATGTGTGAGAGAATTTATGGAAAATGCATGTGAAGGAGAGAAAACTATTTTTTAGTGGTGAGAAGTTTGTAACAAAAAATTTTCCTGTCTCTTTTGTTTTTCAACTGGCTGTGTTGCTTTAAGAGCAAGAGAGACAGAAAGAAAGAAGGGGGGGAACTGTTCATTTTAAACTTTTTTCCCTCTCTGCTTAGAATTCCGGTTTGCGAATGGAGATGAAATTTAATGCCCACTCTTGCAGTTTCCAATTACAAAATTTTTACTCAAAAGAAGAGACAGTAATTGTTGGACAATTTTTTTGGGGGGAAAGTGTTGAGTTTAAATTGTTTAGTTAGACCTATATATCCATCAGCCAAAAAAAATGACTCTGAATTGTTTTGCTTAGAATTCCAGTTTGCAAATGGAAATGAAATTTAATGCTCATTCTTGCAGTTTCCGATTACAAAATTTTTACTCAAAAGAAGAGACAGTAATTGTTGGACAATTTTTGGGGGGGAAAAGTGTTGAGTTTAAATTGTTTAGTTAGACCTATATATCCATCAGCCAAAAGAAATGACTCTGAATTGTTTTGCTTAGATTTGTAAATGTTTAACATACTTAATAGAAATTTGTTTCCATCTGAATGGTATTTGATTAACTTGGAATTTGACTTATTGACCAAAGGAAAACAACCTGGAGATCTCATTGTAGTTCCACTTGCAGCATCTACCACAGTTGAGCAAATTAAGTACTTGAGTACTCAATTTGTGGACAGAATTCCACATAAAAATTGTCACTTAACACTTTTTCATATTTCTTACTAGTAAGCTACTATCAGGAGTATTATCTGTGTTAGAAGCACAAAAAGTATATTGTATTGAATGGCTTTACGTATCCCATCCCAAAATGTTTTATCTTTTATCCAGTCTGTTGCTGAAATAATAACCTTAGGACACAATCAAGCTTGTCCTTGAAATGGGACTGATTTAATTAATATTGTTCTTCCTATCCCAAAATTTGATTTTCAATAACTTATCTCTTCAGTGCTCTTTAACTGACTATATAGGCTGTATTTCATATCATCTGCCTACACTGCAGTGCAATCCTCACCACAACGCTCAGAATTATCTGCTGCTATTTTAGCTTTTCACACCTTTTCTCAACAGACTTTTAACTTAATCATTATGTGTGCCAACTTATTTTTAATTTTCCAGGTGCTTACATCATGCCCAGGATCGACCCCAATCTTATGGCTTTGTTTTTAACTTTACAGCAGCTATCCTTTGTTTCTCACATATGTATTGGTCCTTTAAGGACTGCCTTCACAAACAAATAAAAAAGGAGGGATCAAGGGTACCTAATTTCGTCAAGTCAATAAAGTCCTAATAATTTTAAATCAGCTAAATATTTCTTTTCAAAAAAAACTACTGCCTACCAGCATCACTTTCAGCAGAAAACTGTGCTCCCTAATCCATTGGTATGTTATCGGCAATTGCCTGATAAAACCTGGTTAGGTCCAATTCCCTTACTAACTTGGGGGCGAGGCTATGCTGCTGTGCTTGCTCCTACAGGCCCTCTCTGGATTCCAGCCCGGTGTGTGCGACCAGCCAAAGATGTCATGGCATCAAGTCCAGAACCCAATACTGGAAATGAAACAGGTGACTCTTCAGATAGCACAACATCCCTTTCGCTCTCGCCATCACAGTTGACCAACAACCTGGGGTGATGTGAAAAACCTAACATCCAAAGCACAGATGGTTTTGTGGCAACAGGGAAAAGAACTTACACCAGAGAATTTATGCGCTGCCATATTTGTGGTTTTGACTGCAAATTCCTTAGTCATTCTTTGCCTCTCTTTCCTTCTTAATTGCTGTGTGGGGGCTCAAGCTTTCCCACCTCATCCTTTCGAATCACGGATGAAATATAATATTTGGGTGCAATTAGCTAATGTAACACAAGTGACAGACTTTTGTATTTCTGAATCATATGATATGGAAAATCTACTCTCTACCTGTCTTATACTTTTGTGTGTTCCAGCTTCAGTTGTAAAAAAATTATACTGGTTTAAGCAATTTTCTATCAGACAATAAATTTCATTATGCAACTATGTCAAGCTGGGGTCATGCTTCTTATATGTTACCCCTTGATGCTATTGTTTTGCATACACCAATTGTAGCTGTGCCTACAAATCTTACTTGTGCAAAAATTGTCAATTATATTTTATATTATATTTATTCAATTTCTATACCGCCCCTCTCCCGTAGGACTCGGGGCGGTTTACAACCCAATAAAAACATATAAAACAATAAATATTTAAAATTAAATTAAATTAAATAAATTGTACTACTTCACCTAAAAAACTTCATTGTATACATGTCAGTCAAAGAATTTTACATTGTACCTCCTTTCAAGAGGTATCCTTTAATTATGCACATATATGGTTATTCAATGTCTTTTTTTTCTCTACTTGCAATTTTCCATACTAAACTACCATTAACTTACCTCAGGAACAAGTTATGTTTTGTATAAACAAATGCAAAGTTATATGTCCCCTGACTAAGACTCACTAACTACTCCAGCTTAGGATAATGTCCTCACTAATAAAATAGAGAAGAGTGAGATGTGGGGGGAAATGCACGCGCAAAAAACTGCCGTGCTTCCCCCCCCCACAAACTTCATAACCTTTTGATACCCTTTGTCCTAATGAAGCAGCCAGAAGGTTATACACTTTTGACTTAATGCCTCACCTACCTAAACAGATAATATGCTTAAGTTACTTCCTATCTCTTCCTGTAGATAATATGCTTAAGTTCCTTCCTATCGCTTCCTGCCTTTGTTAGTTCCTTCTCCTGTTTGCTCTTTACCTGGTCTTTGATCAGGTAATGTGTTACTAGAAAACTTTATGTCAGCATCTAATGGTAAAGCCTATGTATGTAACAAGTATATAAGAAGCAATAAACTCAGAGCTGTCAAGCTGTGTCCTGCAGCTTCAAACCTCTGCTCAAGACATGCCTGCGTCTTTTTCTTAGTGTCTTACAATGCTATTATGGTCAAAACACCCCAAATTCCAGGATGAAATCCCATTGTGGTATTTCAACATTCTCAAAAGATCTTACAAGATTTCAAATGAAAGTCATTGTCAAGGATGAAACTTTAGCAGCTATGTGCCTCTGTGTTTCAACTTGCCTTTAGATTAAGGGGGGAGCAGAGGTGTTACTTTCAAGTGGGTAGATGGAGAAATGAAACTTCTTCAGTTCAGCTGAAGACCACGAGAGCTTGAAGCCTTGTCAAGGATATCAGAATAGATATGGATTGGAAGCAGACGGTTCCCATAACAAAGTGAATTAGTTGATACGAATTATGTAAGATGTTGAGGGGGTTGGCTGGGAAAACTATTATTGAAGTCTATGAATTAGTGTTGGAACCTCAGAATTAGTTCTGCTTTGGCATAACCATGCAGTGTATTCAATAAACAGTAAGATTTTTGGAAACGGAATGAACCTGGAGTTTTATTTGGATTTTTGAGCTGGATGTTGACACTCATGAGATATGATGGTCTTGTGAGATTTTGAACACTATTCTTTTTTAATTTTGTGGGGGTTTTACTGCCACTTCAGAGGACACTCTGGTCAGGGTAGGTGCCATGTTGCTGTTCTCCACCCCAGAGTAAGGTTCCACTCACTATTTTAACCAAAATGCTCTCTCTCTTTTTTTTTTAAAGTTTTTTATTGAAGACAGAAAGAAAGGATTAAAAACATTGAGCATGGTAAATCATCTTTGACATACATCTCAGTCCATATTATACATTATTTACATATAACTTATCTATATATAAACTATACATTTCTAATCTCTATTTTTTATTTTGTCTCATCATTTGTGACCTCTATCTTTTTTTCCCTCCATCTATAAAATTTACTTGCTTTATGATATCAGGCCCATTGAAGAGCATGCCTCCAAATGGCTTTTAGAGAGATGAGGATGGAATAGATAGTGTGGAGAGTGAAGCTGAAGGAGCCAGGATGGGGCTTAGTAACAGAGAACCTGATTTCCATATTTACAAACAGGGGCAATTATGCTAATAGAAGTTGGACTGTCTATTGCAGAAGGAAAACAAGCAATTTAGTGCAAGCCCTCATTTCTGGTCCAGCTTCCCAGCTTATGCCCAGGATCACAGGATGCTTCAGCCTCAAGCTGCTACCAATGTACCATATGTCAGATCTGTCTAGAATAAGATTTTATCCATCCTCAGTGTGGTGCAAAAGCGATGGACAAATCTGGCATGCATTATTGAGATCTGAGTGGGCAGTAACAAGAATGTTGCAGTTTGGATATTCTGCCATGCTCTCAGTTGCTCTCCAGAACACAGAAGTGGTAAAGTATTGGATGAAATTGCTCTCAAGTAGCCTCTTTCCACTAGTCCAGGGGTAGCAACCTTGGCTCTTTTATGACCCGTGGACTTCAACTCCCAGAAGTCCACGAGTCATAAAAAAGCCAAGGTTGCCTACCCCTCCACTAGCCCATCACAAGGTAGACCTGGGTTTACAAAGGGGCTGTGGGAAATGAAGTGCCTGAAGTTTCACTTAGAGAATCAGTGGTAAAAGGCAATGGGCATATATGACTGATTACAGGATTATATTCTTATTTAGGCCTATACTGTGACAATAGAATTGGTAAAGCCTGTATAAATCCTCACTTCCTTGGCTTGAGTTTTGACTATAATTCTCACAAATAAAGCAAATGATGATATTTGCTGCTGCCTTCCAAACAGAGCCCCAAAAGGTTAAAAAAAATTGCAGTATTAAAATCAATAGATACAAGAAAAAAAATACAAACTCAGTAGAATAATATTGGCATTCTCAAATGTAAATATTTTACAGTTCTTAGCACTAAAGTTTGAAGCAAAATGACCAGCTTTTTTTCACCCATCTGCTTTCAGTGGCATATCAGCAACTCCAAAATTCCAAAAAGAATTTAAAACAAAATAATCTGCTCCAAAGCTGGAAGCTGAACTATTCATATCGTCATGTGAAACACAACTGTACATTGTTCAACTTTAGTCAAGGTGATTTTTCAAGGCTTTTCCATTCCACAGAAGGTTCCTCACACAGATCCTCATTACAAAATAACAGCAGTCAGACAGGGAAATTGCCATAAATGTCCATTATCTATATAAGAAGATAAAGTGTAATAGTAATGTTTTTTTTTTACATAGTGAAATAATAATGTCCCTTTTGTGGCTGAAAGACTCTCTCCTGCAATTCAGAAAGCCCTTGGGACCTTTTTGTCAGATTCCCCTTCTTATATATTTATTTAGCATTATAAAGTTCAGAATGACAAACTGTGAATTAGTCTGGATCCATCAAACACCCCAGATACTTACCTGCTCCTTGTTTTTTTATGTTGAGCTAGACTCCTGGAGACTAAAGGAGCAAATCTATGCCTTTTTTTTTTCCATCTCTGCCTTCTTCCAGGAAGTATGTGGACTTTCCAGTCTATCTTACAATACTGGGAATTCCTTCATGGTCTCCTTTTCAGGTACTAATTATGCCTGACACTAATTAACTTCTCTGTCCATAAAAAATTGGCCAGATATTACCATCTATGATATAATTTGGAGGGGATGCCTTCTAATCATTTTTTTACCCCTGGCAACTGCCTAGACAAATCCTTGTAGTTTTCTTGGCAAGATTTTTCAGAAGGGGTGTGCCTTTGTCTCCATCCTAGGACTGAGAGAAAGTGACTGGATCAATGTCACATAGCTGGCTTTGTGCCTAAGACAGGACTAGAACTCACAATCTCCTGGTTTCTAGCCTTGTGCCTTAAACCACTACGCAAAAGTGACTCTTTTACGGTTATTAGTACAACTAATAATTTGTGGCTGAAAAATGTGACTATGGGAAGATGTACTATCACAAGTTAATCCTTTCTAAAATAATATAAAATCTCCCTGCCCCAGTCTCCCCAGCCTATCAGGTATTCATCTGAAAGGAACAGCACCTCACATTTCTCTGTGAATTCTAGATTATAGCCCCCATCTATACACATGCACTTCAGTTGAATACTTCAGTAATGCTCTAGGAAATTCTCATTATTAGCATCCTATTGATTATATTATTGGAGCTAACAGGTTGAAAACAGTGAAGTGTAGCACTGTGTACCTCAAGTCAGTTTATTACTAATCTGCCTTACTCAGAGATTTGTAATGCAAACTGACACAATGCTGATTTAAATAAGTAACTAAACAAGTTGGAGAGCTAGTAGCCTTTAGCTATGTGGAGGTGTGCATTCTTGGTTCCTAAATAACATCTTATATCCACTCAATCCAGATTCTGCACCCAGCATATATTACAAGCTCTAACCTGCCTAAATTGTGCACATTTTGCAAAATGTTGCCTGCTGTAGTGTTTACTGTAATATTTACCATTTCGCTTAGATATTTAAGGAAGTAAGGAAATGCTGAGTACTGAAAGCTCACCTCTCTCTGGTAGCATTTTTTTGAAAGCACTTTCCTCTGATCCTCTGACCTGGAAAAGGGAAGGGGGAAGGGAGGGAGGGAGGGAGGGAGGGAGGAAGGAAGGAAGGAAGGAAGGAAGGAAGGAAAGAAGGAAGGAAGGAAGGAAGGAAGGAAGGAAGGAAGGAAGGAAAAGGTAGTAGTATCTTGTTTGTCCTTCTCATTTTTTTTGGCAGCCATATAGAAGGGATTGGCCAATGTCACCCTTGGTGAAGTTTTTCAACTGCCCAATCTAGCCTACAGTGCTAGGGTTAGGGCTGTGGTCAAGCTATTGAAAATTCAGTGCATACACTGTTCCGGGCTATGGTGGAAACAGTCTTAAGAACAAATTTTACAAATTAAATACCAAAAGAATACTTGGTTGCAGGATAAGTCACCAGGCCCTTGTACAACTGGAGTGGTGAGGTCAGGGGTAGGCAATCTCGGTTCTTTTATGACTCATGGACTTCAACTCCCAGAATTCCTGAGTCAGCATAATTCTAGGTTGAAGTCCATGAGTCATAAAAGAGCCAAGGTTGCCTACCCTTGCTCTAGGCAGTTTTTTGTTTGGTTGTTTTTTTTTTAATTTAAGAAAACATCCTATCTAAAAATATCTCCAGTCTGCTCCTCTGAGTGGTAACAATGGCAAATATCAAGCAAGTAAAAATCAATTAAATTAATACATAAAAATACAAAGTATCCTTTGAGTCATTTTTTCCTCTTGGTGATTTCATGACTTCATGTAGTTTTTCTGCCAAAAATATGAAAGTGGTTTGAATCATATTATACAATAGATACCAAACTCTCCAATGCAAGGAAGGAAAGCTCTCCTTCCTCCTCCTCCTCCTCCTTTTACAAATGTAGCATTTTCAGAATACATTTGGATAGTCATTCTCTGGTGTGAGAAATATTTTGAATGAAACCCCCATTACACCTTTTTGAACCCATTGATTTCATTGGGGAGATTAAGAATGTGCTTCTTGACCTTTCCACTGAAGTAAATAAAATGAAGATGCAGGAACAGTAATATTATTATTTCTTGATTAACGTTTTAAATTTTCTCCAACCAATTATCTGGCCCAAATCAACTCTTGAGCTTATGCACAATTTCAGTGGAAGCCACCAAATCCTTTGAACTTTTCACTTCAAACCTCATTGATTTTGCCTCTGAAATAAGCAGCCACACTGCTGCCTGCTTCCTGGACAGGAAGTCCTACGTGACTTCAGACCAGACTCCCTCTCAAGCAAGTCTGCATAAAGGCATGCTTAACATCACAAACACATGCCTGTTTATTACAAACCTACAAATGATTGCTTAAGGGCAAACCCCACTGAACGAGTAAACTTCAATTGTTTATAGGACAGGGCAGTTTTCCCTTACACCTGGGTTCTGTGCATGGATATATTTCAGCTACACCTGATGTGGTAATCCTTTTTTTTTAAAGTGGCATGTTGACCCCGGTGAGCTGACACTTCTCACCTGTTTCTTCCACCAATTGCTTCTTCCAGATGAAATACATTCTGAGGGACATGGAGACACTAATGCCTAAAAGCTTTGCTGCTACATAGCAATTTATGAACATGTGAATTTATTGGGTGATGAAATTTATAGCCAAAGCTATTAAAAAGTGAACTTCAAAGCTCTGTGGAGAGAGGGTTTAAATCTTCACATCAGCAACAGAATCTCTACTCCACTTCAGCTTCCAGTAAATGATGACATAGGAAATAATGATATGGGGAAGTCCCTACATTTCCTACTTTTGTCAGTGGCAATCGAACAAACATTGGGAGAAAGTCAGGTGAGAGCTATTGTCTTTTAAAGGGGAAAAGGCAAAGAGGACTTATTTCATTACAGTTTGCAACTTTGGGTCTGAAAAAAGGAATTATTTGGGATTTTAAAGCCACTTTATATCACACAGAATTTTGGCCCAAACCACAAACTGCTACTATCTACAAAGTAATCATTTGGAAACTGGAATAGCCATTGATAGGATATTTAAGAAAACCACCTCTGCTCAGAATTATGTTATGAGATGGAGGAGATCAAGGTGTATTTGGTATATTTATGATTACAGGCAGCCAATGTCGGGGAAGGTCCTTACAAAGATGTCTAAGTGCACATCTAGGAGCTCTAGGAGCTGGTAATGCTTAATAACTGTGACTACTAGATTTATGCTCCACTCCTACTTTTGAGTGTTTGTGCTCATGAAAAGCAGAATTAATCCACAGCACTCAAGGTTTCAACATGGGAGAGGCCCACCCGTCACTTTAAAACAAAGCTTTGCTCCTCAAAAACACAGTGTATTATTTTATTATGAGGATCAGTGATTATCATGGCCTTTGTGGCTCTCCTTTGGTTCTCACAAGCTCCCAGTTCCTCCTGTTTGTAATTTATTTTCAAACCCCTTTAAAACAGGCACAGAATGCTGGACTCGATGGGCTTTGGCCTGATTCAGCATGGCTCTTCTTATGTTCTTATGTTCTTATGAATGAAACACCAGCCTCCAATCCCACCTTTATTTGCTGTAAGTATGAGGTAGAAATAGTTGGAAGAAGTAGTTTGGGGTAGGAAGTGATGGAGTTACACAAGGATGTAGTTGTGGTTTGTTTATGTGTGTGGGTATTTTTCTATGCATATCATCAATATGGGTATTTCAAACAGGAAATTGGAGAGCCAAAAGACTGATTTTTGTGCAGTGGGGCCTTAGCTGCATTCATTTGCAAATTTTACTTTTTGAAATGGGTACTTTGTGGCTTTGTGACAGAAACTGGCACCCATTTTTTTTTTAAACAGGCAAACCTCTTCCACCCCACCCCCGCCCACCCACATTGCAGCCATTTTGTGAAAGTATTTTTGGCAGTCATACCCCCCCCCAAATTTCAATTCTATCTACCAGCCAAAAAGTTTGGATGAGATTCTTTTTGTATCAGATATGTTGGACAGCAAGTAGCTATTTCTCATGTTACCATACAACATATTATTTTTGGATCCCTGTAGATCAGGGGTGGGGAACTATGGCCCTTTATGACATGTGGACTTCAACTCCCAGAATTCCTGAGCCAGCCAGTCACAAGTCATAAAGGAGCCATAGTTCCCCACCTCTGCTGTCGATGAATATCGTAATTACAATGGAAGACAATCCACCAGATATTCTCCCTTCACAGATCTCAACTGTTTGTATAATTTCTATCATTTTAATGGGGCTTATCCAGAATATCTTTCTAATGGGTTATTCCCTCATAGATCAAGATTAGCATCCTTTTCCTGCAAGCCAGGTCTTCCAGATAATTAATAATGGTGTTGTTTTGAAGGTGTTACATTGTCCATTGTACAGCCCAATAGTTTTATGTCTTTTTCCTATGTAAAGAGAGTAAAAAGATTTTTGTTCAATTTTAGGACCATCATATGCTCAGATCTAATGGAGAAAGGACCTGTGGATGGGCAGCTTGGAGAGCAGCAGGAACTATAGAAAGTCACTTTAGTCAAGTTCTGATCATCAAACATTGAAACAGATTCTTCTGAGTGAAATAGACAGTGCTTAGCAGTATCCATGATAAACTCTATAGATAGATATTCCAGTACTACTTTGTTGTTTCTTAGATTTTGGTATGAGAGGGCACTGGAAATCCTCCCAATCTACCCATTGTAAATCCCCCTTTCAATGGATCACTGTTTTGTTTCTTATTGTAATCAAGCAGGAAATTGAGCCCTATTCATCTCTTGCCATTATTTCTCTGCAACCATTAACTGGAGGGAAGCTGCCTCCAAATCAAAAGCACTATGAAATTTTTGAGAAATTTCATCCTTGCTAGAGCTGTTCTCCATGAATGACTCAAAGTGCAGCTTGTACAAAGAGGTAAAAGAAACAGTAGGTCATATACCAGTGATGGCGAACCTTTTAGAGACCGAGTGCCCAAAAACTGGTTCCGCCCCACTCCACCCTCTGCCCTGCCCCCGCTCCACACCCCCATCCCCCACCCCACCTGCCTGCAGGGCCACTCACTGCCTCCAGGGCCCACCACCGATCGCCCAGGCAGCCCAGCATCGCTATGGCGGTCATGCCCTGTGCCCGCGCCCTGCAGCATCAACTGTGCATGATGGGGTGTGAGGGCAGAGTCTTGTCTATGCTGCCTGGCTGTCATGTCCTTGGCTGCGCTGCTCCACATGGGCCACGCTCAGGGGCAATTCTCCTTCACAGGGGCTGCTGGAGAGGAGGGGGTCTTGGGGGGAGGCGAGGCTGGGGCATAGGTTCGCCACCACTGTCATATACTCAACTTGTGCAAGAAGATTCCACAAATTGATTAAAATCAATGACATCATAGTTGCCAGAATGATTCATTGGAACAGCCGTAAAAATTATTATTTGCCAATTATAAAGAATTGGTGGGAACAATTGGTAGTCGAAAATGAGCAAGTTAAAATATTGTGGGATTTCCATGTACAAGCAGATAGTCTTGGCTCATAACACATCAGATTTATCTGTGGTTGAAAAGAAGAAAGTATGGATAATGGTAACAGAAGATGGCAGACGAGAAGGCAAAGATCACCAGGTATCAAAATCTGAAAATTAAAATTAAAAGGTTATAGCATACACTGGGCATTATGATCCCCATGGTTATTGGCACACTCTGTGCCATGCTAAAAAAATATTGGACAGCACTTAGACAATCTGCACATGAACAAAATTTCCATCTCTCAAGTGCAAAAGGTCAAACTTGGATCCACACATATACTACAATCCACAAAATATATTACAGCATCCTAAGTTCTTGGGAAGAGTTCAAGGCATCCAAAGGCCAACACCAAGTAATCATCCATTGTAGGGTAGTTGGTCTTAAATTCTGATTCCTTTTACCTTTCATGAAAATATAGCACTTTGTTAATTAGTTTAATCTGTATACATTTTCATGTACAAGAATAATTTTAAAATGCTTTAGTTTTATATTTTGTGTGGTTGTGCCTTATTGCCTGAAAAAGGGCATTTTCTATTATTGATTATCAAATCAATGATTTAGTGACCATACAGATAGATTTTCTCATCCAAAGGAAAAAAATATATTAAAGACAGAATTTGCTACCTGGAGTTTCATAAGTATTTACATCAAACAAAATTGTAACCTTGACCTGTATACTAGGTAATTGCAGTACTTTCTAGTCAATGAAAATGTTTTCTGATTAATCAATTAATCCAAACCTTGTTGGAAGAGATACATGTTAATCTGTGGTGCCAAAAGAGTCAGGAGGAATTTGGTAGCACTTTTTCCAGCTAACAAGCTCTTGTGAGTTTCATCAAATGCATCAGATATCACAAAAGATACCACCAGATTACTGGGTATCTTAATAATCCAGGTATCTCTAGCCTGTACCATTTATTGGGACTACTACCCTCAACATTCCCAGTCATATTGAGAAGACTGAACTGAATTTTTCAATCCTGCATACAATAAATACCTTATATTTACAGAATCCTTATAACTGTTGCCAGTCACTGTATAATTGGTCTTGTCAGGAATTACTGGGTAGTATGTTATCATAGAATGCTCATAGAGGATCAGAAATAATAAAAGCCAAGGCCAATGTACTACTTAATTTGAAACTGCCAATGCTTGGCTGGCATTATCAATTCACCTTATTTAAGTGATTGTTATTGGTGTGACGATCATGATGACAGTGAAGAAAATTTGATTTCAACTGGGTGTGTCCGGTGGGAGAGACGGAGTCTGGTCTTGAGACTGTTATCTGGGCTGAGTTTGACCCCGTGACTTCCGAGGACGTGGACAGGTTGTTTGGGGGACTTAGGGCGACCACTTGTTCATTGGACCCGTGCCCTTCCTGGTTGGTGCTGGCATCCCGGGAGGTGGTACGAGGCTGGTTCCAGGTAATTATTAATGCTTCTTTAAGCGAGGGTGTCTTCCCTGCCACCTTGAAAGAGGCGGTAGTGAGGCCCCTCCTTAAGAAGCCTACCCTGGATCCAGCTGTTTTATCAAATTATCATCCTGTCTCCAACCTTCGCTTTCTTGCGAAGGTTGTCGAGAGTGTGGTTGCCAGACAGTTCCCACGACACCTGGAGGAATCGCTATACTTGGATCCACACCAGTCAGGCTTCAGGCCTGGCTACAGCACGGAAACAGCATTGGTCGCGTTCTTGGATGACCTCTGGCGGGCCCAGGACAGAGGTTGTTCCTCTGCTCTGGTGCTATTGGACCTCTCAGCGGCTTTTGATACCATCGATCATGGTATCATGCTGCAACGGTTGGAGGGGTTAGGTATAGGAGGCACTGTTTTGCGGTGGTTCGCCTCCTTCCTCTCTGGCCGGATGCAGTCTGTGTTGACAGGGGGTCAGAGGTCGACCCCGAGACCCCTTGTATGTGGGGTACCTCAGGGGTCGGTCCTCTCACCCCTACTGTTCAACATTTATGTAAAACCGCTGGGTGAGATCATCCGTGGTTTTGGTGTGGAGTACCATCTGTACGCTGATGATACTCAGCTGTACGTTTCCACGCCAAACCACCCCAATGATGCTCTTGCCGTGCTGACCCAATGCCTGGAGGTCGTGCGGGTCTGGATGGGGAAGAACAGACTCAAGCTCAACCCTTCCAAGACCGAGTGGCTGTGGCTACCGTCGTCCCGCTTTAGTCAATTGACTCCTTTGTTGTCTGTTGGGGGCGAAACAGTGGCCCCCTCGGAAAGGGTTCGCAATTTGGGAGTCCTCCTGGACTCACGGCTGTCTTTAGAGGACCATCTGGTGGCCGTGGCCGGGAGGATGTTCTATCAGGTTCGCCTGGTACGCCAGTTGCGTCCCTTCCTAGACCGGGACTCGCTATGCACAGTTACTCATGCCTTCGTCACTTCCAGGCTGGACTATTGTAATGCTCTCTACATGGGGCTCCCCTTGAGGTGCACCCGGAGGCTTCAGCTGGCCCAGAATGCTGCCGCGCGGGTAGTGACCAGAGCGCCATGGCGCGCCCATGTAACATCGCTCCTGCGCGAGCTGCACTGATTGCCGGTGGCCTTCTGGGTGTGTTTCAAGGTGTTAGTGACCATCTTTAAAACGCTCCATGGCATCGGACCTGGATATTTACAGGACCGCCTTCTGCCAGCAAATACCTCCCGCCGTCCGGTACGCTCCCACAGAGTCGGTCTCCTCAGGGTGCTGTCAGCCAGACAATGTCGGCTGGCGACCCCCAGGGGGAGGGCCTTCTCTGTGGGAGCTCCAACGCTTTGGAACGAGCTGCCCCCCGAACTCCGTACGTTGACGGAATTGCGTTCCTTCCGTCGAGAATTAAAGACATATTTATTTCGACAAGCCGGCCTGGGATAGTAGCTCCGGTTCCAACAAGGCCATAATTGTTTTTAGGGGATTGAGTTTTAAGATTAAGCATTGGTTTTAAATGATCGGATTAAGTCATTTTTAGGTAATTGGGTTTTTAAATGATTGGGCCAAATTATTTAATTTATTTTTAATAATTTTACCTTTTGTATGTAAATGTTTTTAATTGGGCTGTACACCGCCCCGAGTCCTTCAGGAGGGGGGCGGTATAAAAATCGTAAAATAAATAAATAAATTTTTTTTTGCATGACATAAATTTTGGTGTGGACGTGTGTGGGTGTGTGAATGCATACTAGTCCTGTCCCTATCACATATTACCTGGGAAGAACCAAGACTGACCAAGTATACCATCTTAATCATCTGAAGGACTTTTCCTTCCTTTCATTGTTTGAGTCTTCCTCTTTTCCTCCTTCCCTTTGTTCAGCAAGGAGAGGAGAGAGAGCAGCGCTTTTTATGAACGTTGTGCTACAGGAGCAGCTAGTGAAGCATATCAAAATATAATTAGAAATCTAAACATGACACCGCGGTTACAGTTGGAGATCTCACTCCATAAAACACCAAGACGGTGATTTGTGAGAGCCAGCTTTCATGTCATGTTCATATTGTACTTATGTATATGTGCTCTTTGTGTATATATACACACACACATACACACACACACACCACCTTGTACAAGAGCATGATTGCTTAAAGACTGTCCATGTATTTTCAATTACCTCCTATTAATGTGTTTACTTTTTGTATCTTTCATCAAATTAAGGTCTTTATTTATTTGTTTGTTTGTTTGCTGTGGTGGCTTCGGTGGGATGGTTCAAGTTTAGTAAATGGAACATATTTCAAGATTAAAGCCGCTTGCAATCATCACAAGCATGAAGGATGCCTCAAATAAACTCATGCTCTGTGTGCAGCAATTCCTGTCTATGCCCGGGCAGTATATCTCCTATATTTTAATTAAGGGGGTGTTCTCTCTCACTGCGCGCCATACATTATCGGTGGTCATCTGGTGTATTGCCAACGCTCAGCTGCTTCAGAGAGAGGCTAAATCCAGCTAATCAGCCATTTGCTCACTTTCCCTCTGCACGTGCGCAGGGCCAAGGCCCAACACATTAAGCTATCTGAAGCAAAGGACAGGAAGCAATACTTTGGCCTGATTTTGCATACAAAAGATGGTAGAAGCTGGAACTAGGATCCTTCTTTAGTGGTGTCAATAATATGGGGTCTTCTGCCACATCTCCAAATCAAGAGGAAGGTAGTTTTGGGCACACAGAGATCCTCAAGGAAGTGAAACAGAAAATGAGGGATTATGTCCCTGGCACCTGCCATAATAAAGCCGATGTTTCTTCCTGCCTAATGCAGACAGCTTGAGGGAATCCATGGAAGGCATGGTAGGAATACCCACATATTGAACAATCTTGGTGCCATACAAAGGGTACATTACAGAACTGGGTTCTTCCCTGCTCATACACATGTAAGGACAAGGCTTTTTTATTTGATAGTGCTTGAGATTTTTATGCAAACACATACAAAGGCAAGTAGATCATAATAGGATTTAAAGCCATTAAAAATGCCTCCTTTAGCAGAGAATTCAGCTATAGGAGGATTTGCTCTTTGTCTGCAAGCATCTCAGTGATGGAACCTGCCCCTCCCCACTCATTTGCCTGGCACCTGCTCTGTAATCCTGTCAGAGCTCAGCAACAGCAGATTTTTTTACATTTATTTTTTAAATTAATTTATTTTTTATTTTTTTTTAATACCTAAACCAGTATTTCTTAACCTCAGTAACTTTAAGATGGTGGTTGGGGAAGTCTGGGAGTTGAACTCCACTCATCTTAAAGTTGCTAGGGGTGAGAAATGCTGTTCTAGGCACTTCAGATAATTGGAAAATCTGGCGGTGGCCTTACTTTTGCTGTTGTGGTTCCATGAAGATTTAATTTGGTTATGTGTTGAGGGTTTGGATGGACCAGGTGTAATATGACATCACCAAAACAAGCAAAAATTGTATCATGCCTACTTTCCTCCTTTGAAGTGTTTTGAGAAATATATATATTTTCAAATAAATGGAGGAGTTATGCACATTTCCTTTCTGATTAATAATCAACGGAATATCTTGATGAATTCCTGTGATTGTTCAAAAGTGGGGGTGCTGGAAAATATTAGGTCCACAGACCGCAAAGTGCTTCAAATATGTTTTTGAAATTTCTTTGGATTTGGATTTCTTTGGATTATGAACTATCTATGCCCCTATAAACCTATTTAAGCACCGCAATCAGCATCTGAAATTCTGTTTCCTGACCAGTTGGTAGAAAAGATTTGATTAATCTTTTAGGAATGGCTGATCTAAAAAAAAAGAAACTAAGTAGAGACAGAACTGATTTGTAGTTGAAAGTGTCCATGAAGAGGAGGGAATCAAGCTATTTTCCAAAGAAAGGGAAATCAAAGAAGAGGGAGTCAAGCTATTCGCCAAAGCGCCTGAAGGCAGGACAAGAAGCAACGGATGGAAACTAATCAAAGAGAGAAGCAACCTAGAACTAAGGAGAAGCTTCCTGACAGTTAGAACAATTAACCAGTGGAACAACCTGCCTCCAGAAGCGGTGAATGCTCCAACACTGGAAGTTTTTAAGAAGAGACTGGACAGCCATTTGTCTGAAATGGTATAGGGTTTCCTGCCTGAGCAGGGGGTTGGACTAGATGACCTCCAAGGTCCCTTCCAACTTTACTCTTATTATTATTATTATTACTATTACTATTATTATTATTATTATTATTATTATTATTATTATTATTATTATTATTATTATTATTATTATTGGGGGCGTCAAATAATAAAACATGCAGTGTCAGACAGTAATGCAAACAACTATCCTTTATATACCTGAGCTTGTGCCATGATGTTGTAATGTACATTTTGTCATCATCATAGTTAGGAACGGATGCCTACATCGACAGAAACTGCCAGGAGAGTCCAGCAATGTACACTAGAATAGGAAGTTGAAAAAATTTTCCAGGTGAAGGAAATGGCAAACCCTTTTCTGTATTGCTGAGAAAACTATATGTACCTCTCCCAAAGGTCCTTTTTCAAAAGGCAACTGGACTTTCTGTGCCTTGTCTCTTGAAGATGTTTCACTTCTCATCCAAGAAGCATCTTCAGTTCTGACTGAATGCTTCTTGAATGAGAAGCAAAATGTCTTCAAGAGAAAAAAAAACTACAGAAAGTCCAGTTGCCTTTTGAAAAAAAGATATTTGGGACAACTGTGACCTGAATGACTAAGAATCTCCATAGACATATATATGTTCACAAAATCTCCAGAAATCAAATGCAGCTCAAAACTTTACTTCTGGTGATAATAGTATAGGACAGGGGTCTTCAAACCTGACCCTTTTATGACTTGTGGACTTCAACTCCCAGACTTCCTCAGCCAGGCATGCTGAGGAATTCTGGGAGTTGAAGTCCATAAGTCATAAAAGGGCCATGTTTGAAGACCCCTGGAATAGGAGTAGAAGGAGTCATATTGAGGAAAACATGGTGTGTGGTTTCTCAGAAGTAAAAGAAGGGAAGAAAAGAGAGAAAACGGTTATTATTGCCTGTATTTCTAATACTTGATTGTCTCAAACACATAGGAGAATTAAGTGCTGGCAGACCTGCTGCTGCCTTATTACACTCTTAACACTCACTGTCCCATGGTTATAATTACCATCTCCAGTAAAGAGCAGTGGGAGAACCTGATGGCCCTCAAAATGTTGCTGAGCTACAAATCTACAGAAAGACTCAGCCAGTGTGCCAGATGTGGAAGGATAATGAGAACTGTAGCCAACAATGTCTGGAGGCAGGGGGAAACTGCAGGGAGGAGTTCAGAAGTGTCAAAATGGCTAACGTGATCCATTCCCCCATTTTTAGTGTGCATCAAACACATGGCATGTACCGGTAGTCCTCAAGTTAGAACCATTCTTTTAGTGACCATTTGAAGTTACAATGGCACTGAAAAAAGTGACTTACAATTGGTCCTCCCACATATGACTGTCATAGCATCCCCACAGTCATGTGATCAAAATTCAGGCACTTGGCAACTGGCCCTGTACTTACAAATTTTGCAGTGTCCTTGTTGTTAGTTGCGAAGTCGTATCCGACCCATCACGACCCCATGGACAACGTTCCTCCAGGCCTTCCTGTCCTCTACCATCTTCCTAGGGGTCACATATTCACCATTTGCAACCTTCCCAGCCAGCTTCCCACAAGCAATCAATGGGGGAAGCCAGGTTCGTTTAATGACCACGGGATTCTCTTAACTGCAATGCTTAACAACCATGGCAAAAAAGATTATACAGTTGGACATGAGTCTCTTAACAACTGCCTTGCTTAGCAACAGAAATTCTGCACCCAATTGGGTTCATAAGTCAAGGACTACCTGTACATAAAGACAAATATGGCTTCAGTTGCTCAGGTTGCACCCACCATTTCATCCCTGTTGATCCCATTGACAGAGGCCCCTATGGGAAGGGTTATAGTTTCTCCCTTCTATAATTATATTTACTCGTTCAGCGTTCTTGGATTTGCTGGAAATGTGACAACTTCACTCAGTATGCGGGTATAAGGGCTATAAGATAACATGTAATATATATGTCCAAGGCATAAGTCTACATTTGAGATATGCATTGCAGCATGATTGGGGGGGGAACAGATATTTTCAAAGGTGACAGGCAATGTATAACACACATCATAGTGAGATATTTCCTTGAGCAAAATACAGCACTCCCCACACCATTTTCCATTTTAATTTCAAGCATCAGCTTGATTCCTCTTCTTGCTGTCCTAGAGGAGAGTTGTTGTTGGTGAAAATACACTGCATAAGGCTGAGAGAATTCAAATATTGAATTTAAGGGGACACAAAGCAGTGGAAAACATCTCCTGGGCAAGGCCATTTAAATGAATGGAAGTAGTACAGAAGCATTAATCTGGATTTGTGCTCTTTTCATGAAGGAAAAACCCATGAAAACTCATAACAAAGCCTGACAAATATAGTAACTGTGTTTCAAAGCTGTTGTGAATCATCTACTCAAAGAGAGATGTAATTCCTCTGTGATGTAAACCTAACTATTTGATAATGAGCTCACATTTGCCAGAATTTTTCCCCTCCTCTTTTCTTCTATTTGACTAAAATGTGAGAAGTTCTTATTATGTCTTTTCACCCACATGCTAGAAAATTATTAAAGTTTGGTTTTAAAAGGAGAGCACACTGTATGTCTTCACAGCTGGCTTCATTCATGCCCTACGAATCGAAACAATATTATGTTTTTACACCATTCTTCCCCCACCTTTCCCAAATGAGAAAATATTTCCCTGTTCAGTAGTTAGTTAAGATATAACAGCTAATTTTTTTCTGTTGAAGTCATAAATGTCTCCCATAATAATGTATTAACACCTCCAAGAATAGAAATCATAATTGTCAAAACTTCCATCCACTTCCAAAATTTTATTTACATTTCATATTTATTTCTGAGAAGGAATACAAACATGCTGCCAGCATCTTAGCAAGGAGCTGTTGGGAGCCAGATTCAATAAGTTCACATCTAGACAAACTTATAATAAAATATTCTTCATCCATGGAAATCTTAAAACTGGGATGGTACTGAGCTATTTTTGTTATGCACAAATGTCTTCCTCTTCAAACAGCTGGTAAAAGCTGGAATCAGCTGCAAGTAAAATGGACATCCTAGTTTGGGACAGAATGGGGTAGTGGCCAAAATGGCAAAGCCAGGCTATATCCATTCTCTTTCCCTCATACAGCTGAGCAGGCCTTGCTACTCATCACTTTTCCTGGCCCACATGATTAGTAGATGTTGGCATGCTTGGAGGAATGTGAGCCAAGAAGCTGGAGAGAAAGTCTGTCCCACACAGATGGATGCAGCATTTTTTTCCCCTGAATGAAAACAAGAAGGGTTTTTAAAAAAAAATTGGGGAGATCAAAAAGATGAAGCTGAAGCTGCTGCATTTAAATTAGCTAACCAGTTCTGATAATCACAATTATGCTAATAGCGACACTATGACATTTCCAGAGAATGTCTCTTTAAGAAGTTTTTCTCTTCTTTGCTAAACACACACACACACACACACACACACACACACCATTTGAGGTACCATAGACTGATGCACTTGGGAAGTCAAACCTATCCACCCCTCTCTCCCAATAACTGTGAATTTGTGGGCTATTTTTAAAAAAACATATTATTTATGGTTTATTTTAGACGTCAGATCATTTGATGCTTGTGTCCACAATTTGTCACTGTTTTTATTGTCACCAATTGCCCATAACTGGAGTGCATTTAAAACAACATTGATCTTGATATTATGGTGTCATAATATGACAGTAATAGTTGTAGTCTGCTCAGGAAATCCAGTTGCTAAGATTGATGGCTTCACTGTACCAATTATATTCTGTCCATCTAAATGATAAAGAGAGTTGGAGGCATTCAATAGACAAATTAGATATCTTTTCCAATTATTTATTTTATTTTATAAGGCCAATGTTTGATTAACAACTTTTTACTTCTCTTATTAGTCAGCCAATGTCACTCACACATTTCATGTGTTTTAATTTTATGGATGTAATGTAAAATATTGGAAACATCTACCAAACTGACAAGCTGTATTGGTTCTGTTTCAGTGTGTGTGCAATTTATTTTTATAGACCATGGACATTTGGTTTCTTCTCTTCTGTGTTTAAAGTAAGTCCAAGTTTAGCTTCCTCTGGCTCTGGGAAAAAATAAAAGAAAATGCAGACATGTTTTCCTTCAGCACTTGCTTAGTTTTTATTAAGAATAACAGCAAGCATAAAACACATCTGGGAAAGGGGGGGGAAACCCCAGTAATGAAATTAATTTGTTAAGAGAAGACCAGACAAATGATACAAAAGCAATGATAACAACATAAAAATATATCTCCTCTTCTTAATAGCCATTAAATGAACATAAAATGCAATTGTACAATTTATACAAATAAATTAACTGGCTAGGACTTAGGAAGGGAACTCCAGCGAGGCTGTAGGCATCTTGATTTGCTAACTGCCACTCAAAATGAGATCAGCACATGTTCTTATTTATTGTCCATACGGTTCTGGATGGGGTTGAAATTATTTTTATAAAAGGCTTCCAGTAGGTCAGAAGATGGTCATCAAGTGGCAGAAACAAATGAGTAATGGACTGAGCTAAAGCATAATTGTCTTATTGAAAAGCTGCAGTTTACTAAACTTGAAGAAGTCATAGCTACTTTCATCTGCAGCTAAAGTATGCATCTGGTTTAGAAAGGCAAAGAAGCTTCTCTTCATCTGAGTGACTCTACTAACAGCCTTAGTTGTTAGCATCGGACCAGGTTACTTACGGGACCGTCTGCTGCCGCATGAAACCCAGTGACCGGTTAGGGCCCACAGGGTCGGCCTTCTCCAGGTCCCGTCAGCCAGACAGTGTCGCCTGGCGGGGCCTAGGGGAAGAGCCTTCTCTGTTGCGGCCCCGGCCCTGTGGAATCAACTCCCCCCAGAGGTCTGTATTGCCCCCCCTCTCCGCCTTTCGCAAATTGTTGAAGACACATCTTTGCCGACAGGCCTGGGGCAGTTAACACCTTGCCCCTAGCCAATGTATGTTTGTTGTAAGTTTGTTTTCGGATGATTGGTTTTTAATCTAGGGGGTTTTATAAATGTATTTAATGTCAGATTTCTATATGTTATTATCTATGTTGTAAGCCGCCCTGAGTTTTTGGAATAGGGCGGCATAGAAATCGAATTAAATAATAATAAATAATAATAGTTTGCCCCAGCTTTACTGCTGCTGGGAGAAACAAGGAAGCTCCTTGCTCCCCTTCCTTCTCATGAATCTAATCAAAATCCCTGAGGAAACCAGAGTTGAATTCAGTTGTTGGGGAAAACAACAACATCATCAACAACAACAATAATAATGTTGGAAGGGACCTTGGAGGTCATCTAGTCCAACCCCCTGCTCAGGCAGGAAACCCTATACTTAAACTCTAAAATGAGGGATCTGATTGTCTTCACTCTCAGCAATCTGCATCTGAAGCACTAAGAGAGGAAAATCTTCCATCCTACAAGCCCATTTGTAGGATATTGTGTGTATACAGTATCTATAGGTAGTCCTTGAGTTAGGACAGGGGTAGGCAACCCTGGCTCTTTTATGACTTGTGGACTTCAACTCCCAGAATTCCTGAGCCAGCCATGCTGAGGGGAAAGGGAGAGTTTCCAAGCTGAGCCATGCTGGCTCAGGAATTCTGGGAGTTGAAGTCCACGAGTCATAAAAGAGCCCAGGTTGCCTACCCCTGAGTTAGGACCAGTGCTTTTTTTCTTTAAAAAAAAAAAAAGATGTTGGAACTCAAACACAACCTGCCTTGCCTATCCTACAAGGTTCCATCCAAAAAAAGTGCCAGAACTCCGTTCTGGGTGTTCTATGAGAAAAAAAGCCCTGGTTAGGACAATAACTGAGCCTGCAATTACAATTGTGCTGATTGTAAAATTGGTCTCTATGTGATTTAATTACTTTTTTTACAGCAGTTATTAAAGGAACACCAGGGGCCATTAAGTGAACTCATTGTTCGCCATGGGGCAGTTTTTGCTAGAAACCAGAAGCAGACACCAGTTTCTGGCAAAAATGTAATAAACTGCTGTCACAGGACTGCAGGATACTGCAAACAGCTGTAAATGCAGGTGCCAAAAATGCAGTCATGTGACCATGGGGTGGGGTGGAGCAAATGTTGGAGCTTCTTAATTGGGTCATAAGTAGTTTTTTGGGAGTCTGTTGTAACTTCAAATGGTTGCTAAGCAACCTCTCATAAGTTCAGGACTACCTGTATGGGTACAGGTGTAACTGCATACACACAAAGGTAAGTTCCCCGGGCTCTCAGTGAAACAACCTACCTAAATATTGTGAAACATTGTGCCCACCTGGAAGAAACCAAAATGCTGAAATGTAGTGGCAGTCTGGAATCATTGAAAAGCTCTTTCAGAGGTGGTGTAGATTTGTTAATGACTGTAAATTACTCCCCTCCTCGCCTTTACTCTTTGTGCCATCACTAGGTGTGTGCAGTCACAGCTACCCTGATGTCATCCTTCTGGTTGTGTGTAGAAGTTCTCTGTTAGCACCAAATCATGTACAGTAGTGGAATTGTGGAAACCTTTTGGTAAAAGTGTACAGTATGAATGCCACCTTTGGTTAAGTTTCCACCTATTTTTCTTCTAATTTCTTTATAACTGTAGCCTTGTTCACTTAATAATACTATTTTACATCGCTTTCTGGGCAACCAGTCAACTCTTTGCACCATTACTTTTTATTTTATTACATTTTACAAGCTCAATAAATGATAGAACACAAAAATACCCAACCAACTTGATAGCGATCACATAGCACACTGACAAATGTCCTCCTCTCAGCTTCAATACATGACATCAATAACTGAATCCTATGGTGATCTGATTGGCTCATTGCCAAAACAAGATTACACCTGATTGGCTCTCTAAATACTCATGCTCATTGGCTACAATCAGATGAAGGAAAGCTACCTGTTATCAACCTAAGCAAGTTGTGCTTCCTTTTTCTGGTTATTTGGCTATAACGTTTCATAGAATACAGTGCAGATAATTGAACAAACTTTGTTGCATTACATTCTTGGTTAAATTATCTTTCCATTGATATATAGTTTTATGGTACTACTCCAAAATAAAGTGGTGTTATTAGCCATCAAACCTCAAAAATACACTTTTCCCAAAAGGTTTCCACAATTTTGGCCACTACTGTAGTGGAAGCAGGGAAACCCCAGGACCTGATAATTGACCTGTGCCCATTGACCTCAGTGTTGGATATGGGGAAGGATCCTTTTAATGAATCTATACCCATGTCTGGAAGAGTCCATAGACTCTGGAGTCAATTGCCTTTATTAGATACTGGAGGTGGGGTGAGGAGCAGCTTCTTTGGATGGTAATGTACATTATGTTACATTCCGAAATACAGTAAATCAGGTGTTACAGGTGCATCTGTTTATATGCAGAATACATATAAACTCCACCTCTAGGTGGAGTATGAAGGACTGCCATTCCAGAGCCATTGCCCTATATCAGGGGTAGTCAACCTTGGCGCTTTTATGACTCGTGGACTTCAACTCCCAGAATTCCTGAGCCAGCATGGCTCAGCTTGAAACCTCTCTTTTTCCCCTCAGCATGGCTGGCTCAGGAATTCTGGGAGTTGAAGTCCACGAGTCATAAAAGAGCCAAGGTTGCCTATCCCTGCCCTATATGTATTGATTTATTGACTGGCTATCAATCATGCTTCCTGCCTATTTCTGCATGTATTAACATCAGGTAGTATCCATCGTGGACAAGCACATCTCTTGGTCTGGGGAATATCTGGAAGTCTTCTCTCTGACCATGAATTATACATGCAGATAGGAGAAATGTGATCTAACACCCTTGCTGGATTTGTGGACTTTGTTATCCTCCCAAGTTGCTGACAAATGTCCAGTGTTGTTAGTCTTTATTAGAGATGGTTCTTGTCAAATGTAACACCACATGGGTTTGCACATATGGTGATACTGACATCATATCCTGTCCTGGGCACACAATGTGAGAGAACATCTGAAGCCTTTGCAGGACAGGAATGTGCAGCCTTTGATGAGATCCCTTGATTGCAGATCCAGCCCTGAGGCAAGAGGTTTCATATTCTGTTCCTGGGTCTGTAAAACTATTAGCTATTATTTCTAGTCCATAGAGATGTCCAATTCCTCTTTGAAAGTTGCTGAAACCCTTGTGATGAATGAACTTTTAATGGAGAGGAATAAGGTCGGCTTGTTTTAAGTGAAACGTTTATATGGAAGTGGATGATTTAAACAACTTTAGCTCCATTAAACAAAAACGAAAGCTTGATCTTAAAACTCTCATTTGTTTTGGAGAGTGTCTGGCCTGGGATAAACATGACATTAAGTAGCCATCTGAGCATTGCTAAAACATACATTCGCCCTTGTAATAAAATGTTTTTAAGAGATAGTAATGGTTACCTTGAGAGCGATTCATATTAGAAGCATTTAAAAGGAGGGAAAGATCCTCGTCCTGATTTCTTTCAATAACTGTCCATCAAATGCAGCGTCAAGAGCACGCTGCAAAATGGAGAGCGCCACTGATTTATTTAGTAGCAATCTCTATGACTCACTTAAAGTCATTGGCATTGAATACTTAAATGAAGAAATGTTAAATTCCCTGGCTCTTTCCCCTGTTCCCTGTGCAATAAAAGCACAGAGGGTATTAAAGCTATTCCAGTGGCATCTGTGTTCCTGATTTGTCTCCAGACAGCCCACTGGAAGTTGAAGTCTCTAGGGAGGGAACAAGATACCTGTCTCCTGTTCTAAAGAAAACCATACATGTCTTCACAAGTTGGGAATGACAGGCAAGGTATTCCTTCCAATACAAGGGCAGTCTTCATTTCAGAGGAGTAAGCAGTTCCTGTATGTTTCTCACTGAGTAAATTTGCTGCTGGTCACATTTCAGTCAAATATGGATCTTTAATGCAAGTTAAAATTGTAACCACAGCAGCAGCAGCAACAACAACAACAATGAATTTTTAAGGTAGGTATAATAGAAGAGATAACACTGCTGAGGCTGAGAAACAGTGATATACCGCCAATTAGAGAAAGCCAAATATATTGCCAGTTATTTCTGTTTCATCCAGACAGACAGATGATAGATAGATAGATAGATAGATAGATAGATAGATAGATAGATAGATAGATAGATAGATAGATAGATAGATAGATAGATAGATAGACAGACAGACAGATTTACAATTGGTTTTAGATAAAGCATGTGTGAGAGAGAAATAATCCACCCAAGGAGAAAAAACAAAATTTTCCTTCTTCTCTCTCTGAACTACTGCATAATTTCGCAGATTACTGAAGACACATCTTTGCCGACAGGCCTGGGGCAGTTAACACCTTGCCCCAGCCAGTGTATGTTTGTTGCATGTCTGTTTGGATGATTGGTTTTTATAATGTGTTTTAATGTTAGATTTCTATCCATGTTGTCAGCCGCCCTGAGTTCCTGGAATAGGGCGGCATAGAAATCCAATTAAATAATAAATAAGAAGAAGAACTGATTCTGGAATCCGCTTTGGAGTTCTTCTTCCTTCTCTGTTTCATTTCATATAGTCTGTGTGGGCTTGGGAATCTTATGCAAACTCTTGGAGAAAGTTCTGAGACATTGCACAGAATAAGAATGCTTTGAGTAAAGAAAAAGCTGATGCCACAAAGATCAGCTCTTCCTCTTCCTGTCACTGCAATGAACAACTCCATATCATGTTGAATGCATAGAAAGTGATGACAAAAAAAATTCCTCTGAGATCTAGGAATGATTTGCTGGGCAGAATAAATGATAGAGGCATAGATAGTCAAATAATCTTCCTTGGTATAAAGCTGGTTCCTTTATATTTCTCTGTTGGACAGGAAGAACTTTGACTCTAATTCCACTAATTTCACGCAGGCAAACCTTTTCCCATAGTGACCAATGCTAGTAACTTAATTAGGAAAGTGATCAGAACACAGGATCCCCTTTCTTTTGAAATCTGAAAATATAAACAGATGCTTCCAAACATCTGTTCTTCAAAAAGCTTATTCAATAAGAATAACTCGCTCATGATGGGTATCAATGGGACTTTTTCCTTACTGCTGGTAAATCTTCCCAGAAATTTTAACAAGGGGTAGAGAATAACATCACTCCTCTGTCTGTTTTATTGTAAATGGAAAAAAAACCCCCATCATTCTCCCCCCCTTCCCCACTTTGTGCTTTCTATTAAAAAGACAACCGCTCTCTGAAGTAATAAGTAGCAATGTGTTTAGTGTCACATGTTGATATGGCCTTTCTTTGCACCCTTGGGCACTTCTGGAACCTGTAATTTTCATTACCAAATGACAAACTCTATGAAAATACATTTCACTTTGATCCATTTGTGGGTATACTTCTCCAAAGACTTTTCTTTCACCTTTATCAAAGCCCAGGGAGCAATAGCTTCCAGTCCATCTTCTTTTGCTAGGAGATTAGATCTCAAGAAGATTTAGATGAGGGATGTAGCTCAGGGGTAGAACACCTGTTTTGCATGCAAGGTCACAGGTTCAGTCTCCAACATCTGCAGGTTGGGCTGGATAAAGGTCTTTGAAGCTATGGAAAGGTCTGGTTTACAGGCAGTGCTGGACCAATCAGCCGCTTCCAAAGTTTTTATTAGAACTTCTGCCTGTCCAAAATATGGGACAGCCATGCAGAACAATCCAAGTGGTAGTGTCTACTTGATTTCACAGATTGTTTTTTTTTTTTTAGATTTCCTAGAGGTGCGTAAGAGCACAAGAAGGCAGTTTATGACTCAGGGCTCAGGGCGTTTATGACTCAGGGCCAAACTGCATCATGTTGAGACCACACTTGGAGTACTGTGTACAGTTCTGGTCACCGCACCTCAAGAAGGATATAATGGAACTGGAAAAGGTGCAAAAAAGGGCAACAAGAATGATCAAGGAAATGGAGCGCCTCCCTTATGAAACCAGATTGCAACGCCTTGGTCTCTTCAGCCTTGAAAGACGGCGTTTAAGGGGTGACTTGATCGAAGTGTATAAAATCATGCATGGGATAGAAAATGTGGATAGAGAAAAATTCTTTTCTCTATCACACAATACCAGGACAAGGGGGCACTCCCTAAAGCTTATAGCTAAGAAAGTGAGGACAAATAAAGGGAAATATTTCTTCACCCAGAGGGTCGTTGATTTATGGAATTCACTTCCTGAAGGGGTCGTGACAGCTGTCAGCCTTGACAGCTTCAAGGCAGGGCTAGATAGATTCATGGATGCAAAGTGTATTGGTGGTTATTAAAACGGATGTCCATGTGCCGCCTCTATGTTGGTTGAGGCAGGCAGGATTCCCTTGAGTACCATTTGTTTGGGGGTCAAGGGAAAGGGAGGGTTTTGCCTTCTCTTTCTGCTCAAGATCCCCATGTACATTTGGTGGGCCACTGTGTGACACAGAATGCTGGACTCGATGGGCTTTGGCCTGATTCAGCATGGCTCTTCTTATGTTCTTATGTTCTTATGTTATGATATTGTGAGATCAGGACATAGAACAGACATGTCAAACTTGCGATGTCACGTGATGTCGCGCAATGTATTGGAGCTTTTTTGCCATTGCCGGCAATGGGGTGGGCGCGGCTCCGGTATGATGAAACCGGCCTGCGGGCCGGCAACTTGACACCACTGACATAGAATTTTCAACACAATTTTCTGTTTAAAAAGCAGCCATTAGTGGGGAAGACTTTCGTATTTCATAATCCTCAACCATATTGGCTCCCCAAGAGCTGTTCTTCTCTGTCAAAAGGTGTATGCCAAGACATTTCCTCGTCAATGGCCAAAAATAGCATTTAGGGGGGAAATGACTTAAGTTGCAGAGATAGCATATGGCAATGGATTTAAACTTCCGTGTCACAGCCCTAATCTATAACAACACTGATCCCCCTGAAATAAAACTGCATTGGGATTCCACTTACAGAATTAAAATGCCTGCCAGTCTGAATGTCTCACGCTCCTGTTTCTTCCCACACTGTGGTCCCATGAAGTCTCTCACTTAACAACCTGCATGGTCCTGGGATTACAATGGCATCCAGGACGGCTGGGATTGCAATGGCTAAACAATGTGATCCTATGATAAAGCGCAAGCTTTAGGACCACATCATTTCATGCCAGACATTCCAGTCCTGAGTGCTGTCATAACCCAAGGACTACCCATAGCATGAAATGTGGCCCCTAGACGGAGAAGAACTAGTCAACCCCTGTAGGCAACTTCAAAGCTCAATCGCTATTTCTCCATGTAGCTGACCTTTCAAAAGTTGTTATGAGAAATAAAAAAGAGCTTCGGTAGATATCATAACCCGATTTCCTAGGATGAAATATGGAATAAAAATATAACAATGAGAACTTCCCAAAGGATTGCAACATATACTAAACAATAAAAGTAACTGTTTCCCCTGTCCAGTCATGTCTGACTCCAGGGGGCGATGCTCATCTCTGTTTCTTAGCCGAGGGAGCCAACAGTTGTCTGAAGACATTTTCTGTGGTCATGCGGTCAAGCATGGCTATATGCCAAGGAGCACGGAATGCTGTTACCTTCCCACTGAATTGGTACCTATTTATCTACTCGCATGTGCATGCTTTTAGACTGATAGGTGGGCAGGAGCTGGGGCAGGTAATATAAGCCCACTCAGTTGCGTAACACTTGGGTTTTCAACCGGGCCTTTCAGCTTTCCAGCTGACAAGCTCAGTGTCTTTAACTGCTGAGCCATCCCGCCCTTAACGTATATCTGAGTAGCCCCTATTCTCTGATGCATTTAAAGCCACACCTTACCCTGACATGTGACACAGCTTGTCTAGATTTTGTCTCCTTTCAGCAGTGAACTGTCCTGATATTTTATGCTTCCCTTCACCAAAGAAGAATGTCTACCTATTGTTGTATGTTATGTTCTACGATGATTGCTTCTTAATATGACTGCTTCTTAATATGATCCTATGCTTAATGTTGATTACTTTAATAATGAAAAAGCAGACTGAATCTTTACCCCAGGTTATTGAATCTCTAGCTCAGGATCTTTTGCTAGGGATCATAAAAGATAAAATACAACAGACATATAGTTGAGACTGGAAGTGAGGAGTAAAGAATATGTACCAAACCAAGCGTTTACAAAGATTAATACCTAGTGTTATATGCTGTGTTCTCTGAGGATTGATTATTAATATGATCTTATAATTAATGTTTAACTACTACCTCAAGACCTATTATCAGGGATCATAGAGAATAAAAAAATGTAACGGGTGTATAATAGAGGATTGAAGTGAGGAGTGAAAAATGTTTACCAAACCAGACGTTTCCAAAGAATAATACGTAGTGTTGTATACCAGATGCTATGATGTTTGATGCATACAAAGATTTTATGTACAATGCTGAATGTTTTAATAAAGGAATTTTTTATTAAAAAAATAAAAATAAAAAAATAAAAAATAAATAAAAGCCATTATTCTTTTGATAGTGGCAGTCATTTTGGAGGAGTCTTTGTTTAACCTTTTGCTTGCTCGGTGGTGGAGTGAGCTTGGATTGCAAAGTTGGGATGCTGCGCTGAGGGGGCTCTAGTAACAGGAACAAAAGTTTTTCCACTGTTTCTCCTCTCTCTGGAAGGAACCAAAGAAGGAAGAGCTAAGCTAAGCCCGGTGAGGATTTGCTGTTAAGGGAGCAAATGCCTTTGAGAGATTTATGACAAGGGAGAGGAACTGCCTTGCATCCTGTGATAAATTAAGAGGAGAAAGGAAACTTCCACAATAGCCCCATAAGAGGAATTTCCCTCTTGTCTGTCCAGAAGGGGGACTTGAGGGAAAGGGAGCTTCACTCCAGCCAGATGTCTCCAGCTGCAAATCATCATCATTTTGAAGGAGATTCATGTTTTATTTTTGGTTCCTATGAAAAAAAAATCTGGCTTGTGAGAAAGGAAGGGAAGGAGGGCAGGGCAGGGCTTCTCTTGACATTCATCCTGACTAGATCTTCAGTGGAAACAAAGAAAACAACATGCCTTTTGCACCAGTGAGATTTTAAGCCAGAAATGCATGTTTGTTTGTGTGCCTTGTACGGATGCAGCTGCAGAAGGCAGTGGAAAAAGAAACCCCAAGATTAAGGGTGGCGTGATAGAAGGGTGCAACACAGACCTCTCCTGGACCTGTTTGTTACCCACATTTATTTCAGTCCTAGGATGTTTCATCTGATCTCATTGCAAAGATAAAAAAGTAGGGGGATAACTGAATTTTCCTATATTCATGTGGAAGGTCAGTGCTAAAGAGCCTGTTCCAGTTTCATATTTCTAAAACTTTGCAACAACTGTTCCTCTAATAATCTCAGTCAGGGCTTCCCAAATGTGGCAGTTTTAAAATGTGGGGACTACCCCAACATGGCTGGCTGGGGAATTCTGGGAGCTGAAATCCATACATCGTAAAGTTGCCCCATTTGAGAAACACCTAAATGAAGAAAGAGGACTACAAAAAGCAAATGTATGCCAAGTCAGAACCCACCAATCCACCCAATTCAACAATGTCTATTCCAGACACTGGCAAGCTGCAAACGTGAGCAATCCTCAGCCTCATTTCATGCAGCTCTTACCTAATTCCCAGAGCCCCTTGAAAACAGCAAGCCATGCAGTCCATACCTCTCGCCAGAGTAAATCTGCCCCAGCCTGCTGGAGAGAGAGGGGAGGGAAGGGAGGGGATATCAGTTACTCACCAAATAATCTAAAAATTAGTAAACTTTTTAAAATCCTTTACCCCAAACTATAAAGGCTCCCTTTTTGCCAAAAAGAAAAAAGAAAAAGAAAAATCCTAGTTAAAAACTTGAAGTCAATGGCGCTCTCAGGGTATGAGGTTGAGACAAAATTTCAGAGGCTCAATTGAAAGAATGAGCAAGAGAGTCCACAGACATCAGAGGGCTAGGTAAGCACATATTGGAACCAAAGACACTCACTCGTGCATGTTGCCATCTAAAGAGCTTCCAGTAAAAAAAAAAGTAATTTATTTATTTTTATTTATTTATTTTACGATTTTTATACCGCCCCCCTCCCGAAGGACTCGGGGCGGTGTACAGCCCAATTAAAAATGACAACATACAAAAATTAAAATTATTAAAAATAAATTAAATAATTTGGCCCAATCATTTAAAAACCCAATACAATGAATTGCTCTGCTGTTCAAAGTACAAGCAGGCAATATTAAATATCATTAGCCTAAGTCAGAGGTAGGTAACCTTGGCTCTTTTATGATTCGTGGAATTCAATTCCCAGAATTCCTGAGCCAGCATGGCTCAGCTTGGAAACCTCTCCCCTTCCCCTCAGCATGGCTGGCTCAGGAATTCTGGGAGTTGAAGTCCACGAGTCATAAAAGAGCCAAGGTTGCCTACCCATGGCCTAAGACATAATTTTATTGAGGAACAATACTTATAATTAGCTATCACAGAGGACTGAACTAAAGGCTGATAAGAACAGATAAGAACTCTTGGAACAAATCTTGTCACACCATTTGGGGCTGAGTTCATCTTGGCTCTGATCTTAGTTTTATGTCCCAACAACTCTGCTTTTAAAGAAAGGAGGAGGGGCTTTGCCTAAACAATCCAAATCCTCTTTTCCTTCTGATGAGTCTCAAACCCTATGACTGGGCCAAAAGAGAGATATTTGTTGTGTCATGAAATGCTTGAGAGCAAAACTTCCCAACCTTGACAAATTTAAGATGTGTGGACTTCAACTCCCAGAATTCCCCAGCTGATTAGTTCTGTGAATTGAAGTTCACACATCTTAAAGTTGCCAAGCTTGGGAAATACTGCTTTTGAGGCCCCTTTTTCCTTTACCTTTTTCTGGCCTGCCAGAAATGGAATCTGAGCCACTCACAGTATAATAAATTATGTCACTTTCCCCCACCTCAAATTAAAGGTGCCTCTCTGTGGCCCAGTTTGGCATTGCAGCAATTTCCAAAATTAAAACCAAAGTGGCTGCAAGCTTCAGATTGCCAGTTCTAATACAATATATTCAGTGGTGGGATTCAGCCAGTTCGCACCAGTTCAACAGAACCGGTAGCTAATTCGTTGTTGCCCAGGCCCAGAAAGGACTTCCGGAAGCGGCATCCACACAGAGAACCGGTTGTTCACATATTTGAATCCCACCACTGAGTATATTGTGTGTCTATGTTTCTTAAATATTATAAAAATGGTATTCAAATGTTTTGACTGTAACAGCTTTGTCGGTTGTTTAGATTTAGATCTTCTGAACCAGAAGTCCCTTACATTTCTAGTGGTTCAATTTATAGAACAATTTTAGACTAGGCCCTTGGAGATCACTAGACCTGTTGGACTGATCCTTGAAGAATCTTTTTTTTTTTTTTTAAATCTCATTCTGGTTCAGAGCCTGTTAAAGGTAGTCCTCAACTTACAACTACAACTGAGCCCAAAATTTCTGCTGCTCAGTGAGACATTTGTTAAGTGAATTTCCCCCTATTTTACGACCTTTCTTGCCACACTTGTTAAGTGAATCACTGCATCTGTTAAATTAATAACAAGGTTACTAACGTCCCCAGAGATTTTGCTTATCAGAAGATCGCAAAAGGGGATCACATGACCCTGGGACAGTTGTTCAGCATCCAAATTTTGACCACGTGATCATGGGGATACTGCTGTGGTCATAAGTGTGAAAAACAGTTGTAAGTCACTATTTTCAATGACGCTGTAACTTTGAACGGACACGAAATGAACTTGTTGTAAGTCAAGGGTTACCTGTATTCAGCTTCTGCTTTCTATACCCCTCTTGAGTATTTATTTATTTCCCTGTTTTCTGTCATTTCTAGAGGGTCAGTTCTTTTAAATTTATCTACTGTGTATATTTTACACCATACTTTAGCAGCTTGCGTCATTTTGATTTCTCTTTTCTGGCACTTGACCTGTGACTTACCCCATTACTGTGCAAACCACAGGCTTGGCTTAGTGTCATGCATCAGACATTTATATTTCCAGCCTAGGCATTTCTTGTACCCCTTTTGCTGATCTCTGCTGTTTTAAGTTGTCTCTCATTCTGAATATTTTAGGAAAGGCAATCGTTTTTGGCTCATTTGAGACATTTCTGCTGTTCCTGCAGAATATGTTTAAATCTGGCAAGATTATGACAAGATGCCATAACTCACAAAGGTACACATCTTGGGGTGGGATTCTTTTCGTTTGATTTGGGGCCCTGTCCAGAGGCATCCTTCTGGACATGTGTTGTCTGCATGCAGGCCTCCTGTATCAGTGACACAGGAAATTTGGTATGTTCTTATTGGGCTAAGCCCTTTAAGTGGGAGAATGGCCAAGAACCCACAATGTTCCTGTGGTGCACCGTAACAAACGATAATGCATATGCGGTAGTTCAAGAATGTCTCCTCAGGAAATTTAAAGGCACCTGGGATGATCTCACTTGCAGCCATACCAAAAGCTGTTAGATGGTTAGCTTCCTTCCTGGTTAGATATTGAACTATAACCTCTATCCCATTGTGATTCTATGGCACTATATTATGGAGATTTTATTATTTCATCTTAATTTAATATTTTGTTTTATTTAAAGTTATATTTGTATATCATGATTGCATGACTTCTGTAGATGCCATATGCTAAATAAATAAATAAGACCAAAAGAGTATAGTTTTAATTGTTAATCAGTGGGCTGTCTTAATACAGTTGTTTAGTTTTATATATATATTTGTTTCTGTTCTGCACTATCAGGCAAGGTCAGGCAAATGCCTATGACAACCTTGGCTGCCCAGCAGGGGGAAGAGAGGGGAAACCAGCCTTCACAAGCAGTGGGACAGTCTGTGTGCACACACATGCACACTGAGCAGCCACTCACATTGCCAGGTTTCAAACAGGTGACGGCCTGGTAGTGGGCCGCAGCCCAGGGATTGAGGATCCCTGCCCTATGACATCTGGACCCCAAAATGGAACTCTTGCCTAAAACAGCACACATAGACAAGAAGTTTGACAATTAGGGTTTACTATTTCTACGTCCGCTATCCGCCACCTGATGAGACTAACCACTGCCGAACTTTCATTTCCATCAAATGAAATGCTAAACCAATGACAGCATTACTAGGTAAAGCAGACCAGGAAATCAACTCCAAAGAAAGATTAAAACCGAAATTGGCTATAAATAACACAATCTTGCAAATCTGATGGTGCTGTATCTCTTGCGATTTCAATGTACCAGGAGGTGTCTGCTTGAGCCATTTCCAATTGTTATTTTATTTATTTATCTGATTATTTATATCCTGCCTTTATTGTTTTTTACAAATAACTCAAGGCTGTGAACATATCCAATACACCTTCCTCCTCCTCCTATTTTCACCACCACAACAACCCTGTGAGGTGAGTTGGGTTGAGAGATAGTCCAGCTGGCTTTCATGGCAAAGGCTGGACCAGAACTCATGGTGTCCTACTTTTAGGACTTATAATGTTGATCACATTAATATTGAAACGGATAGGGGAAACACCAATCAAAATAAAATGTAACAGGAGTATAGTTGAGGCTAGACGCGAGGAGTGGGGAAAAAGGCTTACTAACTCAGACGTTTTCAAAGACTAATACTTAGTATTGTATACCAGGTGTCATGATGATTGCTGCATAATAGGTTTTTTATGCTCAATGTTGATTGTTTTAATAAAAGAATTTTTATAATTTAAAAAAAAATATATTTCAGCCCCTTTTGCCTGGCTAAAAGTTCTCTCATATTTCCATCAGAATCACCATCCTTACTTTCTGCAGCCAACCACTCTCTCTTGCTTTAGCAAACCTTGTGCTCTTATTGTCTCTTCATAAGCTACCAGTAAAAAGGAATGTAGCCCTTTATGTGGCTACCTGCTGGTCTTGATAGTACCCTTGAATACAGATAGGAGCAATCCAATCGAAAGCTGTGCAAATGATAGGTATACAAACTGCACTTACATTCCACGCTGCAGAGCTTCATTAGTCTATACCAGGGTTAGGCAACCTTGGCTCTTTTATGATTCGTGAACTTCAACTCCCAGAATTCTGGAGCCAGCTTGGCTGGCTCAGGAATTCTGGGAGTTTAAGTCCATGAGTCATAAAAGAGCCAACATTGCCTCACCCTGGTCTATATGGAGTGGCTCTTCTAGTTGTGTTCCAGGAATTTGTCAAGAACCCTGATGTACACTTTCTGTTTTGGGACATTCTCTCTGATGCTGTTATGTGATGGAAGATGAGCAACACATACAGTAATCAGGAAAGCAGGGAAATGCATTTGCTATAGCTAGGGCTGCAAAAATCATGAGAACCACCTGAAGGCAGCAAAGATGATTCCTGATAGATATGAGGCAGTAATGATTTCCTTTCTTGTTCATATAACTTTATTAAGAAAGATAAAAATTAACCAAAAAAACCCTAATATTTAGAATGAGGGGAAAAAAGAAGAAAGAAAAAAGGCAAAGAAAAAAAGTGCAGAAAAAAAGAAAGACAATATAAAGAAGCTTCCAATTTACGGAAGTTAGTTGACCTCTTCCTCTATGATTCATTTTTTACCCCAATAATTTTTCACTTGTAGAACAGACCCTTTCAGAAAGTTATGGGAAACCCCTTAAGTGCCCTGCAGCAATGAGGATCATCCAAGAGCAAGACTTCTCATAAGCAAACAGCACTCAGAAAACTCTCTTTTCAAAATCATGCAGGTATATGTTTCCAATTTTTCAATACTAGCCATGTGTCTCCATCATTCTTTGAAGGATTTTGAAGAACTCTTTGATAGAGGACAGGCCTGTCTTTGAAAATGTGCCTTATTTGAAGGACCAGTTAGAATATGGTTAAAAAAAATAATAATCTTTAAACCATGTCTTCTTAAAAGAGAAAGCATAAGGAATAAGAGCAGGCAAATCTTAGAAGTTCCCTACCAGCTCTTAGCATCTGCAACACAGACCGTACAGACATGTAGACCACCTACTTTTAATTTTTCCCATCATGTATTGCATTCCTATTTAAATTATAGGAATGTCTCTATATTTCCATCTGGATAATAGTAAAGAATAATAGGATTTCGACTTGGTAAGTTCTTTTACCTCCTGGATAAAGGAATATAAGCAAAACAATAGCAATTACATAATTCTTGACTTACAACAGCTCATTTAGCACTGAAAAAAGTGACATGACCATTTTTCACACTTAGACTGTTGCAACAACCCTATGAGCGCCAAAGAATTGAGGCCTTTGAACTATGGTGCTGGAGAAGACTTCTGCGAGTCCCCTGGACTGCAAGGCAATCAAACCGGACTGCTCTTTAGAAGGCCAGATCCTGAAGCTGAAACTCAAATACTTTGCCCATCTAATGAGAAGGAAGGACTCACTGGAGAAGAGCCTGAGGCTGGGAAAGATGGAGGGCAATAGAAGAAGGGGACGACAGAGAATGAGGTGGCCGGATGGAGTCACTGAAGCAGTAGGAGTGAGCTTAAATGGACTCCAGAAGATGGTAGAGGACAGGAAAGTCTGGAGGAATGTTGTCCATGGGGTCGCGATAGGTCAGACACAACTTTGCAACTAACAACAACTGCTTGGCAACTGGTTCATATTTGGTTTCAGTGTCCTGGGATCATCTGATCCTCTATTGCCACCATCTGACAAGTAAAAGCCAATGGGGAAGCCAGATTCACTTAACAAACATGTCAATAACTTAACAACTGAGGCAAGAAAGGTTGTAAAATGAGGTAAAATTCACTTAACAAGTATCTCACTTAGCAACAGAAATGTTGGGCTCAATTGTGATCATAAGTCGAGAACTACCTGTATTATGTATATTGAAATCTATATGTTGGGGGGCAGGGATGGGGTAAGGTGTACATCTGGGATCTTCAAACTTGGCCCTTTTATGACTTGTGGACTTCAACTCCCAGAATTCCTCAACCAGGCACGCTGGCTGAGGAATTCTGGGAGCTGAAGTCCGCAAGTCATAAAAGGGTCAAGTTTGAAGACTCCTGGTGTACATGATCACCTTGCTACCTATTAACTGTTGGAGGGGAGGGGAAGGGAGGCGGAGAGGGTTAAGGAAGTCTTCACCAAACTCTGAACACACAACCAGAACTTTGTATACAGAGAATTCACTGGGCCATCCCTAGCATGTTCAGGTAAAAGATGCTGGACTTTCACTAATGCCCTGTAATGTGCCACAAAGTAGATATTACTGGGCAAGGCAGACAAACATTCCAAGGTAGAAAGCTGCTCCTAATAAGGAATTCAGGTAATTGTGTCTATGGAAATAGCCATGTCAGAAAGAACTTTTTAATCAAGAGCTGTGTTAATTGGACCAATCTCTCTCAAACAACCCAAAGCAATGAGGATGGAAAAAGAAAACTTCAAAAAAGGGTAATATTTTTTTCTTTTTTTTTCCAGACTAGTATATCTAAAACCATGATATTACAGCCTTCAAAAAAAAAATCACGGTTGAATACAGTTTGGGGATTTAATCCAAAAGCAATATTGTGCGGAGAGTATAATCTACACTCAGATTCTAGATGCTATTCTAAAGTCTTGTATGAATGGAGTGAATGGAGTCCAATGGTGGAAAAAAGGGATATTATTCTTATCATTGGTGAACTGCGTTTCTTTCTCTCTGAAATAAGACAAATATCACATGATTGCAGCGTGACAACACATCTGGCCTATTCAGTGAATTCTGCCTGCCATCCCTTGTTGCCCTCATCCCACTTTCCCAGATTCCTTGTGTTATGGGAGGCACCTTTCTTGAGAAGCTCCCTCTGCAATGCTGGCTGACTTCTTGTCTCCTCTCCGGAAACACCCCTGGCACAAAGAGAAGGGCTGATGATAGCCTGCTGAGTGACTTGTTGCTGTAAGAGGAAGCGATAACATCCATGAGTTCTGAGCCGAGTTCTGAACCATGCCTTCTTTTGTTGCAAGTTTCTCATTTGTAAGGAAGAAGCAAACGTAGAAGGAAAATTCAGAGGAAGTGCTGGTTTATGAGACTTCTTAGACCTATTATGCGTGTGGAAATGTCATCTGGCAGGCACCATCTTCTATTAATAATAACAGTACCAATAATAAAATTTACAGTAGCTCTTTTCCAAGAGCCACCGGTTCTTAATTCAGTAGAGACCCCATCCAACCACCTGTATAGCCTACAATGGGGTCCTATTAGCAGACTGGCATTTCCTTTCCTTAGGAATTTAAATGAGACCTGAGATCAGCTGTGACATTTTCAGTGCGTGTATGAGCATAGCAGAACCAAAACCATGTCCAGGAAATAGGATTGAACTTTTGAACAAGAATCATAGAAGGCCAAATTTTCTCTAAAGTGATCAGTGAGCTTAATGAGACACATTTTTTAAAAAAGTCACAATTTCAAAGATGGTCGGATGGATTGTACCATGGCTGTCCAACCTTTTGGCTTGTCTGGGCTCCATTGAGTGAAGAGGGTCTTGGACCACATATAAAATATATAATATGGTTAAATGAGCCCTGATGGTGCAGTGGTTAGAATGCACTATTACAGGACAATTCTGCTGACTGCCAGCAGTTCGATTTTCACCGGCTCAAAGTTTGACTCAGACATCTATCCTTCCAAGGTCGGTAAAATAAGGACCCAGATTGTTGGGGGGCAATAGGCTGACTCTGTAAACTGCTTAAAGAAGGCTCTAAAGAACTATTAAGTGGTATATGTCTAAATGCTATTGCTAAATTTATATATAATGTATATAAATCACATAATAATGTTAAGTTTACAATCTTGTTGGGCCACATTACTAGATGTCCAGGGCTGCATGTAGCCCATGGGCTTTGGGATGGACATACCTGGATGACACAATTCATACCCTGCAGACAGGGAAACTCCTGCCCTGATGACAATCAGTATTGAATAGCTCATGACTCATTGGGTCACAATTTCAGGGGTATTTCCTTACCAGGTGCCTCAATGCCTTCAACAATGGCAGAGTTTCCAATGTGCAGCCTTCACTGGAAAAGTTCTTAAAAGTTCAGGAGATATTTAGACATATATCTGCCTTGAAAATAGCCCACGTTGCACTATATAACACAGTCAAACATCAACAGTTGACCACAAGAAATATTTTATGACATTTTAGATTGTCATAAAATGTGTAATGATTACTTTTTTAATGTCATAATGTTTTATAAAATTTGCAAAATTTCAATTCTACAGCAGTTATGTGTTCTGGACATTGGACGCATTCTGTAAGTTAGTCCATTTGAGGTACCTTGCCTTGCTGAAAAAGTTTTGCCCTATGATGCATCATTTTGCCCAGTGAAAGGTTACAGATACCAGAGTTTTAGTAGTAGATTATTCTGAGTTAGATAAATACTATTCCTAAAAAGGGATTTTTATTAATTTGAACCTCCCTGAACGATTTCATTTCAGAACTCATTCTGAGTGAGTTCTCAAATTATTTCATAAATCGTATAGGTTTGAGTGATCCCTGTTCAGGTGAGTAGAATATTTTGAATTAGAGTGTTTGTTTGGGTTTGTTCCTTACAGAGACTGTGGGAGGGTGGAAGAAACAAGACAATGCTTGGAACCTGATTCAGCAGAGAGATAGAATCAGATTATTAAATATTTGGATCTATACATTAGTGAATGAATGGTCATTGAATCTTGATTTTGCAAGTAAGTAGTATCTGTTGAAGTTTTTCTTAACTCTGGGACTCCTATTCTCTACAACGGTGGTTCTTAAATGGGATAATTACCCACAAGGGAGTAATTTGGATATATCGTAGGGGGTAATGGAGCAATTTGTAACTGCTTGTTTGTAAGTGGAAGATTCAGATTGGGATTGCAGCTGCTGAGATGCTGGTGTAAAACAACTGGAGTTGTGGGTATTTTTTTAAATGAGGGTAAAGAGATTATCCAAGGCCAGGAAAAGGTTAATTGAGTCAAACAGGTTAGGAACCACTGCCCAACAGATACTAGAAACAGAAATGGGAGTGGTAAGGACCTAAGGATGACATACAGTGAAAAATAGAAAATGCAGCATACTCTCTGAAAATCCTTACATTTGCAATGTTTTCCCTATTCTTAAACATTTCTAAAGTTTATTGTCAGTAAACACATCTGGTGTTCAAAGGTCTGTGCAGTAGGATGAAATTATTACTGTACAGTAGTTTGGTCATTTATATTTTGTTTTATATTTATACGCCTGCGGTTATTTTAGTTTAGTCTGGTATTTATAAAGTTAATAAAGTTAATGGCTTTGCCAATAAGAATTTAACCAAGAAAAAATGTCAGCTGACTTTGATTTTAGTGTTTAGTGTTTACACAGAGGGAATATAGAGATCATCCCTGTGTATACCAATAGCACTTGGACTTGTATACCATTTCATAGTGCTTTTACAGCCCACTCGAAGCCATTTACAGAGTCAGCCTATTGCCCCCAACAATCTGGCTCCTGATTTTATTGACCTTGGAGGGATGGAAGGCTGAATCAATCCTAAACCGGTCAGGACTGAACACCTGACAGTGACATGCAGAGTTAGCCTGCAATACTGCATTCTAACCATTGAGCCACCATGGCTGGTATATATGGTGAACATTTCTAGTAACCAGTATAAATAGGTACCATATTTACCTTCTATATATTTGTATACAAGTAGTCCTCACTTAATGACCAATCACTTAACAACTATTCGAAGTTATGATGGACTTCCCTAGAGCTACTTCAGACCTGTTTTCAAAGTTCTACAGCCACACACACACACAGAGTCACAGAATAGCATAGTGGGTGTTTGGCAACTGGCCCATATTTAATCAACAAGGCTGACTCAGCCTTCCATCCTTCCGAGGTCGGTAAAATGAGGACCCAGATTGTTGTGGGGCAATAGGCTGACTCTGTAAACTGCTTAGACAGGGCTGTAAAGCACTGTGAAGCGGTATATAAGTCTAAGTGCTATTGCTATTTACAGCCATTTGCACATCTCATGATCATATGACCACGATTTTCAGAGTTTTTTGTTGGCTTCCATTATTTACTTCCAGTTTTCTGGAAAAACACAAAACAAAACCAACAACCTTCTCAATGGATAAAACAGACTCATTTAACTATTGCTACATTTGCTTAACAACCGGTGTGTCTGTTTAACAACTGCTGCATTTGCTTAATGACCACTGGAAAAAGAGATTGTAAAATCAGGCGCAGTCACATGATAACCTAGTTAATGACCGACATGACTTACAACTCTAATTCTGGACTCAGTTATGGTGTTGTAAATTGAGGAGTACCTGTAAACCCCCCTCCCCTTCTAAATGTGTGTGCCTACCAGACAAGGAGAGTGGGCTACTTGGAAACCAAAGGCTGCCTGTATAGCTGCCTCTCTGGAGCTGAGAACAGCTGGAACACCTGCCTTTTGACCCTTGGTATACACATGCTTGACCTGGATGGCAGTAGTGATGAAGCCAGCCCATGGAATGAAGCCTTTTGCCATTTCCATTTCCCACTTTCTACTACAGCAGGAACTCGAACACTCACTCCCTCGCCTCTCTTCATTTATATTAACAGGATTATAATATTAATAAGTCTGTTTATTTTACCCCGTAATTAATAAGAAAAAAAGAAGGCAGATGAACAACTTGCCTGCCTACTGCTAATTAAGGTGGTGTTATAAGGATGGCATTGACACTGTGGGGAGCCTGGACGCCTGTGATGTTTAATGAATGCTATACAACCCGTAGTGTTATTTAATTTAATAGGAGAATTAATATCAGGATGAAAAGAAATTGCCTCTGCTCTGCAGATGGGAGCGGGATGCAACATTCATCTTGCTTTATTCCATGCATCAACCCACCAAGTGAGCCTCTTAAAGGCTATTTGATTACGCAGTAATGGGCATATTGGCCTTGGTGGCAGGAAGCAGGAGCAAAGGCCTGTGCACCTTTGATAGCAGAACAAATGAAATACACACGTAACCCTTCACCCAGTGCAATCCACTGATAAAGTTCCCCAGTCTTAATTCGATCTGTAAAGATTAGCCCAGCAATAAAAAGTATTACAAGGCTGACGTCCATGGAGTCTCCCAGGGCATTTGACAAATGGCTTTATGACAGTAATAGGAGAATTAGAATGCAACATTAAAATCTGCACTGTTTAGTTGAGCTAAACTTCACAAAAGAGCAGCCCAGACCCTGGGCAGCTCTTCAGATTCTGCAGAGAAGCACTACAGCCTTTTCTCAAGAGTCACATCAAAGTGGAAGTGAGACCAGTATGCCAATAAATAACAAGGTCTGATAAAAACCTGGGCTGCCTCTTTATTTATTTAGTATGTCTGTTATCACTGTGTGCTGAGCTTCCCTGGTCTGGTATGGAGACGCTACATCTTCCCACAAAGCAAAGAGATTTTAGAGTGGTTTTACGGCATGCTTTGATAGGTGTTCCATTGGGCTGCGGATCATCTTAAGTGATGCTAATTTTTAGATGAATACCATTTTCAGAGCCTAACCTGACTTCAGAGCTTTTTATAAAGTAATCGTTTGACGATTCTCACATGATATTATCCACCAAATGACTCCATTTATGCCTTTGGTATTCAGTGGCTACATTAGATGTCCTGGGGTAGATCTGTGACATTGGTTAAATTGCTGTATTTGGGAAACAGCACCTGAATTAGTGTTTGTATACAAATGTGGCTAGGTTTATTTATTTTATTTATTTATTAGACTTATAAGCCGCTCTTCTCCAGGTTGAAGAGGGACAAAAAGCACAAAAAGGAATTGAAAGTTACTTCCTAACACACCACCATCCTTTAACATTCCTATTAAGCATCACTGGCCCAGTGGTTACATGCAGATCTCTGGCCAGTATCTTATCATTCATAAACAGGTAGTCTCAGTGGTGGGATTCAAATATGTGAACAACTGGTTCTCTGTGTGGATGCCGCTTCCGGAAGTCCATTCTGGGCCTGGGCAACAAACAACAAAAAAAAAATAGCTACTGGTTCTGCCGAAGTGCTGCGAACTGGCTGAATCCCGCCACTAGGTAGTCTTCAAGTTATGGCCATAATGGAGCCTGTCCATTTTGGTTATAAGTTGTAATGATTATAAAATGATTTTATGGGGTTTTTTGCGACAGTTATTAAGTGAATATGGTAGTTGCAAGTTTGAACACTATGAAAACTGCAGTCGTTAAACAAACACCGCATTTGTTAAGCAACTCCGCTATTTGCCATGGTGTGGTTTTGTCGAAAACTGGTCATGCTGGTTTTCAGCAAAATTGTCATAAAATGTGGTCACATGACTGCTGGACTCTGCAAATGGCCATCAATATGGCCACATTGCTGAGTGCACAAAGTCTGGTCACATTAAGGTGAAGCGAGTGACAGAATTTCGGAACGGGGTCAAAACTACCCTTTTCAGAGAGGCAGGATCTTCAAACAGTCACTAAATAACTGGTTGTAAGTCAAGGACTATCTGTATTTGATGTGGATGACCTGAAGCTGATTCCACTAAAACCCAGTAGATGGGAAAGACAACATTCTGCCAGCCCCAGCAAGTCCTTTGATGTCTTTTCATCTACAATGACTTCTTCACATATGATGGGAGAGGTTTCAGATGATGTGAATCAACCTGCAATATGAGCACAGTGTTCAGAAGCACAGTGACATCAGATAGCAAAAATGCAAAGAACACACTCTGTTCAGCCATTTTGAAGAGTTTCCCCTTTAAGAAATACCGTATATAAACTGAAAAGTACAAAAGCAAGAAAAAAAGGTTATAGTTAAGAATGGTCCCCAGAATGCTTATTCTATATAAAGGGAAGTGGGTTTTTTTTTCCGTAGTAGAACCATCCAGAACTTTGCCACCATAGAATTCTGATATCACATTCCCAGCAGCTTTTGTTACAGGCAAAGAAAGAAATCTAATATAGAAAGATAAAGCAGAATTTGCTGAAGGAAAAACAATAGAACTAAACAATAGACAGAAAAAATGGGAGGGGGGGAGAGACAGCCAGTTTATTTTAAAAGGATATTTTTTTATTCCAGAAGAAATTTATGACCTGATGCTCAAAATAACCACCAGGAATATACAGATAAAATGCAAAATTATAAAACACTATACATAATCAGATTAAAACATAGCTAAAGCATGTGGATTAAAACATTCTAATAAGAGAAAAATTAAGAAGCAACTATGAAAATCAAACTTCCTTTAGAAACAAGGCAGCTTAAAATTAGAATTCCAATTATATTGTAGCTTCTCTTCAGACCATACAACTCTTTCCCCATTCCCTGATCTAAAATTCTGATTCAGAATGCCTGTCAGAAATATAAATACTCTGGCTCTAACTAATCTGGCTTGTTTTTCCCCCGCACCTGGTGTCTCATGTTGCAGGAAGATTCCAGCTGAATATTAGGAAAAGCTGGAAAAGTCAAAAGGAGTTTGATGTGGAACCAATTACCCAGAAAAGTGATGGGCTCTCCTTTTCTGGATGTATTTAAATGCAGGCTGGACAGCCATCTGTTGCTTTAATTTGGATTTCTATAAATAGTGGTTGGACTCAACCATCTAAATGGCCTCCTTCCAACTCTTGTGATTCTGGGCAATTGAGACAAGGGTCTTGCCTGAAGATACACTACCTACAGCAGGGGTGTCAAACTCGCAACGTCACGTGACCTGTTGCGACATATCACGACGTCTTTTCCATTGCTGGCAATGAGGTGGGCGCGGTTTCGGCATGACGCATCCGGCCCATAGGCCGGCAATTTGACACCCCTGACCTACAGCTTCTAGCTGTTAGCACTGAGAAGCAGCTTGGAAACAACCTGTGATCATCTTTGTTGCCTCCATTCTTGCATGCTGAGAACAAAGCTAGAAGCATTGATGCTGTTATCTAGCTGGGTAGTGAAACACCTGCAAGAAAACAACAAAGCTCAGAAAACACCAAGGACCCCACAGTTCAACCCTGATCTATAGATATTCTCTTCTATCTGACCATATTCTATCCTGAACTGCTACACAGGTCTGAAATTCCCTTTAACTCCACTCCACACAGAGAAGGATGAAGAAAAATGACATCAAAACCCCAAACCATAAGGCAGCTTTTTTCCTGTTAATGATCCGGCCTCCCAACATATGTAAAGTGTATAGATCAGACACATGTAAGAGAACTGAGGTTGTTCAATATACAGTAGTGGCCAAAATTGTGGAAATCTTTTGGGAAAAGTATACAGTATGAATTATTATTATTATTATTTATTTAACTTCTATGCCGCCCTATTCCGGAGAACTCAGGGCGGCTCACAACATGATAGAAATCACAGTAAAAATACATGAATATAAAAACCCCTAAGTTAAAAAAGAAAAACCAATCATTCCACAAACATACACACAAACATACACTGGCTAGGGGCAAGGTGTTAGCTGCCCCAGGCCTGCCGGCAAAAGTATGTTTTAAGCAATTTACGAAAGGCGGAGAGGGTGGGGGCGACACGGATCTCCGGGGGAAGTTGGTTCCAGAGGGCCGGGGCCGCAACAGAGAAGGCTCTTCCCCTAGGCCCCGCCAGGCGACACTGTCTGGCTGAATGCCACCTTTGGTTAAGTTTCCACCTATTTTTCTTCTAATTTCTTTATAACTGCAGCCTGTTCACTTAATAATACTATTTTACGTCACTTTCTGGACAACCAGTCAACTCTTTGCATCATTATTTTAATTTTATTACATTTTACAAGCTCACTAAATGAAAGGACACAAAAAAACCCAACCAACTTGATAGCGATCACATAACACACTGACATATGTCCTCCTCTCAGCTTTAATACATGATATCAATAACTGAATCTTACGGTGATCTGATTGGCTCATTGCCAAAACAAGATGACACCTGATTGGCTCTCTAAACACTCATGCTCATTGGCTACAATCAGATGAAGAAAAGCTACCTGATATCAACCTAAGCAAGTTGCGCTTCCTTTTTCTGGTTATTTGGCTATAACTTTTCATAGAATACAGTTCAGATAATTGAACAAAGTTTGTTGCATTACATTCTTGATTAAATTATCTTTCTATTGATATATAATTTTATGGTACTATTCCAAAATAAAGTGGTGTTATTAACCATCAAACCTCAAAAATACACTTTTCCCAAAAGGTTTCCACAATTTTGGCCGCTACTGTATCTGGAGAACTCCAGTAGAAGAAGGCTATGGAAAGCTGTGGAAGGTCAATACTACCACTTGAAGTTGTATCCAGTTCCAGACTAGCCAACGAATGTATGGCTGCAATGATCAGTTGTTTGAACTGTAGCAAACCGGACCATTTGAATATTCCAGAACTTTCTGAAAGCCAAGGGCCACAAGGAACACATTACAACTGTCCAAGAGAGAATTCTATGGTTTCTACTCCAAAAGGGGAAACAAATTGATATCTGGAACAGTGATTTTTTTTCTGATCTAAACAAAGGTATAAAACAGAGGTGGGCAAATGTAGATTCCCCTTTACTTTACTTTAATCAGTCAATCTGCTTACAATATCTACAGGCAGTCCTTGACCCATTCAAAATTACATTTAGTGACCATTCAAAATTACATCACTGAAAAAAATGACCTATGACCATTTTTCATGCTTATGACTGTTGCAGCATCCTTATGGTCATGTGATCAAAATTAAGATGTCCTTGGGTCATGTGATTATCTTTTGCAACCTTCTGACAAGCAAAGTCAATGGGGAAGCCAGATTTACTTAACAATCATGCTACTAATTTAAGAACTTGCAGTGATTCACTTAACAGCTGTGGCAAGAAAGGTCGTAAAATGGGTCAAAACTGACTTAACAAATATCTCACTTAGCAACATAAATTTTGGGCTCAATTGTGATCATAAGTCAAAGACCTATGATCTATATTTAAGAAGGCTCTCAGTTTAAAGATTCCCCATATGCTCAGAATCCTAAGGGGGGAAAAATCTTACCTATGATTTAAAAAAAAAATCTGGACACCGGCAGCATCGCCTACACATAGTCTTTTCCTCTCTAAGGAAATGCTTTGCATTTGTAGTTTAATTTTAATAACTGTCTAAATTTGTATTTATAAACTACAGATTTCACTATGTATATTTTATCCAAATTGGTATCCCCTGGTTTTGGCAATGGATCAGTGCGAGATGTTGCCGAAAATGTGTCATCAGATCACCATGGCAATTATAAAATACAGAGAAATTTAATCCTTTTGATGTTGCTACAGTTTTAGAAAAGATTTGCTTCTCTAATCATACCCAGTAGGAGAATTAACATTTAACCAACTAGCAGTAACCCAAGATGCTTTGGGACCTGAAATGGAAGTAAATGGTATCTTAAATGCCACAGTTGATATTTCTCAAAGCCTTGATAACATATTTGGAGAATAATTTCTCCCTTCCTCTACAATTCATTGCTGTGTCCAGAATTGTTATTTTCAAAAGAATTAAAACAATATCCCACATTCTAATGGAGGTAAATTCTATTAAATCTTGAACTCATCCATTGAATATTCAAATTCAATTGAATTTTCTTTTATCTACTGCTCAGGAGTATTATGCTAATAGGTAATTGGATTAGACTCTAGAAGTTGCTTCCAACTTTGATTCTATGAAGTCATAGATAGAATGAGAAATGTGTATCAGTTGCATCTTTTAGATGTAGAAATTATTTGTTTGTTTATTTAATACTGCCTTTATTATTTTTTTATAATAACTCAAGGTGGTGAACATCTCTTACATTCTTTCCTCTTTCTTTTTTTCCCATTACAATAACAAACCTGTGAGGTAGGTTGGGCTGAGAGAATGACTGGCCCAAAGTCACCCAGCTGGGTTTTATGTCTAAAGTAGTACCGGTACTAAAACTCACTGTCTCCTAGTTTCTTACAATTACTCAGCATATGTTGGAATATTTTGCTTTTCTAAAAGTCATGGAGAATGAAAAAGTACATAACAGAAAAATAAAAGTTATGTTGTAAACTTAGAGTAAGAGCTTAATGTAAATTTATACTTATATCTGTTATAAAAGAAAATCAGAAGTCATTTCTTCATATGCTATTTCTTTTTCTTTCTGCACTTTTGGCTTTGCTTTCTTTTTCATTCTTTACTTTTTTCTTCTTTATACCTCAATTATTAGTAGTTGTTAGTTTTTAATCTGTGTTAAAATTTCAATCTGTCTCTCTGTGTGTGTATGTGTTGTCTTGTCTCTGCACTCGTCCAGAAGCATGCAGTACTACCGTAGGAACAGCTAAGATCCTGCACAGAACCCTCAACTTCCCAGGCATCTGGTAGAACAGAGGCCCCAACCTTTTGGACACCAGGGACTGCTTACATAGAGAGAGGTTTTTCCGCAGACCAGAGGGGGTGTGGTTTTGTGTGCTGCCTGCATCCTGTTGATGGAGGTTTCCTTGTTGGTGGGGATCAGTTGTTGGCATGCCGTGGCCCGGTACTGGTCCATGGACCAGGGGTTGGGGACCCCTGTGGTAAAGAACCTAAGATTGAGGAAGACACAGACCACCCATAATGATGAGAAAGGCATTAGTCCATATAGCAGACTTATAGACCAGTTACCTTGGTATCCCACAGTCACATAGGAACTTTGATAAGGGAGCAAGGAAGATAGCAACATCCCCCAAAATAAGAAATGTCCTCAAGAGCCAGCTCAGGAGAAAAACAAGGAAAAGAACAAGATCAACACATATATCTTGTCAGTCATCAAATACCCTACTGGTATAGTGAGCTGGCCAAAGAAGGATATGGAAGCTGCCAATGTGAAGACCTGGAAGTTCCTCACAATGTAAAGAGTCCATCCCAAGTCCAACGTCCAGAGACTATACCCAAACCAGAAAGTGGGCAGGTGGGATCTGGTGAGTGTCAAAGCCATTGTCTTGGATGAAACCCAAAGCAGACAGGAATATATCACTAAGACGGCCCCCAAATAGAAAATGCTAAGAAAATGCTTGAGGCAGTAGAAGATAGAGAAGGTTGATCAAGCAGAGAAAGTATCATGGCACAAGACAGACTATGCCTGGAGGTACCACCTGGATATTCCACATAGATGAAGTGGCAGACATTGGGAAATCCCACCAATAGCTGGAAAGGGCTGGACCAAAAAACAGCATTGAGGAACTAATCATAACAGCACCAGAACATGCACTAAGCACCAGATCCATAGAAGCAGGGGTCTATCACACTAGATAGGACTCAAGTGTAAAGTATGCGGAGAGTCCACAGAGACAGAGCAACACATAGTGGCAGGATGTAAGATGCAGGCAGGAATAGCATACACCAAATGGCACAACCAAGTGGCTGATACTGTGCAGAGGAACACCTTTACAAAATATGCTAGACCCTCTCAAGTCCAGATAGGAGATCCCACAGAAAGCCATGGATAATAAGAAAGCTAACATCCTGTGAGACTTCCGCATCCAGACAGGTAGACCAATCAACCAGGCATTGTATTAGCAGGCAAGGTGACAGCAATGACTATAGATGTAGCTGTGCCAAGTGACAGAAACATTACAAAGAAGGAATATGAGAAACTAAAGAATGTACAATGAATAGAGGTTTCCATCTCAAATCCAGAGCCTGAAGGAGGAACAAGAGAGGATACAAAAAGTAAAAGCCAAAATGGTCCCAGTGGCAGCAGGGGCTGTGACTCCTAAACTGGAAGATTGGCTCCAACAGCTCCCAGAACAACTTCAGAGATCTCTGTCCAGAAGAGTGCTGTGCTAGGAACAGTTAAGTTACTGTGCACACAACCCTCAAACTCTCAGGTCTCTGATAAGGGGACCAACACTGAGGAAGACACATATACACCCACAGGGATGAGAAGGGATTTCCCCCCCCCCCAATCTTATGAACAAATAACCTCATAGTAAGACTACCTGAAGAGACATTTCTTTTTTTTTTCTTCAGACATGGAACATCAGATGTGGTGGGCGAATGGAAGTAAAAGCAGTTTTCCAAGCATGGCCTACTGCAGCACCCTACAAAGGATCAGTGATTGTGTTTGATGTTCAGAGTCAGATCTGACTGCTTAAACTTAGTCCACTCCCTGGACCAAATCACTCAACTCTATCTAGCCCAGTGGTCTGTTTGTTAATGCCCCTGAGAAGATGATGAGGGGAGCAGAGATTGGTAGTTTCCTCCTGTAATAGATCTCGAGTGCCTGGCATTCAGAGCTAAGAGGTGTCATGTTGATATCCAGGCCAGAGGTGATAAGACTGTAGCAGGGGGAGTTTTAAGAAGCTAGAACTGCAACTGGTTTTGTAGCAGCTTTTGTGAAGGCCTGATAGCTGTTGCTTGAAACAGAGCAGTCAGTATTGGACACCGAGCAGTTACAAGAGCATACCTAGACAAAATAGGTCAATCCCCATTAGTATACTGGAAGTGTATAATTTCAGTCCGAATAAGAGGGCTACTTTGGAGCTGGATGACTTGAGACCAGTTGGGTTCACAGTCTAATGGAGACAGGGGAAGATGTATGGAATGGGAAGTAACATTACTGCTCTCAAGCACCAGGGGAAGCCTCTGTAGTAAGCCACTTGCAAGCTGTGGTTATAGCTTTGTCCATTGATGGAAGTGTGTGTGTGGGGGGAGTGTAAAAGGAGAAGGGTTGATGAAACATTCATTACCAAAATTCTGAGCTTGCAGTGGACCAAAGGCTCCCTTCTGACCTTTCTGTCAAGCTAGATACAACTGAGTTTTGATTTAATTCCAAGAATAGAGTTATAATTTGCTTATAGGAGACATTTCCCTGAAAATGCCTGTATTAGAAGTCTGCAGGAAGGTAGGGATGAATGCTCGCTGCTACAAAGCTGAGAAAGAAAGACCTTTGGCGTTTATAACCCCTAGTCCAGGGGTAGGCAACCTTGGCTGTTTTATGACTTGTGGACTTCAATTCCCAGAATTCCTGAGCCTGCCATGCTGAGGGGAAAGGGAGAGGTTTCCAAGCTGAGCCATGCTGGCTCAGGAATTCTGGGAGTTGAAGTCCACGAATCATAAAAGAGCCAAGGTTGCCTACCCCTGGACTAGTCCAACTTTAGAGGGCTCGCCCTACAGAAACTGCTCTTTGCCCCTTATTGGGCTTCTCAAAGGCAGTGAAGGCCTGGCTCTTCCCTCAGGCACCAGGGCCAGCATGTTCATGGATCTAAGGATGCTAGTGGTATATGGTTCATGGGTATGATATTTTTTTAAAATTGGGGGCTCAACTTCCTTTCTTTTTCATTTCAGTTCATTTAATAACTGTATTAGAGACATGGTGCTGCAGTGGTTAGAATGCAGTGTTGCAGGCTACTCCTGCTGACTCCTGGCAGTTCGGCAGTTTGATCCTGACTGGCGCAAGGTTGACTCAGCCTTTCATCCTTCCAAGGTTGGTAAAATGAGGGCCCAGATTGTTGGGTGCAATATGCTGACTCTGTAAACTGCTTAGAGAGGACTGTAAAGCACTGTGAAGCAATATATAAGTGCTATTGCTATAATATTTTTATTCTTGTTCTCCACCCAACGTTTCCCTGGAGAGATGAGCAGCCACATAAATTTGTTTAATAAATGAACAAGCAAATAAAATATTTATGCTACATAAAGACTTAGCTTAGTCCGTTTGCTACATATTTGTAGCATGTGTTTTTGGATAGCTTATTAACTCTTAAACTGTAGAAGACCAGCAAATCTAAACATAGCCGAGAGCTGTTTGAAAACAGCCTTACTTTGTCTCTTGGATGCCAATCAAATGTCTGCAGTGATTGCAACTTATGAGACTTCTAGACCAAGAAATTTGACTGCTCTAGAATCCAAGTTAGTCAAAGCTGTTATGCATGCACATTTATTCTCTCCATGATCAATTCCTGCCTGCAGACTAAGATGTGACGAAGAAGCCATGTCCCCTTTCATCCAGTGGACTGAAGAGCTGCCTGTACTAGCCATCTCTGAGTGGATTGCCTATAGATGTAGACTTGGCCCAGACAAATATAATAACGTTTGGTACTCATTTATACAAAACACAGTAGTTTTAAAAATATGATAGTTATAAAAATGTATATGTAGAGTGGTACCTCAGTACTCAATGCTAATTCATTCAGGGAGGTGTGATGAGTATATCAAACAAATGTTTACATAAAGAATAATGTGGTGAGTCACAAGGCAGATGACACCGACAAGTTCTAGCTTGTGCGTTGAGTACCAAACAAACAATGAGTACCGGGACAAAATGTTTGCGTCAAAATGCATTGAGTATCAAATTCAATGAGTTTCAAAGCAGCTGAATACCAAGGTACCCCTGTACTTGATTAATTGCATGAGATAATGTAGTTGCAACTACAACTAAAATAATATATTTAAGCTTTTTACTTTTCTTTTGTTGCATTTCCTCACTTTTTAAAAAACACTTTCTATGTTTGTGTGTGTGTGTTTTCTTTTTTTAAAAACAATGTATTTTTTTCTGGGATTTCCCCCCCTCATTTCTCTGCCATAACACTATCTCTAAAGCAATAAAAGATTAATTTTTTAAAAAAATGTGCTGGCGAGGCCATTCTTTGAGCCTCAGCCCTACTAGCAGTAAAGTTGGACAGTGTCAAGTGATGGCCCTGATTAGTTGGCATACCATATTTTCAAGCATGGAACACCAACCATCACAACTGTGCTTGTGCAGCCAAGTAGAGGACTCTGTGCTCTTTCAGAAAACATTCCCTTTAGTCTTGGCAGCTTGAGTGGGTAAAGGAGGAGCACATTTTGACGGAAGATTCTCCCAGGTAAAAGGAAAGTATAGGTTTAGCCTACTGACAAAACTCATCCTTTGTCTGCCTATATGCAAAGCCTTCCTACCCATCCAATAAGAACTGAGTTAGGATGGACAGATTGCTAAATTTAGGGTTCCCCATTATAGGTCTGCAAAGTTCTACTCTCTGGGATTTTTTAATCAAATGGCTGAGAGGCTGAATTGATGCCCAAAACTGGAAGAGTCCAGATCCAAATTACACATGTGATAAATCCAATAATTCACTATTGTATTGAAATTACAGAATAACATGTTTTATGATGCCTGAGAGGGTCTATCTGCCTTCCTAGTTCTAATGCAGGCTGGGCAGAAACTGGTATTATATGAAGAGCTAATTTTAATCTGTAGGAGTACTATAGCATTGTTTTATTTAGGAGGAGCCATTGGAACATGGATCAGGAATCAGAAATTATGTAATAATTCAGAGGTGTCCAACCCTGGCAACTTTAAGACTTGTGGACTTCAACTCCCAGAGTTCTCACCCCATAGTTGCATGGCTGGTTGGGGAATTCTGGGAGTTGAAGTCCATAAGTCTTAAAGTTGTCAAGGTTGGTCACCCCTGATGTAATGGTACTTACAGCAGATTCCCCCTCCTCATTTTCTACAAACACTTGTCCCTTGCTGATGGTGGAGTAATTTGGGGAAGACCCTATTTCTGCAAGGGCTGATGAATTTATTGTTTTCACAGCTGTAGAAACTGATTGTTTAATGGTACATGATGAGAAACCAAGAAGCAAGCAATTGAGGCTGCCTCATTGTGACTATCAATTGCCAGGATGTCCAAATCTTAGATTATCGTATTTGTATTTCAGGATACTCAGAAGAGCAAGCTGTTTCACCTAATTTGTGGCAGGTAGTACAGTTTGCAAAATGCTTTTTTGTTTGTTGTATTTTTTGCCTGCCTTTTCACTGAGATTGGGGTGTTTTTTTCCCCTCTTCTGCCCATTCATGGCAGAAATCTACCCTGCAACTTCTGTTTTGCCTCAATGTCCCCTTGACATTGTCTTGATTCCCAGCACATGAAAGAAAACAGGCTTACATCAGCTGTACTAGTGCTAGAATGGTATTCTTCCCTTGCTCTAACACTGTCAAAGGGCAGTCTAAAGATATATAAAATCTCTTAGGACTTTGCTCCCTTGCCCTATTTTCTTAGAGGCAGAAGAGGGTTTGGCAGTCAGAATATCTGCAAAGACTTTTGCTGACTCAAAGATGGGTCAATCTTTGCTATGGAGGGTCACAAAAATGCAAAGTGGCTTACATGCAAGCTGCCCATCCCCACAATCCTTATCAGGTAGGTTAGGCTGACAGAGAAAGAGAAGAAAAGCTTCTCTCAAAGTCACTCCGTGAACTCTGGATTCAGGAGGGTACTTCAACTGGGCCTTTCTGATTAAGGGGCACCACATTTATACTGCACCCTCCTTTAGTGACTTTTAATAAATGTAATAATTTATATGTGCTTCGTGTGCCAAAGCAAATTAAGATTTGTAATAAAAAAGCACGAAAAGATATATATTTAAAAGCAATATTCAATAGTAGTTTTGAATAATCAATAATAGTATTGAATAATAGTATATCCAATTAAGCATAACTTTGTACCATATAATATCAATCTAATTAACTCTCAAGACTCTTTTTTCCACTATGTATTCAAAATGGACTGTGATTTAATAGAGAGAGGGGTGTGTGTGTGTGTGTGTGTGTGTGTGTATGCATGTATCTATTTTTGTGTGTATATAAATATGTGTGTGTGTGTGTGTGTATACATATATATGGGTGTGGGTGTATATATACAAACACAGAGAGACACTTTTGAGAGCAGGCAACACAATTTAATTTTTAATGTGTGCCAGTGTGTACACAGAAAAAGTGACAATAAAGGTTATGCTATCATATTCATCTGAATGATAGGGAAAAGAAAGGAAAAATTGTATTCCGGTATTCACAATGGGAAGGCCTAGGTCAGGGGTAGGCAACCTTGGCTCTTTTATGATTCATGGACTTCAACTCCCAGAATTCCTGAGCCAGCAGGAAGTCCACGAGTCATAAAAGAGCCAAGGTTGCCTACCCCTGGCCTAAGTGATAAAAATAATTTCTCAACAGGTGCCTAAAAGAGGTATGTAGTAGCTGGGAGCATGCCAGAGTGCAGACGCCACTATAGAGAAGTCCCAACTCGACAAAATAACATCAGCAGAAATAGAGGATGTGACATGAGAAGGTACACAACAACTGTTCCAGTCTTTTTAGAAATAAAATATAATAATCGCAGACATTTTAGCTCTGGCAACAAGATGCCCATGCAACAGTAAGTTATCTTGAGGTTAGTTTACTGCAATTCACTTTATTTTATTATTTATTTATTTTATTTATATCCCACTTTTATTATGTTTACAAATAACTCAAGTTGGCAAACACATCCAATGCACCTCCTCCTCCTCCTCTTGTCTCCGTAATAACAAACCTGTGAGGTGGGTTGCACTGAGACAGAGAGTGACTGGCCTAAGGTTACCCAGCTGTCTTTCATGGCTAAAGCGAGGCTAGAGCTCATGATCTCCCGCTTTGTAGGAGCTGTGGTGGCATAGTGGTAAGAATGCAGTATTGCAGGCTAATCCAGCTCGCTGCCTAGAGTTCTATCCTCACCAGTTCAAGGTTGACTCAGCCGTCCATCTTTCCGAGGTCGGTAGAATGAGGACCGAGATTGTTGGGGGGAGGCAATATGCTGATTCTGTAAACATCTTAGAGAGGGTTGTAAAGCACTGTGAAGTAGTATATAAGTCTAAATGCTATTGCTATTATAGCCTGGTGCCTTAATCACTAGACCAGCGGTTCTCAACCTATGGGTCGCGACCCCATTTGGGGTCGAATGACCGTTTTGCGGGGGTCGCCGGACACCGCGGTCCGCCATTTTGTGTTTTTTTGTTTTTTTTGTCGCGCGCGCGCCACGCATGTGCAGATCGCCCCGTTGCGGTCCGCCATTTTTTTTTGTTTTTTGTTTTTTTCGTCGTGCGCGCCGCGCATGCGCGGTTCGGGCCATCGCGCGCCGTGCATGCGCAGATCGGCCCATCGCGGTCCGCCATTTTTTTTGTTTGTTTGTTTTTGTTTGTTTTTTTTTCACCCCGTGCGCGCCGCACATGCGCGGATCGGCCCATTGCGGTCCGCCATTTTGTTTGTTTTTTTTGTTTGTTTGTTTGTTTTTTTGTCCTGCGCGCGCCGCACATGCGCGGATCGGCCCGTCGCGCACGCACACGTCGGGGTCGCACCACGCATGGGCGACGCAAGTGGGGTCTCAACCTGAAAAAGGTTGAGAACCACTGCACTAGACCAAACTGACTCTCTACATGGAACTTTACATGGAGCAACCTTTGAAGTTGCAATTGGAGCAAACTGCAATTTAGGACAACACATCCATGCAAAATAACACTCATTCTGAGGTTGCTCACTGGCTACAAATAGGCTTTTGGGCCCAAACCAAAGACCTAGACATTGTATCTACCTTATCAAGCATGAATCTTCCTGTCCAGTTGGAATATTGAGAGAAGGTTTACTAAACATCTCACCATCACTTAAAGAGAAAGGACTTGTACTAGGAAGCAGATCTTCTTAGTAGTAGCCCCCACATTGTAGAACATTCTGCCCCCAGACATGCAGTTTGCTCCCACAAGTCTCATTTTAGGAAAGCTCTTAACACCATTCTATGTTGGCAGGTCTTTGGATCCCAGATAATTTTGTTTATTTACTAAGGCTAATTTGCCAGTTCAACTGAAAACAACTCTGAGCAGTTTACATCCCTAACTCCATAATAAAATTACAAGACCAATTAATACTTTCAAACCACAAGACCCAACAATAAGTCATTCTTCTTGTGCCATCATATCCATCCACTGTGATCAAGTAACATTATTCCATCAATAATCACTCAACGTTTGTCTGCCCCAGAGGTCCTCCAGAAAAGCAAAGTCTTAACTGGTTTTCAGAATAACACCATCTGAGGACATCCATCTATTACTTCTATTCAAGTAAAAGTATACATCAACTGGATTCTTATTCTAATATTTCTTATTTTACATGCAATGCATGGTTTTGCATTGCTCAGGTACACATCCAGTTCAGTCAGATTTGGGTTGTTCATCAAAGTTGTAAAATAAATAAGCCAATAAAATATTCCTTTGGGCATTCCAGCCCTAAGAATCAGACTTATAAGCAGTCAATTAGGTTTATCAGATCTGAGAGTTAAAATATTTTTAATGAGATGATATATAATTGCAATTTGAGCCAGGTACAGTACAGCATAATATAGCATGCAAATATATTTTACATTATATTATGTAAATCCTACCTGTACACCAGAGAGTTTGTTTGTTTGTTCATTCGTTTGTTCATTAAATTTATTGGCAGCCCATTTCATTTCAAACCGTTCCTGGGTGTTTCATGATGGATCTGAATCCAAGTTTCTTGGAATCTTGTCCATGATGAACTATTCCATAATATTACAAGCAGGGCATTTGTGAGGTGGTGGGGGGAGGGGAAAGTCAGAATGGTAGCAATGACTGCAGGATAGAAGCCATGCCTTCTCTTCTCCTTTCATGGTTGTCATTTTGACATGTTAACACTTCTACCAAAATAAGGAGCATTTTAAAACATTCATAGAAAAGCATTCATTACATTATACCATAATGGAATGCATTTAATTATTTAACATATGTGTACTGTTTTGCCTTTCTAAGGTTGTTTTTCATTTTAGTTATAACTAAATGCCTCAGCGAATTCAGTGCTAATCTCACAAGTAACCCAAAGAACAATTTTGAAATAGCCTCTTTTTTTCAAGATGTGGATCACATCTCAAGCAATTTAAAGTTAGAGCTAGAGCTGCTTTAATTAAATGTAATTAAAATTTGAATTAAAATTTCTTTCTGCAGTTATTCTGCTGCTCTAAGGAACCAAAATAAAATAGAAAAGTCGAGTAGAGGAAGAAGAGATTATTTTCCTTATTAACTTTAAGAGGGAGAATTACATTTACTCTCTAAACGAACAGGTTCTTGAAGTATGGAACTGCCAACAGCAGAAATTCCAGATGAAATTCTCTCGGGCAAGGAATTGTGACCTCACTTAGCATCTCCAGGAGTAGGTCTTGTTCTTTTAGCCTTAAGGGCATTCTAGGAAAGACAGTCTTGACATGCTTTAGAGCAGTGGTTTTCAACCTTGACAACTTTAAGATGTATAGATGTCAACTCCCAGAATTCCATAGCCAGTCCTGCTGGGGAAATCTACACATCTTAAGGTTGCCAAGTTGAAAAGCATTGTTTTAGAGGACTCTCAAAAAAAAAGATCAGAGATAATGCAAATGAAGTGGACTATTATTCCCATAACAATTTGCAACCAAAATATTTAAAAAGCTATTTTGTAATTCCAATGCTCAATTTGCTTTGTTTCCATTAGAATTCACAGCACCCACAATACTGGATATATCTGTACTTAAGATTGGCAGCTGTCCGTTTTTTTCCACTGAATGCACACACACACACATATATACACACACACACACACACATTCAGACAAGTACTGTCAGCTGCCACCTTATGCTTGCTTGTGCTTTGCTTGCTATGCAATGACAGATTGCCATGAACTATGGGGAGGGGGAGTGAAGGAGGGGATGCTTGGGGAAATGAAAGTAAGTGCTGTATCTCCTCCAGATGCTGCCTCAAGATCACCCTGCTGGAAGAAGGAAGCATATACCAAATTGCACTTGCTCTGACTGTTACGAAAACATCTTGCCTGAATCTGATGGGTGATACTAGCATGGGCAAGAAGAGATAGTTAAGGGAGGGAAAAGTAGAACTTAGGGATTTGGGCGCATGACTCTCTGTTCTGCCTTGGCAATACTGCAATACACTTGATCTCTAATAAAACTATACCTTTCTGAACAAATGGAGCCAAGGATTGTTTCTATTTAGAGTTTTAAGTTGTGGCAGGTCTGACAAGTACTGTCTGGATAAATTAGTATTTCTGAATAGAGCAATGACGAATAACAGCAGAAACACGCAGAGGCTTTCATTTCTAAGATGGGACTAGAACTCACCATCTCCTGGTTTCTAGGCCAGCATCTGAGCCATCAGATCGAACCGGCTCTATAGATATCAGAGATAAATTCCTTATTCCTGTCTAAGTTCACAGTTAGCCCTAGTATCATTTTGATAAAGATAGTTGCTCCAGTCTTGTGACTTCCCATAGCTGGGGAACACTTGTGCACAAGTGCTTATCTTCTGCCAACAAAGCATCCCAAGCTTAGAGAGAGTGGTGTAGACTAGAATTGGTTGATGCAAACTAATCACTTAAAGTTAGAATTCTGTTTTCTCCCTCTCATCTCCTGCTTTGAATTTATTTGGCCCTCTGCTCACTCCTCTACTATGTTTGGCACAATGCTACTCACCCTAAAAGCCAATAATGTAATGGCCATGTCCGTATCTAAGACCAGACTGAACATTCAGCGATGAATGGATTTCCAGGGACCAATCCCTTTTATTGGAAACACTATAAGGATAATAGGCTACAAGAATATAGGAGAAAAGAGGCTGTGTGTGGCTCACAAAATACACACCAATAATTATACTACTAAAGTTAGTGGTATCATTTTAACAATTAGAGAACTGACCCTATCAAATGAAAGACCATCAACCACAATAAGACATAGGAATCCAGACATTGTTCCCTTCCTCCCACCAAGTACTTACAGACTGACTGTTAACCCAACTGGAGATGATATATGGCTCCCTGCTACTTTATCACCTTCATCAGTCCATATTCCCCAATTGTTGCTACTTAGCTAAGTCTCAGAATTCTCATTCAACCTCTTTTTGCCAAGCACACTGGGAATTTAGGGACTAAGGTTCTCCTAATACATCCAGGCATGCATGAGTAGCATTTTAGCTTCCTGCTGTTGCCTTGGTTTTATGGTCTGGGAGTCCAAATAGTGTTGTTATGGATTAATAGTTCATTCCTAATTTGGGGAAAATTCTCTTTCTCTTCATGAAATAACACAGCAAGGTAAGTTTTCTTTGCCACAGGGAATCACAAGTTTCTGTACATTTGCCTGCAACAAGCAGCATTATTTCAAGATAGTGACGTAAGTGTCCTATGAAGGAACAGCTCAGATTAATAACCAGGTGGCTGAAACTGGATTATGAGGTACTCCTAGACTTACAACCACAATTGAGGCCAAAATTTAAGTGGCTATGTGAGAAATTTGTGACGTGAGTTTTGCCCCATTTTGCCCCATTTTTCTTATTACATTTGTTAAGTGAATCGCTGCAGTTGTTAAATTAGTAACACAGCTGTTAAGTGAACCTGGCTTCCCCATTGACTTTGCTTGTCAGAAGGTTGCAAAAGATAATCACATGACCGCAGGACACTGCCACCATTATAAATAAGAACTAGCTGTCAAGCTTTGGAATGTAAATCACATGACCATGGGGATGCAGCAATAGTATAAGTTTGAAAAATGGTCATAAGTCACTTTTTTTCACTGCCTTTGTAACTTTGAACTGTTGTAAATCGAGGATTACCTGTACAGTTTTAATCCCAGGCTAAGTTATGATCATTCAATGTTCAGGAAGTTGCTCTCTCTTAACCTTGAAATTTGATCTTTGAAATAATATCATGCCCACAATGGGCAATGCTAGTGGGAGGCCTTTTAGTTTCAGGGTCATATTTCCTTGGAAAAATCCATCTGCCAGGGTTAATTAGAAGTTATTCAGTTAGGTTTAAACTACAGAGGATTTGGATTATTTTAAAGTTAGTTTTATGAATTTCATTTGTGGGGCTTCTGCATTAGGGAGTTACTTTGCTTAAACAGTCATCTTACGTGTGAATTTAGCTGAGAATGCAAATGGAACGTTACATTTGCAGTGCCTTCATTTTCTTCTATAAAACAGGCTCTCCATTTCTTAGTGGGTAAACAACCGGGTGTTCAATAAGGTACAGAAGATATTGCAATTCCTAAATGTGGGGGGGGGTGGAGGAAGGAGGGAATCAAAGAATTTTGAATATTAAAGATACATGCTATTTGTCTGGATATAATCAGAACCAAAAGAATGTTTGCTTATTGATGACCTTGCAGTGATTTTGGTTAGATCAGCGCTGATGTCATTTAGTCTGTTTGCAGATTGTAGAGTCTATCACAGGCATGTCAAACTCACAACGTCACGTGATGTCACATGACGTATAGTGACTTTTTCCCCCGTTGCCGGCAATGGGGTGGGCGCGGTTTTGGCATGACGCATCCGGCCCGTGGACCAGCAGTTTGATATGCCTGGACTCTATCACATATGGTTAAAACTGTAGATTATAAAGCATATTATTAACCTTGTGATAAAAGAACAAAGAAAAGCCAGTGTGGATAGGGATTATGGCATTAACTCCTTGTTCTGGTCCCGCCTTAAGGCACAAAGTCAGCTGGGTGACTTGGGGCCAGTCACTCTCTCTCAGCTCTAGGAATGAAGCAAGGGCTTCTGAAATCTCATCAAGACAACTGCAAAGACTTGTCCAGGCAGTCACCAGGAATCAAAACAGACTCAAAGGCACCAATAAATAAATAAGAAAGATAATTATTTTGCCATATTTTAAATGTCAATTCCAGTTATTCTTAGGTTGGGTGGACGTGATTGATACTTAGAGGGGAACCCCAGAGCCCTATGTTAGACTGAGAATCTGATAACAAGCAGAAAGTAACGGTAAGACATTTCCATCGTGTTGCCAAGCAAACATTGGATATATCTGGGAGATCCCCAGGAGCCCAAGCTCCACTCATAGAAGACTTCACCTGTCATCATAAATAATGGACTTATAAGATTTGTTTGCTAGTTTACTAAGGCTTATATACCACTCAGATCCAGAGGGGGCTCTGAAAGGCGTACATTCCTTTCTTTCAGTGAGAAAATATAATGACAAAACAATATTACAACATTACAGTATAATAACGTGTAACAACTATATTAATTATATTTTTTTTTAAAAAATGATAATTTTAAAAATTATATTAATGATCATTTTTAACATTTTAAAAAACTATAAATACCAGGGAACAAGAAACATCCAAACACAAACCAAAGTGAGGGCTCCCAATTTATTTCTGCTCCCTTCTCTCATAAAAGTCCAATTTTAATGGATTTCCAAAAGCTCAGCAAAGTTGTTGGGGCTAATCTAATTTTGAGAGAAAATGGGCTGCAACTGAGACAGCTCGGTTCTTGAGAAGGCCACGTAGGTGGTAGTTCTTGAAAGAAGGGTCAAAAGTGAGCCTGCCCTATCCAGTCTTATTTTTTGGTCAAAAGCCACTGGGTCCTGAAGATATCCAGGTCCTGAGCCACGAAAGACTGTAGAGGTAAGAACCAGAATCTTGAATTATTCCACAGAAAACAATTGGCAGCTGGTGAGGCTCTTGAAATAGGGGTGTCACATGGAAGAACTTTTGACATTCCCATTCCTGCTTCAGGGCTGCATTGTAGACCATTTGAAGCTTCCTGATGGTCCTCGAGCATAGTCTCATGTACAATCCAGGTACATGAAATAGAGTAATGTTCTCTCATACAAGGAAGGGATACACATGCATGGCTGAATCACACTTTTACTGGGAGGGGAATATCTTTTGTTTAATAAACTTGTACATAATATTGCCAAATCCAGTATAGAGCCCATTTTTATTAAGCCTGAAGCTACAAACTGAAATTATGGAAACAGATGGATATTTCATTGTCACTTCAGTCAGTGCCAATTTTTTGTTTCTCCATTACTAATAAATAATTGTTCAAAGGAATATTTACTTAAAGGTAGCTGACAAAATGTCATTATCACCTATAAAGCCCTTCATGGCATGGGACCAGGATACTTACGGGACCGCCTTCTGCCACATACTTCTCTACGACCGGTGAGAGCGCACAGGGCTGGCCTCCTCCGGGTCCCGTCAGCGAAACAATGTTGTTTGGCGGGCCCTAGGGGGAGGGCCTTCTCTGTTGTGGCGCCCGCCCTCTGGAACCAACTGCCCCCTGAAGTCCATGTTTCTCCGACTCTCCCGGCCTTCCGGAAAAATCTAAAAACTCATCTTTGCCGGCAGGCCTGGGGATGATTGTGGTCGATTGTTGAATTGAATGTGTGTTTTTTTTATTGATTTTTTTTAGATATATTTGTTTGGGTTTTTTATGGTATTTCACTGTTATATATATGTTGTTAGCCACTCCGAGTCCCCTGGAGAGGAGCGGCATACAAACCCAAATAAAATAAATAAAATAAATAAATTATGGTGTGTTGCTATTTAAAAGTTGCTTTGGGAATGTCGCACCAACATTCACAGTGTGTACTGTATAAAAGTTACGTCAATCAATTCCCTTTTGTGATGCATGGATTATTATTATTATTATTATTATTATTATATTATTATTATTATTATTATTATGTTACTTGAAGCACTGTAGTGCTAAAAACTTGCTTTATGATCAGATTCTTGGTCTCATTGGCTTAGTATCATATATTCTGATGAGTCTGGTTTATACATTATGCTGATAAACCACAGTAGCCTGGTTCACACATGAAACTAAATCATATACCAAAACTAAACCTCAAATACTATGTGCTCAGGGGAGGGGAATTCAGTTTTTGGCTTCGATTATGTTAGTGCCGACGTTATGCTTCTCTAATAAAAATTCTTTAGGGTAAACAATGCCTGGAAGTTCTTTGAAGAGGTTCATCTGTCGGAACCATGACATATATTAAAGATTCGCCAGAATTAAACAAATCACATTGCAGTTTAACATCATGTAGACGCTCATCCCTCCTTTTTCTAATTGTTTGATCAAATAATTCCTTTCTGGTCCTCCAGCACACACTGATCCACTATTCTATATAAGTGGCTCTACTACTATCACCTATTAAAATTATTAACTAATTTTCTGCCTCCCTTGAACAGAATTTCACATAAGTGTCTGCTGCTGGAACTGAATGATAAAGGAACAATTCTTTTTGAAATGAGATGACAAAATAACAGAGTTGGAGATCTTCCAGTCCAATCCCCTGCTGAAGCAGGAGTCCCTTTACCATTCTGGAGAAATGGTTGTCCAGTCTTTTCTTAACAATCTCCAGTGTTGGAGCACTCCCAATTTTTAGAGGCAAATCGTTCCACTGATTAATTGTTCTCGCTGTCAGGAAATTTCTCCATAGTTCTAGATTGAGTTCTCTCTTTGATTAGTTTCCATCCATTGTTTCTTGAGCCTGTGTGAGGTAAGCATTTCATGCATGCAAGCACTCAAGCAAGGTTTAAACAACAGAATCAAATCATTTAGTTTCTGGGTTCATTGGCACAAGATCACTTGCAACTTCAAGATGGACATATCTGCTGAGATAATAATGGAGCAGAGATGCAGTTTCAGAGACTCTCGGTGTCTGCAGGATCTGAGATAGAAAAACAACGGAAATGGACCAGAACATCCACCGCTGAGCAAGGCCATCTTTCAGTGAGTTGCACCTGATTTTATGACCCTTTTTGCTGCAGTTGTTAAGTGAATCTCTGTGGACATTAAGTGAATCGTGTATTCATTAAGCAAATCCAGCTGGGAAGATCGTAAATGGTGATCACCTGACTCTGGGATGCTGTAAGTACATAATGATTACCAAGCATCCGAATTTTGCTCCTGTGACCCTGGGATCACTGCAACAGTCATAAGTGCTAGTTGTAAGTCATTTTATTCAGTACCATTGTAACTTTGAAGAGTTGCTGAATGAATGGTCATAAGTTGAGGAATACCTCGACTGGAGCTACATGGCTCTTTTGCAGAGATAAGCAAATAAAATTAAGTTATATTTAATTTGCAGCAGCCATACAGATTGATATAGTTTTGCCCTCCTTTATCTGAAATTCATAATTAATAGTCCATTTGCATTCAGCTGAGACTGAACCAGATCTCTGTTCTTTCCACTAATACTTCTTGTTCTTAGGAAAATATTTTTTAAACCCAAGATCATTTGTCTGCTGTCCGAGCTCCTATTACTTTATTTCAGATTATAATCTGGATGCATGCTTATGTCAGCAATTGTACCTTCCCCCAAAAACCTTTCCGATTAATTTTCCCTTCCACGTTGCCTTTGCAGATTGTGCTCCAGCTTTCTTCCTTTTAAAGCAAGAGCCGAAAACATACTAATAAATTCAAGCTCTTGAACGATGAAGAAAAATAATATTGGAAAAAAAGCTGTGCTTTTTAAACAACAACAACAACAACAAAAACCTGTTTACCAACTCTCAAATTTGTTGGTAGACCAGAAAAGATAAAGTTCTTGCCCTTATTAAATATTTATCAGTTAATTACAATATGTAGATTGCATGGGTGGGTCATTCATCTTTTAAGGGGGGAGACAATAAAATACAGTGGAAAGTTGTGTTATCATAATTGCCTGCTGCCACTGGAAGCAGCCAAAGCTGCTGCAATGTATTTTACGTTTATCTGCACCACGGCATTCCCATTTTGTGCACACAAAGCTGCCTCCATTATTATTTCACAGATACTTAATGACTGCAACCTCTGCATTTTCTTAGGAGGGTTCTTTGCCAAAAGAGAGTTGTTATCGCAACAACCTCAGGGTGATCTGTCTCTTCTTATCCTCTCCCACCCAAAGAAAATAAAAGAAAGGGTGATTAGGACCAGAGATTCTCTACCTTCTTCCCGCTTTAGATCCAGTCCAGTGACTTTTGGGCTCTGCATGTCAAAAATTTGGAAAATGCGTAACTCAACTCTGCTCTCTCTCTCTCTCTCTCTCTCTCTCTCACACACACACACACACACACACACACACACAAATCAATTCTCTATCTCCCACCTCCATGTAGGCCACCTAAACAGCATTCAGCATCCTGTGGTTGGTGAACAGTGGCATGTTGCCCAAAGTGTCATGGTCACAGGTCGCACTGGTCTAATCTGAGATTGTTGACTTGATTCAACAGGATACAGAATTCCAAATGCCAAGGTAGGTTTTCTAGTCACAGGGTCCTCTTCAGTAATTGTGAAAAACTGGGAGCCATGCAAGCACATGCTCAAACAGCTCTTGAGAAATTTGCACAAGGTTCCCACAGGAGGCCCCTATGAATCAACACTTCTGCTGGATAATCAGCACGCAGCAAGGTACCTCTAAGTCCTTTCCTTGCGTTGCATGGTGTCACCTGCTGCTATAATTTACTTGTTTTGCTTTCTTTTAACTCCAGATAATAAATAAATTGGAACCTACATCTTCGAGCTGTAATGCATCATCTAATTTTTACAAGGATGCCTCTCATCTCCATGGGCTATTTTTTTTTTTTTTGTAGAACATAAACAATGAATAGCTGAGGCTTAGAGTTTTGTCAGAATGCTGGTCCACCTGTCCAGAAAAAAAAGGAGAAAGATAAGCTACAGTAGAGAGATTGGAGGTGGGTTAGATGGAGGGGAGCATGTTTACAGGCTTTTTTTTATTAATGGCTCTATCGTATATCGTAACCATTCCCATCACCATGGAGCCATTTGGTCAGCTCCAACATGCTCCCAAATTCCAAATGTGGTCCCAGTGTGGAGAAGCTTTTTAATGGTTAATAATGAGAGCTCTGTTCTGTCCCCAGTTCTGGAGGCTGTAAACCTGCCTTTACCTATTCCTTTATCCTGTGGGCTATCCATTGGCCTCTGATAAATCAGTAAATTTGTGCTGACCCATGGATATACTTTAAATATTTTCTAGTAGAAAAATGGAATAGAAACATTTAAAGTGATTTAGTTTTTCTTTAAATTAATGTACACGTTCAAAAGAGTAATGTAGAATGAAGGTGAGCAAATACAAATAAATAGAAGAACTGAAAAGCTATGGTAAACTCTAAAATTCAGCTTGAGAGTGTTTCTTAATTAATCCATAATTCAGGAGGAACAGAACCTAGGGTGCAGTGGACCAGAGAAACAATAAATGAATAGAATAAGTGAATTCCTGCTATCTCTGCTCACGTTTAGTTCTTATCCCTAAATAGTACTGAGAAGCCCTAGCAATTTTGGCAGCTCTCTTTCAGATTGTGGCCCATTAAAACCATGGACCACAATTTCACAAATGACTTATCATGCATTGCAAGAATGGGTTGTCATGGGAAATTCGGAAAGACAGAGCACAACGCCAAAGAGAAACAACCAGCCAATTATTCAATAATTGTTGGGTATCTGCTTTATTTATTTATTTGTTTGGGCTTGTATGCCGCTCCTCTCCGGAGACTCGGAGCGGCTAACAACATATATATAAACAATAAATTACAATAAAAATCCCAAACAAGAAATATCTAAAAATACAATAAAACACCCACTCAAATTCAACAGTCAACCACAATCATCCCCAGGCCTGCCGGCAAAGATAAGTTTTAAGATTTTTGCTTTACAAGAATGAGGCATCCCAAACATTGGGAAAGCAAAGATTCTTATATAGAAGATGCAAGTACCAGGCAGGAAATCCTAGGGATTTGATTTGTTGGCAACCTTTGCTGAAGCCAAGCAGCTCATTGTCTATGTACTTATGTACCTGGGATGACTTCTCCTTTTAGGCAAAATAGGCCTTTCAGGAGAGCAGCCCATGGAATGTTGAGGCCATCAGCTGATCAGGAATTAGAAGGCTTGGTTTCTCTGGGTTGCAGCTCTCCTGACATTGTGCTGTGAGCTGGTGAGGAGCCTCTACTCTTTGGTTTAGGAATGGTTGCGGGCGCTTTGTCTGGGGCATGGAAAGTCAACCCGGGTTTGATGGGGTTAGTCAAAGAGGTGAACTGGGTTTGATCCTAGTCATAGCTAAAAGAGGGGGAGGATATAGTCTCTGTTTTCCTTGTTAAGTTTATTTTCTCTATCACATGAGTGAAACAAAGAATAAGCAAATTAAGTCAACCCAGAGAGTGTCTCCTAAAACCATGTGTTCATGTTGCCCTACCTCAATCTGTAGGAGCTGACTCTAAATTCAGGCAGACCCTTCTTCTAATATTGCTGTCTGGCTGCATAAAAGCAGAGTTGGAAGGACTGTCAGGGACCATATCACCAAATCTCTTGTCGTGCCCAGTATGACTACTGTATCCTACTGGACATCCAGCTTCTGCTTTAAATCTAATAAAAGTTAATGTTTTTCTTCTTCATTTTCTGGAGGCTTAACATAATTAGCTTTTTACAACAGCTTCTTACAGCATTTGGATTCCTGATTCATCACCTTTGTCATTATCCATGTCTTAAGTGGATCTGTTATGAATAGGATACAGGTACAGTTACTTCACTGTCCGGAGAGAAGATTCTTAGTCTACATGTACTTTTAGATTGACAAAGTAGGAAACAAAACATTTAAAATGTTTAAAGGTAGAGAAATATTGCTTAATGAGCTATCTTTAATATTTTTGCCTTTCAAACTTAATTAATAGCAGTAAAAACTATTTGAGGGAACTAATCCCATCAAATTGATGAGAAGTTCCTTTGTTTTCATTGGGAATATTTTTCCTATTGGAATCAATACCACTCAGAAGTATTAAGCTTTGGCTTGTGTTCATAATGTAAAACTAAAACTCAACCGTTCAGTTTAATTTCTGATTCGTTTTTTTACCCCTAAGACATATAAAATAAAATTTTCAGCATCAGCAGCAAATGTAGCTAACTTTGATAACAGCAGGTGCCAGACCTTTAACCTCAACTATCTTTATGATCACGTTTCACATTTTCAGTGTTTATGCTATTGAACTAAAGGAAATCAATAGTTAGCAAATAAGAAATAATAATTGTTTTGAAAGAGTGAAGCTTGAAGCTGGATTTTCTTACTTTTAATACTCTTCAGAATTTCCTAGTAGTCTTCTTTCTACAGAAAAAAGACTTCTATTTCTCTAATTAATTTGTAGGTATTGTAGAATTAAAGGTAGCAACTTTTATATTATTGTGAAGGCAGGGAGTGCTGTACTTGCTTTCTTCAACTAGGCATCTCTCCATAATTCTCTGGATATCCAATTTGAAGAAAGCCCCATGGGAGTATTTTCTTTTAATTTTATGAAAATGTGGGAAGCCAGAAAGGTTACAGACATCCAGTGAAATGATTAGAAGTGAAAGACCAAGAGATAAGAAGAGATTGAACAACCATTTGTCTGAAATGGTATAGTCTCCTGTTTGAGAAGGGGGCTGAACTAGAAAACCTCCAAAGTCCCTTCCAATTATGTTATTCTATTATTCAGATATTCATGTGCATCCTGGCCTTCTTATACAGATAGTCCTCAACTGACAACAGTTCGTTTAATGACCCTTCAAAGTTACAATGCCACTGAAAAAAAGCAACTTACCACCATTTTTCATATGTATGACCATCGCAGCATCCCCATGGTCACGTGATCAATATTCAGATGCTTGGCAACCGATTCATATTTATGACGGTTGTAGTGTCCCAGGGGTCACGTGATCCCCTTTTGAGACCTTCCGACAAGCAAGTCAATGGGGAAGCCGGATTCACTTAACAACCTTGTTACTCATTTAACAACTGCAGTGATTCCCTTAACAACTGTGGCAAGAAAGGTCGTAAAATGGGGGCAAAACTCCCTTAAAAACTGTCTCGCTCAGCAGTGAAAATATGGGGCTCAATTGTAAGATGAGGACTACCTGCAACTAGGAGGAGTACAACTCCACAACTGAACCCTAACAATAATGCCACCTTTTCACACTTCCTCTTTGAGGAAACAAAATCAAAAGCTGTTACTTTTACATCAATTGGAGTTAGTTAGAACAGTTGGGGGAGGGGGGAAGATTTTTTTCTGACGCACAAGGACTTATGTTACTGCCCTCCATTTCCCCACACGCCGTAAAAGCTGGCTCTTTTTGCCACATAGGCCTTCCACCCTTGTGCTGAAGCCCCACACCTAACACTCCTCGCCTGGGCAGAAGCCACTTCAAGGAGACTGGAAAGTCTAGCTTACCCTGTCTTCTCCGGAAATGGAAGCCCGTTTAATGGAAGGCAGGGGCCAGTTGTGGAGGGATGGGGGGGGGAACCGTACAAGCCAACTAAGCTTCAGAGCTGCATACTAACTGGGAGATGAAAGAGCTAGAGGCCTTCTGAAGTATGTGCTGTCTCAATGATTAATGGGGGTGAGGGAAGGGTGAGGCCCAGCCCTCCGTATACTACAAGATGGCAAAGTGATTCTAAGAACAACAGAGCAGTGTTCATGGAGGAGAGGTAGGCTGCCTTCGCCAAGAAAGTCTCCTGGTGTGGTTTTTAAAAGTCTCTTTATTTCCAGTATCAAAACATTACATTAAAATAGATGCCGAGAGCCAAGCGATCGGTTAAAAATAAACCAACAGTGATGTGTAACATGCAGTGAAAGTGTGCCTCGCAGCAGCCAGTTGGTTCTCCTCCTTCTAATGCATTCTTTTCAATTCTGCTTCTGATAGTGAGACAATGACCCCGGCTTGCAGCCATTTGCTCAGCCAAGAAGACCAGGATGCAGGTAAAGATTCTATAGCACCCCTGTTTCACAAGAGATGGTTTGTGTGTGTTTCTTTCAAGGTGTTTAAAATACAGAGTTGTACTTTCAGATTTTACCAGGTGCTTTAGAAAGGCCTTGTTCTCCACACAAATCCAATACCCTCTCTCTCTCAAAAAAATGGGCCTTTAAGGCTAAGTTGGTTGCTTAGTCCTAGGCACTTAAGGTCAGCTAGGGTTGGGGAGAAAAGGGATGGGGGGAAGGTAGGAAAATAAACAACCAGCTATCTCTGCTGCAGAAGCATTAGTCTTGTCTGAAGATGTTTATAGGAGGCAGATAATAACAAAACAGGAGAGTGGGGTTTAAGAGGATATTCTAAACTGTGTTGGGATTTTTTATTTTATCTGGGGGTGTTCTCAGTAAAAAGAATTTAGACATAGCATAGCTTGCTATCCATCCCTGCAGATGTTCCTTTGCAGTGACCAAATTCAGGGAAGTCTTCAGGTAAAATTTCATTTCAATTCAACTCCACTAGTTCCTCATGAATGGACAAGGACATTTCCTAGCATCTTCTGTGGCCTGGGATTATTCCTCAGTGAAAGACACCAGAAGGAAGGATTAAAAGTTTGAAAAGGGAAAAAAAGAAGACATGTAAATCTACATTTCCACTGAGGTTTCTGGGTAAACACTTTGAAGCTCCCTCAGCTCTAAACAACTTGCCAAGAGAAGAGAACTTCCATCATATCTTCACTCTTGTCAGACTTTTAATAAAGGGAGGAAAGAGTTAATTCTCCTGCCTGCTGCTGCTACTGCTTCAATTCCTGGGGACCAGTTTTTGCTAAAAGGCCCCCAGTTGCTTATTCTGCCCTTGGTTACATGCATGTTCTGGTGAACAATTAGTTAATAAAGGGTTGTCTGCAGTGGTGGTTTCAAATATGTGAACAACCAGTTCTCTGTGTGGATGCCGTTTCCGGAAGTCCATTCTGGGCCTGGGCAACAAAAAATTAGCTACCGGTTCTGCTGAACTGGTGTGAACTGGCTGAATCCCATCACTGGTTGTCTGTGCTTGCCCACTGAACTTGTAAAGATCCCTGTCATTAGGGCAAGATGACTGTAGGGAGGTTCTACCCTGTAGATAAAGGGAATAAAAAGGAAGGCCCTGGGCTTCTCAAATAGGCTAGGCAAAAAAAGAGTGAGGCTTGGAAGTATCCAATTTTAATTACTTTTTTTTTAATTTTAAGTAAAGTAATGCCTGGAAAATGAAAGTAACTCAGATGAGACTTCCTTCCCCCACCTGGGGGCAAATGGCTGCTTCTGCTACTGAATGGCTGAGATCCAGTTTCACATCTTTCATAAAAGTATATTAGAAAATGTGTTTCATGCAAGAAACAGATCAGATGATGATGATTATTATTATTATTATAGTCTGTTGCACAGTCAGCCAGATGTTTAGACTGGATTTGGCATTTTTACCCACCTATTGAGCCCTTCCCAAGGATAGGCAGACGTTGTGGTTTGATTGTTTTATTATTATTACTATTATTAAAAACCAAAAACGGTCTTTCCTTGAGTAAAAAAACCCAACAGTGGCTTCTACTTTTCCCCACCAATAAGTTTTTCTTCAATACAATTAAATAAATACGAACTAATGGGTGGGCAGGGAGGGAGGGAGGGAGGAATATTGTTGGTTTCACTTAGAGGTATTCGTTTTAATGAGATAATAGGACTGTAGCAATTTCCCCTGCTCTGCTTCCGTCCAGGCAGCTCTCACAGATGCTTAAGATTTACAGGTCCCTGAGAATCTCCCTGAGGCACAGGATGTGTGGTTAAATCTGTGTAAATGGGATATGAGTTGGATGGCCCAAGCTGGGGATGGCTTGGGATTTCAGTAGCACAGCTGTACTCCAGGTTTCCAGAGGAGTAATCAGGGTAGCTGAAGAAAGAGTCAGCCCCGGGCATATTTCCCAGGTAATTTTCTCCCATTGCTCTTGGGCTCCCTTGCAGAACTGGAGGTCCATAAGGATGGCTTTCTCCCGGTCCAAAGAAAGGGCCATAGTCCAAAGAGACTGAAGTTACAGGGCTGTTACAGAGAGGGCCTGTGTACCCTGCTGAATTGTCAAGCTCTTCCAAGGATTTGCTGCATGAACTCAATGGGGCCATCTCGTAATCGGCCTCCCCATGCCCACAATAGTCACCCACTTCAGGGCTGTTATTGGGAGATGCCAAGATGGTGCCCTTGACTCTGCTATCTTTTTTGTACTTCATTCGTCTGTTCTGAAACCAGATTTTGATTTGTCTCTCGGAGAGCCTCAGAAGCTGGGCCATTTCCAATCGGCGGGGCCGGCAGAGGTACCTGTTAAAATGAAACTCCTTTTCCAGTTCCACCAGCTGCGTTTGGGTGTAGGCTGTGCGAATTCTCTTGGAAGAGGAGAAACTTGATGGAGAGCTGCTGTCTAAATAAATGGAATGAACATTCAGTTCAGCTTGAGTCCTAACCATTCTGCATTCTGAACCCATTCATCACCTTGCAGAATATTCATCCTACAGAAATCAACACAGAAACGGGGCATGTCATGTAACAACCACACAACGTTGTTCACACCCATGTATGTGTATTCACTCTGCACATAATTGAACGATGAATGTGTTTGTGTGGTGTGTTAAACTAAACTAATGGCTTAGCATGAAAACCACCAGCAGATGCTGTTCACTCTTGGACTAAAAACCTAGGAAACAAGTTTGTGACCATTATTTCATATACATTTACTGGGCCAGCTAAGTGCTGCGAGCCAAAAGTAATAAATAGTATTAGCCAAAGTTTTCCCCGTACAGAATTTGTTTAGACTTCAACTTACAACCACAATTGCGATCAGAATTTCCATTGCTATGAAGGTGGTCATTAAGTGGGTCAAACCTGATGAGTTAAACACTGGCAAGCTAACAGCCCAGGTTCGAGACCTGAGCACTGCACAATAGTGTGAGCTCTTATTACTTGCTCCAGCTCCTGCCCACCTGGCAGTTCGAAAGCATGCAAATGCGACTAGATAAATAGTTATCACTTCACCTCAGTGGGAGGATAACAGTGGGAGGATATATACACCTTGGCATATAGTCACGCTGGCCACAGGACCATGGAAAGTGACTTCAGACAATGTGGGCTTCCTCAGCAAAGAAACGGAGATGGATACCTCCTCCTAGAGATGAATACAACTAGACAGGAGGAACCTTTACCTGACTTGGTTTTAATCCACAGTTGGGCTTTTCTGCCCCAAGCAAATTGTGTTTTGTCAAGCAAATCACTGTAGTTGTTCAGTGAATCTGGCCTCCTCCATTGATTTTGCTTGTGGGAGGCTAGATGGGAAGGTTGCAAATGGCAATCATGTGACCCCAGCATGCTGCGATCATTGTAAGTGAATGAGAGTTTGCCAAGTGCCTGAATTTTGATCATGTAACCACAGGAATGGTGCCATGGTCATAAGTGTGAGGACTGGCCTTAAGTAACTTTTTCGGTGCCGTTGTGCTAAACTAATTGGTTGTAAGTGGAGTACTGACCGTAGATTGTCTAGAACAGGGGTCTTCAAACTTGCCCCTTTTATGACTTGTGGACTTCAGCTCCCAGAATTCCTCAGCCAGGTGGGCCTGGCTGAGGAATTCTGGGAGTTAAAGTCCACAAGTCATAAAAGGGCCAAGTTTGAAGACCCTTGGTCTAGAACAGCGGTTCTCAACCTTTTTCAGGCCGCGACCCCCAACCTGTCAAGCGCCGCACATGCGTGGTGCTACCCCCTGCGCCGTGCATGCGTGGTGCTACCCCCTGCACCGTGCATGCGTGGTGCTGCCCCCTGCACCGGCCGAGGCGTAGGCCGCCGCCCATTCAGGGCGGCAGCAGGCAGGCCCAGGCACTCCTGGGTGGCCGCGACGGCACAGGGCGACCACGGGCTGGGCCATCAGCTGGCCCAGCCCAAGGGAGGTAAAAAACCCGCCGGGCCCCACACGCGCCAAAAACCTTCCCTGCGCCCGCTGCTGCCCCGCTAGCCTTATCTTCGCTGCCACCCGTTCGGGGCGGTGGCAGGCAGGCCCAGGAGCTCCTGGGCGGCCGCGGCAGCGACAGCGCAGGGCGACCACGGGCTGGGCCACCAGCTGGCCCAGTCCAAGGGAGGTAAAAAACCCGCCAGGCCCCACGTGCACCAAAAACCCTCCCTGCGCCTGCCGGCCTCCCACCTCCCACCCCTGGCCCTCTTTTACTTACATTTTTAGTAGTTGCTCAGCAGGGAGGGGTGGAAACTTCCGGGGAGCTCGCCTTCGCTGCAGACAACTTGCAGCACCGTTTGCAGACTGGGATTTTTGGCGGGCTCAGCAGGGCAGAGACAGCCTGGACAATTCCTATTGGCTTTTGAAAGCCAATAGAATTAGACTCTATTCAAGAGAGTCTATTCTATTGGCTTTCAAAAGCCAATAGAATAAGAGGGACTAGCACAGCTAAGGAAAAGGGGGAAAAATGGCGGACTGCGTTGTTTGGCGACCCCCGTGAAATGGTCGTTAGACCCCAAATGGGGTCGCGACCCACAGGTTGAGAACCGCTGGTCTAGAAAGTCTCAGCCAAAAGTTCCTGATGCATTCAGATGACTGGATAATTTGAAAACAAGGTTGAATCCTAGCCACATCACTAGAGATGGAGGTAGAAGCCAGAAATCATAAGCAGATACAGGTAGTCCTCAACTTATAACTTCATTTAGCGACTGTTTGAAGTTACAACAGCACTGAAAAAAGTGACTTATGACCGTTTTTCGCACTTATGACCATTGCGGCATCCCCGTGGTCACATGATCAAAATATCAGATGCTTGGCAACTGACTCATATTTATGACGGTTGCACTGTCCCGGGGTGATATGATCATCTTTTACAACCATCTGACAAGAAAGTCCACGAAGAAGCCAGTTTCATTCAATAACCGTGTTACTGGCTTAACAACTGCAGTGATTCACTTAACAACTGTGGCAAGAAAGGTCGTAAAATGGGGCAAAACTCACTTAACAACTGTCTCACTTAGCAACAGAAATTTGGGGCTCAATTGTGGTCGTAAGTCAAGGGCTACCTGTACTTTCCATTTTACCTTTTGAGCCCAGCAAGGTATCATTATAATGTACAGTATGTCTAGAATGTATGTCTGGATGGATGGATGTATATGTATTTTGTAAGAACTGAAGCAGAATTCAAAATGACTTCTTTGCAAATATTTCCAGTGATACCAAAGGATCCCCTCTTCGGAAGATATCTTGTCCCAGTACACTCTGCAAAGAATGGTTGTTTGTTCATTTTCATCGTACTTCAGAGACATCATGAGATTTGAAAAAGAGCTCTCTAGCTGAATTAGACCGTATTTAGTCATATTCAGATTTTTGCTGCCTCTGATCCTACTACAGTAGTAGCATAGAACCATCACAGGCAATGGCCACTGGTTATTTCATTTTTCATAAATTTGTCTAGCCCTGACACTTTTTAAAGTCATCAAAATTATTGCCCATAAGTACATATTCATTTAGCTAAACCAGAATAACTGTATATCACTAATGTCACACCTGCCGTATAATCTATGATTGGATGGGATTAATATAACTTATTTTAAGAGGGGAAAAAAAGCCAAGGACAAGGTTATAAACTGGTGCCAAAGAGCCAGGAGCAATCATAGACAACCAGCATTGGAGAAAAGTGCTTTTCAGGATTCATTTGTGCTTTATTAAAATGGCAAGTTTCTAATAAAAGATTGAAGCTGAAAGCTCTTCAGTACCATAAAGGAACTTTTGGGGTTCTTATGAATATCATTTTTTTTAAAAAAACAAAACTTCTTTCTGTTTAAACTTAACAGAAAATGGAAATGTTCTATTTATTTATATGTTCAGTGTTCTATCCCACTGTGTATCTAGATTGTGTTATTTGTTCCTACACTCTTAATGAGTAGCTAATCAGAAAGATTTTTCAAAATATAATAGAGATAGCCCTCAAATTATGACTGGAATTGAACCTGGAATTAAGATCTTCAGTTATGACAGTCGTTAAGCAGGTCATCACTAGAGGGCACCCAATGTTATGACCAGTCTTTATATAAACGTGGTGGTCATCAGGTGTACACCGCAATCATTAAGTAAATGGTCACTGAGTGAACCGTTCTCCACAATGGGCATGGGCATGTTTTGCTGGAAACCAGAAGTAAATGCTGGTTACCAGCAAAACTGCTATAAATCGCCGTCACGTGACTCTGGAATGCTGCAAACAACTGTAAATGTGAGCCAATTCTGAGCATCCAAAATGTGATCATGTGTCTGCAGAGGTTGGGGTGGCCATGTTCAACTCCGGGTCATAAGTAAGTTTTGGGGGTCTGTCGGAACTTCAGATGCTTGCTAAGCAACCAATAATATGTTGACAACGGCCTGTGCTTACTATATATATATGTGTGTGTGTGTGTGTGTGTGTGTGTGTGTGTGTGTGTGTGTGTGTGTGTGTGCAGGTCTTGGCGTATTCGGGTGTTTTCCCGTGTAAGATTGAGAGTATCTTGGTGACGTTTCGACGAGGTCCCACTCGTCATCTTCAGGCTGGGGTCTTTGGCTTCATGCTTGTACAAGCAAAGTGTGATCGGAGCTGCCGTCTCTCTATAAATATTGGTGGTGTGATGACATCCTGAGATCTAGTGTAGTGATAATCTTGAGTTCTGTGTCACTACACTAGATCTCAGGATGTCATCACACAACTCACTACCCAGGTCATTACAACACAAAAGACTAATGGGCACACAGCCAGCACCTCAGCTACTCAGGATGTTATGAAACAGCCAAACAATCCACCAACAATAACTCCAACACAGCCAACCAACCCTCCTACAGCAACTAAGCCAGCACTCTACACACCCCCACCAATATTTATAGAGAGACGGCAGCTCCCATCACACTTTGCTTGCACAAGCACGAAGCCAAAGACCCCAGCCTGAAGATGACGAGTGGAACCTCGTCGAAACGTCACCAAGATACTCTCAATCTTACACAGGAAAAGACCTGCTGGATGGCTCTGGGTTGAGCTGAAACAAGCAAAAGGAAAGAATGATTCCTTCCTCCCATATTTGGGTTTACAGGGTGCAATCTAAATTCCTCTCAGGCGGCCTCAGTTCTAGATTCAAGTAAACCTAGAATTGTGCGATTTTAGGTGCAAGTAAATAAAAACATGGAAGAGCTTTCCAAGAAGTTTGCCAGACACTCATCTAGAAGCACGCATCTTAATTTAGCTGCTAAAGCTAAGAAGCTACGCCCAGTAACGCCGCTACCATAGATCTGGATGGGCCAGCACTAAGAAACAGTATATTAAGGTTTGCTTAGCTCTCCTGAAAACCAATGAGTGCAAACAGGTAAAAGAAATGCGTAGAGTGCAGCATAGGAACAGTTACTTAGAAAGTTATTGTCTATGGCCCAGGGGTAGGCAACCTTGGCTCTTTTATGACTTGTGGACTTCAACTCCCAGAATTCCTGAACCAGCTTGGTTCAGCTTGGAAGCCTCTCCTTTTCGCCTCAGCATGGCTGGCTCAGGAATTCTGGGAGTTGAAGTCCACGAGTCATAAAAGAGCCAAGGTTGCCTACCCCTGGACTCTATGCCAACCTCCCCCAACTTGC